>OZ007496.1:252674291-253405291 GCA_963931805.1 Microdon myrmicae
AATACTATTCGCGCCTTGCTCAGTTCAATAGCACACATTTGAGGTGTAAATATTGAGAGGCTATGGAAATTGGGACGAGCAATCAGTTTTCTGGCGCTGTGTGAATTTCTTTCTCCTTCCCATTGAGAGACAATTTTTACATCTCGTCGCTTCTCAACATTCTCCATGGTTTTGCCATACACACTATTGTTCATTAATTTAAAAAAGTCTTTTTCAAACTTATTTTTCGCCTTTTTTCTATACTCCGTGTTGAGGGTTATATATTTTTGCAACCAATCAGATTGTGTAAAAGACAACACTCTATGAACTCTAGTGAGAATCAGCCCATGTTTCAGACATTGTTGCAAATTCTTTAGATGAATTATATACTTTGTCTTTGAATGTAGACTAGCGACAAGCTTAGGAGTTTTGCACCCAGGCGTTATCATATTTTCTGGGCAAAATGGAAGATCATTATGCTGATCGTGAAGATCAATTGGATAAGTTAAATCTACTTCCAATACATAGCCGATTTTATCGTTTCCATCACAATTTAAAATATAATCGGCTGTGAAGATTTGTGGATCACTCCATTGAAAATTTCCATCTGGAAGATGTTGCGACATTGCCCAACCGTACAGGTTATTTGCATCTAAATACATAAGATATTTATTTGGCTTGCTAGCATCGAAATTTTTCAAATATTTATTATTCGCAACGGTATGTCGATGGCTACACTGACATAATCCGCCACGGATGCCATTCTTAAAGAAATTAAGCATCTCAACATCTGTTAGAAGTTCCAGATTGATTTCTGTTGTTTTCAACATTGCATCCCAAGATAAGCCGGGAGATGTATAGTAATGACATGGATCTAACTCATATATATCTAGATAAGAGAACTATGGGATTCAATTAATATTTCTTAGAATTCAAACAATTTTTTATGGTTAAATATGAGATTATTGGACTGGGTAAGCATTCACATTTTTTGATAAGAGAACTGTGGGACTCGATTAATATTTTCTTAGAGCTCAAACAATTTTTATGATTAAATATGAGGTCATTGGATCGGGTAAGTATTCATATTTTTGATAATAGAACTGTAGGACTCGATTAATATTTTCTTAGAGCTCAAACAATTTTTGTGGTTAAATATGAGGTCATTGGACTGGGTAAGTATTCATATTTTTTGATAAGAGAACTATGGGATTCGATTAATATTTTCTTAGAGCTCAAACAATTTTTGTGGTTAAATATGAGGTCATTGGACTGGGTAAGTATTCATATTTTTGATAAGAGAACTATGGGATTCAATTAATATTTTCTTAGAGCTCAAACAATTTTTGTGGTTAAATATGAGGTCATTGGACTGGGTAAGTATTCATATTTTTGATAAGAGAACTATGGGATTCAATTAATATTTCTTAGAATTCAAAATTTTTATGGTTAAATATGAGGTCATTGGACTGGGTAAGTATTCATATTTTTTGATAAGAGAACATCAGTTAATTTTAATGTTTAAGCATATTTTTTTTTTTTTGATTTATTCTTAGAAAAACATCTCCTCATCCAAGATCTATGAGAATTCAAATCAGTAAACAGGTCTCTATGGATCGGATGTATAACAAAAAAGGGTGGCTTCAAACAGGGCGATTCCAAACAGACGGTTTCTTTAAACAGGGCGGTTCCAAACAGGTCGATTCCAAACAGACGGTTTCTTTAAACAGGGCGGTTCCAAACAGGCGGTTTCTTTAAACAGGGCGATTCCAAACAGGCGGTTTCTTTAAACAGGGCGATTCCAAACAGGTCGATTCCAAACAGGCGGTTTCTTTAAACAGGGCGATTCCAAACAGGCTGTATTATGTACCACCCCTCTCTGATAACTCTTCAATGCTGTAAGCAGGGCTTGTCATATGATGTTATGGTGGACTATATTTGATATTCTAAGACTCCTGGGGGGGAAAAATAACTGCTCAATATTCGAATAATACAGAACGATTCCAAACAGGGCTGGTCCAAACAGACTGCTTCTTCAATCTTATCATATGATGTTATGATGAGCCTATATTTGATACTCTAAGACTCATGGAGGGAAAAAATGAATGACCAGTATTCGAATAATTTTCTCACAAAATTAGCCAAAGTGAAAAACATCAATTAATTTTACTGTTTAAATATATTTTTTATTTATTTCTTATTTGAATTGTAAAAAAATGGTTGCGAATATAAAAATTCTGATTCGTCCGCTTCCGATGTTGTGGAATGAAACGTCAATTCGAATGTATTTCCTACTGCTTGGAGCACCTCCATCTCACTCGAGGTAAGCATCTTCATGGTGTCCTCATCCATCATGTTGAAGCGAATCGGCAGGAACACCTTATTGTTCTCCAGTTCAACCAGTATCCTCGATCCATACTTGGTTTGGCACCTTATCGCTCGAAGTATTTTATATTTCCTATTTAGTATTAGAGTTTTTAAACTCTCTAGTGGTTTAATTTTACCCAATTGATTCAAACCCTCCATTATTATATATAGGCAGAGCTGTTTTACTAGGTTTAATTTTTAAAGTAAACTGATACATACTGGATTAAAAACTCGACCTTTTATACAAGAAATCCCCTTCTAATACCGGAAACGAGACATTCTTTGCTCAATATGGAAAATAAGATAAGGAATAATTGGCTCTCATAAATACACTTAGAAATAAAAAAAAGAGTTTACTATAGCATCCAAGCTCATAAGATCGGACAAGCACAGTCATGTTTGGTTTTTTTTGATAACAACATATAGAAATCAACATTAGTCTGTGGGACCGGAAACGATACATTATGGAAACTATGATAAGAATATGACCAAGAACTTGCTATATATAAATCAACATTAGTCTGTGGGGAGCGGAAGCAATGAATTCTTTCTTCAATATGGAAACTATGATAAGAATAATTGGTTCTCATAAATACACTTAGAAATAAAAAAAGAGTTTACTATAGCATCCAAGCTCATAAGATCGGACAAGCATAGTCATGTTTGGTTTTTTTTTTTTTTGATAACAGCATATATAAATCAACATTAGTCTGTGGGGAGCGGAAGCAATGAATTCTTTCTTCAATATGGAAACTATGATAAGAATAATTGGTTCTCATAAATACACTTAGAAATAAAAAAAGAGTTTACTATAGCATCCAAGCTCATAAGATCGGACAAGCATAGTCATGTTTGGTTTTTTTGATAACAGCATATATAAATCAACATTAGTCTGTGGAGAGCGGAAGCAATGAATTCTTTCTTCAATATGGAAACTATGATAAGAATAATTGGTTCTCATAAATACACTTAGACATCAAGAATTTGATATAGCATCCAAGGTCATGGGATCGGGCAAGCACCCCCACATGTTTTTTTTTGATAACAGATCATTTTTTATGTTCTATGTGGACTTGAATAATCATTTGTACTTAGAAAATTGTTTTATAGAAGTCAAAACAAGAACCATTAGGGATCAAAAACACAAACCATTAGCAGAAAGCGATGAAAGTTTAGAGATCAAAGACACAAACCAGTAGCAAAGGCACAAACCATGTCAAGTATTGAGACATAAGGCAAAAGCAGATAGAATCAACAAAACATTTCCCATACAAACCCACAAACAACAAAATTCTCGTATATATTACTCAGTTTAATGACAATAAGATTAAAAAAGTACAACAAAGACAGCGTTTTTTTATTTCTACCACAATTAACAGCTTACAACTGAGACAAAAGCCAAAAGCACAACCCAGACAACGTTTTTATTTCTACCACAATTAACAGCTTACAACTGAGACAAAAGTCAAAAGCACAACCCAGACAACGTTTTTATTTCTACCACAATTTACAGCTTACAACCGAGACAAAAGCCAAAAGCACAACCCAGACAACGTTTTTATTTCTACCACAATTTACAGCTTACAACCGAGACAAAAGCCTAAAGCACAACCCATTCATCATCATGGCTTAGGTCTGCGTCTTAGGTGAAGTCAACTAGCTTAGCTCTGCGTCTTAGGGGAATTCAACTAGCTTAGCTCTGCGTCTTAGGGGAAGTCAGTTTAAGTTCCAGCAAAACAACCCATTTCCCATACAAATCCACCAACAACAAAATTCTCGTATATATTACTCAGCTTAATGACAATAAGATTAAAAAGCACCCCAAAGACAACGTTTTTTTATTTCTACCACAATTAACAGCTTACAACCGAGACAAAAGCCTAAAGCACTACCCATTCAGCCCCGATATCACCACCTAAACACAAATCCATTAGCAAAAACATAAACCCATAACAAAAAGCACCGATATCACCACAAGCCCCAATACTCACCACCACCTACAAAAAGCTCAATAGTCAATAAAAGCATTCATCACCACCACCTGCAAAAACCCAAGAGCATCAAAAGCACAAAATCCAACAACTACAGCGATAAGAACACTACAAACTATACCCAATTAATACCAATACTACTATTTCCACCCCACATAAGAACCCACCACCCATGAACCACATACCACTATCAACACTCACCACACTACACACACATCTTCACCTTCACATAGAGCTTTCACACAGAAAAGAGCTTTTGGGGCAGAATTGAGGCGGAACCGGCATAACCCTACTACTAGTTATATACTTCGTGAAATTGTTGGGAGAAATCCTTGACCATCTTTTGAAGCTTGGGTGATCGACCAAATCACGAAAAAATAGCATTCCAGTGCGCTGACTGTGCGCTATAAGTTTGCCTTTCCTGAGAGAAGTAAAACAATAAAAAAAAAAACATGCGAATTATTAATATTTAACAATGGACTTAATTTCATATTTAAATCAAATCGCCTTATATTTGAATCTGCGAAATATACGACCAAATGTGTTGGGTTTCTCAAGAGATGGAGAAATACTTCACTTGATCCAACCTTCCCACAACTTACAAGGTATATATTCGTTCTAAACTGGAATTAAATTCCCATATTCAGTCAGGTGCGTCCACCACGTGGTCGACAGGTATGCCAAAGTGAAAGAAGTGAAACTCATGGGCGATCCGTCCTTAGAATATAGGCGCAACCGATCCTTTGTTGCTCAACTCAACTTAGTGAATGTAGTTTTCCTTGCCAAGCATTCCCCCGCGATAATCATCAGTCAAAGAGTGCGCTGAAAGTCAACTTCAGAGTTACAAATAACCACAGAGAATCATTCTTCAGTCGAACCACACCAATTCGTTATTGCAATTTCCAAGCATTGTATACAAACGTCGTACTCCGTTATAAATGTTACCGATTACGGAATCTATAATTCAGTTCAGAATGTTAGGGCCTTAGTGGGCTGTAGCTGCTCTGGGTCCATATTCTTGAAAAACCATCACTTTTGAAATAAATATCGAATTTTATTATCGAAGTCCGCTCATTCTCCATAGCTTACATTTTGGTATAACAATATTTTTGTTACATGGATCTTTAATTTTCTCTTCGAGGAGTTTCGTGAGTTCTAGGTGTATGCAATGTACCATCTCTGTTATCTCGGTAGCTCAGCACAGAACACGACTTCCGCGCAATCGCCGCAAGCAGAGGCTCACACCTAGAACGCTTTCGACTAGTTTAGTCAAGTGCACTCTCGGTCACTCTGACACGCAGGCGAAGTCACGGCTGAATTGGTGTGGAGTCAACGAGACACTACGTGGGTCTCGCTCCCACATAGTACGGAAACCAACGCGGGATTTTTGCTGCCAATTTCCTAAGATGTCACCACATGCGTGGACAATTGGCAGGAATGTCTCCCTCTTTCGCCGACCATCAAGGGAAACAGCCGCGGATCCCAGCTACTCGTTCCCGTCGACATCACACAACAGTCGCCACCTCGAGGGGAGAAGCGCCAATCACGGTACCACGTGGAATGAAAACCAACACCGGATCTTTCCCACCAATTTCATTTGACACACACCACAGGAATACTCGTTCACTTGGACATCGCTCGCAGCCGAAACCGGACGTCTCTCAGCACTTCAACTTCAGTCCCCAGCGCGAATAGACACACCAAGAGCCTCCAGCAAGAGAGTCCAACGCCAGCAGCAACTTCGACCGCAGAGCTGTGATTTGGGGATAAGAACCCCGAATTTGAGCGTAGGGTTATTTTCGGATTTGTAAAGGACTATTAGAAGTGCTGAAGAAAACTATTTTCCCGTCCTGATCAGACCAGTAGGAAAAATATTCATTTTGTAGATTTATAATTTTTTTGGAATGCCATGGAAGCTGAATATTGTTAGCTCCGTGAAACACAGATTAAGATTTGGTTCATTTTTATATGAATTTTTGAAAATCTGGAAAGTTTGAGAAATGGTTTTTCTTTGTGCTGTGTGCACAATTCGACCTTTAACTGGTTAAACATCATCATCATCATCGGCACTACAACCGGGATCTGGTCTTGGCCTTATTTAGCAAGTCTCGAGGCTTGTTAAATTTTCTATAATTATTTATTTTTACGTGCAAGGTTATTAGTGTTGCGAATTCGCACTCGACACAACCAGCGAATTCGCAACTGAATGCTGCCCTTGGCAACAAAATAACAAATGTCAGCAACCAGCTGACATAACGAAATAATTTGGTTGTCAAGGGAGTCAAACAAACTGTCTTCAAATCAGTGACAATATCTTTTCTCTCTTCGTTAAACATTCGGACGACACAGATCGTAATTTTATAATCAGTTGAAAATCCAAAGAATCGAGTAAATAAAGAAAATATTTAATACAATGATCCAAGCCGTTTGATTATTGCAGTCTGGAGACGGAGTATTTCTAGGATTGCTGCACGCACATCTAGGTATTCGTTTATCATTTCAAACATTACATTATTTCAGAGCGACAATCAACATCACTACACGCCAGGAGGCACCATTGTTCCTGATTATCCCCACGGCCCACCACAACACGCAGTTGTTGGTGTAAGTTACGTACGTGTTTGTAGAAAACGCAAATTGCAGTACGCAGGAGTTTACGTGTTGGCCGAACAAGTGCCAATACATTTTGCTTTGGAACATTAGAGAAATCTTCCCCGACGACATTCCTCGGTCGGCGGAAATGATAGAGATCTTCTCTGACGACGTTCCTCGGTCGTCGGAGATCAAACCACGTGTTGGCCGAACGAGTGCCAATGCAAATAGCATTCGGAATAAAAGGTTTGCTTTGAGAGCTATTATATGATAAAGATCATTCGCAAATTCTCTCAAGGCCCTTAATGGTTTTTCCTTTTTTTTTGGATTCGGTAGGAAGGTGGAAATCTTCGAAAGACATATCCGAACCGATCCAGACGCATACCGGGTTTTTACCCACTAAAACCATCTCCGGCCAGGCACACCATCAATGTATAACAGTATGTTTGCCATAATTGGTCGACTCCGAATCAATATTTGAATAATTACCGTTTTTTCGTTGTATTATGTTCACAGGGCAATCAGTCTTTGATTGGTACAAAATTCGGAATAAAAAGCTTCCGTGAAGTTGTCACACGATATAAACGATTCACAAATTTTCTCTAAGAACTTCAATGTATAACAGTAAGTTTGTCATGATTGGTCGACTTGTGGTGTTTCTAGCAGATACACAGGACAAGGACAGTTTCTAGCAGATACTACAGGCCACACATAGCATTTCCACATCAGTTCAATGCACTTAACTTCAGAAATTGAATTGGTATGCGGGGGTTCTTAAAGCTCACCTGAAGAACCCACCATATCCGCAACCCAGCCTTCAGCAAGTTTCTGCTAATGGAATAGCATTAGGCACCTGTAAACGCTTCACGCAACAAAACTTACCAAATGTATTTACCTAAAAGTTTTTGGAAATGAATTCTTACCTTCATTCAATCATTCGAATCCAAAAATTCCCCATAAGAATTCTATCCAAATTTATCACAGATCCCAATCATACATACGCATTACCTAGGAATTCCTGTAAATAATTTCTCCCACAAGGGCATTTATGCAGGCATCATCAGCATCTCTGCATTAGCGAGCAAGAACCGAATTCTCATTTAGTCTAAACACTTACGCTAGAGTTCGACACTTGAGTCGCCTTAGATGCCATATACAGTTGGCATAGATGTTATAAAAACCGTCATTGTATAACCATCTAATTTGCTTCGAAATGACCTGCAGCTATTGATACAGCTGCAAGCACTTTACCCCGAAATGCTTCGTTGTTTGAATCTCCAAACAATCATCGACTTCGCGCATAGCTGTCGGATTGAATTTAAGGCATAAGCAATGCAAAGATAAAATCCGTTTCTTACAACGAATTACCCCGCATATACAAACGCAAGCGAGGGATTCGTTTCGGCCACCGACCCAAGATACGATATCCAATTCTCATTGTATAAAGTATTGTAATACATTAGCACCTCTTTCGAATGGCCATTCGCCTATTTACACAAGGGCATCACTCATCTAAAACTTTTATGGTGCCCTGGTCCCATCTTTGCTTTTAACACCATTTCTTCTATGCATCGTCGTCTATTTATTTATCCGCGATGCACATCTTAGACAACGATCTATATGGTCCCTTTGTCTTTTAATTTCCCTGGATCCGTTCCTCATGACCTCCAGGCATGAGTAAACAAAGACCCAATTAGCATCCGATGAGATTTGGTTTGTTTGCTTAGCCGAACGTACACCGCATGGATACACATATGCCCTTTCTTTGTTTTAGATTCGTTCTCATGGTTTCGTCCTATGAATGAACCAATGTACACACATACATGTGTACCACCATGAACTTTATTACGACATCTGGTTTTCTGTTCCACAGAGAGAGACTTTACGTCTGTCTTGTGGTAAGTAGAAACATATCCTTAGCGGAGAGGATACCCACCACCACCGAATCGAGGGTGAATCGAGAACGAGATTCTAACCTCCGAATGAGCCCTTTTACACCCGTCGACCACCACGGCCGTTCAGTCTCCCGCTCCCCGGTGCGCACGGGGATGCGATTCTAAGTCGAGTGGAGTAAGTGCGCGCCTTTAATTTAAAATTGTTTTTTTCCTATCGCGTGATTAATTAAGTAATTCTTTCTTGTGCCACCAGTTATTTTGTTGTCAAGTAGAGTACACTGTCTTGTATCTTAGTACATTCGTTGTGAAATAAAAAAACAATAGTAATGGTAAAATAAAATAAAAATAAAAAACAATGGTAAAAATAAATAAAGAATTAGTGTGTTTGATTTCCGAGCTGCTGTTCCTGAGAGTACTTATCCTTTTCGTTTGTGAACAACTGTGTGCTCCCGATTTAGTGAAGAGACCAGTTTTTCTGGTGGACAATACGTGTTGGAACTTTGTGACGATTGGTGAGGACAAAGTAGAACCTAGTGCCCGTGTTTGGTACAATATTTCGCTCCTACAGGTACATGCGGCAGTGATGTTTGAGATGTTACGTACCAAGACCACCCACACAAACATTCATACCGGGCGTAGCCCCACATATGGTGAATCCCCTGCAGATTGATTAATGTACCAATCCGCTAAGAAAAATTCTCTACCGACATCGCTAGAGAATATAACCATAGAGTCCAGAAATACATCTGAGGACAAAACTCAATGGCGGCACCGTTTCTTTTAATCCATTATAAGAATATGTTTCCTAAACGGAACAAAGAGCGATGCATGTGAATAGGATTGCTGGACAACAATACGAGGGTTGCCTCTTATGTTTCGGGATTTGGCAACCCTAGTGTTGCAATCCGGCAATTGACAGCTCTGTCGTAAAGTTGGACATTTTTGAGGTTATACGCACTCAGAACGTTTTGACATACGAGCGCTATTTGTGTTGTTTACAGTAACTTAAAAGATTCATCTCGGCCCAAAAATGTAATTAAATCGTCAACATTTTCGTGCGATTATTTTTTACAACTTTCGGCGTGGATTAACTCAGCAACAGTGCATGGATGAACTTAATTCAATTTTTGGCGATGAAGCTCCATCAAGGACCAGTGTTTATCGATGGTATGGTGAATTCAATCGTGGTCGTAGTTCACTCCAAGATGAATTTCGTGAAGGTCGTCCAAAATCAGTTGTTGTTCCGAAAACCATTGATGCTGTGCGCGAACTGATATTGGAAGATCGTCATGTGACCTATAGTGAGATTGAGACAACCTTAGGCGTTAGTCGGACCAGCATACGTTCAATATTGCATAAACATTTGACTGTCAAAAAAATTTGTTCGCGGGGATCCCACACAATTTGTCAATCGCCCAAAAAAAGGCTCGTGTCAATTGGTCGAAAGAAATGCTCAAAAAATACGGTCGCGGTGCTTCGAAACACGTCTATGACATCGTAACAGGTGATGAATTGTGGATTTATGCGTATGAGCCCGAAAGTAAACAGCAGTCGACTGTGTAGGTGTTTCAAGATGAGCCAAATCCAACAAAAGTTGTTCGCGCACGAAGCACTTCCAAGCAAATGGTCGCCTGTTTTTTCGGAAAAACTGGACATGTCGCAACCGTACCACTAGAACAACGCAAAACAGTCAATTCTGAGTGGTACACAACCATTTGTTTGCCAGTTGTCTTCCAAGAAATCAGGAAAACCAACCGCCGAAGACGGATCACTCTTCACCATGACAATGCGAGCTCTCACACATCGGCTGCCACAACTGCATTTTTGAGCACCCAAAACATCGATTTGATGGGTCATCCGCCGTATAGTCCTGACTTGGCACCGAATGACTTCTTTTTATTCCCGTACGTAAAAAACAAACTGAGAGGTCAACGTTTTTCGACACCTGAAGAAGCGGTTGCTGCATTCAGAATGCATGTGTTGGAGATACCTCAATCAGAGTGGCAAAAGTGCTTCGACAATTGGTTCAAACGCATGCAAAAGTGTATAGATCTTCATGGGGAATATTTTGAATAACAATAAAGTGATTTTCGATGATCAATATTTGTTTTTGTTCTCTAATCCCGAAATATACAAGGCAACCCTCGTAGCACTAAGATGTACAAAATATCTTTGGCACCGTGGTCCATTAAAATGTAATTACCAAAAACACCCGTGGTAAATACCAAACCTAAACATTACGAAAAAACCCAAGTTATGTTTAATCATCATCATCATCGGCACCACAACCGGGATCCGGTCTTGGCCTTATTTAGCACAAGTCTCGAGACTTGTTAAATTTTCCATAATAATTTGTTTTTCCGGGCAAGGTTATTAGCCTTGCGCCAATAAGTAATGTTTAATGGCCTATGGAAATTGTCGATCCTAGGAAAATTATCGAACGATCAAACAAAAGCCCGCTGGCTTACAATAGAGATCCGGATACAAAGGATTTTATGTGAGGTCAGCGAGGAAGCAAAAAACGAAAATAACACGTTGTTTTTAGTTAACGTGGAAAAAAGGTTTTCCTCCGATCAAACGATTGCAATAGAGTCGGAGTTGGTTTTTGAAAATTGATCGAAACGGTCATCGAGAGTGGAGTGAGTCCGCGTGCGCAGAGGTGTCAGTTGTTGTTAATGAAATAGTGTAGGACAAAGTTTAATGTAATTATTAGTCAATAAGGACAAAGTAAATAAATTGTGTCAAGACTATCTTGAGTGTAACAACGCCAAACAAAATTATTTTCTATAAATACGAAACGACCACTAAAAGTGAAACGACGAGGACCGACTAACCATATCAATTACCATACGCAAAGAAGAGACGCTGAGTTCCCATTCTAGAGTATCTGTGGGTATCCTTCCCGTTCTATCACCAACCAACGAACTTGAGAGGTCCGTTTACGACGGTGGGAATATTTTTCTATAGATAACAAGAAGGGCGGACTGCCCCACCCCGTTTAATAGGTAACACTTACCATTAAAAAATTCTAGGTAGGATAAAGAGCATACAACATAACGTTACGTAAAATATAACCCTATAGAGCTTTGGTTCTATCTTTTAGTGGTTCTAAACGTCATAGCGTCGGTTCGAATCACACGCTCTTCACTGCCGTTGCAAACGCTATATGTGGCGTTTCTAGCAGATGTTACGTACCAAAACCACCCCCCCAAACATTCATACCGGGCGAAGCCCCAATCAATTTCGGATCACATATAGTGAATCCCAGGCAGATTGATAAATGTACCAATCAGCTAAGAAAATATAACCATAGAGTCCAGACATACATCTGAAAACAATACTCAATGGCGACACCGTTTCCTTTAATCCATTCTAAGGATACGTTTCCTAAACGGAAAAAGAGCGGTGCATGTAAATAGGATTGATGGACAACAATAGCATTAAGATGTACAAAATATCTTTGGCACCGTTGTCCATTAAAAAGTAATTACCAAAAACACTCGTGGTAAATACCAGTCCGAAACATTACTAAAAAAACCCAAGTAATGTTTAATGACCTATGGTAATTGTCGATCCTAGGAAAATTACCGAAGGATCAAACCAAAGATCGATGGCTCACAATAGAGATCCGGATACAAAGGATTTGATGTGAGGCTAACGAGAAAACAAAAAAGGAAAATAACACGTTGCTTTTAGGTAACGTGGAAAAAAGGTTTCCTTCCGATCAAACGATCGAGATAGAGCGGGGTTGTGTTTTGTGTCAAGTTCAGAACGGACGTAAGTTGGTTTTCGGAGTGGATATAATAGTAGTTAATAGCGGAACACTAAAGTGAAGGATAAAAGATAAAATAGCGTATGGAATTATAAGTGCGTGCCTTAAAATAAATACAATGTTAAATATATGAATTAGGAGTGTTTCATTTAAAATGTGTGTTTGATTCGAAGATGGATTCCAGGTGTTGTGTACAAGAGTATTAACATCTACGTTAGTGCAAAAGAAATAAATCATTACAAATGGCGCAGCCGGTAGGATTCGAGGAAGCCTGAGTGTCGTAAACTCGTAAGCGCTTGAAAAGCCCGAATCAGAAAAGAACTTACAAGCAAAACCACACATAAATAGAAAGAATCAACACACAGAAGTACAAAAAAAAAAAAAAAATTTTATAAGCCAAAACCGCAACAAATAGAAATAAAAATCAACGACGAGTTTGATTTAAAGTAACTTAAAGAAAGTTTAAAAGTAACTAAAAGAAAGAAACATAAACACCAACACCCGAAGGCACAACAATAACATTGAGAGGAACAACCTCAACAACAACAGCAGCGAATCAACAGCAGCAGTACCAACTGACAGCATCAGCTTTACCAACAACAGCCACGGACTTAAGTTAAGTGACCTTATATCTGTTGTATATTAAATTTTTTTTCAGAGATATTAGTAATAACTTTTACACCAGTTTTACACATAATTTATCGTTTAAAAAACCAAATACAAACAAAATTAAGTTTCTGTCATTTCTATATGAAAACCAATATCATGTTAGACATCAATTTAATAAGTAAATTAATATCGAAAATCGAAAGCAACCATCATTGCGCAAAAAATAAATCGAATAATTAAATAAGTGCAAATTTAAAATCAAATATCGTCGTACTTGTTAATTTTTTATTTTGAAACAAGACAATAATCTAAATTCTATACCATAGAATCTGGCCGTAACTCTCTTACAATAACTTCTAACTTAAAGTGTTTTGCTTGTGCTAATTCTATATTTATCAATGCCTTACGACAAGTAACATATTTTAAAATATCCATTAAATACGATATGTATGATAAATATCCTGATCATTTATATTTTTTTCTTTAATTAACATTCATTAAAACATACATGTATATATATTATATATTAGTTTGGTACGACTTCTTTTAATCTGTGGAAGAAAACGGTTTTAATTTAGTGGTTGAGCTCGAACTCATTTTCTTTCATATTCTTTTGGGTATAATTTCGTTTCCCCTGATTATTACATTTTAGCATCTGTTTTTATATTTATCCATATTCTCCGGTCTTACAAACAAAAGCACTCTATAATTGGGAAGTATTTCCACATCTATTTATATATACAATGCCACGTGATTTTAAATATTAAACTTTGCAAACACCTACGGTGCAGTGATAGCCTTGTCCCCATAACATTCCCTATTTTCTTTTTCAGCGGCATTACGGATTTAATTTGTGAATCTTCAGACTGTGTTTCTCCCTTTTCTCCTTTACCCAAATTAAATCCAGTTATTTCTAAAATATGGATGTAGATTATACAAAGGTTGCGAAGCTGTCAGCACAGCTAATTCCTATCTTCTCTGGCGAACCCAACCCCATTTAGGTGCCGAACTCAACACGTTTTTAGACTGTAGTAGGTGAGCCCTAAATTGTCTCCGAGTGGAAGAACACAATGTGTTCTTGCAGATCTTTCCTACCAGGTTGCGAGGAGAAGCATCTGCATTGTTCGCGTCCACCCCGTTTTCATCCTTTCAGGAAGCCGCAGACTTACTAAGAAAAGTTTATCTGCCAGTAGAAAGTTACCAAGATTTGGTCAACAAATTGTTAGCTACTCGGCAGAATCCTGCAGAATCGGTCATATTGTTCCAGCTACGGCTGAAGAAAACACTATCGGAGTGTAAGAAAGCGGCGGAACAGAAATATAGTACCGAGCACGCTGAGGGTGTAAAAGTACAACTGAACGACTTTGCTAGGAATGTATATAAACAAGGGTTGGTAAATTCATACCATCGACAATTTTTATTGTTGATGGGTGAGGTACCTCTTGACATTCTGATGCAAAGGACGTTGGAGTTGGAACAAATTCAGCAGCCTCAGCTGCCATCTAACTTTCCGCAGGATTCGGTAAATCCTCCTTTCCTCATTACATCGGCACCACACCCACAAACACTACCGAACACTCCAAATGTAGAAGGGTTACCACACATTCAACCTATCAGGCAGGGAACTCCGCAACAGCAAGAATCAATACCACAGGCCGGGCGAGCAATAGCACAAAATGCCTCCATCATCAAAGTAACTTGCAGTTACTGCCACCAAAGGGGGCATACCTACGAGGATTGTGTGAAAAGGAAAAACACACCCTTTTGCGCACACTGTCAGCAAGTAAATCACGATATCCGTGATTGCTGGCGATTAAGGGAGGGAAAAAGGATTTTGCATATAAGGCAGATTTGCGACTTCTGTGGTCAACACGGCCACAGTCTAGGATCCTGTCAACTAAAATTGACAAGGAAAGCGCGAGTTCAATGCCAAGCTCCAACAAACTCCCCTCTTTCACGACCAACAAGAAAGAGTAAGTCAAAACCCTTGGTGGTAAAAAGGAGTTATCACATTAGGACTCCATGCTCAACAATAACCAGCGTTCCAACTGTCCAGCTACCTATAGATGTAGGTGTTAAGAATAACACTACTCTAGTAGTGGACACCGGCGCCGAGATATGTCTGATCAGCAAAAGTAGCCTCAAGGATTCAGCCGTTAAGATTAATCGGCGAGAAGCTTGCACCTTACAGATGCCGTTTGGAAGTGTCCGAACCTTGGGAAGTTGCAAGGTGAACTTTCAACTGAATGGTAAGCCTAAACTCCCATGCAAATTTCAAGTAGTGAGCAGTATGCCCGATCTACCAGAAGACGGACTACTTGGAAATGACTTCCTGTCGAGAAATTGCAATGTGGAAGGCCCCAAACAGTGCATCACATTTCCTCGAACGGAAATGAACCCAACGGTATTTAGTGTACCGATCAAATTCTCAACTGTTGAGAAAAAGGTACCTGAAAACAAATACCATAAAGGGAAACAGGAGCAAGCCCAAGATAAAGTCAAAACCTTCAGGTTAAATAGTAACCATATAAAGAGGAACCCTAAGGAGCCAGGCGGTAATAACAAATATATTAACCAAATAACTGACACTGCGTCAGCAAATTCAACAAACTCGCTCCCCCGCTCGCAAAATAAACAAAACAACAAGTTATGGCAAAAGCCCGAAACATCCGAAAAAATAACAAACACCAAAGAGATTGCAACCTTACTCAGGGTTTATCACAATTCCCCTTCCGGTGGACATCAGAGCATCACCAAATCGTATAATAAAATACGACAAAGATACTGGTGGCCATCCATGCTCTCCGATATTAGAAAATATAAGAAGCAGTGTGAGGAATGCGGTTCGTTGAAAGCAACCACATGCTCCGGAAGTGAAACGAAACCGCAATCGTTTCATGTGGGAAGCATGGTGTTAATGAGGTGTAAAAACCATAAGGGCAAATTGTCATCTATTTGGAAGGGACCCTTCCCAGTCATAACTATAAAAGGCCCAGTAAATACGCTTATCAAAATGGGCCGAAGATCCGTGGTGGTTCACAACAATAGGCTAAAACCATATTTTTAAAATCCCATCCTCAACAATCCCAACTTCCTGTCCCCTATAAAGTCTACACAATTATCATTCCCAAGAGGGATTGCAAATTCAAAATCCTAGTCCAAAGCAAAAATAATAAATACGCAAAATTAAAATGAATAACAATATGGACAAAAATAAATGACAGAAGTAAGGGTCAAAGATTCATCAATATTATACATAAATACATATACAATAAAATAAATAATACACAAAATCCTATTAAGTAATTACAATATAAAAAACCGTTTAATACTAAGAAAACAAGCAACAATACACTAAATGTAACCACATTTCAAAAATCATTCACAACATTTAAATAAATACACAAAGATATAGAGATAAATACAAAATATTATATAATATATATATATCAACTAATATTGTTAGAGCTAATAAGCAAATAATTTCTTTTATTACCACTAATGTTAAAATTAAATTCATGCTGTATTGAGTGAACATTATGCACATACAATTATCATACAAAATAATGTACAAATAATTTTTGCTATTATAGATACTATTTAAATTAGTAAGCAAAACTATTACTATTAAAATTAAAGAAATTTGTAAATGAATAAACTACTAATAAATAATAAAATAATACACTTTAGTATATAGATACATATATAAGAAAAACATGGGTTTCAGTATTATGATTCCCTGTTAACAAATAAATACAAAATATACTTTACTACATCTGAAAACAATACTCAATGGCGACACCGTTTCCTTTAATCCATTCTAAGGATACGTTTCCTAAACGGAAAAAGAGCGGTGCATGTAAATAGGATTGATGGAAACAATAGCATTAAGATGTACAAAATATCTTTGGCACCGTTGTCCATTAAAAAGTAATTACCAAAAACACTCGTGGTAAATACCAGTCCGAAACATTACTAAAAAAACCCAAGTAATGTTTAATGACCTATGGTAATTGTCGATCCTAGGAAAATTACCGAAGGATCAAACCAAAGATCGATGGCTCACAATAGAGATCCGGATACAAAGGATTTTATGTGAGGCCAACGAGAAAACAAAAAAGGAAAATAACACGTTGCTTTTAGGTAACGTGGAAAAAAGGTTTCCTTCCGATCAAACGATCGAGATAAAGTGGAGTTGGTTTTAGATTTTGAAGGAGAACAGTCCGGTAACGTGTGTGAGTTCGTGTACGAGCAGAACGTTAGAAAAAGAATTGGTGATGTCGCCTCGCTAATTTCGTGTTATGCGTGTTCTCTTAAATAATTAACTTTCTGTGGTATTTTTGTTTGGTGTCAAGTTTGGGTTTTAATAACAATTTATGAAAGTAACATAATATATTTTAAACAGTTAAAAGATTACTACAAATCAAGTTTGAGTTTTAATAACAATTTATAAAAGTAAGATAATATATTTTAAATAGTTACAAGATAAATAAAAATAAACTAAGTGACAGAAAAGAAAAGGGTGTTTAATTTCCGATCTGTGTCTGTGTGGTGTGCAAAGTGGATAGAGTGACAAAGAGTCCCATGACAATAATATAACACAGAAACACACACCCAATAGTGTAGAACAACAGCACCTAAAAGACAAGACAAAAATAGTCAAAGCACATCGATTAAAGTCGTATGCCATAGCAATAATAGATATAGCATTTCCACATTAGTTGAGTGGATTTGAGTTTAGAAATAAAATTCGGACACGCGGCAGCGGCCTGATACGTTAAGCTTTGGTTTTATCTTTTAGTTATTCTAACCGTGATAGGGTCGGTTCGATTCACACGCTATACACTATCGTCGCAAACGGTATAGATTTCCGACTCAATATATGAAAATCTAGTGGTTTTTCTTCGTATTATCTTCACAATGGGATTCGTCTTTCATTGGTATAAAATTCGGAATAAAAAAAGCTTCCATGAAAGTTGTTACATGACAAATATGATTCACAAATTCTCTCTAAGAACTTCAAGGTATAACTGTATCGTCGATAATTAATGTTGATGGCATGAAGCAAAAGCTCACGTGAGCTTATGTGCATTAACAGTCGTATAACGCTATCACGGGGCTTAAAAAGCGCCAAGAAAGATTTGAAAGTCATAGTGTGTTGACCGCCCTGAGCTTTATTAATGGTTAGAGTCGGGGATGGTAAAGTTCCATTCCAGCGCCTTGTAAAGTGTTTGGATTGTTTGGTGCTCTAAATATCAACGCAGATTCTTGTTAGATGACCCACCAGAGGATTGAGAATGAGTCG
The DNA here is from genome assembly GCA_963931805.1 of Microdon myrmicae. NCBI lineage: Eukaryota > Metazoa > Arthropoda > Insecta > Diptera > Syrphidae > Microdon > Microdon myrmicae. Next base: position 252,692,802 of record OZ007496.1, read on the forward strand.
AGTCATATTGGTTTTCAGTTCTTGTAGATTGTAACCGCGAAGGAATGGTTGTGGTAATACTAGTATACAAACAGGAAACTGGGATCGGTAACAAAGACTCTGTACATTAAGGCCAATAGGCGTCGTTAGAATAATTTCTGATGAGTGGATATAGCCGAAACATTTGCTATAGAATTATTCGTCCACGAGATGCTACGAATCTCTAAAAGGCGGGTGTGCAATCGACAAACTACATGGGATACTACCGTAAGAAAATATTATTTGCCGCGTAGGAAGATAGAACAAATAGTATATGAGCGTATTTTACAAAAAAATGCCAATGACACAAGTTACAACTAATAGTTTCAATTTAGTTAAATTTCTGACATTGATTTGTTGATTTTATTATAATATTGCCCTAATGCTCCAGAATTCCACGGTCCTATTTGTGTACATCCAGATGAGTCCGAAATTTCATGTCAAATTCATCCTCGAGTGAACATCTTGCCATGGGATATCTGTTTATTTAAAAAACATCTCCGTGACTTGTTAACAAGTTTGACTAAACACATTCGCCATCCTTGTAATCTCAACTTGCCCAACAACCCAACCAGCTTTTCTTCGTCCATTTGGAGATGACATGGAATGTCATTTGGCAAATCTTCAAAATTATCATAAAACAATTATCTGAACCAAGTGACATTGACTAATGGAAAACACTGTTCCACAAAATTTATTCTACTTTCAAATTTCAATTTGGGAGGTTTTTCTATCGACCCAAATGTTATTGAGGAGGACACCTCCACCTCAGTTCTTCACAAAACTTAAATCTAATTTGAAATTTTAATTTCAATTTTAATTAAATCCGCTCTCCTGCCACAAACTGTTTTTGTTGGAACTTATCCTGCAGGATATATGAAAGAGAAAGAACCTTGAATTTGCATAAAGTCTCAGTTCAAGACTATTTTGGGAAAGGGATTAGTTTATACCGCCGAAAACACCTTCAGAAGTTGTGAGTGGTGCAAAGAAAGTCGCTCGTTATGAAGTAAGTACTCGATTGGCAGCAAATATTGAATAAGGAAATTGATTTGGAATGCGGTTGATTCAGTGTTCGCTTGGTTTGGAGGATAGACGGGTGTTATAGTTGTTTAATGACATTTAGAAGGATTACAATTAGAGTCTAGATATAGGTAAGTTTTTCTTAAGTTGTATGTCTTGTATTAGTTTTTCTCTCTTTTAGTGGTATTACCTCTTTCTTCGTCTTCACCACTGGATTCGACTGTCCCCTGCTGGACTATATCGTCTGCAATCGAGTCCGAGTTGAGGCCTGTACTCACTTTCTGTTATCATCCGCTACCGCTCTTCTCCCTCGCTTGGCGTAGTTGCGAGGCACCGCTGCGATCCACTAGCACCTGAGAATGAAGCGTTAAAACTGTTTACCTGGGTATAACGTTGATGGTAACTGCAACGCCCGGTGATCAAACCAACTCCAGGTGCAGCTCGACGGGAACAGCCAACAAAAAACAGAAAGTCCAGAGGTAGATACATTTTATTTTTGCCTTGAACTTACAACTTGTTTTCCGTTTCTTAACTTTCACAAATATGCCCTTTTTCCTTCTTTTCTTTTCGTTTAATTCTCGCCTCGTGTTAGTTTGTTCGTTTTACTTCTTTCGCAGCGACCACTTCTGTCTGGCTTTCTATTCGCTTTTTTCTTCTATCTAACGTTTTTTAAAACGGATCTCTAAAAACTTGCCGCTTCTCTCTCTCTCTCCACCATCCACTTTGAAAATCGAACTCGAACCCGCCCACGATCCACACTCGAATCGGGGCGTGTTCGAACACTCACAAGTGGATCGCGCAATTCTTCCACCACCTTACCTTCAAACCACATTAACACCAAATTATATTATAATTATAAATTATTAAATGATGGTGGTGGCGGAAGCCGCACGTAACATATGTAGTCTTACTCGTCTCCAGTTGCAAAATAGTCATTTCATTCATTTTTGCAAAATTTTTTATTTCCATTTTATGTTCTTAGATTCCAAATTACAGGCTAGTCAAAACATGCTTAAATTCTAGTTTGATTATGTTTGTTACGTCTCCAGCGCCGTGCTTCCTCTTTCGGGGGAAGAGCGTGGGGGTTATATATTTATTAAATTAATTATAGTTAGTTTTTATTTATTTTATTTTATTTGAACTCAGCTATCTCAAGCTGAGCTCTCTTCTGAACTACTTTTACAATATAAATTTTCCTGTTTTTATAGAACATTTTGTTCCAACTGTGTCGTATAAAATGAACAAAACAATCTAGAAGTCTCTGTGACTTAAAATTTTGAATAAACTTTGAATGAAAATCAAAGTAGCTATGTTTTGAAATGAAAAATGTGCTTGTTATGAAAAGGGGCATGTTTTTAAATGTGCTGTAAGTGACTGGATATAGAATATTGTGTCTGTTTATTTATGACTTGTATTAAATGAGAATGTAAGATATGTGCGGATGTAGTTTTAAAGGTTGTGTTAGAAAGACATGAGATTAGTGTTAAAGCGAATAAGGGTAGTATTCTGGAATACAACATGTTATATTATAACCTACTGGCCCTACGCGGTTGCTCTAAGCTAAACGTAATATGATTATTGTGAAATTTGGCTTTCGGCGACAGAACATTGTTTTGATATTTAATTATATATATTTTTATGACAAACAAAAGCTTTGTGACAATTTGTGTGTTTTTTAACTTAAAATGTAACTTACATCAAACTTTTTTTTAAATATTGTTGCGGATTCGCAAATAAATATAGCGGGGAGAATCTAGTACGTTCACCGTCTAGTGCACTCCCCGACCAGCATATTCACCACACGCCTGTCAGCCGCCAGCTTCTCTTTTCAAATTTGACAAACGGTTTTTAGTTCCTGCCAGCTCGTCGTCGCGATTGCACCCCTCGCTAGTCAACAGGCCGTGTTCTCTCGCTGCAAACAGTGTCACGGTATTAAATCGAAACAGACTCCCTAAACCAGGATTAATTTATGTGCTTTACTAAGTTAAATATTGAAAATAAAAGTTAGACATTTTTGGTTGCAGTGTAGCTAGTTTTCTCACATGTCCGTGAGTTTGTAATTGAAAGTCAGTGATTTGTCGAAGAGAATTATAGCGCATCAACTTGGACGTTACCTTATAGCGTTTGAAATAATAGTGAAGAAGAACGTGTGATTCGAACTGACGCTATGACAGTTTGAATCACCAAAAATTGTACCTAACCGTTACCCATCAGGCTACTGACCGTGTTTAGAATTTGATTTTAAAACTCGGCTATACTCCACTGATGTGAATTAATTTTGTTATCGCTTTGGTATGCGGCTCTGATGTATTTTCTTGTTCGATTTTTCGTTCGGTGCTCTTCACTATTTTGCTTGTGAATTGTGTGTGTATCTGTTAGAGTCGCCACAGCCCCCCTTCTCGCCTCAGCACCAGGATCGCATCCCAACACATTTCTGGTCCTTCGAGTCGGATCCAACGTCAGCCGTCGCCGAACACCCCCCAAGCATCGCCCCCGGAGTAGTGCCTTACCTGGGAATACTTCCCTTGTGTCATTGGTGGCCGTCCGTTCGCCACCAAATATAAAACTTAACTTAAGCCTCATTCTATCCTAGAAATCCTAGAAAAACAGAGTCTGTGTAAGCTGGCTGATAATGTGGTTACTCTACCGACATTAGTACACATGTCTTTGCCATTCAATTCATTATCGCCCATTCAATTCATTACCGCGCGCGCGACCGCCCGATTGTAGCACAATCCGTCGTCCGCGGATGATCTACATTTTTCTTTTTTATTTTAATATAGGAGGGTGGGCTGAAAAGTTTCCGACCTAACAAAAATACAAGACATTTTTTTTTAAATTTATTTTTATTTTTCTACATAGTCTCTTTGTAACTCTACACATTTCTCCTAGTGATGCTCCTATCTCTGTAACCCGTCCAAATAGTACTCCCCGTTTTTCTCTGCAAAATAACTGTTCACGGAGGTGATTGCCTCCTCATTTGACGAAAATCTCTGTCCTCCGAATGCAATTTTTAGATTGGGGAACAAAAAGAAGTCGCTTGGGGCTAGATCTGGTGAGTACGGCTGATGGTCAAGCAGTTCAAATTGTAATTCGTCATGGTAACTGCTGAGGCGTGAGACGGCGCGTCATCTTGGTGAAAAAGGATTTTCGTTTTCTGCAAATGTGGCCGTTTTTCCACAATTACTGCCTGGAGTTGGTCAAGTAATGATGCATAGTATGCTCCTGTAATGGTTTTCCCTTTTTTAAGATAATCGATTAAGATAACTCCATGACTTTTCCAAGAAACAGTCGCCATCATTGTCCCCGCCGAAAAAATAGTTTTTGCTTTCTTGGAGCCGATTCCCCCTTTGCAGCCCACTGTTTTGACTGTATTTTTATTTTGGGCGTATAATGGTGTATTCAAGTTTCATCGACAGTTATTAATCGTCGCCAAAACTCTGATTTATTGCACCTAAACTGCGCCAACAGAGCGTTGGAAATGTTCATTCGAAAACTTTTTTGGTCTAACGTGAGAAAACGCGGAACCCAACACGCGAGCAGTTTCTCATGCCTAAATCTTGATTTAGTATGTGACAAACACGTTCTCGGATCCTCGATAGTATAGTGGTTAGTATACCAGCCTGTCACGCGGGAGACTGGGGTTCGATTCCCAATCGGGGACCCTCTGGCGCAAGATTAATAACCTTGCCCGGAAAAAACAAATTATTATGGAAAATTTAACAAGCCTCAGGACTTGCTAAATAAGGCCAAGACCGGTTCCCGTTGTAGTGCCGATGATGATGATGAAACACGTTCTTTGGACATTTTCATAGCCTCTGGCATCTCTCTCACTTTAATTCGGTGGTCGTCTAGCACCAATTGGCGAACTCTAGCGATGTTATCGTCAGTTGTTGCAGTTTGTGGACGGCTCGAACGTTCATCGTCTCCCAAGCTCTCAGGGCCACGTTTAAAATCAGTTGCCCGAACGGTGGTAAATGATGGTGCAGAGTCCCCCCCATACATAGAGTCCAACTCATTGATTGGCGTAGGTGTATTGCATTTCAAAAGGGGGATTGGAGCGAACATACAGGGTAAAGTCTGTGCTTTCAACCCGGCTAAGGCCAGGACGATCCTTGTCCCTGTTCAATCCAAGTTGACATGCATTCTCCACGTAACACCATGAATAGCTACTTTGGCACTCGCCAAGTAGTGAACCAATGCATGCAGCGGCATTCTGAGAAAGGTTGGCGTAAGGCCTGTGGTAAATGGGTATCTCTGGTGGTTTACCTTTTGTTGAAGTCCGGCGCCGTGCTTCCTCGGTTGAGGGAAGAGCGGGGACCTTTTATTTTTAATTGCTTAATTTTGTAAAACCTTTCTTTTCGGTATTAGACATTCCTCTATCACCGATATCCAAAAATTCGTTATAGACAGAACCATCGATTTGAAATCATCGACTTGTTAATGTATATTTGAATTAATAATAAATCAACGGAAATTGTGTTCACAGCTATCAATAAATTTTTCTTTGACAGTCCTCACTTCCAAATCTCCTCTGAACTTTTTCTATTCTATTTTTTTTTTTTGACTTTTCACCTTCAATTCGAACGAAAATCCAAGTTGCTATGTTTTCAATAAATAAAAAGGTGCAGGTTATTAAGTGTGCTATAACTGGTAATATTGTGAATGTTTATGAATGGTATGTATTAAGTGAGAATGTAATATATGTTAAGTGAAGTTTTTAAGGACGTGTTAGGAGATTCAGTGTTAAATTTAATAAGGGTAGTATTCTGGAATACAACATCCCACCCTTCTTCGAGAAAGAAAATTATCCTTGAAGAGAATAATTTTCTAGTAACTATATATTAAATTAAGATTAATTAAAAACTTGGATTTTCGTTCAATTACATTACAAAGGTTTTCAAAATTAATCTTTCATCAAAGGTTACAATAATCAAAAAGTTCTTAATACTAGAAAATTAATCTATTTACATTATATATTAACTAAATTTTTCCAATACTCAAAAAGTTCTTAACACTAGAAAAATAGTCCAAAATAGTCTATTTACATTATATATTAACTAAATTTAAATATTTCTCCTTGGAACCTTTTCTTTTCTTATCTAAAAATCATTATTACTTATTATATTAAATATATAATATTAATATTATTGTTTCAAAATTCTCATTTCCGTATATATATTAATTCCAAAATTTCTAATATATATATTACCAATAAAATTTTCTTTCTTTCCTTTTCCGTTCGAATATATATTAATTCTAAAATTTCCAATATATATTACCTCTAAAATTTTCTTTCTTTCGTCCTATTATTGTTTCAAAATTCTCATTTCCGTATATATATTAATTCCAAAATTTCTAATATATATATTACCAATAAAATTTTCTTTCTTTCCTTTTCCGTTCGAATATATATTAATTCTAAAATTTCCAATATATATTACCTCTAAAATTTTCTTTCTTTCGTCCTATTATTGTTTCAAAATTCTAATTTCCGTATATATATTAATTCCAAAATTTCTAATATATATATTACCAATAAAATTTTCTTTCTTTCCTTTTCCGTTCGAATATATATTAATTCTAAAATTTCCAATATATATTACCTCTAAAATTTTCTTTCTTTCGTCCTATTATTGTTTCAAAATTCTCATTTCCGTATATATATTAATTCCAAAATTTCTAATATATATATTACCAATAAAATTTTCTTTCTTTCCTTTTCCGTTCGAATATATATTAATTCTAAAATTTCCAATATATATTACCTCTAAAATTTTCTTTCTTTCGTCCCCCTCATTAACTTTTTTTTTTTTTTTTTTCATTTCCGTCATTTCCTACAATTGTTAGATTATTTCATATATATTGAATAAAAAACAAAGGCCATTTGTTATGTGTTTATCTTTTCCTTAAATTTATGGAAAAGTTTCCAAAACCTTTTTGGGCCTATTACTATGATGATTGAATAAAGATGATTATTACCAAAAATCTTCTTGAAAAATGATCTTAAATAATTTAAATGACGGTGTAACCTTTTATTTTTTTGTATTTTGCATTGGAATAAATTTTTATTGTTGAAAAAAAAGACTTGTAATGTATTTATATAGTTACTCTTTACAATACCTATTTTAGTTAAATTATTATTTTCATTTTTTATTATTTCGTGTTTGAGTAAGTGTTTGTGTTTGTTTTCGTTGTTTAAAATATTTATTGTTTTCGGCTTAGTGTTGTCATTGTCCATAGCTTTAACTGCTGTCGGAACGTCTACCTTTTCAGTCTTACTCACTGCTGATGGATCGTTTAGTTTATCAGTCTCATTTACTGATTCGAATAGTTCTTCAGACTTATTAGCTGTTAGAACATCTTGGTTCCCAGTCCTATTTGCTGTTTGAACTATTTCTTCAGTTATATCTGCTGTAGAAACATTTAATCCGTCAGTCTTTGCTGCTGAAAAGATTTGTTCATCAGTATTAGCTGCTGGACTGACTTGGGTTTCGAATTTTATTGCAACTATTGGGTCTTCAGTCTTTAACACTGCTGAATGTTCAGTCTTTGTTGCTGAAGTCCCGGGGTTGTCTATTGGGATAGCCGAAATATAAGGGATTTCTGTTTGTATATTTTCTGCAGGATCCGAATTTTCAGTCTTCAATACTGCTGATTTTTCAGTCTTGGTTGCTGAAGTGTCTGCGTTGTCAATAGGGATATCTGAGATATTAGCGATTTCAGTCTTTAATACTGCTGAAAATTTCGGATTTTCAGTCTGTGTTGCTGAATTGTTTTCCAGAATGGGAGTATGAATCGGAGTCTTTATATTAGGGACAGGGTTATCTTCGTTTATATGGCTTGGTTTATAGGAGTATGTGGGCTCAGGGTAAATTTGGCTAGGAGCTTCATTAAAATGGTCGTTATCTATTTCCAAAGATCTAATGCTGTAAATAGAAAACTTTGGTCTGTCTTCCATAAATTTTGGTTGGCGTCAGGCCTCGTTTTCCGACTCTTGCACCCGAGAAAAGTGAACATTTTGTCTATCGTTTTGTCTATTGGTGGTCCTAGAATTTTCACCAAAACGATTTTCAGAGTTTGTAGGATTATTTCGGAATGGGTTACGCGTTGTTGTACCTTGTTGGTAATTTGTTGAAGCCGATCCATTCCTAGATATCTTGTATCTACACTCATTCTCTGTGTGATTATTCCGTCCACAGAAATTACATACAATGTTATATTCCCTTTTTATGGGTTGTCTATTCGGAAAATAGTTGGATTGCATGTTCCGATAACATGTGTCCTGTGTATGCCCTGACTTACCACAGGTTTGGCAGACTATACTATTGAATGTAGGTTTTTCATTGTATTGATATGACCTGGGAGAGTTGTCCATTCGAGCACCATGTGATACTACATGTGCAATCGACTGTTTTAAATTATTTCCCCCATGGACTTTAGCTAGTATCTTTAGCTGTTCGTTCATTAGTCCATCTTCAAATGTTTGTACGGCCAATTTTTTGTTTTCTTCCATTAAGAATTCCCTAACCACCGCGTCTGCTGTTATTTCACACGTGGCAGAGTTTAGAGTCCTTAGAGCATTCGCGACTCTATCGCCGTATTCCCGGACGGTTTCTCTGTAGCGTTGTTTCAGAGAAATCAACTCATTGTGTGCCGTCGACCGAGATTGCTCCTCTTTATATTCCGATTCTAATTTATCTTTTAAATCCTCCCACTTAGCGATTTGGCTATACCTAATCAGATCGTAAGCATGACCCTCTAGTCTATTTTTGACTAGCTCTAAAAACGTCTCGTATATATCCGGGTCTGCCTTCTTTATGGATGTAAATAAAACGTCTCCCCCGGAAATAAATTTACCTAAGTCGCAGGGTTTCCCGTCAAAGGTAGGGACGATTCTGAAAACATCAGAAATTCCGACAGAAAGAGCCATTTCAGGGGTTTTACTGAGTATCTGTTGATAGTGGAATTGTTCTTCCCCCTGCCTAGCCGCCTGTCTCGTGTAATATGGACTCGTAATATTGAAAATTTGAATTAAAGTATGGCGAAAATTTGTTATCAATTCTTAAAAATATGGTTTATGAAAAAATGGCCTTTATGTTATTATTCAATATATATATATGGAAACGATATGGTTTGGACCCAAAACTGAAAAGAAAGAAAATTTTCGACGAGAAGGAAAAGAAACGGAAATGTCGTCGAAAAAAAAACTGAAAAGAGAATTTTCAAAATTTCTATCGAGAAAACACTTTTTTTTTTTTTGAAAAAGGAAAAAAATCCAAGTAAAATATTCCTACAAAAAAAAAAGGAAGAGAGAAAAAACAAAATATTGAAAAAAATTCTTACTACTCTAGATGTTGATAGAAGTCTTGTTGAATTTCTTATTGTTGTCCTTTTTTTTTCTTCTTTGTTGTGTCGTAGAGTCCCTCTTTGTGTTCCTTTCTATATTTTATATTATTTTGTTATTCTTGCCAGGCAGACTTCACGCCCTAGAAGTTGAATATCCTGGTCTTTTCTGCTTTCCTTTTTTTTTTTTTTTTTCGTTGTTTTATGTTTTTTTTCTTCGTTGTTTTATGTTTTTTTTTCGTAGTTTTGTCTGGTTTTTTTTTTCTTCTTATTTTGGTTTGGTTATTTCTCCTGTTTTTTTTTTCTCTTTTCTTCTTGAAAAATTTTTTTTTTTCTTCTTATTTGATTATTTCTTTTGTGTTCACTTTATTATTTTTTTTTGGTTTTAAATTTTTTTTGTTTACTTTGTTTTTCGTTGTTTTATGTTTACTTTTTTCTTCTTCTTATAAACATTTTTTTTTGTTGTTTTAAATTTTGTTTTGTTTAAAAAAATTTTTTTTTCTTGTTTTTTTTTTCTTCTTATTTTCTTCTTTTTATTTGGGATCCTTTGGTTGTATCCCACCGCTGCCACCAGTGTTGTACGTCCGACGCCGTGCTTCCTCGGTATGAGGGAAGAGCGTGGACTTATTATTTTTCCTTTTCTTCTTTTTCTTATTTCAATTAAATTGATGTAAAACAAATCAAGTATTAATCTAATTCCGTTCTTCTTTTAGTTACTTATTTCTTGCTTTATTTCTTCTTCATATTTTCGGTCTTTATTTCTCAATTACTTTCTTTCTTCCTTCTTTTTTTAAATTCAAAATCAATCTATAATTTTTTTCGTTCAGAACTATTCGGAAATGAATTTTTTCTCTCCAACGAACTTTTTTAACTGAACTTTTTTTTCTATCTATTTTTTTTTCTGTGACATTTCACATTCAATTCGAACGAAAATCCAAGTTGCTATGTTTTCAATAAATCAAAAGGTGCAGGTTATTAAGTGTGCTGTAACTGGTAATATTGTGAATGTTTATGAATGGTATGTATTAAGTGAGAATGTAATATATGTTAAGTGAAGTTTTTAAGGATGTGTTAGGAGATTCAGTGTTAAATTTAATAAGGGTAGTATTCTGGAATACAACACTTTCCACTCTTTCTTTATTTAACCCAGCACCAAACGACACAACCCTGGTACGTACGATGCGTTCGTAGAAAAATGAAAAGCACTGTCCAATCATGTCTTTAACCTTATTGTCCTTCAATTGACTCCATTTATTGAACAAATTATTTACAAAAGAGTTCATTCACTTGTAAGGAACTTTTTGTCACTCACTTTAAACACCACACACACGTTAGAATCCCTCACTTTAAGTAAAACACTCTTTTGTCTTTGGTTAAACTATTTATTTATTCTAAACTAAATTTTAGTGTTATATATTGTTTCTTTATTCCCATCTATGGGCACAACTTAAACTTATTAATATTATTCCGGACACTTTCAAATTAATTCCTATTTGTCGGCACAATCTTCAATTTATTAATTTTGTTCCGGGCACTATTTCAAATTAATTCTACGCACCACTTTTACTTATTCATTTTTTTGTTTCGGACATAATCTCAAAATTCACTCCACGCAGCGCTTTCAGACCAACTCGGTCAAATCTCAAAAACCAACTCCGTCACCAAACTTACGTCCGTTCTGGACTTGACCCGAAACACAACTCTAGTCTCGCCGTCTCGGTCGAGATTCAAAAAACCAACTCCTCAAACGAAGACCTGTTTTTTCTTCATCCTGAAGATCGAAGGATATCTCATTTCTTTCTTTATCTTTCCCGGCTTGGGATCAAAAGCGGAAACACAAAGGGAAAAATCAACAGAGGATCGTGCGAATGCACATTTATAATCCTCTATGTTGATAGGCGCTAAACGAATGTGTAATTCGTTTTATGGTGCCTGTTGTTTGTTCTAGCCGACTCGGCAAGGATCCCTTTTGTCAGAATACGATAGGGAATACAAATAGAGCATTGTGCTAATGAGCATTTTGGATTCTCTATGTTGTTTATTGTAGCCGAATGGGCAAGGATCTTTTCCGTGGGGAATCGATACAAAGGCGAATATTTTCCTTTTGTTTGTTTTAACTTAATGTTGTTAAAACGAAAACTGGCGTTGGTTGTTTTAATTGTTTTAGATAACCATTTTTCTGAGGTCTCGTAAAATTGCTGGTCCTTTACTCTTACAGACTGCACACTTTAGAAGAGATCTGTCGTCTACCCTTTCTTTTCCTAACGTGCATTATTCTGCGCTGTGGTCCTGTCTTACGCATCGATACTACATTTCGCAGTTTGCTGCTGAGTGCCCGAACCTTTGGCAGCGAAGACACTGGATTATATTTCTGCTTTTTTTCAATTTATCCCATGTGACAATTTGATGGTTCAGGATAGTGATTTTCCTAAGTCCACCAATTTTGCTCCCAGGGCCCAGCTGCACCAGGAAGAATGGTAATTTTCGATTCTCCCGTCTAGCCCTAGCTGTATTGATTGATTGATTGATTGATTGACTGCGGGCGGAGCCCCCATTTATATTTAGCTTAATGCAAGCTTAAGAAAGGTTAAACGGTTTTACCGCGATAAACTGAATATCATTACAGTTAAGCTCTCGTAGCGTTTGTAATAGAACTTCTGGTTCTGTTTCAGGGTCGACACCTTTTAGTAGAACCGTTACATTATTTACTTCTTTCGGGGTGTAGGTGTAAAATTCCGTGGTGGCCCTTTTTAGTACATTTTTCATTTTTTCGAAGTCCTCAACCGAATTTGGCCGTATGGCAAACCTGTTCCCTGCCAGTCTTTTAATTGAAAAATCCTCCCCAATAGAAAGCTTACATAGACTTACCAGTTCGTTACAGTCCATATCTGTAATGTTAATGGGTGGCATCTTCGCTTTCCTTTTTGCTGCCTGTTGCTCTTGTTGTGGTTGTTCTTGTGTAATCTCTTGCGGTGGACATCCTTTTTACAGGCTGTTGTGGTCTTTCTCTTAGGGAGCGTGTCTCCTTGTCCTGAAAAGGATGAGGGATCTCTTTAGACCGCTCCTGAGGGGACCCGTTGCGGTCGCCATCGTGCTTCCTCAGACCTGAGGGCAGAGTAGCGACCGATCGTTTATTAAAGACGCCCGAAAATCGGCCAGGTTTAATTAAAAAAACGCAAACACTTTGTAAGTATACCCCGCTTTAATACTATTTATTCATTTTAATTTAATTTTAGTTTAGTTTAGATACATTTATTGGCGTCCTTACACCTAGGGCGCTAATTGAGACTGATCCTCGAATACAAATTTCATCGCCCTTTTATACAAAATCTTATCGGGATTTTGTATCGGGGATGCATCGAAATGCAAGCAGAATTTCAAAATGTATTTCGACTGGAGTCGAGTACTGGAGAAAAGGAATGGGATATCTATTTTTAGAATATACACATCTGACAAGACTGGAGATAAAGGTAAGGATTTGTAGGAACATGAGTTTGTTTGCATAGGAAGATAATGCATATCTGGTGTGGTGTTTAGTTTTTAGGAAGTTCTGGAAATATGAGTATGGTAATTGAACATCTGGTTCAACTTACCGTGTGTTTGTTTTGGTTTGGGGATTACTGGAAATTGGGTGTATGTGTGGGGAAAGGAGATGACAGGGCTTTGTAGAGCACTACAAGGCTTCTGTTGTGCACATTGTTGCTGATTTTTCTTCTGCTGTTGTTTCGCCATTAGCTGCTCCTTTTCAGCCAATTCCTTTTTTCTGCGACGCTTCTCTGCTAATTGCGCCCTTTCTCGGGCTAGCCTTGCTTCAAGATCGCTGATTTCCTCCTCCTCGTCCTCAGTTTTGATAGTCGCTAAACACGCAAACATGTTATTGGTCACATGGCCGTCATTATATGGAACCGGGAAAATGTATTGTCCTCTTCCAATTTTTGCGCCTTTTCGAGCAAGCCTGTTATTGCCTCGTTTGGCTTGTTGACTTTTGTTGTCGCTCGTGTTAGTGGGGAGCTCGCAGGGCGTTTTATTAACGCGGAGCTTGGTTTTAGCTTTTTAATAACCATTTGGCATTTTTGATTTTCGTCCATAATATGGAGCACGTGTTCTCACTTTTTTATTTTTTTTTTATTTTCGTTTTTTTTTTTTTATTGCGCGAAGGACAAATATATTTTGGACTCGCGCACATACCCACAATGTTCGCGCGAGTTATGGTGTTTGGATATTCCGCGGAACAAAAGTCACTACACCAAGCGAAAGGCAACCAAATCTTCTTTTGACGTGACAACGTCTTATAAATCGGTATACCTTGGGAGGCATTCGGAAACAGTTTGTAGCGTTACGGTCGGGTCCCGCTCCGCCTGAGCGAGAGTAACCGATAACGCACGAGCCGCAGTGAGCGAGAGCGCGACTAGCGAGAGAGAGGGAAATAGTAGCGCCGATAGTAATCGATTTCGAGCGCGGCGGGAGGAGATAAAATAGCAAAATAAATAAACCGTAAAAATGAATAGCACAACGAATAAAAGAAAAATAATCGACCTCTTCGAGCCGGACTACGATTCACTAATTTCTCAGAGTATTATGAACTGTCGAAGAAGCAAGAATATATCGTATCAATGGACGAAATACCAATTATTGAGCCACCAACATTAATTGCTCCTAAGTCAAATGCAGAGAGATAACGGGAATACAGACAGCGCCTTGCACTGTCGAGAACAGCTGTACAGGTTGGAAGTCCAAAGACAAAAAATACACAGAGACAACGCGAATCAATGATTATGAGTGCGTTACGAAGCAGAACTATCGTTCGGATTCTGAAACAAACGCAGCTGGTGGAGTAGCGATTTATAGAAGATTATCATCGCCGTCCATGGTGTTCGGCACGGTGATGGTTCTTCGAGCCGGATGTTGCCTTTCTTTAATATAGAAGGTTCGACACGAAATTTTAAACACATCAAATCCCTGACCAATGGTCCTTCGAGCCGGATCGATGTAAATTAAAGAATCAGTGCGCTTGATGATTAATCGGTCCTAAAAAACAATTTGTCGGTCCTACAATTTGTAACTTCTTCGAACCATAGTGATTAATAGCTCGCGAAAACTATTTAAAACAAAACAATCAAATCCTGATTTGTGTTAAAACCTTAACAGTTTAGTAAATTCGAAGAATAAAGGGAATTAATCAAATTTTCGGGTTACTCCCGAGATGAAATTCGCTTTCACCGAAAAGCATACTTACTAAGATAATTGAATTTAGCTACGTCCAATTCCCTATCAAGTGTCAAATGATAGAAAATTTATTAAACATTTTATCGATTGAGAGGACTCGTGCAGTGCATTAAAATTATCGTCAACATCGCTCTCGCAGTCGTTGCAACTGTCGTTGTCATCGCCATAGCTCTCGTCGTCGTCGCGGCTGTCGTTTTCGTTGCCGTCGAACATCCTATCTATTGATTTTCAATTATCTGTTGGGCGATGATTGATGAAATAAATATAAATCGTTATACGGCATTTAGCCATTTCGAACAAAATTAAATTTAACCGGATTTGTGATACAAAATAAGAAGGAACAATAGAAGAAAAATATAATAAAGGTAAAACCAGCTAGAGAAAAAGGAGTGACGCTCATCCAGGGACACCCACTAGAAGGTTAGTGGTGATAACCAGCTCCAACCGGAGAGAGTGGTTAAGGGCAGTGGCAGCCAGCGGAGAACGGGTGAGTCGTGTTTTAATTGTTAAGAAGTTTAAATTGGTTACTCTTCCCGATTTCCCGATTACATTCCTTTGAAGAGCCCATATATTTCAGCCCCTTCAATATCTCCTTCCGTTCGGTAATATACGATCGTTGAATTTTTGAAACTTTGTCTTAATTCTTAATATTGTCGCTTTTATTCAAAATGGCCGAAGATCGAATCAGATCCTTGAACAATAAAAGAGCTGTGGCCACACGCGAGTTGACCCGGTATGTCAATTTTTTGACCAATTTTGATCCCGAGACTGATGTTTTCGTCCTGGAAAGAATTTCTGCTGAAATTGAAAGGGTTCGGGAAAGGTTTGGGGTCGTTCAGGAAGCTCTGGAGGAATTATTAGAGCTAACTGAGGAGCTTCTTGATTTTAGATCCGACTTTGAAGAGCTGTATTTCCAGGCTTATGGCATCGCGGCGAGACTTCGACGCGAGCATGCCAAAGAACTTCCTTCAGTATATACTAATGTGCTTAAATCCAAAGGTATTGAGAAGGATTGTGGAGAAAGCGCGGCTATTGCAGTTACAATTGACAAAGACGAAGAAGAGCCGCCTCTACAAGTCAAATGTGCAACACCAAAGATGCCGTTGGCCGCCTTGGAAATATCTCTCGTTCCATTGGTGGAAGCGAGAAGACCGAACCAGAAGGCACTTTCTCACATTCCGGCACGTGCTTCAGCACGGACGATTCTTCGAGATTGCTTGGATGTGCAAAATATTTCCAAGGGGGCTTTGCCTCGTGCAAACACAAGTTTGAGTGGATGCCATAAATGCCTGTTGTGGCCGATGGTCGCGACGTGTAAAGGGCTTTTCCGAATGTGGACTAGAAGTGGGTTGCGCTCGGGTACTTTCTACTTGAGCACGCCATTTTAGGAAATCGATGAACATTTTTATGGTGGGTTGCGTTATGCTGGAACTACAGTCCTCCCACCGCTCACGAGATGAGGAATTAAGTTTTTCCCGCAGTATTACAATTAGAATGGAATCCCAGGACTCGATGGGTTCCTTTAGAGCTTGAAGCGCTCGCAGATGCTTTTGTAATGCGTCTATGAACGCTCGAAACGAGATCTCTTTTGATATGGACGGCAAATCGACAATGGCCTTAATGTGACAATCACGGATGACTTTGCGATTGTCATATATCTCTTTCAAGAGATTCCACGCGAGTTGGTAATTTACATCTGAAGATTCGATGGACGAAATAACCCCTGCTGCAGCACCTTTCAAACAGCCTTTCAAATAGAATAATTTTTTGATCGGTGCAATCTTCAAATCTTGATGAACCAAGGCATTGAATAAATCATGAAATCCTAGCCAGGATTCAGTCGAACTATCGAAAGTCGGCAACTAAATAGTGGGTAACTGGGACGACTGAAAGTTGTCTAAGATGGTTTGCGACAATTGTGAGAGTACTTGTTGGCTTAAGTTCTCAACATTTTGTGAATTGTTGATTTGTTTACGCACGGTGCATTTACCGTGCACGAGCGACGACGAGTAATTACAAATACACGACAAACGATATTATACATTTCCAACTAAATCAACTTTAATTTCAATTGATATAATATCGACAACCAAAACTCTAATAAACGACAACGAACAATTCGAACGAATCCATACAAAACGAAAAAAGTCTATCATTTGCATAAGGCAAACTGACAATAATAATAACAGAAACTAATAACAAACGATAACAAAAAAATACTAACAATACGAATAAATCTAAATAATGCGAATAAATCTAAATATGATAATTAATAACAAAGGTTTCTTCATGCACGACGCGACATACAGCCCGCCTTGAAGCATCAGGTTCAACTTGATTGTGGAGCCTTCGTCTTTGGCAGGATATATGCTGGGAGTGAATTTTGTTTGCCTCGCTCGCCTTTGACAACGCAGGCAATTGCAATCTTTCGCAGCTACTAATATCGTATCACCTCGAATTGTGCAGCACTGTTGATGATTTGGTCCCATTGAAGAAACCACGCAGTAAACGTACATGAGGGGATTTGGACGAAGGAAGGCCAAGATGCACAGGATGACACCTTGTTCACCAGGCGCATATTTGGGATAGCCGAACGAAAACAATGCTGTAGTTGTACGCTGACATACATGTAAGGCTGATATTTGCTTCTCCAACGATATTTGCCCAGTACAGAGCAATTTATAAAATAATTTGACGTCGATTAACGCGTCAATTTTCGAAGCTCTAAAGAATTCAGGGTCTGCTAATGAGACGTCCTTTGGTAATTCGAAACTATTTGCATCAATCGTAGTCGAAGGCATTGGATGACCGATCTGAGGTAAGATTAAGAATTCAACAGCCTTCTCATACTTTGTGAACCGAGACCGCAGGGTTGCTTGAGCTGAATGCCTAACCATTGTCGAGGTATTGTCAATTCCGACAACACAAATGTTGGCAGGTTTTTGGACGAGATTCAGAAACGCAGCTGTTTCCTGACTCATGAAATGATCTTGTGAACCTCCGTCTAAGAATATGCGGCACAGCTTGCTCCAGCCTTGACTGTTGACAATATCAACTAAAGCAGTGGCTAAAACCCCGTGGGAGGTAGTTTGAGCTTGCATGCTCGTAATGTTAGTCGCGAAGTGCGACGTAACCGAATTTAAACTATTTACCCTTTCGAAATCTAATAGGGTATGATGACGTTGTCTACACTTGGCACATGTTTGTGCCTTACAACTTGAAACTTGATGCCCTTTCCTTAAGCATTGAATGCACCAACGGCCAACTTTGCTTGCCTCAAATCGAGCTTGAGGAGATAAGGACTCAAACTTTGTAATAAAGTTTTTCGTTGTCGTATGATTCGTTTTGCATATCTTTATTCGATATCGTAGTCGTTCGCCTTTTCGGTAAACGAACCGATAGTAAACACATGGCAAAGGAAATTCTTCGAGTTGAATTGTCCGATTCAGCTCGTCATATTAAAAACACGGGTGATGTGTGCTAGGCTGAAATTTCATGCTTCACTGTCGATAGGATGTACAAAGTATTACTGGGGCAGTGTACATTTATCCTGGATCAACTATCCCGAACATTGGTTTGTTGTTGCACCAAGCATTACTCCCATATGTACACAATCAGAGTGTACCGACGATCTATGAAGTTGATGCAGACATACCAATTCTTCTTTGTGGCGACTTCAATATAAATGTCACAATTGATAGCGCATTTATTAACTTCATGAAGAGTGCGTTTAATCTCGAATGCGCGTCGAATGTCAACAAGCCTACAACATTGGGAGGAACAACCCTCGACCTAAGCTTCTCAAGACACGTTACAGTTGAGATGTTACCATTGATATCCTACTTCTCGTATCATCGTCCTATCGTCAGCAGAGTAAAAGCAATCGAAAGAAATAATGCAACATAAAATAAAATATCGAACATAATTATAAAAATATATCACAAAATGTAAAATATTAAGAAATAAAAAAATATATTACTTATATATGTAATTATCATTTAAGGAATAAAAACACTTTAATTTTGATTTAATAACTTGTATATTCAATGTTACATATTTAGGATACGTTGTCACGAATATAATGTCCGAGTGCCTTGCGCCCAGACAACCAGAGTTTTTTTTTTACACCAAAATTCAAACAGAATTTTTCCTTGATTTTTTTCCACTTTTATATATTTGTATATATTACTTAAATTTACTTCTTAGAGTTATGCTTAGTTCTCACAATTCTATTCTAGTATTAACTTAATATTCACTCTGTTTTTACCATTTGTAGTGCTCCAAAAAGCCCTACCACCTTTTTCCCCCATTCCTAATCCAAAATCCTATCAAAACCTGAAAAAACCCAAACATGATCCAAAATTCGCAATAAACGAATCAAAAATTCGTTTGTCGCATAACATTTGCCCCCACGGCATAATTAAATCCAAAATCAAAATTAAAATTAAAATTTACAATAAACGAATCCAATATTGGTTTATTGTTCTACATTTGCTCCACAGCATCACCCAAATCCAAAATTCAGAGATCGTTATCTCTATCCAAAAAAATCCATTGAGTTAAACAAACAAAAACTCAAAAGCAGATACATTCACACATCTGCGTAATAGTTTCGTAAGAATTCAAGAAATTGATTTCTTATCTTATGTAAATACAACATCTCGCTCGAAATATCCAAAAGATCGAGATTGTTGCACGAAAATGTGTATCTTTGGGATACAATTTTCGATTCCTTTTCCTTTATAAAGGAATAGTCAAGTGATCTCCGGGCCGCAGTCTAAATTCACAGTCCCTGGAGGAAGTACCCCAGGAAAATCCTGAATAATATAATAAAATCATATTCATAAAGGAAACAAGACGTGTTTTCATTTTTTATGGACGACGGATATCTAAATATCACCTGGCCCCCACGGAAGACCAAGTGAAGACATCAGGACGAAGGCCGAATAAAAGGACGTTGCTCTTTCCTTTGAACTCAGAGGAAGCACGGCAACGACCCCTTTTGTAGGACAAGTTTTCAGGAGCGGTCAAATTTTAAGAGATCGCCTTGTCCTTTTAAGGACTAGGAGACACGCTTCCTGGAAATAAAAACCCCTACAAGAAACACAACACATTCTCTTACTAGCAAAAGCTTTTGTCTTAACTTGTCTTTACTTTGCACTATTGTCAACTTTTTTTTTTTTTCAGCGACTTTTCTTTAGAGATTCAAAGGAACCCGAACAGCGCTAACATATATCCACCCGTAACATAATTCTACTTTTTGGACTTTTAGATTGATTTACTTTGCACAAGGATCACTACCAGACTTCTTTATTTTCTCGACTCAAATCCGATTTAATTACTTTCACGACCAATCTTCGACTTGATTCCTTTCACGACCAACTTCTGACAGCCTCCTAACTTCTTCCTACCACTTCTCGTCACCCCGGGGTCAACGATCACGATAATGCAATTTCAATTTTCAATGACCTAATTTACGATTTTCAATTTCAATTCGCAATTGCGATGCACTGCGGCGTCAGCCGATATATCTTCATCGATTTGCGCCACAGTTCAACATCCGCAATTGCGAATTGACTCAATTAATTTCTATGCAATTACTTTTTTGTGATTTATTAATCGTTCCGAAATATGCAATTATTTACTTTCATGTGATTTGTTAATCGTTCCGAAATATGCAAATAATAGCATTGCCGTTCTGGGGGTCATCCGAGTTCAGAATCGGATGGCGTTTTTTTTTGTTTGGGTGCATCACTGACCCCCTGTACATCATCTTTGTCTGTGACGCCACCGACACACTTAACACGCGCTCACATGTAAACACGTTTCACACGTTCGACTTTTATAAGTATTATCGTTACACGTATTGGTTTTCAAGTATTTATAGTGTGCGCACACCCATGCAAAGAAACACTTCGTACAACGCGTATCGGCACTAATTGTTTTTTAATTATGTTTAACGATGTTTACCGGGTGGTGTTCAGTTTGGTACTGCACACACACACACATATGCACACGCACGTGTACGCGAAAAATAATTTTATTTATTTTTCGTTGACGGGCGACAAACGATGTTGTTCGTTCCACGTTCACTGAAGCACTGCGTCATATTTACTCTTGCGGATCACATTCTTCAACTCCTTCCGTTTGTTGACGAATTCCGCATGTAACTGTGGGTAGGGGCTACGGTTTCTTACTCTTCGTGGCGAGCGTCGTAACCTGTTGCACTCCGATCGCACATGGGGGATTTCTGAGCTCAGGAGGTTATGCTTAATACATTGAATTCCGGCCTCAACATGATATATCAATGGGGATTATCTAACCGAGTAGAGTTCAATGCCTTAAAAACTCAGTGCTGTCTCTTGTCGTTAAAGGCGAACTCCAAAGTAAATACACGGTGGATGAACGCCACTTACATCGATAAACTCAAGGAAATATTAATGCTCGGCACTCAAATCAATTCGACTCTTAACTGAGGCGACGACATTTTTGAAGTTGCGAAAAGTGCGGCCAAATGTATGAGGTTTCTTAAGAGATGCAAAATATACTTCACTCCATCCAACTTGGACATTACAAGGCGTATATTCGTCCCAAAATGGAGTTCGACTTCGATATTTGGTCAGGCGCATCCCAAACTGCAGTACACGTGCTCGATAGGATGTTTTACTAGCGGTAAAACATATTGACGGTTCAGCTGTAAGTCGATCAATTTCGTCGTTAGAGCATAGGCGCAAACGTATCATGCCTGTCTCTTTTCTATAGGTATTATCACGATCGTTGCTCAATTAAATTTGCTCAGTGTGTTCCGCCTTCTCAGACATTTTCCCGTGATACCCGTCAATCTGAGAATGCGCATCAATTCACGTTGAAAGTCAACTTCAGGCGCAGAAATAAACATAGAGAGTCATTCTTTAGCAAAACCACATGAATGTGGAAAGCTCTACCTGATCATATGTTTCCTCGTCGTTGTAATGTCCAGACATTTAAGACAATGTACATCGATACCTCCTTCCCTTATCCACTTTTTCTCCTTCCGGTCGCACTGTGCTCTGACATTTAAGGGTACTCCAAAATTTCTCTTTGTGCGCGAGTTACGTGTGTCACGTTACGAAATGTGAAAAAAACCACGTACAATTTAATGTTATTATTCTTTCTTTATTTCAAACTATTTGTGTAAAATATTAATTCCGAAAAGGTATACTATTAAAATTATAGACGACCGGGCACTATGACAATCAAAATCCAACTCAACTTCATCTCCCATCCTACCTGCACATTACACCTCGGTATTAGATTGCAAAAGTGCTTCCCACGCATTTGAACAAAGGATTGATAATTCAGTAGACGCTGAGTCTACAATTTGTCACCTCTGTAGGTTCCACGCCGAGTTCTTAGTTCTAAGGTTACGATTCACTTTTCTGGCTCGTTGCTGATGTTGCATCGGCGTCAAGGAACTGTGGGAAAATAACCTTGATGGGTGGATTTGCTGTTCAAGCAGATTCAGTGGGTGGAACTTAGCTGTAGGAGGTATTAAGGGGTGACCGGGTGCCCGCTGGCAACGCGCGTTTGTGTAAAAAAAAAGATAAAAATTGAAGGGAATGTTTTACAATGTACAATGTCACCGCCGTACACTAAACGTTTGTGTTTATATTTGTATAATATAAAAACATTGAATATTTTGTCCCTTTTTAAATATTCTATATTAAAACGATTGTATTTGTTAAATCTAATGTAAAATTTTATTGTATTTTGATTGAATAAAAAATTCAACCAAAAACTGAAAAGTTATGTTTCAAGATAACAAACGAAATATTGCAGACAGTGAGGTGTGGTGTTAGTAAAAATTACTCTATTACACAAAAGGAATTAAAATTTAAACATGAACTATTGAGCACTGGACTTAATTAATTTAACTTTAAAACATTTATCCATGTGTCAAAGTATGGCGTTCCTTGAAGGATAATAATATATAAAGCCCAAGTTCTCTGCCATAAATTGACCTCAGTTGAATTATCTTTGCCTCCTTCGAAGTCAAGGTCACATGTATTCATAAACCATTTGCTTATTACTTATCGTAGGGATGGATGTTCTACCTCTAAACGGCTGAGACAAATTTGTACTGAATAGTTCTGAAAAGCACATCACTGAAATCGTCATGTGGCATAAATGTGAAATATAGCATGTTCAAAATGAAAGCTTGGGGACTAATTCGAGCCCTTATCAACGTCTTATATCTTATTTGTAACAGTTTCTGAAGAGGGCCGTCTGAAATGATCCCTTTTTGTATTTACAAATACAAAAATGTGTCGTGGGTTTTGCTGGAAGAAATATGACCTGCCTCTCCTTTTTGTTAAATTAATGTAATTAGTGTCGTTAACTGATGGTTGTGCTTTTATTATAAAGGACCTTGAAGCATAGAATGCTGTTGGAAACGTATCAGTTGGATACCTCTCAGTGGGACGTGTAACAAGGGTGAATTTATGACTTCCTTCCACTGGTCGCTGGATAGTTGAATAGGAATTTGTTCCGTCCAAACCTTACACTGTGCGGAAAGGTCGGCTGTATTTAATGCTTTTGATTTTTACTATAAATAATGGCTGAGTGAAAATTTAACTAAACCCCTTACAGTTCGTTCTGGACGAAATGAAAATGAAATAGAGTAATGGGCCCCGCCCGCATGCTAATTGGTAATTACTATTAATATTTTGTTCATAATGTTAAATGGCTGTTATTGTTTTGAGCGGTTGGGGTGTTTTAGAGGTATACATCACCACGGTCTTGTCTGTTAGATAGCGCAACAATTTGTCTTCATAATGAAGGGGTGCTATGGGAGAGTGCACATTTTCAAAAAAAAAAAAAAAACAGAGAAAAGGATCTGCAGCCCGCAAATTACTTTAGTGTTAAGGCGGACCAGACGCTTATTGAAATGTATTAGTTTGGTCACTAGTATTCCGGTCACCATTCTCAATAGTGAACCGGTTTTTTCCTGTGCTGTGGTGTTCGTGGGGATTATTTTGTGTTGGTATTCTGTTTAGCACGAACTGTGGATGAGATGAACGAATCCGTGCGTCTGTTGGTTGGCTGGAACACTGCTGCGACTGACTCGAACGGGCGACCACCAAGTGTTGTCATCTACTAGCCTAAAATTGCTTCCAGTTAATCCCTTGTGTTTTTTTTATAATTCTCATTCGAAATGCCAGAGTTAATAGCTGAATTCTATGAAATCGATTCGATCGCTATTCTTGCCGTATCGTTGATGACATTCCGATATATTATTTAGAAACCCCTGGCGTGTGGGTCTTGACTCGATCGCTTCCGCTACTCCTCATCAGCATAAAATCTATTTAAGGCTCCAGCTTCAGCCTAGGCTGCCTCTCCGCTTGGTGATAGTAATGAGTCAGCTATTCCAGTTCGCCCCAATATTATTGTACTTAACTCGCTGTTATGAGACACGGGGCCCGCAACTACTTATTGTTGTATCTCGATTATTTGATATACTGTAGTGCTCCAAAAAGCCCTACCATCTTTTTCTCCCATTCCTAATCCAAAATCCCAGCAATATTACCCTAAAACATTAAATCCTATCAAAATCCTGAAAAACCAAAACCAAATCCAAAATTCGCAATAAACGAATCAAAATATTCGTTTATCGCTTTGCATTTGCCCCCACGGCATAATTTAATCAAAAAACCAAAACTAAAATCAAAATTCGCAATAAACGAATCAAATATTCGTTTATAGCTTTGCATTTGCCCCACGGCATAATCTCAATTCAAAATCCAGAAATACATTTCAATCTGGTAATTTCCCTAGAAAATTAAACAAACCAAATCCATGGCAAATCACACCAGATGTTCGAATTTGCCACAAGCAAACAATACCCAAATACCATTTCAAATCCTCACATGCAAATAGATTGATGAAGATTCAGAAAACTGAATCTTATCTAAAACAAACATTGAGCATCGCACGAAATGTATTGAAAATCGAGATTGTTGCACGAAAATGTGTATCTTTGGGATACAATTTTCGATTCCTTTTCCTTTATAAAGGAATAGTATAGTGATCTCCGGGCCGCAGTTAATTATCGTCCGTTGTCCCTGAAGGAAAATATCCTGGAGAAGGGCGAAGTTCAAATTAGAAATAAATGAAATACAAAAAGGAAAAACGAGCCTTCTTTTCATTTTTCTGGTGAGTAAAGTATAGGTACTCCCTCAAAGAGAATACTTCTGAAGATCTGGAGTATAACCTGGCCCCCCCGGAAACCAGCGGACTTGCGAAGACTGAGGCCAAACTAAAAGGACGTTACTCTTCCCTCTGGATCAGAGGAAGCACGGTTAACGACCCCTTGTAGGACAAGATTTCAGGAGCGGTCTGTTTTAAGAGATCGCCTTGTCCTTTTAAGGATCAGGAGACTCGCGTCCTGAAACTAACCCCTACTAAACACAACAATACCAGGTGTACCGGTGTGAAGTGAGCGCCAAGATACAAATGTATCGATAGGGAATGTTTGTTGTGAACGAGCCCATATATTGTTTTATTTGGTTGCTTTGACATCTGTCAAACATGTTTAGTATGCATCGTCATTGTACAAAAAACATCATTTTTTTTAATCCTGTTAAAAATGTCGAATTTTGTACCAGAAAATGATGATTTACGGAAAGCTGCAGAGTCGCATCGAATGCTTGTCGAGGCTTATGGTGATCATGCTCTATCGAAAGCAACATGCAAAAGATGGTTTAAGCGGTTCAGAGATAATGATTTTGGTGTGCGAAATGAAGAACGTGGAAGACCACCAACAGAGTTTGACGACGCCGAATTGCAAGCATTATTGGATCAAGATGACACTTTAAATCAAAAACAAATGGCACAGATGTTAAATGTTGCACAACAAATAATTTCTGACCGTTTAAAAGCTATAGGAAAGATCCAAACGTGTGGAAACTGGGTGCCACATGAATTGAATGACAGGCAGATGGAAAAGCGAAACACCACATGTGAAACGTTGCTTCTACGACACAAAAGGAAGTCAGTATTGCATCGAATTGTGACTGGTGATGAAAAATGGATATATTTTAAAAATCCTAAACGCAAAAAATCATGGGTACATCCAGGAGAAGCGTCAACGTCGACTGAAAAGCCCGATCGGTTCGGAAAAAAGACAGTTCTCTGTGTTTGGAAGGATCAGAAGGGGGGTGTATCATGAACTTCTAAAACCTGGTGAAACTGTTGATGCGCAAGGCTATGGGCAACAAATGATCAATATCACGTATTGATCGAAAAACGACCAGAATGGGCCACAAGACACGGAAAGGTAATTTTGTTGCATGATAATGTCCCGAGTCATACAGCAAAACCCGTCAAAGAAACAATAAAAGCACTCGCCTGGGAAGTGTTATCCCACCCGCCGCATTCACAAGACTTGGCTCCTTCCGACTACCATTTGTTTTCATCGATTGGTTGAGCAGCATTTCAATTCCTACGAAGAAGTCGAAAATTGGATCTCCGAGTGGTTAATCTCAAACGACGGCCGGTTTTATTGGCGTTGTAGCGATACAGAATCGCTACATCTTTCCACTTATCTAAAACCCCCTAACATATCCCATTCCTATACTCAAAATCCATACTTACCTTTACAAAACATAATCCATTTCCATTCATTCAATTCCCAAAACCTAATTATATTTGAAGCACAAATAATCGGGCTTGTGGTTCGACGACTAACTAACACTTGTGTGCAAATCTCGATTTGCCACAACATAAAAGGGCGGCGCATTTTGGTTTCGCGGCAGTTAGCGACTGACCACCAAGCAGCCGATACCAGTCAGCCGCGGCAGCCAGTCGCAAGTTTATATCGCCAAAGAGTAAATAAAATACTATAACAAAATAAAACAGCAAAGAGATCTTATTATTCGGCCCGGAGGTAAGTACAAAACAAATATTAAATTAAATATTGTTGCGAACCGGCATCGCGCCCGGTATGCCAGCAGCGTGGTATCCACTAATTGCCAGAAAGGTGGTCGAAATGTGTAGAAAGCAATGGCCAATACTTCGAATAAAATGTTTTTTACTGATGAGTTATCTCATCAACCACTCTCATCACCTACTAGCAACAGACCCTATGATTATTTTTACAGATTTCTCCGATGATTTTCCTTTTATTAGTGTTCTTGTGGATTGCAAGTGAATGCAACCGATGGATTCAACTGAATCCCATTAACAAAAAAAAAAAAAAAATAATAATAACAACTGTCAGCAGCCAGCTGACAAGAATAATTCTTTGACGAGCTGTCAGTGCAGAAAATGTTCTTCCCTTAGCCTTTCTCCTGTACTTTTCAACGTTGTAATCGACCAATATCAAGTTAATCTTCATGAATAAACATAACTTTTAATGACAATTAATATAGTGCATTGTTGTTCTTTGGGTTGGTCACCATCGCAGTGAATTTGAGTCTTCGTTCATTCCCGCGGTTCCAAAGAGTTAATAAACGCTCTACTCGTCAGTTGGTGAATCAATAGGAAGCTGGGATACAAGAGACAATCCTCCAAACGATGCAAGCAGCTTTGTGGAATACGTATTAAGGAGAAGAATGAATAACTCGGAAATGCAGATACGATCACCATAGAACCACCAGCGATGTACTAGGGGATGCAAAACTCATACTGACGATTATTCGTGTGAAATCATCAATAAACCAAGGTAATAATTTTAATTTTCAACCTAATACGATTCAGTTAATTGCAGACAACGGACCACATTGTTCCACTGGCCCACCAACGAATATATCTCTGACGTACGCAGTTCGCTCAAATGTCATTATTGGCAATCTTGGGGGGATGGGAGCGAACATACAGGGCAAAGTCTCTGATTGCTTTCAACCCGGCGAAGGCCAGGACATTCCCTGTTCCTGTTCAATCCAAGTTGACATGCAGTCTCCACGTGACACCCCTGGGTAGCTACTTTGGCACCCGCCAATTAGTGAACCAATGCATGCAGCGACATGCTGAGAAAGGTTGGCGCAAGGCTAATAACCTTGCCCAGAAAAACAAATTATTATGGAAAATTTAACAAGCCTCAGACTTGTTAAATAAGGCCAAGACCGGATCCCGGTTGTATAGCCGATGATGATTGTCAATCTTATTGTTCTGATCCAACCAAATGCCCTCTAGTTTTCTTTAATTGTCGCTTAAGTAAGAGATTGTGCGGTACAAACACAAGGATCAGTATATACGACGTTAATAAGATTTGTTTGTCAGATCATCGCCAAGAAACATATTATAATGTAAGACCGAGGGTGACCGGTAATTTTGTGGGAGACCCTTTTTCCACCTCTTTAGGCTTGGCTGACCTCAAGCCACGTTCCAGGAGATAGGAAATGCTCTCTGTGCATATGATAAGCACAAGAGCCCGGCAAGAAGCAGCGACAGTTCTGGAGCACAGTTGTTAAGGACTACTGCTGGTATTCCATACGAGCCGGTAGCTTTCTTACAGTCCAGCTCACATAGGACGTGTTGAATAGTATCCGGGCGGAACCTCACATCCCACATCGAAGACCGTACCGGCGTGATCACAGGTGGTTCCAAAAGACCGGCATTGGGGTTTGAATTCGCCGAAAATAAATTCAGGAACACATTAGGTTTATATTTTGAATATTTTTGGGTAACGTCCCGCTGTCCGTCACTAAGGGGGAAAAAGAAGAGAAAGTGAAGTTATTGCTGACAGCCCTTGACATTGACAAAAAGTGACGCGAACCGGTTATGCACTCAAGGAGTTGATTTGTCACTCTGTCGATGTAGGTCTTACTCGCGGTATCAATCGCCTGGTTGCACGCGTTTCTGATTCTATCACAATTCGCTCTATTAACATCCGTGGGATCGGAGCAATATTTCTTAAAAGGTCTATGTTTTGTCGCTATAATCTGCTCACAGTTTTTGTCCAACCAAGGTTTATCAGATGAATTTCGTTTGGTCGAATTCGAAATGTAAATCTCCACCGCGAGAAGAATAATCTCTTTGATCGGAGTCTCTTCGAATCACACGCTCTTCACTATCATCGCAAACGCTATAGGTGTCTCCAAAGCCCATCTACGACCAAGAAAGGGCGACCAATACCAAGCAGTGATCTGAGTTTGCCAGTGGCGCAGCATGGTATAAATGCTCGGTTCGAATATCAAAAACAAATCCAGGGTGTTCGCATAATCCCCTCGGGCATCCGGCACTCGGGTAGGTTTCTCCACGAGCTGAGTCAAATTGCGCCTAACAGCGAACATCTCCGCCAGACTCGTCGGTTCTGTTAGAATGCAATTCTGTTGAGCACATTGAAATCGCCAAAGACTACAACTTTATAAGCTGGATAGTTGATCTGTATCCAGTCGACGCTATGGAAAAGATGTTCGAAAAATGTCGCTGGTCGATCGTCATTCGGGGAGGGATAAAGACAACAAAGAAATTTAACAGAATTCCTCAGCACCACCCAACCATATGACGTCCATGTTATTGGGTTCTAACGCCTCCATTCTTTGGCAACCCAGATCGGACCTGTGGGTATTTTGTTTGTGCACCTGCACGGGTGCGGATTGTTACATGCGGTTTCCGTCGCCACCATCATTCGATAATTTGTAATTTTAATATAATTTGTTTTAATGTAGTATGATGGTAAGGTGGTGGAAGAAGTGTATGATCCACAAGTGAGTGTTCGAACACGCCCCGATTCGAGTGTGGATCGTGGGCGAGTTCGAATTCGGAGTTGATCTCTTTTTTTTTAAGGAGTTATTTTCTGGAGTGGAAAGGAGGGGAAAAAGGGAAAAGCCTGTGCCTTTGTTTTTGTTGAAAAGGAGATAAAAGTAATATCAAAAAATTAAAATTTGTAAAAATAAAGTTTGGAAAGAAAAAAGAAACGAAATACTAAAAGCCCGTGTTTTGATCCGTCGAAGACGGAAGCAGGAGGGGAACATCCCATCGTTTGTGGTGCAATTGGGCACGCAGGAACACATTGGCTTCTCCACAAAATCACCATTAGGCGGTGGCAGATCTGGTAGAGCAAGGAGGAAGAGCCGCAAATTCAGAGGACAAACCAGAGGAAGAGCCAGACTCCACGCTGGACTAACCAGGTAACCTATTTTAACTACCTAAATTTGTGTGACAAATTACGTCACAGGATTCAGCAAAACGCCACAGACTTCGAGATACCGAGCAGACACACAACCGAAACAAATAAATTCCAGAAATCATTTGCAAATCTTTTATTATCCAAACTTCTATTATTCAATTACATATTAATCGCTACATTTATGTCCAAAGACTTGGTTGTTATTTAACACACTAATCGAAAGATTTATTAATAGATACTGTTCTTAGCTTGATTATGGGACGACCGGTTAGTGATAGAACTCGATCAAAAACTGTACTCTGACGACACTGGCTCCATTACGCTGGACACGGCTAAAACTGATCACGATTAAACAACAGAAAAAAACCGACGTCGCCACTCTTTTGTGTTAAGTCCCAGAACTCCTGAATGAAAAATGGACTCCGTGGCACATGCGCACTCTCCAAGTGTTAAAATCTGACTCTAAGCTACAACCCATATCTGCCAGATTCAACGGTGTGGATTACATTGGTGTGGGAGGATTCTATATCTGTCCGTATAGAACAAGTACGTTGCCCTTCAGCCTGCATAACGGCAACGACGAAAATGCACCTGAATAAATATGGGCTGGTGTAATGGATTGTAGATATTATAGAGATACGCGATAGCGCAATCGCTGAAAGGAGAAATAGGTTTCTGTGTCTTAAATAAACAGAAACGCTATTCCGAGGGCCATAAATCTTTGATGACCTGCGCCTGAGAAGGAAATAGGTTTAGATACACAAGAACACTATTTCAAGGGTCACGATGATATGCACATCGTGTTTGTTTATTTAACAGGCCGGAGCATATTAGTTCCCAAATCCCATGATCGGTAGATAACCGATAAGGGAAATTGGTCACAAGTGTTGCAAACCTTGGGATTGGAGCAATATTCACTCATGAACCGTAGCAAGAATATCGGCTACAGCTGTGTCAACAATTACGCTGGACAGCGAGTGTTTATCTTTTATAATTGCTGACAAGCCGAGCCGATTGTCTGACACGGTCCATGTATGAATGAAATAATTTGTTTGATGTGCATGCTTGATAAGGTTTAACTTTCAGGTGTGATGCTGCAGGGGAGCTTACGCTGACCCTAATTGCAGGTGAGTACTATGGGTTTGGAAGGTGGTTAATTTAAGAGAATGGGCGGTTCTTTGGGAATGTATTAAAGAACCGCCACAGACCGCATAAAGACGCAGACTCCACCCTTAAAACGGAAACTCCAATGTAAGTCGTATGCTGAGCAGCGAAGATATGTCGAATCAGTTGACGAATCGACCTGGGTCTCAGTTAGGACAGGGATATCACAGGCTCCGCTGTCTGCAAATATTGGTGGACGACGCTTAGATTTGTATTGGTGAAAGCGATGCCCCTGATTTTACAAAATGCCGTTATCAGTCGAACGTCGACAGAGTTTCGAGAACGAATCCAATTATGCGATGACGAATTTCTTAAAGTTCAGTTATTTATCATAATATCTACACGATGTTCCCCCTATCCATCCTATCTGTCTCTTATCTTCAAGAGAAAATTTCCATTTTGGTTTTCGATTCCAACTTCTTATCGGAATCTTGTTTCGAAGGATCTAGCGTGCCACCACTTCTTTCTTGATCCTATCATGGGCTTTGTTTACACTGCCCATCTGGCTTACGACACAGCGTTTTTGTGTGCTTCAGATGGGTAACAAAAGAACCATGGGATTTGGTTGTAGATCGCATTTCCTAATCATAAACATCTAGCGTGGGATAGGCGTTTACGATGTTTATGATCGCAAGAATTGTTGGTCGGCGGGCGAATCGTTAGGCCTTTGTTTGGGCACGTGCGCTTGTCGGTTTGTGATTTTGCGAGGAATTTATGGTGCTAATTGCTATTAGCTACATGAGGAGATTATTCTGTGTGTTTTCAGAAAAAATGCGTTTAATGGATGAATCGATTGGATACATTGGATGGATGCATTGAATTCAATAGTAGGGGATTTTGAACGTTAAGTTCGTTTGATTTTTACTATTGAATTCAATGTTGGGGTATTTGAAATGTTACCTTTTGTTTCAGACGAAAGTAAGGACTTTTGGAAAACGTGTCTGTGGGCGCGTGTAATGGATAAAGGTGAATATGTTCCTTTGGTGGAACGACGATATCTCAACCTATGGTGGGTTGTGCGGTTCGTAGAACCGCCACAGTACCATCATGACTTATCTCCGTGTTAGCCCGGCAAATCAGCCATACATTCGAAGCATAGTCGAAAATTTCTCCCAACGATATCACTGAACAGCGTGACGGGGTGGTATCTCATCTTGGGACCGACTTAGCACCTACACCAACCTTTTCTCGAACAGGTCCATCAGCCAAGTTCCGAAAGATGGTCAGGTATTTATCCCGACAATTTCACGGAGCCTATACCTTGATGGGGTAGTATTTCACCTGGCGACAGGGCGTTGGGTCCCCACCTACCACTCGGGAGAAGATAGTAAAGATCGTAATTTGAACATAGGATGAAACGGGTGAGAAGCCAACCATTGAGGCATTAGACTAATGGCCACGTGTTGGGTTATCTTATTTTCACCCTCTTTGATAGTTCCAGGCTCGGAGAATCAAACACCATCAATTTCTTCTTGTATCTGATTTTATTTGTCTTTACTTAATTTAATTTTACACTAAACCACCTTTGTATCTTCTTTAGTAACTTACGTTACACTAGTACACCTTTCAATGTGTTTTACTTACATTATAATGGTCCACCTTCCAATGTTTTCATGTCGTTGGGCACTACTGCACCTTTCAATGTTCTTAACGTCGTTTAACAACAGTACACCTTTGAGTCTTTTTTACTTAATCCACCTGTGAGTAGGGCGTTAGTATATACTCACAGCTAGGCCAGCTTGTCGTAAGAGGCGACTAAAGGCCGAGTGGTAGCCGGGGTCCCAACGCCCTGTGCGCCCGGTGAAATACCACCCCATCAAATTTTAGGCTCCGTGAAATGGTCGGGAGAAATCCCTGGCCATCTTTCGGAGCTTGGCTGATGGACCGGTTCGAGAAAAGGTTGGTTAGGTGGTAGTCGGTCCTAAGGTGAGATACCACCCCGTCACGCTGTACATTCCGCGATATCGCCGAGAGAAATCTTCGACGGTGTTTCGGATGTGTGGCTGATGGCCCGGACTGACATGGGGATAAGTCATGAAGGTGCCTTCTGATATAAAGAATTCCGGAGGTAAACTAGTCTCCCATTCGGATCTCCGGGGAGGACTATGTCAGGGGGAACATCATGCAGATATCATGATAAATAATGGAACTTTAAGAGGTTCGTCATCGCATAACCGGGCTAGCTATCGAGGCTCTGCCCACACTCAAGTGGTGACGGCATTTTGTTACATCGGGGGCATCGGTTTCACCAATACGAATGTAAACGCCGTTCACCAATATTTGCAAACAACGAAACCTGATATCCTTGTCCTAACTGAGACCCAGGTCGATTCGTCAACTGATTCGACATATCTTCGTTGCTCAGGATACGACTTGCATTCGGGATTCCGTTTTAAAGGCGGAGTCTGCGTTTTTGCGTGGTGCAATCTGGCTTGCCAGCGGATGGAGGCGTTGGAACCCAATAATATGGACATCATATGGTTGAGGGTCGTTCTAAGGAATTCCGTTAAATTTCTTTGTTGTCTTTACCGCTCCCCGAATG
Source organism: Microdon myrmicae (assembly GCA_963931805.1). Classification (NCBI taxonomy): domain Eukaryota; kingdom Metazoa; phylum Arthropoda; class Insecta; order Diptera; family Syrphidae; genus Microdon; species Microdon myrmicae. The sequence goes on from OZ007496.1 coordinate 252,726,227, forward strand.
ACGATCGACCAGCGACATTTTTCGAACATCTTTCATATACCGTCGACTGGATACAGATCAACCACCCAGCTTCTGAAATTGTTGTCCTTGGCGATTTTAATGTGCACAATTCCGACTGGTTGTTACATTCTAACAGAACCGACGAGGCTGGGAGGCTGGCGGAGATGTTTGCTGTAAGCCACAACTTGACTCAACTCGTGGGGGAGCCAACGCGAGTGCCGGATGCCCGAGGCGTTTATGCGAACACCCTGGATCTGTTTTTGACATCTGAACCGAGTATTTATACCGTAGAGGTTTCAGCGCCACTGGGAAACTCAGATCACTGCTTGGTATCTGTCGTGCAAGCACTTCCATATCAAGCGTATAACCGGCCTCGCCATGTATGAAAGTATGGGGCTGCTAACTGGGACGACATGCGAGATTTCTTCGCATTCTTTCCGTGGTCCGAGGTATGCTTCGGAAACTCCGATGTTAACGCTTGCGCAGAGTCGGTATCAGATATTATTGTTCTGGGGATGGAGATGTATATTCCACATTCCATCAAACGAAGTTCGTCTGATAAACCTTGGTTTGACAAAAAATGCGAGCTGATTACAGCGGGAAAAAATAGAGCTTTTAAGCAATGGCGCTCCAATCCCACCGATGTTAACAGAACGAATTTTATTAGAATCAGAAACGCGTGCAACGATTGATACTGCGAAGAAGGCTCACAACGACAGGGTGATCAATAAGCTCCTTTGGTGCCCAACTGGTTCGCGCTCCTTCTGGTCAATGGCAAATGCTGTCAGCGGTAATTTCGCATCCTCCTCTTTCCCTCTATTCGTGACAGACAGCGGGACGTTAGTCACGAATCCAAAGGATAAAGCCAATGTGTTCGCGAATTTATTTTCGGCGAATTCCAACCTCGGTCCCGGCCTTTTGGAGCCACCTGTGATCTCGCCGGTACAGTCTTCCATGCGGGATGTGAGATTTCGTCCGCGCACTATTCAACGCATTCTACGTGAACTGGATTGTAGGAAGGCAACCGGCCCGGACGGAATACCAGCAATAGTCCTTAAGAACTGTGCTCCAGAACTATCGCCGGTTCTTGGCAGACTCTTCCGCTTATCTTATGCACGGAGGATCTTTCCTGCCTGCTGGAAAATCGAGATCAGCCAATCCCAAAGACGGGAAAAAAGTGTCTCCCACAAAATTACCGTCCGATAGCATTACTGTCTATTTTATCTAAGGTAATGGAAAAAGTCATCAATACAGAGTTGGTTAAGTATTTGGAGTGCAACGGACTTCTGTATGATCATCAGTACGGATTCCGTAGCAGTGGGTCTATAGCGTTTGAAATAATAGTGAAGAAGTTCGTGTGATTCGAACTGACGCTATGACAGCTCGAATCACGAAAAAAATTTTACCTAAGCGTTACACACCAGGCTACTGACCGTGTTTAGAATTTGATTTACAATCTCGACTATATTCCACTGGTGTGAATTATTTTTATTTTATCGCTTGGTATACGGTTCTGATCTATTTTTCTTATTCGATTTTTTTCGTTCGTGTTCTTCACTATTTTTGCTTGTGAATTTGTGTGTGTCTGTTAGAATCGCTACACCACTCCCGCCGCAGTAACTTCGTTACGATCAGATTCGTATGCGGACGACGGACGAACGAGAGAGAGAGAAACGAGAAAACGTCGGAGGCTGTGCTCTATGCGGAAGTCGTGACCGTGTGTGAAGTTCTGCTTTACTACGGGAAGTGTATGCTGCGTGTGTGTACACAGATCACGTCGGGGTCACCAATTATATAGCGTTAAGCAAGGATAGTGAAGAAGGTGAATTGAACACACGATGAAACGATTGAAAAGCGAAGCAGTGAAGCATCAGACTACAGTTTATTGTTTTACGTATTTTTAGGTTTAATTTTTTTTGTTCTTAAGTTACAGCCTTTAACTTTAGATTACCACCGTTAAATATCGACACACGCGCGGACCGACTTCCTCTGCAGGATCCTGTAATTATCCTCACGTGACGGATGCTCGAAGTCTGCCTCCTCTTCGTTCGAAAGTTCTATATCCACTGTGTACCCTCGCTCAAGAGTCTAACTTCTCTCCTGCTGTTCGATAATCTGGTCTGACTAACTATCCGCCCACACAGATATCCAGATTCAAAACTGGTATCTGTATCTACACGGAAAAACTTCCCTAATTGCTCTGCTAACAGAACTTCAGAATTTCTGTTAGCACGTCCCAGGGGTGATTTTTCATTCCTGAAAGAAGAAACTCGCTCATCATCGAACATCATTACCACCATCCGTGGTGGTGGTCGAAATTCAGTTCGACGGTTGACGATTGTATGCCGCCTTATTTACATAAAACATCTGGCGCGAAGGACGAAAGATATCCTGCAATTTGAATGGACGTATGGTTCATGGGTTTTGTTTGACTTTTGTCAATACATCCGCAATCCATTAGATCTTTCTAATGGGTGTGAAATACACAAAAAGGCACCATGGGATAGGAGTACTTCTTTTTGTTATTTTTACCTTCGCACAAATTCACGTCGTATCTCGTTGAGATGTTTACGTTTTCCAGGAAGCTGGTAGCGGATGAACAACATACATTATTGTATCGACGTATTTAGGTGGTCTTTGTGGTAGACTACCCGCACGTGCACCGTTGATCGGCTCATTTTCATTGCATAGACGTTTGAAATTTCCGATTCAATGGAATGTTCCTGGGCGCAGGCAGATTGAATGTTTCTTTTTTGTTTCAGGTATGATGACTTACGAATGTTGAGCTTGGCATTAAAAGGTTTGGGGACGCTCAGTTCCTTGCTTTTCGGTGTCGGTCTCAACGTTGGCTGCGAGTTGCAGGCCCTATGGTAGGACTTTGGGGCACGCGTCTGTGGGCGCGTGCAACGCTTTCAGGTAAGTAAGTTCTTTGAAGGTAGGAACCTTACCTTCGCGGAATTGTGCGTTCCTAGAACGCTACAGGTCCACAGGAGACCTTTTGACACTTATAACCGATATATGGACATCTGCGATTGAACGGCATGGTGAGTCAAGGGCGGTCGCATTGGATATCTCCAAGGCTTTTGACCGCGTCTGGCACGGGGCATTGCTGAGCAAACTTCGTTCATATGGACTTTCCCAACAGGTTTGCGACTGGACGAAGAGCTTCCTCGAGAATCGATCGATCCGGGTTGTTGTGGACGGCGAGTGTTCGGTCTTTATCCTGTTAATTCGGGGGTGCCCCAAGGTTCTATTTTGGCTCCAAACTTGTTCTTGCTTCACATAAATGATTTGTTGGAGACAACGGATAACAAAGTGTTCAGTTTTGCAGATGATAGTACGCTTGTTTCCGCCTTTTCGAGTGATCGGCCGATTGGTACATCAACGTCGCACCAGCTGAGATGTAGACAGATTGACTCTCTGAATCAGGATCTGGATAAGGTCCTGCAGTGGGGAAGGGCCAATCTTGTCGACTTCAATGCAGCGAAGACCCAGTATACAACATTCACAAAGAAAAGTGGATCATCGGTTCCACAGCTGATGATGAGTGACCGGGCCCTCGAGGCTGGGGAAAGTTTAAAATTGCTCGGCGTCACGGTCTGTGGGTTTTTTTATAGTGTCTTTATCCTCTTATCTCTCCTCGGGTTGGTTGATAAAAACACACCTCTTGATCATCTATTAGTTTATTTATGGTATTATAATTAATTTGGTTATATACACTTATTGATACTTAGATTATACTATTCAATCAGGGATTAAACTTGTAATAAATTAGCTGCAGAAACGCACAAGCTTTAAAACGAAATTCAAAGCCAGTTCAATTCGTTTTGGGTTCACATTATTTATATATTCAATTAAACGCACAAGCTTTAAATCGAAACTTAAAGTCAGTACAATTCGTTTTGGGTTAAAAAAAAAAAAAAAAAAAAAAAAAAAAAAAAAAAAAAAAAAAAAAAAAAAAAAAAAAAAAAAAATATATATATATATATATATATATATATATATATATATATTTATATATATATATTTAAACGCATAAGGTTTAAAACAAAACTCGAAGTCAGTACAATTCGTTTTGGGTTAAATATATATATATATATATATATATATATATATATATATATATATATTTAAACGCATAAGGTTTAAAACAAAACTCAAAGTCAGTACAATTCGTTTTGGGTTCACAATATTTATATATTAAATGCTCCTTGCCGGACTCGACCAAACGCAATTTCAGACTAACTGAATCTATCAAAGCCCTTGGGACGCCCCACGAGGGATGTAAATTAACGTGAGGGCGCAACCTGCCCTCACGGAATCCGAATCGCGATTAAATAAGTTCATCGAAGCGATAGAATATCACACATTCCATCATCGCCTCGATGACTATATTTGGTAATTTACCCTTTCTGAATTTGTACCACCAAAGAAGGGTTGAAACACGCACACGATGATCCTTTTTGCATGCTCATCGCGTGTGTCGCCCAGCATGCGAACATAGACTTGAAATTACGAGGGTTGCCTCTTATGTTTCGGTATTTGGCAACCCTAGTGTTGCAATCCGGCAATTGACAGTTCTGTCGTAAAGTTGGACATTTTTGAGGTTATACGCACCCAGAACGTTTTGACATACGAGCGCTATTTGTGTTGTTTACAGTAACTTAAAAGATTCATCTCGGCCCAAAAATGGAATTAAATCGTCAACTTTTTCGTGCGATTATTTTTTACAACTTTCGGCGTGGATTAACTCAGCAACAGTGCATGGATGAACTTAATTCAATTTTTGGCGATGAAGCTCCATCAAGGACCAGTGTTTATAGATGGTATGGTGAATTCAATCGTGGTCGTAGTTCACTCCAAGATGAATTTCGTGAAGGTCGTCCAAAATCAGTTGTTGTTCCGAAAACCATTGATGCTGTGCGCGAACTGATACTGGAAGATCGTCATGTGACCTATCGTGAGATTGAGACAACCTTAGGCGTTAGTGGGACCAGCATACATTCAATATTGCATAAACATTTGACTGTCAAAAAAATTTGTTCGCGTTGGATCCCACACAATTTGTCAATCGCCCAAAAAAAGGCTCGCGTCAATTGGTCGAAAGAAATGCTCAAAAAATACGGTCGCGGTGCTTCGAAACACGTCTATGACATCGTGACAGGTGATGAATCGTGGATTTACGCGTATGAGCCCGAAAGTAAACAGCAGTCGACTGTGTGGGTGTTACAAGATGAGCCAAATCCAACAAAAGTTGTTCGCGCACGAAGCACTTCCAAGCAAATGGTCGCCTGTTTTTTCGGAAAAACTGGACATGTCGCAACCCTACCACTAGAACAATGCAGAACAGTCAATTCTGAGTGGTACACAACCATTTATTTGCCAGTTGTCTTCCAAGAAATCAGGAAAACCAACCGCCGAAGACGGATCACTCTTCACCACGACAATGCGAGCTCTCACACATCGGCTGCGACAACTGCATTTTTGAGCACCCAAAACATCGATTTGATGGGTCATCCGCCGTATAGTCCTGACTTGGCACCGAATGACTTCTTTTTATTCCCGTACGTAAAAAACAAACTGAGAGGTCAACGTTTTTCGACACCTGAAGAAGCGGTTGCTGCATTCAGAATGCATGTGTTGGAGATACCTCAATCAGAGAGGCAAAAGTTCTTCGACAATTGGTTCAAACGCATGCAAAAGTGTATAGATCTTCATGGGGAATATTTTGAAAAGCAATAAAATGATTTTCGATGATCAATATTTGTTTTTGTTCTCTAATCCCGAATTATAAAAGGCAAGCATCGTAAATAAAAATAAACATATTTGCAGCTGGGACAAGTCGACCTGAAAAGGGTTAAATGAACTCACACGATCAGCGGCTATATGAAATATTGTTGCCGATCGTGTGTGTGTTGTTGGCATGGTTGCGGCTGATTCGCACACCTCATCGCATTACCCTTAATGTTTACATGATCAGCGGCAGCGTACTGCAGTTTTGCTGATCATGTATTTATTGGCGGTAACCTCCAGCAAACGAATTCCTGCTGGTAAATTTCCGTTTTAAGAAGCTCGACTTCCCGGGGTGATGATCGCCGTATGCCACTATGTACGCGTCGTTCGTGTGACCGACCAATGCGGACATTAAGAAAAGAACGCAAAAGGAAGGCATATCTCCTGTGGTATGTGGTAGACACATTAGGAGGTATTTCTTTGGCACGGTTTGGGCAATGTTGATTGCTGTTTTTGCAACCGTATATGCCTTTTAGGAACATGGTGCGTTTCGCACGACTATGCCCTTGTGGCGAATGTCCGTTGTTGCTGATGTATTTTTCATATCAGCAGACATTATGCTTCACAGGTTTTTCTGTGGTTATTGGTATGACTAAAGCAGGTATTTATAGAATAGGACGCGCGTGGAAATGGTTACCTGGTGGGAAATGAGCAGGTAAGTAGTGGCGTTCGAAAGAACCGCCACAGGTCTGTGGGAATGTATCATGGCATAAACACGTAGCGGGTATCGCCAGATCAGCCTCAGGAAAACTGAGTTATCTTTTTAGAGCCAAGAAATATTTTACTCCGGCCCAACTTCTTCTCCTATATAAATCTCAAATTAGACCCGCGCTCGAATATTACTCTCATGTTTGGAGCTCGGCTCCTAAACATACCCTCGACCTACTTGAGAGCGTACAAAGACGAGCGATCCGCCTGATCGGGGACTCGGCACTGACGTCGGGACTACAGTCGCTATCACATCGAAGGCGCGTAGCCGACCTCTGTCTGTTTTACAGATATTATCACGGGTGCTGTTCTTCGGAGATTCTTGGCATTGTTCCACGCAATTCGGTTTATATGCGCTCCACAAGACGATCCGACGGATCGCAACCGTTTGTGGTTCATCTCCCGACGGCGCGAACATCTCTGAATCAGAACTCGTTCCGTTACAGAGCGGGGAAGCTGTGGAACTGCCTTCCCATGCGAGTGTTCCCGGAGCGTTACAACCTGCAACTGTTCAAAAAGAACAACAAAACAAAAAGAGAGAAGTCTAATAAAAAAAAAAAAAATTACTTTGCACTAGGAAACCCTTGTATCTGTCTTGCCTCACGTTCGTTCATCACGACGGTTCCGTATCAAAACTCCGTTTTTCTGTTCGTCTGCCAAAACGAAACTTTTTTCTTCGATCTCGCGATAGTTTTATTTTAATACCTAAAAAAATTAAGGAAATATGTAAAAGTGAAAGGCCTCTTATTATACGTTAATTAAGAAGATATTGTATGCCGGAAGAGAAAAGAAGACAAAAAGACGTGTTGTATAATTTAGAATGCATGTTAAGAGCCAGTGGGTTAATATTAGAAAAATGAATGGAACTTAGAATCTAGTCTTAAGTAAAACTTGTAAATTTTTTGTATAATAAATGCGTATTTTAATTAAAAAAAAAAGTATTAATAACCAAGGCATTTAATTTACACACTGCATAAATTATAAACAATTTTACCAACTGAGAATAAACGCTTTCAATTGAAAGCGGTGCGCCCACATAACATACATTTTAATTAATCTGTTCGAGCTTCCCCGACTACCCTATTATACTAACTAACTACATTATGTCTTTCTCCGGTGCTACCCCAAATGTCGTTCAGTAGGAAATATAACCCATCCCATATATATCCTGTTACCTCTGTACCTGTCACTAGATGTTCTCGTATAAATAATTGAATTTCGCTTTCTTCTACATCTAGTGCAACGCTATGAATATCCCCACAGTAGCGACAGAGGACACTGCACAACAGGATACTTTTATCTCGATACCAAGGTAGTAACGATAGCTTGTGAATTTCATACGAAATAATTGATTGCTCCGTGCAGAAGGATATCTTGTGGTGGAGTACCACAGCGGTGTCTCTTAGCAACCATATTTCTATTTCATGCATTCTATAATTATAGTTTATGTTTGCTGCTCATGAATATGTGCCATAAATTATATTCTGATGATCATGACTTTATGAGGCATTCAAGTGCACAAGAAAGGACACATTTTCCTGAAATGACAAACGTTAAAGGATAAGAAATATAACGTAAAGCCAAGTGTTAGAGGACTTCATGAACTCCATAATATATGGAACGTAAGTTTATATAGTCTGGATATGGCAAGAGGTATTTGGCAAAGCACTAAATGCGGTGATAGCGATTTCCCCCCCTGAAATGTGTAAGATTTTATACGTACGAGCAAGTGTAAATATGAGATATCCTAACTTGAACACGTCGGTTTATCATCATAATTTACAAAAAGGATTATTTATGAAGTGCTGTATGGAAAAAGTTTGGCAAGCAAACATTCATTCGGTTTTCACCTAGAGCGTGGGACAGATAGTAGGTAATGGAAATCCATGTTTATTTTAATTATTCACATGGTGCTTTTATCATTGACAACACCTCATATTTTCTATTGTATCTTTCCGGACCTTAAATTTGAAGTTCTTATTGTCTTCCAAATCATCTTTGTGTTAAGAATTCTATGTGAGAAGCAATGTTATAAAATAACCAGACTACTCCTGTAAAATATTTTATATGCATATTTAATTGGTATTTTCTTAAACATAAGTTGGAAATCTTATTCTGTGAGCTTCTTCATTATGCATTCCTCATTTTTATTCATAGCTTCTGGAGTCCGAAATTTTACTGCTTTTAACGCAGATTTGATCTTGCGGAACATATAAAAGTGACATGGTGTGAGGTTTGCCATACAACTCTGGGATATTACGCATGGCTGGAAAATTCTGAACAGAAATGCCTTGTGAAGCGGTGCACTGTCGTGGTGAAGAGCCGAAGAGCCCATAATTTGCTCGTCCACAAACCGACTCGTTTTTTTTTTTCATTTATTCCTTCACGGAAATGAGCAGTGTTCGACCTTCAGGAAGGCGGCGATGGTACACAATTCCATGAATATCGAAAATACAATCATCATCTCTCTGAGTCCTGATTGGGTCATTCGAGATTTTTCAGCTTTCAGTCGAGTTTTTCGATCGGTAGTGAGAAATACAGATATGTCGGGGTGAAGAAGTATTGGACCAAGCATGGGCACAGGATTCACTTCTTCCCCGCTGCACCGTCACTACGAAAAATAAATGTTCGTTAGGAGTTCTTTTTATTTTGGGTAATTATTTTTATTTGATTTGGTTTAACTTATATGTAACTTAACTTAGCACTAGATTTAAATAGCAGAACACGGCGTTTACACAGAAAAGGATCACAACTCAATGTAAATATCGAAAGCGTGCGCTTTGGCAAATAATACACAAAGAACTAAAAGCTTTATCAGGACTGCAGCGAGTATGTTGGATGGCGTTTAAGACAATTATTGGTACGTGTCTGTTCGCGATGGCAATTGAATAAAACAAACCCGAATCTTGTTAGCCTCGAGCGGCGACGTGACTACGTCAATGGTTGAGATGCGACTGACTCTACTTAGGGGTGAAATTCATATTTCATTCCACACATAGGACAACCAAAAGGGACCACGCCTCTGCTCTCTCAAGCTCACGCCCGTCGAAGTGTGGGTAACTTTTGTTAATAGGGAAATTGACGGACATGGAGAATGAGAGAACAGAAACATGTTGTGCTGTGATGTCGGAGTAGCTTTGGTTGTGTGTGTTGGTATCAGATGCAGCTACTGACATGACCTACTGACCCAGTGGTACGGCTATGGTGTAGTCAGAGCGCATTGAACCGTGTAAAGACAGAATTTCAGAGGAGAGGAAAACCTAGGTGATGTTATTCACCTGCAAAAAGAGATCATTGATCACAAGCGAATGGGTAATCTGGGAAAATTCAATAGGACGCCGCTGATGCTTGGGAAATAATCAGCGTGAGAACCAGACGCTAAGACGCTGAAATAACCCCAGCGATTTTGCTATGATGCAACAGCGTCGTTCGTTTAGACTTGTTGTTGCTAACCAACATTATTGGATTTCCGATGGGAATCTCATGGTTAGCAGGAATGGAGTTGCCGTGTAGCAAGAATGTAGCTAAACTCAATTATGCATTATCTGCATGGGATAATGAGTTTAGCTATATGTCCATTTAACATGTTTTACAGGGGAATAACATATGAGGGAAATGGATATGTATGACGCGCTGAAAGCGGTCGAAATTAGGTGGAAATTGTGGTTGAGATTGTCGGTTGGTTCTCATGTAGAATAGAGAAACTCCCACTGATACACCACATGTTATGAATCTTTTTAAGAAATTTGAGTCATTTATAATTAATCCCTAAGTGTAAAGTTTTGTCACGAATTTTTTTTGTTCGATTTTGAAAATTTTAGGCACCAAATTTTTGTAGTTTTTGCACGTTAAAAGTCTTATGTGAAACATGCCATACAAATTATGTGCTCTTCTTCTTACTGTTCCAGCAATTGCATGCAATAGTTTACCTTCTGCCAAATCAAATCATATTATTGACTTTTCCAGTATTTTTATTTATTTATTTCTTTTGATTTATAACGCATTTATTTAAGAACAAAAAAACAGTAATACAATGTGTTATGCACTAGGATTACTCACCCCAATACATCTATCTCCTAGGACTGTTACGAAATAATCCCCCGCATTTGTTCAGTTGAAAAAATCAGACATAAATAAGTATACAAATCAGTAAAGAAAAATCAAAATATTATATTTACCGAATATATATTTAGGCATTCATTCAAATATATACATTCATTCATTCATATTCATAAACAATAAAAATACTTACATGTACCAAATATACATTTTCACCTTTATACGGACAGTTACCCCAGCAGGAGTAATAGAATACATGCTGAGTTTAAAACAGGCATGGTCCGTAGCAAATCATATTCTGTGATATGATGTAGCAGTTGCGACGCGACGAGCGGAGTACCAGGTAAACCCCGTCCCGCCCCGCGATGGAATATCTAAAAGAAAGTTTCGCGAGGATCAATGGGAATGTACCTGCGGGAGGTGGTTTTACTGCGTAAAAATCCGGCATACCTCTGGTTCGGTCCAGAGGTATCTTTTGAATATTTCCACAAAAAAAAAAAAAAAAAAGAAAAACATATATTCACTTATACAAACATACATTCATTCTAAAGCTACATATGCTTCACTGACAAGCACAAATCAGAAATCAAAACAAAATCAGGAACATAAACAAAAAACAACCCGTTGTCATATTTCTTTGAATATCGCAAGCAGGAAATTACCGTTTTCCTGAGTGACACGCTATCAACGTTTACCGTTGGCAAAATCGCCCTATATTACCGTAAGGTAACCTAAAACAGTTTAATGGGGCGACTGGTTTCTCAGGAGAGCAAATACGATCAGAATAGAAGATAAGCAAAAGCCCGGTTGATTCGCATCGGGCGATCATCAACAGGCGAAGAGTAGTATTCAAAGCGAAGAGTAGTAATCAAGTCGAAGAGTAGTAATCAACGCGATGAGTCGTAATCCAGAATCTGAGTAGAGTCGTAATACACAACATTTAAAATAACCAAGCGGAAAGGATTTCGCTAAAAAGTGTTTGGAAATTATTATACCATACAAATGAACACTGGTTAAACTAACAACTTGCAAAACACGCCAATGTTACCTAAGTGTTAAGATAATATTAAAGTTAAACAAAAGGATGAAAAACTGAAGTTAAATACAAAACATTTAAAATAACCAAGCGGAAAGGATATTCAATGCGTTTGTTACGTTCGTTAGTATATGGATAGCGTGGGCGCCAGCCGAAACGGTATGATCCGAAAGCATATATCGGAACAAAGGGAATAAGACAAAACTCGCCGAACAGACCAGCACCTTCAGCAACACATTAACGGCGAAACACAAAAGAGAAGGTGTGGGGGTTCTCTATATTACATGGAGAACCAACCCACAATTCCAACCCCAATTTCCGCCTTATTTCGACCGCTTTCAGCGCATCATATTATCCCCTATTCTACCGTTCATGCTATTCACCTGGAATACCATATCTCCCAAAGGACGCTTAGCTAAACTCATTACCCTATGCAGATAATGCATAATTGAGTTTAGCTACCCGTTTTGCCATACGGTAACTCCATTCCTCTAACCATGACATTTTCACCGGAAATTTCATTCATGTTAGTTAGCAACAACCAAGTCGAATCAAACGACGTGGTTGCAGCATCATTCAATGGCTTGGGTAATTACCAACATTCCTTAGCGTTTTTCCCACGGTACCATTTCCCTAGCCGATGTAGCGTCCTATCGCTTTTCATCAGATTATCCATTCGCTTGGGATCAATGATCTCTTTTCGCAGGTGAATAGCACCGGCTAGCATCCTCTCCTCCATAATGCTGTTTCCATACGGTTCAATGCACTCTGAGATCACCACAGCCGTAACAGTAGGACAGTAGGTCATGTTCAGAAGCTGATACCAGCACACACAACCAAACCACCCCGAGATCATAGTACACCGTTTTTCTGTTCTCTCATTCTACCACGTTCGCCGATTATCAATTAACCGAAGTTACCACACTTCGACGGGCGTGACTATGAGGGAGCAGAGGCGTGATCTCTTTTCGTTTTCCTGTGTGCAAAATCGAGAACACTGAATTTCACCCCTAACCAAATCAGTCGCTAGTCATACTTCACAGTGCCAGGTCTCGCCGATGCTCGATCAAAGAAAAAAGTCGCTATTCATTCACCATCGCGTGCGGACGCTACATCGAGCGTTCAAGCATAAGTCGTTTACAATCACCACGCGAGCAATCTCGCCGCAAGAAAGTCGATAATCTAAAGAAAATCGGAAGAGTCGACTTTTGAGTTACCCGGTCACAGTGTCGAGAAAGAAGTGTTTCGTCTTAAAATAATATTTATAAAAAAAAAAAAAAATTTACTAATATTAATACTAAGTTACAAGTTAAGTAAAAAAGAAAAAGACAATACCAATAAAAAAAAAACTATTTCAATCTATAACAGTTCGTGTTTACTTATCTTTCCTTTTGGCGCTCCATTTCTCTAGTGAACAATTTCGATGGCGTAAGTGTCGGGGATTAAAGTGAATACTTGTCGTACGTCGGCATCGAACTTCTACCCCCGCAAAGGTACCGCCCCTAAACCGTGAGTAACCTTTACCTTTTTTTTTTTTTATGTGTAACAGAATTTGGCGTTTGAAGCCGAGTCGTACTGGGAAAGACGAAAAGAGCTCGGTTCTGGAGGGACGGCACCACGAACAAAGGCAAGAATGTTGCAACAGGACCGGTTCACTTAACTTGAACTTGGTTGGGTTGTTTAATTGATCAATTTATCGAACAAAAATCTGGGATAAAGAAATCATAAAGTGCCGGCACATATTTGAAGGGAAAACTTTACAGCGGCATCGCTTACATTAAATCTTGTGCAGGAAATATGTCGTGCGCGGAACCCTGTGCTGTCTATGAATATACCAGGATGTGAAAACGGTGCCTACGACATAAGAAAATATCTTGGGCACCGTTTCCCATTAATAAACACTTACCTAAAAACCTTGAGTGATCGGTAATCCAGCATTTACGATCCAAGGTCTAATAAAGAAACCAAAGGATCAAACCTTATGTCTGCTAGCTAACCAAAAGTATTCAAAAGAGCTCCTGCGTTAGTTAACCCTTATGTCAATGACCGGGTACCCGGGTACCCATTTCGATTTTTTAAAATGTCAATTTGAAAGTAAAAAAAAATTTTTTTTTCATTGAAATTTCGTAATTATCATTCAGAAACGTTTGAATGGAGATGATCTAAGACATGGGACCGAAATTCATCTACTAAGCCGAGCAATCGTGAAATTGCGACGAAATGATTACTGTCGGTAAAGTTGGTCATTGATATAAGGGTTAATCGACACATAGAGAAACAGTGCTAATTGTTTAAATCAAAAAGAGTGAATAAAGTATTATTTGTACCTTATTGTGTTTCTCTGGTATCGTTAGTGTAAAGCTTAGACATATCGCGGAAGAGTATGGAATAGTTCTGTTACGCACAAAACCCTCAACCCCTTAATACCTACTTCTTTGGAGCTAATCTTCACCATTAATAGCGCATACATTAAATATCGCGATATCAGTTCAATATCAAACAGATTGAACTACATGTTCAATTTGCTCATATTAAATTTGATTTAAACCCAAGACGTGATAAACGAATCATATGTTCAACACGCAAAATCCCCTGGACCTAAATCTGCGGACCAGATGACCAACTTTCAAGTAAAGTTGTTGAGACTCATAAAATGCGCGTCTGTAATTTTATGATCCTTTAGAGGATCAGGTAATATCTTTTTCCATTCTTCTAAAACAAACAGCTTGCGCCATAAAACGAACCACACGTTCGTTTTAGCGCCCACCAACATATAGGATCATAAATGTGCATTAGCACGATCCTATGTTGATTTTTCCTTTGTGTTTCCTCTTTTGATCCTAAGCCGGGAAAGATAAAGAAAGGAAATAGCGGCTGGCAAAAGGGCCAGGGAGACAAATGGACATATCCTTCGATCTGCTGGATGTAAAAAAAAGTCTTCGTTCGGGGAGACTAAGAAAAAAAGGATGGGGTTGGTTGGAAACTAGTGGCCGAGACGGTCAGAAAATTAATAAAGAAAGTGGTGGAGTGTGTTCGTGTTCGGTGATTCTAATAAGTAATAATATTGTCAATGTAATCTAACTTAGACATTAATAAAGAAAGTGGTGCAAGTACTAGTATATGTTCCATGTAATTTAACTTTTTCATTAATAAAGAAAGTGGTGCAGTGCGCTCGTGTTCGCTGATTCTAACAAGTACTATTGTCAATGTAATTTAACTTAGACATTAATAAAGAAAGTGGTGCAAGCAGTAGTATATATTCAATGTAATTTAATGTAGACATTAACACAGGAAGTATGTGTGACTCCAATAGAATATAGTATTAAATATATCCTTTAAAAGAAATGTGTTTTATTTAAAGTGGTGTGCAAAGCGAGTGTGGTGAACCTCAAGACATTAACAGTTTCATCAGGTCTATAAGCCGGAGCATCACTAAAACCTGTAAGAACCCAAGAAGCAAGACTAATAAATGAAAATAAGAGCGATACTGCGGTTACTTATCATACCATTGGATCAGCCCAGAGGCATCTTTTGAAGACTTCCACCTTCCTACCGAAACCCAAAAAAAAAAAAAAAAAAAAAAAAAAAAAAACACATTGAAGAACCACACAAATGAAATACGTAGACCAACATAACAAATGTTCCTGTTGCAAAATGCATAATGACACTCCCTGGACCAAACCTCAAATTGCGGTCGGAAAAATACATTTACTATGTCGAATAAGGCGGAGGTCAAAGAAGAAAATCACGATCCACATCCACCAATGGCTTCCACTGAGCAAGAGGGAGAGAGATCTCACGTTCAACATGCTCACATGGCTTCCACAGAGCAGCAAATTGAAAATTTGGCTAGATTTTGAGATCAACGACACGGATGTGCGATTAATCTTGAAAGAATTGAAGCTCAGTGGATGAGAAGAAATCAAGGCCATCGTGCAAGTGGTTTTTTTTTTTTTTGTTGACAAAACACAATGTAACCGGAATGAGGTATTCGCCGTCAGTCCGCCAACTAAAAACATTTTTCGGTTTTCTTTTAAATTAAAAATAAAGTGAATCATTGCTTCATAAAATAAATATAGCATTTTCGAAGTGGGTGTGTGGCGAGGAAGTCCCGGCACCGGCATGGGTGTGAGTTCTACTTCCTCCTCCATCATAATTAATTGTTCCGATGGACACAAAAGGAAAAGCACAAACAGAAATCGATGACGCAGCGTCCACAACAGGAAAAGGAAGTAAAACGCACGCAGTTCTTAATTAATTTTTATTTTACTACACTTCATGATCGAACACCGGACTGGAAATGACAAATTAAATGCACGTTCACATCGTTGGATTTATGAGTTTTATGTACTTTTTTTTTGTAAGCGTTTGGTTCAAATAAAAATAAATCAACAAAACACCGCTCGACTTTATGGATGGCGAATAAAATTCACAACGCCAATGACTCCGTATATCTGCGCTTCTCCGCCGGGCGTGGAGAGCGGGAGTGACGCGTCACCGTGGCGGTCAGTGGATGGAAAACGACTCACCGAGGATAGAACTCAGACATGAAATCCATCCTAGGTTACGGTTAAGAAAAGGGAAGAGAGAGAAAAACTTTTCTCTTAAGGGTGTGGCCGCCACAGAAATGCACTCTTTCAGTGCAGTGGTGTGTGTGCGTGGTTCTTTCATGAATGAGAACGAACCTAGAACAAAGAAAGGGCATAAAGTGCATTCGGTAAAGCAAATAAAACCGAACTCGTTGGATGCTAATGGGATCTTTGCTTATGCATCGTCCGGTAAAGATGGTCAGCTAAATAAACAGCAGCCGCTCATTAAATGAAAAAAAAGTCTTTCGGATACCACAAACGATATGAATTGTTTATGGTATCGCAGGAAACCTGCGTTTGCTTCTTCTGTTTGCACATGGTGCGAGTAGGAGAATTTTATTGCTGAGAGAAAAAGGTCGCCGGCCAATGTGTACGTAAAGAAATTTATCGTACACATGGCGAAGCTGGAAAATAGACGGCACAATATTAATGGTCCGTGTCATGACGGTTACATTGTATGCAAACCGAATCATTTTGTTTACAGGAATTTGTCTGGTACCGAAGCTGCCGAATTGGTTTGGAATTCCAGATAAGCAAAGAAAGAAATCCTACGGAAAATTATATGCGAAGAGATGCATGAAAAGGTAAGTTTTCTTTACAGGGACTTACGATTATAGCGTTGATCTAATTATTGCGTGAAGCATTTTCAGGTGCTTAATGCGATTGCATTAGCAAAAACTTATGCGACTTGGGATGAGGTTATGGGGGTTTTTAGGTAAGTGTACCGTGGGGTTCGGCGGCTCCGACACAGGTGTTTTTCTTTCTTTTGTGGTTCGATCGATTAATTTGATATACGTGCGCTCCGCACTGCAAAATTTTCTTTTTCCTGGTTTCCAAGGCGAAACAGTTACACACCTAGATTAAATGCTAAAGGCTACTTTACAATAATATATTTTAATTTAAATTAAATCACTGACATTTAATTGTTATAGCCCCATTAACTGGGAACAATAATAATCCTTAATTATGAGAGTGGATCAAAAAGTACTCGTGTTTAAAATGAAGATGGTACATAACCGTTTTTAGATCAATACACCTGCCGTTAACCCATTCAAACGATATGATCTGAAAAACTCTTTTGAGTTGATGATAACGTTCTCGTTAAAGCTGATTTATACAACTGTCGTTAACCCACCCAAACGATGTGATTTGAAAAACTCTTTTGATTTGACATTAACATCCTCGTTAGAGGTGACTTTTTTCTCTGAACCTTGTTCGAATAATGAGGAAAGGAGTCACAGAAGACCTTATCCGGGCAAGTACGGATGGTGTGGCATGTTGCAATTGTAAAATGTGTCAACAAAATTTGAATAAATAAACAAATTATAGCGTACTCACGGTTCTTCTCACTTCGACTCGTTCAAATTGTCGATGATTTCCCTTCCACCGAAGTTCTTCTTATTTCGACTGGTTCAATTTTTGATGATTTTCTTCAGATCCTCGAATATTTGTTTAAGTTGGGTGTCTAAATTCTCAGCCAGCAAATTTGTTTGCGAGCGTTCAATGTCTGGTTGTGGTATCTTCATGTATTCCTATGGCAACGTTTGATTACCCCCTTCTAATTTTATGTGCTTTTGTACAGCACCATTCACCGCAATGATCTTCTGACTATTACTAATTAAGATAGAACACCATACATTCTATACGTAGTCGATTTTGGTTTTGCTCCTTCGCTCCACTTAGATTCGCCAGCACAATGAAAGTTACTAGTCACGGGATAAGGGTGGTGGGGGAAGCTACTACGTAACAGGCAGCAATAACATACATACGGCAGTTCTTGCTATTTGGACATTAACAACTGTATCCGCTTGTTTTCCATCATTGGGAATTACTGCATCCATCTGACTGATATATTTTTCAATTTAACATACAACGAAACCTACGAACGTTGTAATTTTAAGATAAACTCAGCCAAGGAGAATAGTATGATTATATCTATTAAGGAGTCGACGACGAACAGTGACGAACAGCGACGAACAGATTAAATTTGTTTGTGGCCCTTGTTCGCTTAATTTATTTTTAAAATTAAGTGATCTATTCATATTTGGCAAAAAGATCCATATTTAAATTAGAGTCTACCATGGAAAATGTTGTCATTTCAGTATGTTGAAAAATAATCACAAATATTCCTAGGTTATTTGGCCCTGCATGCACCTGAGCTTCAGTGATTATATGACTATGGTGTTTGGCGATTTGAATCGGTGAACGGCCAACACGATGTGATAGTCATTACTATTATACTATTTGTTGGCCTATAGGAACTCGGAAGTCCATGACCTCACTGACTCGGTTGCGCCAACGCTCCTTGTCCTGTGCACTTGTGGGGATTCTCTATATTACATGGAGAACCAACCCATAATCCTAACCCAATTTCGACCGCTAACAGCGCGTCACATCAACCCCTATCCCACCGTTTAAGCTATTCCACCTGTAAAACATGTTTTCCAAAAGGACGCATAGCCAAACTCATTATCCTATGCAGATAATGCATAATTGAGTTTGACTATCATTTCGCCACACGGCAACTCCATTTCGCTAGCCCATGAGATTTCCACCGGAAATCGCATCATGTCGGTTAGCAACGACATAGTCTGATCAAATGACGTGGTTGCATAATCATGCAATCGCTGGGGAAATTATCAAAGTATTTAATTTACTTCCCATGATCAGATTTCCCTAGCCATGTCGGCGTCCTATTCACTTTCTCCAGACCTCCATTCGCTGGAGATCAATGATCTCCTTTCGCAGCTGAATAGCACCAGCTACATTTTCCTCTCCTCTACAATTCTGTCTCCCTACAGTTCAATGCACTCTGAGATCACCACGGCCATCGTATTAGGGCAGCAGGTCATCCTCAGAGTCTGCATTTGATTCAAGCACACAAGCTAAGCCAACGCGAAGTTATTGCGCTCTCTCTTTTGTTATTTTCATTCTTCGCATGCCCAGTGACTGTCGAACGATATTCACCTCGCTGAGACATGCAAATAAAAGGATTGATAAGAAGGCGCGATGATGATTGGCCGATAGCCGTGCGAATGCAAAATTAAAATTTCATCCCTAATTGGGATCAGTCTTTACTCAAACATCATCGCGGATGGTCACACCGCTTAACTAGTCGTCTTTCCACCACCACCGTATCCGCACGCGGGTGCGTACACGTACTCCGAGTTGTCTTGCTGCCGAGGATTAGTTGTGTTGGATATTTACCCCTTAAAGTAATTCAGTGATTGCTGCAGTTATCTCTTAAATAGTACATCCAAAAATAAGTTAATCAAATCTCTAACAGTGATCTTAGATGTCGTCATAAATTGAATGGGCAGAGAAAAAAAAGACATGTGTTGATATCCTTGTTTTATGAATTTATTATTAATTCCCTTTTTGTTTTTGTGCTATAAATAACTGTATTTTTGTATTGTTCACCGAATTCAACAATCATCTCCATTGAACAAAGAAAAAACGAACAAATAAAAAAAAAAAAACATAAACCAAAACAGAATAAAACCAAAAACCAGTGTTTTCTTTTTACTCACGTGAACGTTAGACAGCAGTAAAATATGATGGGGGTAGGAGCGAACCGCGTGCCCGCGTAGTAGGTTTCTGTTTCAGGAAGCGCGTCTCCTGAAAAGGATGTGGGATCTCTTATAGACCGCTCCTGAAACAACGCACTAGAGCAAGGGGTCGTCGCCGTGCTTTCTCTGATCCGGAGGGAAGAGCAACGTCCTTAGTTTGGCCTCAGTCCTTGGTTTCGCAGGTTTTCCATGGGGGCCAGGTGATACTCCAAATCTGCAAAGTTTACCTTTTGTGGAGATACCACGGCTATACTTACCCTGTGGTTAGACAAAAAATGAAAACAAGTTTTGCTTTGTTTCCTTAAGCATTAGCGTTTTATTAAAGATTTTATTTAAGATTTTCCTTGGCGATTACTTCCTTCTGGCTTTACTTCAAAAGAATGTCTTCAAATATATGTCTTCAAAATGTATGTCCTATCGGGACAAATAATTATGTTTAACTGTGGCCCGGAGATCATTTTACTATTCCTTTACAAAGGAAAACAAATCGAGATCCAAAATGGGCAATTTCTTACACGAATCTCGATTTTTGTATCCCGAGTGGTGTGCTCTGTGTTTATTTAAGATAAGAATTCAATTTCTTGAATTCTTACGAAACTATTGCGCAGTTGTGGATATGTATCTGGATTTGGTTTTCTATTTGTTTAATATAGTGGAATTTTTCAGATAGAGATAACAATCTCTGAATTTTGGATTTCGATGATGCAGTGGGGCAAATGTGAAACGATAAACGAATATTAGATTCGTTTATTGTGAATTTTAATTTTAATTTGGGTTTTGTATTACATTTTTCCGTGGGGGCAAATGTTAAGCGGTACACGAATGTTTGATTCGTTTATTGCGAATTTTGGATCATGTTTGGGTTTTTTTCGGATTTTGACAGGATTTTGGGTTTTAGGGTAATATAGCTGGGATTTGGATGTAGGAACGGGGGAAAAAGGTGGTAGGGCTTTTTAGAGCACTACACCCGTGTTCGGCACATCAACTCGTACCCCACACACTGTCCTTCGACACTTGACGATCTGATCCGATCTCCTCGCCTTACATTGTCCTCCCATCTCCGTCGCGGCCGTCCTATCGGTCTCTTCCTCATTGGTCTTCCGTCAAAAATTCTACGCACGGTCCTATTGTTGCCCATTCCTGCCACATGTCCGGCCCATATTAATCGTCGCGACTTCATTACATTATGTGAAAGTCACTAAGTTACTAAATTTGTTTTTATTGATACAGTTATTATAAATGGGTATATGAAATTATGACACAATGCTAATAACTTTGTCCGGAAAAACAAATTATTATGGACAATTTAACAAGTCTCAGACTTGTTAAAAAGGCCAAGACCGGATCCCGGTTGTAGTGCCGATGATGATGATGATGATGATGATGATGATATGAAGTTAAAAAGACAAACATGAGCATTAGGTAATCTGACATCAAACCTTTTCGAACACGACATCCCACTTCCATCAATAGCGATTGGCCCAAAAGGCAACTGACTCAATTTTGTTATACAGAGAACAAATAGAAAAACCGACGCTATCGAAATTTCTAGAAAATTCTGACCGAGTGATGTGGCCATCCTGTTCTTTTCTTACTCACGAATGTTCCGTTCAGAAAGTGCGTTACGTAATTTTATTATTATTATTATTGATCTGTAAGAATCCGGAATCATCATTTCGGTATAACACTTTGGATTTTAAAGGCAGCGTAATTTAAAGCTACCACAGATGGAACCTAAAATTAGATTTGAGTCCTGAGTTTTTTCAGAATGCGCAGGCTATAGTATTTAATTTTTATCTGAGAATTTGCCTTTGGCTAGATAGTACGAGGGTGGGCTGAAAAGTTTCCGACCTAACAAAGATACAGGACATTTTTTTTTAAATTTATTTTTATTTTTCTACATAGTCTCTTTGTAACTCTACACATTTCTCCCAGTGATGCTCCTATCTCTCTAACCCGTCCAAATAGTACTCCCCGTTTTTCTCAGCAAAATAACTGTTCACGAAAGTGATTGCCTCCTCATTTAACGAAAATATCTGTCCTTCAACCGCAAGTTTTAGATTAGGGGACAAAAAGAAGTCGGTTGGGTCTAGATCTGGTGAGTAAGCCGGATGGTGCAGCAGTTCAAACCGTAACTCGTGGATTTTCGCCATGGCAACCGTTGAGGTCTGAGACGGCGCGTTGTCTTGGCGAAACAGGATGTTTTTTTTCTGCAAATGTGACCGTTTTTCCGCAATTTCTGCCTTCAGTTGGTCAAGTACTGATGCGTAGTATGCTTCTGTAATGGGTTTTCATTTTGAAGATAATCAATTAAGATAACTCCATCACTATGCAATTTGCATAAAGCGCGCGCAGTTTCCGTCGCGCGACCCTCCCTCTAACGGTTTTTAAGAAAACAAGTGTTACCATGTGCAAAAAATTATGGCCCTATTCGTACATCCCCTAATGCCGTGGTTTAGTGGTTGGCTATGCTGACGACAATACTAAGAAAAAACGAGCAGGTGCGCTGTGTGACTCCCAGGTTAGCAGCGAATTACGGAGGCGCGTGCATTGCAATATGCGTTTGATTTATAATTTTTTTACCAACTGACTGCATGGCAGTTGAGATGCTTTATCTATCGTAGTCCATCAATTTAACGGGGTGTTATACCAACAGATTGCAAGTCGGCAGTTTCGAAAGTTTTGAAGTCCTCGGGGATTTCTTAGGAGAATATTGCCACTCTATTCCTTGAGAAGCATGGAGATGGGTTTCCCGATTTGGGAGTGTGCGTAAACCACCAGCTTTCCATTTTTGTTAATGCATGCAAACTATTCACTGCCATATACTTTTTTAATATATGATAAGCTTCAGAAACATTATTTCCAAGTTTCCGAAATTTTACAACTGTTGCTATTATCATTTTTTTGACTTAACAAGAGATAGATCTTATACAAACGAAGGCCATGGGCAGACATCAGTTTGTCTATCTACAGATATGGGAAGTGTGGCAATCGAAGAGAAGTCTATATGCTGCATACCTGTTTGTCACATTGCCGCAAGAGTAGTTATTGTGATACATACGTAATTTGCTACTGATATTCCATGGCTCATGGTTTACATCAAAACATTCATAAAGCATACAAAAGTTCTTTTCTCCGATTTCCTTGAATGTCTCTAAGACTTTATCAGATCCGAGTCAATACCAATGGCATTCTTATAGACACTAAATTAAATATAATTCACATACAAACGCGATCATTATTAAACGATAAGATGACCAATATTGACTTCCAACAAACGTCGGTTTAGGTTTTATCTCTCTTATTGTCGAAACACAATCAAACAATCTTGAATATCTCATTCAAGCCTAAAGTAAAAGTATTGCTGTTAACCGGCAGTTACATTTTAGATTCAATGATAGCCGACAGTTAGAGAGGGCTTTAAATGTGTTTCGTATCAAAAACATACCTTGTCATTAGAGGGTAATAAAAACGTGACGGGTATTAAAATCACAGAAGGAACAGGCTAACCACAGAGTAGAACGAGTCGCGGGTCATAAAATTCTAAAGCTTTCCCTTAGCACAACCGCAGTGAAAATACAATTTTTTAAATTCAGAGGGGAGTCTAAGGGACATTTTTTAATTAAAGTTGATTGCCTGGAAGTTATTCACATGCACTTTTTTTTAAAAGTTTAATGCATATAAGAAATTACCTTACAGGAGGAAATAGATAATCCCCTGTAGAAAAAACATTCAAGTTTGATCACAAAGCTACTCTGAAGATACGATGATATGCTTCATAAGGTAAGACTAGACAAGTTGAGTTGCGGCAATATAGTTAATTTCTATTTTCTCATTTTAAAAAGCGCCTTCTTCTGGAAAAGTCTTACGCACCTAAAACAATAGGCAAAGGACTAGGTGACCTAGAAACACCTCCCTTGAGTGGATTTTCATTGTACTGAATAATACAAATAATCTTGTCAGTCGTATTTAAATATAAATTGTTTGTTGTTGAAATAATTTTTCTTTATTGTTTTATCTGTCAACTTCCACTCTCGGGAACTATTCTTACTCCAATAAAAAGCAAATGGTGGTGTCCTACTTGGAAAACAAGGACCAATGTGCTCTCATATCCAAGAAGATGTTTCTTTCTGTTGAGACGCGTGAAAAGAAGAGGGTTATCCAAATAGATACTTTACTCTTTCTTACTGGGTGAGGGGTCTTTAACTAGAGGGGGGCAATGCAAATGACAACATTTGACTTCTTAAAAATCGCTGGGGGGGGGGGGGGGGGGGGGGGGCTGGCATGAATTGTTTATTACGTTGTTGTTGGAATTGTTTATACGTTTATTACGCCCCGCCACTGGCGCGCCCCTCCTTCTAACGGTTTTTAAGAAATCCAGTGTTGCCGTTTGCAAAATTTATGGCCCACCCTATACAAAGCTGGAGCGAAGTAATGAAGGAAATTATAAAAGACTGGTCGTATGCCACAATAACTAGATATTTTTCCACACATCTTTTCTAAACGTGGTCTATTAGCCGCTATGCTGTCCTACAACTCGCTTTCATTTTAGCTAATGATTTTTGAACTTGCGTGATGTTAATTCTCTGCAGGACCGCACCAGTCGTAAATGGTTTTGTGTGGGATTTACTCCTGTTGGTAGCAGGTACGTTTTTCTATTGTTCTATGATTTATCTACTCTTCTCCTTTGTTCTTTTAATTTTACTTCCCTCCATTTTGAAAATCCCCTCCTGCCTCTTTGAATATCATTTTCGGAGTTTGTATTTAGTAACTCAACATCATCGGCATTCTCGTCCGTAACTAACCCGAGTTTTGTTTCTTTGGATGTCTCTTTGACTCTCTCCTTATATTGTAGATCCTTTGTTGTTTTTCTTCTTTCGAACAGTCTTGTGACTGCGTTGTTAGTTGGAGGACTTGGCTACATTCTGATAGCTTCAATTTCGACGTGGGACCGGGTCAGCGTTTCTATTCCTTTCTTCATCAACCTACTGATATCGAATTTCACTCGGATGATATCTCTGGCGGTGCTTCCACGAAGGACTCATTTCAAAACGTCTGTGGGAGGCTGCTGGTACAGAGATTCCACATTTCTTTAGTTTTATTTTCTGAATATCCGTCCCTAGTTATCTTGTCCTCTTCTACTTCGTATATACTACGAGTTGGTCTTCAATATTCAAGCTGAATTGAACAACATATTCAACTTGAGTTTGATACTCTCTATTTTGTGTGGAACAATAGTCATCCTCTTATAGAATCAGTTGTAGCGTTGCCATCTTATTTGAGGTAGGATAACGACTAACTGTTTAGAACATTCTACTTTTTCCTTAAAACGGCCGCTTTGAAAGGACGGTTTCTTTTAATACTCAATAGATGAGATCGTACAAGCAGCTTCCTTTATTTTCTCTGTGCCGTTACTGACGCAAGTTTATTAGAGTGGAGGATGGTGTGGTTTCATTATCAGGGAACACAATAAATGAAAGCTACTTTTTGTTTTGAATGTAATTATAAATTTCACTATAAATTTAACAACTTTCGTTTTCTTCTTAGGTTTCAACAAGCGTCTGCAGGACTATGTATTTAAAAGTTACACAATTCTATTTATTTCAAATATCGCATGATGCGCCCGACTTCTTTCAAATTCTACTCTGCAGTTCGTGATTTCTAATTTCTGATTATTTTCCTTTTTCCCTCGATATGCATTCTTGTTGGATTTTGTTCCGTCCCTATGACTATAGCCGTCTGCATAAGATAAAGACATATTACCACACTTGTGCGGTATTTATTTTGAGGAACAAATTTCCCCTGTGTGATTTGCAAATGGCGATTTCTTCATTGGAATTGTTGTATTTGGACAGGTGCAGTTTGTTTATTAAATCTATTTACTATATGAGAACAGTTGTCCCTAATGGTTTTTTAAAGTTGTTGCAAGGAAGTATCCGCGAAGGAAACCCCAGTCGGTGCTGGCCCAAAGAAGATCAGAAAATTGCTGTATGTTTGTTTGAGGCGTTTTTTCTTGTGTTTTCATCACCTGGGATGTTAAATGCTGTCAGTATGTGATACTTTTGTGCATGTGCTATATGTTTAGCAGGTAATTGAGTCGCCAGACTGTACTCGTTTTACAATCATGTGCCGCAATATAGTTATGTAGGCGTGGAACACGTGAGATATATGGCTTCCTTTGTTGGGCGAAGGGCCTGGTCCGAGCTTGTTTGGGTATTCGTAGAGCAGTGTTTATTACACACTATTTACATACTTCCCTTCCGTTGACCTTCTATATTTGTAGTAAAAGAATTATTTTGCCAACAAATTTCTTTGTCACTAGCCCTCTCAAAGTTTTACTGCATACTAAGTTCCATTTCCGTCCTGAGGTGCTTCGGGTTCTTGGATGAAATTTGACTCTTTCTCGCCGCACATGCCTGCTTTTATCTCCACCAATACCTCACTGATTGTGAATTCTTATTGTTCTTATTCTCAGTGACTATGGGGACACGTAAACCATCGGTTCCTCGTTTTACTTCGGATTATCATGAATTTATAATAAATATTGGAATGTACGAGGACAGTTTGATAAGCCAGCCATTTTTTGAATAAAAGATGTTTTTTTCGGGAAATTAGCATTTTATTTCTCAACATAGTCTGCTGTTAGCTCGATACATTTAGACCAGTGTTTTTCAAATCTTTTTATTCATTCAAAATAATAGGTTTCTTTAAGGCCGACAAAATAGGCGTTATTTTCTGTGATGACTTCTTCATTCGACCAAATTTTCTTACCGCCCAGCCATTTCTTCAAGTTTGGAACAGGCAATATTCGCTTGAGGCTAAATCTGGAGAATATGCTGGATGGAGTAGCAGTTCGTAGTTCACACGAAATTCGCTTTTCTCCATTTTCGTTAAAATTCACGAGGTTATCTGCTTTCAATGGCTATCAAACACACACTAAATGACACGGCCCACTCATACTTTGAGAGTAGTCTATTAAAGATAACCGGGGAAGCGAGCAGTATATTTAAAGTAACTGCACGGCAAATTTAAAAAGTCACTGCATTATCAAACTGCCTTCGTATATAGTCAACGTTATTATCATCATCATCATCGGCACTACAACCGGGAGCCGGTCTTGGCCTTATTTAGAAAGTCCTGAGGCTTGTTAAATTTTCCATAATGATTTGTTTTTTCCGGGCAAGGTTATTAGTCTTGCGCCAGAGGCTCCCCGACGGGGAATCGTTATTATGGATCATTACAAATTAGTTTGCTTTTTTTCCCAACTCTAATTATGGCAACTCTACGAAACTCCATAAAAGCTTTGAGGAGGTCATATCCCACATTCATTCCACGCTGCACGGTTCCTTCATGACGCGTCATATTCTCCTGTATCCTACGTATTCACGGGTATCTCAAGACAGGTGGTTATAAAACCGAAACTGTTTGTTGAAGTATTTTTGGGTAGAAACAATCGACAAACCGCTTCAACCCCAGATGCTGGCAGTCTTCAAAATCTTAGGCGAGAAGAATGCAGTCAAAGATGTATCCAATCTAAACCGATTTTATGACTTCCTTTGAGGTAGCGCTTACTGGGTTTTCCCTCACGCAAATATTCCCAATAGGAACATCATTGAAAAACGTTTATGGGTAAGATAATAAACAAACCGTTATACTAATAATCCGAAGACAGGTATTATGGACTGTAAATCACACAGCGTAAAATTAAAGAAATATCACTAAGATGTGAAAATCAAACATAATCCTCGGCAACTCGCACGGTTATACAGACGGCGAAAATAGTATTGGTGTGTGAGTAGTAGGGTTTACTGCGTTCTGCCTCAATTTCTGGCTCAAAAGCTCTTTTCTGTGTGAAAGCTCTACGTCAAGGTTGAGATCAGTTTGTAGTGTGGTGAGTGTTGATAGTGGTATGTGGTTCATGGGTGGTGGGTTCTTATGTGAGGTGTAAATAGTAGTATTTAGTGTATTTCTTATGAGTATTGATATTAATTGTGATATTTTGTGGTTGCGATTAATGGTTGTGGGTTCTTATGTGGGGTGGAAATAGTAGTATTGGTATTAATTGGGTATAGTTTGTAGTGTTCTTATCGCTGTAGTTGTTGGATTTTGTGCTTTTGATGCTATTGGGGCTTTTTTTGTAGGTGGTGTTGACTATTGAGCTTTTTGTAGGTGGTGGTGAGTATTGGGGCTTGTGGTGATGTCGGTGCTTTTTGTTATGGGTTTATGTTTTTGCTAATGGATTTATGCTTAGATGGTGATATCGGTGCTTTTTGTGATTCATGGGTGGTGTGTCTTAACTGAGGTGTAAATAGTAGTATTTAGTATATTTCTTATGAGTATTAGTAGTAATTGGGTATAGTTTGTAGTGTTCTTATCGCTGTAGTTGTTTGTTTGGGCTAGTGATTAATCGTTATCAGCGTGGTTGTTGGTTGATGTCGTAATCGAATGGGGATGTAGTTGTTGGATTTTATGCTTTTGATGCTATTGGGGCTTTTTTTTGTAGGTGGTGGTGAGTATTGGGGCTTTTTGATAATGGATTTGTGGTTAGGTGGTGATATCGGTGCTTTTTGTTATGGGTTTATGTTTTTGCTAATGGATTTGTGTTTAGGTGGCGATATCGGGGCTGAATGGGTAGTGCTTTTGGCTTTTGTCTCGGTTGAGTATCGAGGCTTTTTGCTCTATGATGATGATGAATGGGTAGTGCTTTAGGCTTTTGTCTCGGTTGTAAGCTGTTAATTGTGGTAGAAATAAAAAACGTTGTCTTTGGTGTGCTTTTTAATCTTATTGTCATTAAGCTGAGTAATATAAACGGGAATTTTGTTGTTTGTGGATTTGTATGGGAAATGGGGTGTTTTTGCTGGGACTTAAACTGACTTCCCCTAAGACGCAGAGCTAAGCTAGTTGACTTCACCTAAGACGCAGACCTAAGCCAGTATTCAAACGAATAATAACAAGGCGGAGGCGGGGGCCGGGGGCTTTTTGCTATTGAACTTTTTGTTGGGGGGGTGTGTGTTTTTGATAATGGATTTGTGCTTAGGAGGTGAATGGTTTTGCTGCTAGTTGACTTCACCTAAGACGCAGAGCTAAGCTAGTTGACTTCACCTAAGACGCAGACCTAAGCCATGATGATGAATGGGTTGTGCTTTAGGCTTTTGTCTCGGTTGTAAGCTGTTAATTGTGGTAGAAATAAAAAACGTTGTCTGGGTTGTGCTTTTGGCTTTTGTCTCAGTTGTAAGCTGTTAATTGTGGTAGAAATAAAAAAAAACACTGTCTTTGTTGTACTTTTTTAATTGCATTAACAAGGCGGGGGCGGGGGCGGGGGCTTTTTGCTCTATGATGATGATGAATGGGTTGTGCGTTAGGCTTTTGTCTCGGTTGTAAGATTTCTATATGCTGTTATCAAAAAAAAAAAAAAAAAAAAAAAAAACCAAACATGACTATGCTTGTCCGATCTTATGAGCTTGGATGCTATAGTAAACTCTTTTTTTATTTCTAAGTGTACTTATGAGAGCCAATTATTCTTATCATAGTTTCCATAATGTATCGTTTCCGCTCCCCACAGACTAATGTTGATTTATATATGTTGTTATCAAAAAAAAAAAACCAAACATGACTATGCTTGTCCGATCTTATGAGCTTGGATGCTATAGTAAACTCTTTTTTTTATTTCTAAGTGTATTTATGAGAACCAATTATTCTTATCATAGTTTCCATATTGAAGAAAGAATTCATTGCTTCCGCTCTCCACAGACTAATGTTGATTTATATATAGCAAGTTCTTGGTCATATTCTTATCATAGTTTCCATAATGTATCGTTTCCGGTCCCACAGACTAATGTTGATTTCTATATGTTGTTATCAAAAAACCAAACATGACTGTGCTTGTCCGATCTTATGAGCTTGGATGCTATAGTAAACTCTTTTTTTTATTTCTAAGTGTATTTATGAGAACCAATTATTCTTATCATAGTTTCCATATTGAAGAAAGAATTCATTGCTTCCGCTCTCCACAGACTAATGTTGATTTATATATAGCAAGTTCTTGGTCATATTCTTATCATAGTTTCCATAATGTATCGTTTCCGGTCCCACAGACTAATGTTGATTTCTATATGTTGTTATCAAAAAAACCAAACATGACTGTGCTTGTCCGATCTTATGAGCTTGGATGCTATAGTAAACTCTTTTTTTTATTTCTAAGTGTATTTATGAGAGCCAATTATTCCTTATCTTATTTTCCATATTGAGCAAAGAATGTCTCGTTTCCGGTATTAGAAGGGGATTTCTTGTATAAAAGGTCGAGTTTTTAATCCAGTATGTATCAGTTTACTTTAAAAATTAAACCTAGTAAAACAGCTCTGCCTATATATAATAATGGAGGGTTTGAATCAATTGGGTAAAATTAAACCACTAGAGAGTTTAAAAACTCTAATACTAAATAGGAAATATAAAATACTTCGAGCGATAAGGTGCCAAACCAAGTATGGACCGAGGATACTGGTTGAACTGGAGAACAATAAGGTGTTCCTGCCGATTCGCTTCAACATGATGGATGAGGACACCATGAAGATGCTTACCTCGAGTGAGATGGAGGTGCTCCAAGCAGTAGGAAATACCTTCGAATTGACGTTTCATTCCACAACATCGGAAACGGACGAATCAGAATTTTTATATTCGCAGCCATTTTTTTACAATTCAAATAAGAAATAAATAAAAAATATATTTAAACAGTAAAATTAATTGATGTTTTTCACTTTGGCTAATTTTGTGAGAAAATTATTCGAATACTGGTCATTCATTTTTTCCCTCCATGAGTCTTAGAGTATCAAATATAGGCTCATCATAACATCATATGATAAGATTGAAGAAGCAGTCTGTTTGGACCAGCCCTGTTTGGAATCGTTCTGTATTATTCGAATATTGAGCAGTTATTTTTTCCCCCCAGGAGTCTTAGAATATCAAATATAGTCCACCATAACATCATATGACAAGCCCTGCTTACAGCATTGAAGAGTTATCAGAGAGGGGTGGTACATAATACAGCCTGTTTGGAATCGCCCTGTTTAAAGAAACCGCCTGTTTGGAATCGACCTGTTTGGAATCGCCCTGCTTGAAGAAACCGCCTGTTTGGAATCGCCCTGTTTAAAGAAACCGCCTGTTTGGAATCGCCCTGTTTAAAGAAACCGCCTGTTTGGAACCGCCCTGTTTAAAGAAACCGCCTGTTTGGAATCGACCTGTTTGGAACCGCCCTGTTTAAAGAAACCGCCTGTTTGGACCCGCCCTGTTTAAAGAACCCGCCTGTTTGGAATCGCCCTGTTTGGAATCGCCCTGTTTAAAGAAACCGCCTGTTTGGAATCGCCCTGTTTGAAGCCACCCTTTTTTGTTATACATCCGATCCATAGAGACCTGTTTACTGATTTGAATTCTCATAGATCTTGGATGAGGAGATGTTTTTCTAAGAATAAATCAAAAAAAAAAATATGCTTAAACATTAAAATTAACTGATGTTCTCTTATCAAAAATATGAATACTTACCCAGTCCAATGACCTCATATTTAACCACAAAAATTGTTTGATCTCTAAGAAAATATTAATCGAATCCCATAGTTCTCTTATCAAAAAATATGAATACTTACCCAGTCCAATGACCTCATATTTAACCACAAAAATTGTTTGAGCTCTAAGAAAATATTAATCGAATCCCATAGTTCTCTTATCAAAAAATATGAATACTTACCCAGTCCAATGACCTCATATTTAACCACAAAAATTGTTTGAGCTCTAAGAAAATATTAATCGAGTCCTACAGTTCTATTATCAAAAATATGAATACTTACCTGATCCAATGACCTCATATTTAATCATAAAAATTGTTTGAGCTCTAAGAAAATATTAATCGAGTCCTACAGTTCTATTATCAAAAATATGAATACTTACCCGATCCAATGACCTCATATTTAATCATAAAAATTGTTTGAGCTCTAAGAAAATATTAATCGAGTCCTACAGTTCTCTTATCAAAAAATGTGAATGCTTACCCAGTCCAATAATCTCATATTTAACCATAAAAAATTGTTTGAATTCTAAGAAATATTAATTGAATCCCATAGTTCTCTTATCTTATTTTTTCTTTTTTCGTTATATTGTTCAAAAATGTTTTACTGGTCTGGTGATATGACTAAATAATGATTTCTATGTCGCTGGTCATTATTCCTTATCTTATTTTCCATATTGAGCAAAGAATGTCTCGTTTCCGGTATTAGAAGGGATTTCTTCTATAAAATGTCGAATGTTAAAACCAGTGCGTATCAGTTTACTTTGACGAAGCAAAGCTTCATATTCATTTTGTTTTTGATATAGTAGTAGGGTTTACTGCGTTCTGCCTCAATTTCTGGCTCAAAAGCTCTTTTCTGTGTGAAAGCTCTACGTCAAGGTTGAGATCAGTTTGTAGTGTGGTGAGTGTTGATAGTGGTATGTGGTTCATGGGTGGTGGGTTCTTATGTGAGGTGTAAATAGTAGTATTTAGTGTATTTCTTATGAGTATTGATATTAATTGTGATATTTTGTGGTTGCGATTAATGGTTGTGGGTTCTTATGTGGGGTGGAAATAGTAGTATTGGTATTAATTGGGTATAGTTTGTAGTGTTCTTATCGCTGTAGTTGTTGGATTTTGTGCTTTTGATGCTATTGGGGCTTTTTTTGTAGGTGGTGTTGACTATTGAGCTTTTTGTAGGTGGTGGTGAGTATTGGGGCTTGTGGTGATGTCGGTGCTTTTTGTTATGGGTTTATGTTTTTGCTAATGGATTTATGCTTAGATGGTGATATCGGTGCTTTTTGTGATTCATGGGTGGTGTGTCTTAACTGAGGTGTAAATAGTAGTATTTAGTATATTTCTTATGAGTATTAGTAGTAATTGGGTATAGTTTGTAGTGTTCTTATCGCTGTAGTTGTTTGTTTGGGCTAGTGATTAATCGTTATCAGCGTGGTTGTTGGTTGATGTCGTAATCGAATGGGGATGTAGTTGTTGGATTTTATGCTTTTGATGCTATTGGGGCTTTTTTTTGTAGGTGGTGGTGAGTATTGGGGCTTTTTGATAATGGATTTGTGGTTAGGTGGTGATATCGGTGCTTTTTGTTATGGGTTTATGTTTTTGCTAATGGATTTGTGTTTAGGTGGCGATATCGGGGCTGAATGGGTAGTGCTTTTGGCTTTTGTCTCGGTTGAGTATCGAGGCTTTTTGCTCTATGATGATGATGAATGGGTAGTGCTTTAGGCTTTTGTCTCGGTTGTAAGCTGTTAATTGTGGTAGAAATAAAAAACGTTGTCTTTGGTGTGCTTTTTAATCTTATTGTCATTAAGCTGAGTAATATAAACGGGAATTTTGTTGTTTGTGGATTTGTATGGGAAATGGGGTGTTTTTGCTGGGACTTAAACTGACTTCCCCTAAGACGCAGAGCTAAGCTAGTTGACTTCACCTAAGACGCAGACCTAAGCCAGTATTCAAACGAATAATAACAAGGCGGAGGCGGGGGCCGGGGGCTTTTTGCTATTGAACTTTTTGTTGGGGGGGTGTGTGTTTTTGATAATGGATTTGTGCTTAGGAGGTGAATGGTTTTGCTGCTAGTTGACTTCACCTAAGACGCAGAGCTAAGCTAGTTGACTTCACCTAAGACGCAGACCTAAGCCATGATGATGAATGGGTTGTGCTTTAGGCTTTTGTCTCGGTTGTAAGCTGTTAATTGTG
This sequence comes from Microdon myrmicae, assembly GCA_963931805.1. Classification (NCBI taxonomy): domain Eukaryota; kingdom Metazoa; phylum Arthropoda; class Insecta; order Diptera; family Syrphidae; genus Microdon; species Microdon myrmicae. Next base: position 252,759,725 of record OZ007496.1, read on the forward strand.
GTAGAAATAAAAAACGTTGTCTGGGTTGTGCTTTTGGCTTTTGTCTCAGTTGTAAGCTGTTAATTGTGGTAGAAATAAAAAAAAACACTGTCTTTGTTGTACTTTTTTAATTGCATTAACAAGGCGGGGGCGGGGGCGGGGGCTTTTTGCTCTATGATGATGATGAATGGGTTGTGCGTTAGGCTTTTGTCTCGGTTGTAAGATTTCTATATGCTGTTATCAAAAAAAAAAAAAAAAAAAAAAAAAACCAAACATGACTATGCTTGTCCGATCTTATGAGCTTGGATGCTATAGTAAACTCTTTTTTTATTTCTAAGTGTACTTATGAGAGCCAATTATTCTTATCATAGTTTCCATAATGTATCGTTTCCGCTCCCCACAGACTAATGTTGATTTATATATGTTGTTATCAAAAAAAAAAAACCAAACATGACTATGCTTGTCCGATCTTATGAGCTTGGATGCTATAGTAAACTCTTTTTTTTATTTCTAAGTGTATTTATGAGAACCAATTATTCTTATCATAGTTTCCATATTGAAGAAAGAATTCATTGCTTCCGCTCTCCACAGACTAATGTTGATTTATATATAGCAAGTTCTTGGTCATATTCTTATCATAGTTTCCATAATGTATCGTTTCCGGTCCCACAGACTAATGTTGATTTCTATATGTTGTTATCAAAAAACCAAACATGACTGTGCTTGTCCGATCTTATGAGCTTGGATGCTATAGTAAACTCTTTTTTTTATTTCTAAGTGTATTTATGAGAACCAATTATTCTTATCATAGTTTCCATATTGAAGAAAGAATTCATTGCTTCCGCTCTCCACAGACTAATGTTGATTTATATATAGCAAGTTCTTGGTCATATTCTTATCATAGTTTCCATAATGTATCGTTTCCGGTCCCACAGACTAATGTTGATTTCTATATGTTGTTATCAAAAAAACCAAACATGACTGTGCTTGTCCGATCTTATGAGCTTGGATGCTATAGTAAACTCTTTTTTTTATTTCTAAGTGTATTTATGAGAGCCAATTATTCCTTATCTTATTTTCCATATTGAGCAAAGAATGTCTCGTTTCCGGTATTAGAAGGGGATTTCTTGTATAAAAGGTCGAGTTTTTAATCCAGTATGTATCAGTTTACTTTAAAAATTAAACCTAGTAAAACAGCTCTGCCTATATATAATAATGGAGGGTTTGAATCAATTGGGTAAAATTAAACCACTAGAGAGTTTAAAAACTCTAATACTAAATAGGAAATATAAAATACTTCGAGCGATAAGGTGCCAAACCAAGTATGGACCGAGGATACTGGTTGAACTGGAGAACAATAAGGTGTTCCTGCCGATTCGCTTCAACATGATGGATGAGGACACCATGAAGATGCTTACCTCGAGTGAGATGGAGGTGCTCCAAGCAGTAGGAAATACCTTCGAATTGACGTTTCATTCCACAACATCGGAAACGGACGAATCAGAATTTTTATATTCGCAGCCATTTTTTTACAATTCAAATAAGAAATAAATAAAAAATATATTTAAACAGTAAAATTAATTGATGTTTTTCACTTTGGCTAATTTTGTGAGAAAATTATTCGAATACTGGTCATTCATTTTTTCCCTCCATGAGTCTTAGAGTATCAAATATAGGCTCATCATAACATCATATGATAAGATTGAAGAAGCAGTCTGTTTGGACCAGCCCTGTTTGGAATCGTTCTGTATTATTCGAATATTGAGCAGTTATTTTTTCCCCCCAGGAGTCTTAGAATATCAAATATAGTCCACCATAACATCATATGACAAGCCCTGCTTACAGCATTGAAGAGTTATCAGAGAGGGGTGGTACATAATACAGCCTGTTTGGAATCGCCCTGTTTAAAGAAACCGCCTGTTTGGAATCGACCTGTTTGGAATCGCCCTGCTTGAAGAAACCGCCTGTTTGGAATCGCCCTGTTTAAAGAAACCGCCTGTTTGGAATCGCCCTGTTTAAAGAAACCGCCTGTTTGGAACCGCCCTGTTTAAAGAAACCGCCTGTTTGGAATCGACCTGTTTGGAACCGCCCTGTTTAAAGAAACCGCCTGTTTGGACCCGCCCTGTTTAAAGAACCCGCCTGTTTGGAATCGCCCTGTTTGGAATCGCCCTGTTTAAAGAAACCGCCTGTTTGGAATCGCCCTGTTTGAAGCCACCCTTTTTTGTTATACATCCGATCCATAGAGACCTGTTTACTGATTTGAATTCTCATAGATCTTGGATGAGGAGATGTTTTTCTAAGAATAAATCAAAAAAAAAAATATGCTTAAACATTAAAATTAACTGATGTTCTCTTATCAAAAATATGAATACTTACCCAGTCCAATGACCTCATATTTAACCACAAAAATTGTTTGATCTCTAAGAAAATATTAATCGAATCCCATAGTTCTCTTATCAAAAAATATGAATACTTACCCAGTCCAATGACCTCATATTTAACCACAAAAATTGTTTGAGCTCTAAGAAAATATTAATCGAATCCCATAGTTCTCTTATCAAAAAATATGAATACTTACCCAGTCCAATGACCTCATATTTAACCACAAAAATTGTTTGAGCTCTAAGAAAATATTAATCGAGTCCTACAGTTCTATTATCAAAAATATGAATACTTACCTGATCCAATGACCTCATATTTAATCATAAAAATTGTTTGAGCTCTAAGAAAATATTAATCGAGTCCTACAGTTCTATTATCAAAAATATGAATACTTACCCGATCCAATGACCTCATATTTAATCATAAAAATTGTTTGAGCTCTAAGAAAATATTAATCGAGTCCTACAGTTCTCTTATCAAAAAATGTGAATGCTTACCCAGTCCAATAATCTCATATTTAACCATAAAAAATTGTTTGAATTCTAAGAAATATTAATTGAATCCCATAGTTCTCTTATCTTATTTTTTCTTTTTTCGTTATATTGTTCAAAAATGTTTTACTGGTCTGGTGATATGACTAAATAATGATTTCTATGTCGCTGGTCATTATTCCTTATCTTATTTTCCATATTGAGCAAAGAATGTCTCGTTTCCGGTATTAGAAGGGATTTCTTCTATAAAATGTCGAATGTTAAAACCAGTGCGTATCAGTTTACTTTGACGAAGCAAAGCTTCATATTCATTTTGTTTTTGATATATATTTAGTGAGTCAAAAAAGTGTGTGTAAAAAAAAAAAAAAAAAAAAGATAAAAATCAACAACATCATCATCATCATATCAAAATAGGAAAAAGGTAAGTTATCTTATAATTATATTAATTATGGAAAAAAATTTTTTAGGTAACAATTACGTGGACGGCTCTAGTGTTTTTTGCGATTAAATTTTTAGGTAACAGTTACGCGGTTTCTAGTGTTTTTTGCGAATAAATTATTAGTTAACAATTCGGCGGTGCTAGATTAAATTTTTAGTTAACAGTTACGTGGTGCTATAGATAACAATTACGCGGTTTCTAGTGTTTTTGCGAATAAATTATTAGTTAACAATTCGGCGGTGCAAGATTAAATTTTTAGTTAACAATTACGTGGCGATAATGTTTCGCGGGTAAATTTTACTTAATAATTACGCGGTTCTAGTGTTTTTGCGAATAAATTATTAGTTAACAATTAGGCGGTGCTAGATTAAATTTTTAGTTAACAGTTACGTGGTGCTATAGATAACAATTACGCGGGCAGTTCTAGTGTTTTTGAGGATAAATTTTTAGTTAACAATTAGGCGGTGCTAGATTAAATTTTTAGTTAACAATTACGTGGTGATATAGATAACAATTACGCGGTTTCTAGTGTTTTTGCGAATAAATTATTAGTTAACAATTACGTGGTGCTAGATTAAATTTTTTTAGTTAACAATTACGTGGCGATAATGTTTCGCGGGTAAATTTTACTTAATAATTACGCGGTTCTAGTGTTTTTGCGAATAAATTATTAGTTAACAATTAGGCGGTGCTAGATTAAATTTTTAGTTAACAATTACGTGGTGATAATGTTTCGCGTTTAAATTTTTAGTTAACAATTACGCAGTTTCTAGTGTTTTGCTATTGGAATTTGTTTATCCTTTTTTTGAATATTGTTTTAATGAAGTTTTTTTATCCATATAGATATTCAACAACAACAAAAAAAATCGACGGGGGAATTAGTGATAAAAAAATCATCACCAAAAACGGTAAGTTATCTTATATATTAATTATTATTTCTTTTTTTTGATGCGGTGTTAGTATTTATTTTGTTCTGGGTTTTAAATGTAGAGCGCAATATTTAATGAAAATTGTTTTGTTCTTAACAATAATACGGTGTTATCGTTTTAGAGAGAGAGGAAGTAAATATTAATATGAAATTTATAGTGAAAAAAATATATATAGCAAAAATTATCACTTTTTAATAGACAATCGCGGTCTATCGTAGTGATGTTTTGTAATAGCGATTTTTTTTCTGCTTTTTTATTGGTTCCTATTGCTAAAATGACATCGCCTAATACCTACTCAACCTCTCTTCTAAACAAAAAACAAAACTGTAGTAGTAACAATAAAATTTTATTCATTCCTTTTTAGATAAAAAACACCAACCAAAAAAAAATAAAAAAAATTTAATTTAATAATATAACCAAATATTTAATAATATGAAGCGATCAGGACAACAACAACAACAACCAACAATGTCAGGAGAACAACCTGCAAAAAAATCTAAGCAGTCGACATACAAAAGATGCTTGTTTTGCTATGAGAATGTTGAAGAGCAGCTTTGGGTTCAACATCAAAGAAAAAATACCCATAAAGCAAACGCTCAACAATCTCTAAATGAAAATGTTTCCTTGATAGCAAACGCGTTCAAAAATCGTGTAAAAACATTCTCCATCACCAACAAAGATGAGAGTATGATAAATGTGAATAATCTGTTTGAAAAAAATATTCCATTGATTAATGAATTATTGAAAAATCAATTGGAAATTTTGAGCACATTTAAATTTAGCATGGAGCTTTTTGCTAAGTTTGCGAAATTCACCAAAGAATGTGATGAGTTAATGCAAATAGATATAAAAAGCATGCAAACTAAAATGTACACGATTGAGAACGAGGAAGACATAAGGGAACATTTGAGCACGGCAATTGAAAATATCAAAGCAAAATTGGAAGAGTTTCAAGAAAAAGAGAGCGGATGGACGTTGTTAACATTTCAGAGCATTGAAATTAATATCAACAAATACGATCCACTTCGAGCTTCTTCCCATTTTAGCCTGCCTAAGCAAATATTGACCAAAAAAGCCTGTATCAATGTGAAAAACAACGATGATTACTGTTTTAAATGGGCTATTATATCGGCTTTCGCGAATGATACAACTAATGCTGATAGACCATCTCATTATAAAATTGCCAACATAGCAAGCGAAACAATAGTATACAATAATCAAGTACTTTGTTTCAAGAATATGCAATTTCCTCTGGCAGTCGAAGACACGAGCATATTCGAATCAAATAATCCAACCATTAGCATAAATGTTTTTGGTTATGAGATTAATGATAAAGGGCAATATCAGATAATTGGACCCTACTATCATACTCGCGAGGAAAAAGCAAAGCATATTAACTTGCTTTATTGCATAAGTAGTGATGATGAGAATAAAACGCATTATGTATACATTAAAAACATCTCGCGTTTATTGAAAACCCCACATTTTAATTTGCCTGAACAAATAACAACCAAAAAAGCCTGTATCAATGTGAAAAACAACGATGAATATTGTTTTAAATGGGCTATTATATCGGCTTTCGCGAATGATACACATAATGCTGATAGACCATCGTACTATAAAATTGCCAACATAGCAAACGAAACAATAGTATACAATGGTCAAGTACTTTGTTTCAAGAATATGCAATTTCCTCTGGCAGTCGAAGACACGAGCATATTCGAATCAAATAATCCAACCATTAGCATAAATGTTTTTGGTTATGAGATTAATGATAAAGGGCAATATAAGATAATTGGACCCTACTATCATACTCGTGAGGAAAAAGCAAAGCATATTAACTTGCTTTATTGCATAAGTAGTGATGATGAGAATAAAACGCATTATGTGTATATTAAAAACATCTCACGTTTGTTGAAAAGCCAGATCACCAAAGATAACAAACGAATGCATCTATGCAACGGCTGCTTGCTGCGGTTCGCTTCAGAATCTACCCTACAAATGCATAAGAGCGAATGCAAAAAAATAATAACAGTTATGCCTGATGAAGGTAATAAAATACTTAAATTTAAAAAGCATAATCGCAAATTAATTGTTCCGTTTGTGGTGTATGCGGATTTTGAATCCATTCTACGCCCCATTAGCCAATGTGCACCGAATCCGGAAATTTCTTCAACGACAGACGTTCAACAACATATCCCGTGTGCTTTTTCATATCATATCAAATGCTCTTTTGATGATGATTTAAGCAAGCACCGCATATTTGTTGGTAAGTCAAAACATGTTTAATAAGAAAAAATCATAAAACTAATAAAACATTTTTTTTCTTTTTTTTGCAGGAGAAGACACACCAAACCGGTTTGTGCAGATGCTATTCAACGATTTAATTCGTATTCACAAGGAAGTCATTGGTCGACCAAAGCCAATGGCTCCTTTAACAAAACAACAGAATCAACATCAAATAACATCGCCAGTCTGCAGTATTTGTAAGGTTAGATTTAATGAATTAGATGTAAGAGTAAGGGACCATTGCCATTTCACTGGTGTCTATAGAGGACCAGCCCATTCTCAGTGTAATTTAGATTTTCGCGTTCCAACCTTTTTCCCAGTCTTTTTCCATAATTTGACGGGTTATGATTCTCATCTATTTATGAAAAGTCTGGGTTGTATTAAGGGAGAAATACGTATAATTCCACTAAATAAGGAAAATTATATATCAATATCCAAACGCATATATTTAGATGAGCACAATTCATTTGAGATTAGGTTTTTAGATTCATGTCGATTTCTACAGTCTAGCATAGATTCGCTAACTAAAAATTTATCCGAAGACGATTTCATAATTAATAGGGGATTTTACAAAAACGATTCCTCTTTGAAGTTAATGATGAGGAAGGGGGTATTTCCCTATGAATATGTTAATTGTTGGGCTCGTTTAGATGATTGTTCTCTTCCTCCAATTACAGAATTCTTTAATAGACTAACGAATGAAGATTGTTTAGTTGAAGATTACGATCATGCTCAAAAAGTGTGGAAGCATTTCAATTGTAAAACATTAAAAGAGTACATGCTTTTATATCTGCAGAGCGATGTCTTATTGCTGGCAGATGTATTTGAGAATTTTCGTAAGGTTTGTCTAGATATATATGAGTTAGATCCATGTCATTACTATACATCTCCCGGCTTATCTTGGGATGCAATGTTGAAAACAACAGAAATCAATCTGGAACTTCTAACAGATGTTGAGATGCTTAATTTCTTTAAGAATGGCATCCGTGGCGGATTATGTCAGTGTAGTCATCGACATACCGTTGCGAATAACAAATATTTGAAAAATTTCGATGCTAGCAAGCCAAATAAATATCTTATGTATTTAGATGCAAATAACCTGTACGGTTGGGCAATGTCGCAACATCTTCCAGATGGAAATTTTCAATGGAGTGATCCACAAATCTTCACAGCCGATTATATTTTAAATTGTGATGGAAACGATAAAATCGGCTATGTATTGGAAGTAGATTTAACTTATCCAATTGATCTTCACGATCAGCACAATGATCTTCCATTTTGCCCAGAAAATATGATAACGCCTGGGTGCAAAACTCCTAAGCTTGTCGCTAGTCTACATTCAAAGACAAAGTATATAATTCATCTAAAGAATTTACAACAATGTCTGAAACATGGGCTGATTCTCACTAGAGTTCATAGAGTGTTGTCTTTTACACAATCTGAGTGGTTGCAAAAATATATAACCCTCAACACGGAGTATAGAAAAAAGGCGAAAAATAAGTTTGAAAAAGACTTTTTTAAATTAATGAACAATAGTGTGTATGGCAAAACCATGGAGAATGTTGAGAAGCGACGAGATGTAAAAATTGTCTCTCAATGGGAAGGAGAAAGAAATTCACACAGCGCCAGAAAACTGATTGCTCGTCCCAATTTCCATAGCCTCTCAATATTTACACCTCAGATGTGTGCTATTGAACTGAGCAAGGCGCGAATAGTATTTGATAAACCCATTTATTTAGGATTCGTAGTATTAGAACTATCAAAATGGCTCATGTATGACTTTCACTATGATTACATGAGAAAAAAGTTTGATACGGCGATTCAGCTGAATTACATGGATACAGACTCTTTTATCTATACAATATCAACTAATGATTTTTATTCGGATATATATAGCGATATTGTTGATCCCGAAAAATCTAGGTTTGATACATCGGAATATCCAATAGATAACATTCATAATTTCCCTCAAATAAATGGAAAAGTTCTCGGAAAATTCAAAGATGAGAACAACGGTAAAAACATGACTGAATTCATTGGGTTAAGAGCTAAAATGTATTCTTTTGCTTTAGACACCAGTGAAGTAACAAAAAAGGCCAAGGGGGTAAAGAAGTCTGTTACCAATAGTTTAGATATAAGAGATTATAGAAATTGTTTATTAAGACGTAAGTTATTATATAAGCCTATGTTAATATTTAGAAGTAAGTTACACAATATTTATACACAGTCTGTAAATAAGTTAGCATTAAGCGATAGCGACACAAAAAGGTATATTTGTGAAGATCGCGTAAGCACATATGCTTGGGGGCATAATAGATTAAGTAATGTTTAAGTTAAAAAATTATGACTCATATTTATATTTAATAATAGGATTGTTATATATTTTTTTAAATAATGTAAATAATTTTTTTGTAGCTAATAGGTTAGATATAAGAGATATTTGTAGTAAAAAAATAAAAAAAGTAATAAATTATAACGTTATGAGAAAAAAAAAAATTAACTATTGTTTTCTTTATTGATTCGCTTGTGTGTTCATGGAATGAATGTTTTAGACTAACTGGATACATTCGATAGTCTATCATTATAAATAGGACTTTATTACTCGCGATGATTACTGTGGAAAAACTAATGTTGATGTCAATGGTTAAAAAAATGAACCCAAACAATGATATGGAGAACAATGTACCTGTTAATAATAGAAAAAATAAGATTGCTTTTTTAATTTGACGTTTTTTATTTTAATTTTTTATTTTATATAATTATAAAAAAAGATCATTGATGGTAGATTCCTCTACCTCGAAATTTATTAAGCTTTGTTGTAACAACTCGTCAGTGAGTAGACGATCGTTGTTGTTTAAATTGAGATAATCATTGGTATATATAATATCCCCGGAATAGCTATTAACCATATCGTAATCTGCTATAAAAACATCGTCTTGAAGATAATTGAGGTCCAGGAATATATCATCATCGATGTTAGGTTCATCAATCGGATGACCTGAACCTAGCGGTCTGATGTCATCGTCCTCGTCATCATGAATAAAATAATCCTCAGTAGGAATATAATTTGATGTTTCTACATGGGGTTTTACTATGCAGATGGGTTTTGGCTTCCTATATTTGGCAAAATATCGGTCAATTGCTTTCTCCTGAGCAATAGTTGGTTCCATCTTTAATAAAAAAATTAATCAAAAAATGAAAAAAAAAAAGTATCAATAGGACGACTTACCTTGAGATTCGTATTCGTAGTCGGTTTTATTGTTTTGAGTAGATGTGAATTTCTTCTAGTCAAGTCTTCTAATAGTGAATGTAAATTTAACACCCGACCTTTTTATACAAGAAATCCCCTTCTAATATCAAAACGAGACATTCTTTGTACATTATGGAAACTATGATAAGAATAATTGGTTCTCATAAATACACTTAGAAATAAAAAAGAGTTTACTATAGCATCCAAGCTCATAAGATCGGACAAGCATAGTCATGTTTGGTTTTTTTTTTTTTGATAACAGCATATATAAATCAACATTAGTCTGTGGGGAGCGGAAGCAATGAATTCTTTCTTCAATATGGAAACTATGATAAGAATAATTGGTTCTCATAAATACACTTAGAAATAAAAAAAAGAGTTTACTATAGCATCCAAGCTCATAAGATCGGACAAGCATAGTCATGTTTGGTTTTTTGATAACAGCATATATAAATCAACATTAGTCTGTGGAGAGCGGAAGCAATGAATTCTTTCTTCAATATGGAAACTATGATAAGAATAATTGGTTCTCATAAATACACTTAGACATCAAGAATTTGATATAGCATCCAAGGTCATGGGATCGGGCAAGCACCCCCACATGTTTTTTTTGATAACAGATCATTTTTTATGTTCTATGTGGACTTGAATATTCATTTGTACTTAGAAAATTGTTCTATAGAAGTCAAAACAAGAACCATTAGGGTTCAAAAACACAAACCATTAGCAGAAAGCGATGAAAGTTTAGAGATCAAAGACACAAACCAGTAGCAAAAGCACAAACCATGTCAAGTATTGAGACATAAGGCAAAAGCAGATAGAATCAACAAAACATTTCCCATACAAACCCACAAACAACAAAATTCTCGTATATATTACTCAGTTTAATGACAATAAGATTAAAAAAGTACAACAAAGACAGTGTTTTTTTATTTCTACCACAATTAACAGCTTACAACTGAGACAAAAGCCAAAAGCACAACCCAGACAACGTTTTTTTATTTCTACCACAATTAACAGCTTACAACCGAGACAAAAGCCTAAAGCACAACCCATTCATCATCATGGCTTAGGTCTGCGTCTTAGGTGAAGTCAACTAGCTTAGCTCTGCGTCTTAGGTGAAGTCAACTAGCAGCAAAACCATTCACCTCCTAAGCACAAATCCATTATCAAAAACACACACCCCCCCAACAAAAAGTTCAATAGCAAAAAGCCCCCGGCCCCCGCCTCCGCCTTGTTATTATTCGTTTGAATACTGGCTTAGGTCTGCGTCTTAGGTGAAGTCAACTAGCTTAGCTCTGCGTCTTAGGGGAAGTCAGTTTAAGTCCCAGCAAAAACACCCCATTTCCCATACAAATCCACAAACAACAAAATTCCCGTTTATATTACTCAGCTTAATGACAATAAGATTAAAAAGCACACCAAAGACAACGTTTTTTATTTCTACCACAATTAACAGCTTACAACCGAGACAAAAGCCTAAAGCACTACCCATTCATCATCATCATAGAGCAAAAAGCCTCGATACTCAACCGAGACAAAAGCCAAAAGCACTACCCATTCAGCCCCGATATCGCCACCTAAACACAAATCCATTAGCAAAAACATAAACCCATAACAAAAAGCACCGATATCACCACCTAACCACAAATCCATTATCAAAAAGCCCCAATACTCACCACCACCTACAAAAAAAAAGCCCCAATAGCATCAAAAGCATAAAATCCAACAACTACATCCCCATTCGATTACGACATCAACCAACAACCACGCTGATAACGATTAATCACTAGCCCAAACAAACAACTACAGCGATAAGAACACTACAAACTATACCCAATTACTACTAATACTCATAAGAAATATACTAAATACTACTATTTACACCTCAGTTAAGACACACCACCCATGAATCACAAAAAGCACCGATATCACCATCTAAGCATAAATCCATTAGCAAAAACATAAACCCATAACAAAAAGCACCGACATCACCACAAGCCCCAATACTCACCACCACCTACAAAAAGCTCAATAGTCAACACCACCTACAAAAAAAGCCCCAATAGCATCAAAAGCACAAAATCCAACAACTACAGCGATAAGAACACTACAAACTATACCCAATTAATACCAATACTACTATTTCCACCCCACATAAGAACCCACAACCATTAATCGCAACCACAAAATATCACAATTAATATCAATACTCATAAGAAATACACTAAATACTACTATTTACACCTCACATAAGAACCCACCACCCATGAACCACATACCACTATCAACACTCACCACACTACAAACTGATCTCAACCTTGACGTAGAGCTTTCACACAGAAAAGAGCTTTTGAGCCAGAAATTGAGGCAGAACGCAGTAAACCCTACTACTTGTGTGCGGAGCATACTTGCGGTAAGTTGAAATAGATATTCCTGAGGAGAACTGTCCAACTTCCGAAAAAAAGGTCCCTGTGGGGCACAAGTCCTAGTTTTCGAGGAACACAATTAACCCTAAGCCCCTAAGGGTTTGTGAGTTCCAGCAAGTCTTGCCAACTTTGTAATAATACTTGTAAATTGTGTTCCTAGGAAACTTCTCCCAAAAAAAACGCGCTGGTGTTGCATACATATGCATCCATATGTGACATTCACCGCCACAAATTAATTATAATATAACATAAGTTCCATTAAAGTTTTAACAACTTTAAAACCAAAGGAATTCTTTCGGTGTAGAATTAAAATTAATTTCCTGTTACAGCCGACGGAATTCTTTCGCTGTAGCTTTGAAACTTTATGACATGTGTTTGTATCAGGCCTCTTTTGACCTGATGTATATAGCCTATTAAGGCACCTAACCTTGAAGGCCCTACTGTACACTAGGGTGCAACACCCTTAGTGTGATAAGTTTTGGTCGATGTTCGGGCGCAACGCCACTGAATATTTCAAAGTAGAAACCTGAAAGGTAGAGAGAAATGAGAACACGCCGGGGTTACTGTCGGATGTATTCTGATTTTATTTTCCAATCCTTAAACTATATATACAATTTTCCTATACTACTACTCTTCCATCTAAACGATACAAAAATCATGCTCGTAGCAAAGCATTACTAATACATACATAGGATATCGATAGATCGTATCTCTAATTTTGACTACAGGATTGCAAGATTCCTGTTTACAATAGACATGAGTACGAAACAAAGACAATAGGAAGGAGAGTTCCTATGATACACACCAATTACTGGTGTACACAGAAAACAAAGAAAAAAGGGACGCACATTCTCGCACAAAAAATAGAACCATTGCATGGATGGTGGTCCCTTTTTGAGTTGGCGGCAATTCAATTCGCACCTTCTGTTGTTAAAGATGTTTGCTGATGGTAAATTGGAAATTTCCGGTTGCGGGAAAATTCCGATCATGTTGGTGGTGATGGCGGCATGATGCTGAAATTTGCTTTTATTGCCCAGTCATAAATTGTAGTTGGCATGCGGTATTCCAATGCATGGAATGCAAATACGGCGGCAATTGGGCAAATGGTTCTCACACACATAACAATGGCTGAGAAGTGGCATTAGAATGTGATGAATGAGACGAACGACGGCACCGCACAAATGGCGCCGCATGATCTCATAAACAACATGCCTGTTGTATTTTTAAAGGGGGACCAAATGTTATATTTTAAAAATAATATAATGATGATGTTTTATTACATTTTTTATTTTATATAACAAATGTTGTATTATTAAATAATTTAGTGTACAACAGAATTTACACTCAATGATAATATTTCTTTCAATTTAATAATGTTGTGTAAAGTCGTGTTCCCCGTACTTACGTGGTTGCCAATGTTGTTTTAGTTACCTTGTAGCGTTTCTAATAGATACACACACAATACAAAAGAAAATAGTGAAGAACACCGAACGAACATCGAATAAGAAAATGCATCAGAGCCGTATACCATAGCGATAACATAACAAAATCCACATCAGTTATATTTTTAGTGATTGTAATCGTCATAACTTCACGTTCTTCACTATCGTCGCAAACGCCATAATTGGTGACCCCAACGTGATCTGTGTACACACAGCACACACTTTTCCATAGTAAATAGAACTTCACGGCAACGATCACGACTTCTGCATAGAGCACCGGCATACTCGCCGGCTCCGACGTTCTCTCGCTCGCTCGTTCCTCGCTCCGTCGTTCGCACACGAAGTTGATCGTAACAAAGTTACTGAGAATGGAGTAGTGTGGCGTTTCTAACAGATACACACACAATACACAAGCAAATAGTGAAGATCACGGAACGAAAATCGAATAAGAAAATGCATCAGAGCCGTATACCATAGCGATAACATAACAATTCCACATCAGTTGAGTGTACTTAAGTTTAGAAATCGAATTCATACACGTGGCAGTGGCCTGATGTGTTGAGCATTGGTTACATTTGTAGTGATTCTAACCGTCATAGTGTCAGTTCGAATCACACGTTCTTCACTATCGTCACAAACGCTATAACCTTCTCCGGGCAGTTGGTCTTTATGTCTTCTTATTCACGACTAAGGTTTAGGAACAAACTCCAACCAACGATGATAACACTGCACTGAATTTTTTTTTTCGACCTGACGAAATATATTTATTGTTACATTAATTTTTTACTTCATAGAATTTATTTGAAAAACGTCCCCTAACCAAACATACACTCTAAGGACAACATTTTATAAATTTTAAATTAATCAGGTTTCCGTTTTTTCCTTCTTTGTTAGGCACTACCGCACCGGACCGTGGACCTTCCGCTTGGTTGTGCTTCTTAAGAACTCTCTTTGAGACTGAACTAAGACTAAACTCTCTCCTTCCCCATTCCCCCGTTACTTCGCCGAAAAAAAAACTCTGCCATGACAGTCCCTTCGAAATTAACTTCCTAACGATGCAGCTTTGTGCGTCTGCTTGTATTTAAGTTAAACTTAAAATGTGGACGGTAGATAAATGCTTTCTGTATAATTTAATGTATTGTTTCATATGTTATATGTGTAATTCAAAAATGTAAATTGCGCTTTATATTTATGCACTTTTATTGTGTGTAAAATGAAAGATGAAAAATATAAGATGTTTTAATGTTTAAATTTAATATTTTATATTTTTTCGGTGGGACAATTGCGGTGGGGGAGATTACCACGTAACATGCCTACCTGTTGCTAAACGCAAATTCCTATCAAAAATGTTCCACAACTAAACTTGTAATTCTGCAATTTACACGTGCCATCTATACCCATACACCTGCATGCTATTTGCTATAAGCACACAACAAATTCTCATCATCTTGATGATCCCCCAACACCCCATCACCTTCAAGGATTCGCATCACCTTGAATCGAAATTTTCCATGGACTTGGGGTGGAGCTGCAACCAGAGTAGGCGTAAGGTTTCCGCCTCAGGGTGACTGGCGGCAAAATTGCAACGTTGCAGATCTTATTGTCGTTGGCATGGCCTTCGACCGGTGGCTGTCTCAAGGTGAGAAATGAATCGTGGGAAAGAATATAGGATTCGGACTGGATTTTGGGGTATAAATAGAGAGTTCTGTTGGCATTCAATTCAGTCGACAAGGAACCTACTGGTGGGTCTGAGCTTGTTTAGCACCAATTAATACTAAAGATAATACATAGTACATTTTATTTAGTCTTCAAATAAAAACCTCAAATCAATCATCTTCAAATAAGAACCTAGTGTTTCATTCTTGGAGGTTCCTGAGCAGTAAGATACACGGGAACCAGCACCCCCTGGAAACCGCAATTGGTGAGTTTTTGTGATAGCATTCATCCGCACAGGGACAGGAAGTTCCACAAGCTCCGGCCGTGGACCAAAGGGGGAGCAGGGAAGCAATCTCCGGCCCAGACCTGAGAGCACGGAAAGAGGCGGCACGCACCCTCGCCTAACCTCTCTCACTCCTCCAACAAATTAACATCAAGTTGCAGCCAACCCACGGGCTTAGAGAGCCGAAAGTCCCCACAAATAAATGTTGTATAACCGATATACAACACTGGCATACACTAACTTACTATGAAGACGAATTCAGAAACGAAGAGGACTTTTTACGAACTTCAAACAACAAAGGTAAGTGTTTTATTTCTTTTGGAGTCATACAAATTCGGGACACAAACCCGATATAGTAAATATTTAAGTTTCAATTTCCTAAAAATGAATTCATTTAAGTATGATCTAGACTCTCCGTATTTCAAATGTTTCGAGTTCAGTGGGTGCAATTTACTTACGGGCCCAACAGGCTTATATGAGTAACAGGGTTTATGCGATCAACTTAAGACAAATATTATCACTAAAATAGAATGACCGTGTTTATCCTTTATTATCTCAACATCATGGTTGTAAAAGCCAACGCCTTTTTACTTGCAGATTTTGGTACCTTTGTATAGAAAACATTAATCATAAAAGCTACAATAACGCCTACGTGTAAGCCCGTGACACGTTCTCGAACTATCCGTTGCTCATGGTTATGTACGAGTACATAGGTACATTAGTGAGTGGTTACATCGGCGCTTTCTATAAGGACACAACTCGCGTTTACCCCTGTCTTTCTCAGTTGCCTTTTTCCTTCATCCACTTTGTGGTCGAGGTATGTTTCATTGCCTCTAACAACCACTGTTTATCTTTTTTTAAATATTAAATGTGGCTCAGTTGCCAAAGTAAATTGTGTCTTTCCGCTGTGTGTACGTGACCGGGTAAGATAATCGAGGATCTCAGTGGTGTCGGGAGACATTTACTTTTGGTTTTCGTGGAATAAATATGATGAGGGAGAAAAATCGCATTCAATTAGGAAGTTGTACTTCCTTATAGCGACATGGACAGTGCGATGAATATGAAAAATCGCAGTCACGTCTTTTCTTCCAACTGATACGGGAATTTGTGTCCTCCGATAAAATTCAATCTGTTTTTATAAGTTATGACACCGAAATAAATCACATTTCCAACCATAAGAAGAGACATTGGTGGCGGAAACGTCTCTTCATTTCTTATTCAGTAGTAAAAAGGAAGAAATAGAAGCAAAAACAAACGTTACTATTATATGTTAGGTGGGTATTGGCGAAAGATCTGGAACGTGAAATAGTCATGTCACCTTACATTTTCATCAATGGGGCTCATTAATTTAAGATGAAGGCGTACAAAATCTTGCCATAAGCTCATCGTTATTATAACAATGTGTGTAAATGAGTAAAATCTACGGTCCTCTAAAGGATGTATCCGAAGTCTCTTACATTGCCGATATAAAAGATGTGATTATTAACTGTTTAGAGTTAAAATATTACAAGAGAACAATATTTTTTTTTTTTTTTAATAGACTTCTCTCGGGAGAGGCGAACCTATAGCGCCGACTGGGCGCCCCGAGATGCCATCAAATAACTGTTGCAGTTCTTTTTGAACAGTTGTAACGCTCCGGGAACACTCGCGTGGGAAGGGAGTGTGGCGTGTCTACCAACGCCACTGCTACCTTTTCAATCTACCTCAAAATCTTCCCTCCTAAAGCTCCATTAATTTCATCATTTTTACCATGCAAGCGCAATAACTTCCCCAAGCATTCTCCTACCGATTGCATTACCTTTCGTTATGCAAATAGCATCCAACATCAAGCATCTGCCCATCAAGGACATTCACGCAATTAACGCGTTATATAAATTTCCCTAGAAGAAATTCGGTACGCCAGTACCGCATACATCAATGCATCTCAGCATTGTTCTAAAAGGAAAACATTTCGGTTGCCATACTAGATAACCGAAGTGGATTATAAAAACAATCAGCAGAACCCCTGTCTGCCTGCATTTACTGTCCCACACGTGCGCAACAGATTTTCATGTTGCACCAGTACTCACGGCGGCTTTTATGCAATCTTCAAAGCACCGGCGCAATTCGCGCCTAGCTGCCAATAGCCGAATTCAATGCCAGTGTAAATACTCACACTGGAATTCGACCCATGACTCCCTAGGATTGCAATACACAATTAACATGGTTGTAAACACAACCATCATTGTGTAATTATCCCAAGTGCATCCTAATCCCAAAGATGCTTTTTAATGAATTTTTATTCCCACGGTTCGACCACCCATGAGCTCGGGTCACGAGCCAACAAGGTGATCCGCGCACAAAAGTAGTTTAGTCGATCAAATAGTTTTAAAGGAGTCGAGTCTCCTGGAGTGCGCCCAAAAAGTCGAGTTTGATAAGTTGTCGAGGCACACCACGAGTGTTGTAAGCATAGAGTCGCAGTTAGTTTTCCGCGCCAATAGAAATTACTCTTATAACTCGTGAATTTATTAATACAGAGTCTGCGCGGACGAACAATCCTTTTATAAATAGTGACTAACTTAGAGAGTGCAGAATTTTCTAATACGGTGGTTTTCGGTGAAGTGTTGCGACAGTCACGAGAAGACAGAGTAAAGGGAGACGATCGTCGTTTGTGTTTATTAACATTTTGAGATCCCTAGAATTAAGTGCCACATTTATTCATGTACAGAGATCCTCCTCTAAGTGGTAACCAGAGAGACAACTACATGTTAATTAGTGCAAGATCAGCCACACCATTGTGAAAGTGTAATAAAATATTCAAGTGTTAATAAAGGAGCAGATAACCACAACCTCATCAGCAGCGTGTTTTTTTCTTTCTACTGTGGAACAGCGTGCTATCGAACTCGGTTTTACGGGATTCTTTTCGTCGGGTAAGTTAGGACACTCGGTGAACCTTGCCAAGGCCGGCATATAACCAAGTGAAATTCCTACAATTGGTGACACACCGGGGCGAGTTGAGAACGCACCTTCTGGACATCTGTACCTGCTGAACATTGTTTTTCCACATACGCATTCGTGGCAGTGCTCTTCTTACATTGGTGACCCACAAAAAGAGCATGCGAACTTCTGATCTGGTGCAGCTAAACCGAAGTTAAAAACAGTGACATTTATCCGGAGCAGAAACTATAGTCAGCTGGTGAAAGTGAATAGTGTCCAGAGAAAGGCAATTAAAGGGTTTCCAGTACCTCAACGCTCCTGCATTTAAGATCGTCGGGCTAGGAGCAATAGCCCCAACACAACGTTCAACGAACTTCAGCACAACAATATTACAACATCGCAATCCAACTCTAGCCAACGTTTCAGCGACACTATAGGACTAGAAGCAGCCACATTCAAATAACAGCAGAAATCAAGATAAGTAACCTTTTCTTTCTTTCTTTTTCCATTTTTTTTTTCCTGTTTTTTCAAAAAAAGTGTTAATTCTCCTCTCGGTGAGCTCCTTCCGAACCGCCTGATATAAATATAAGTTTAAAAAATACGTAGACAATGCACCACTGCCGTTTACTAGAAAACTTGTAAATAAAATCTACTATATTGTGATATGCACACAAAATTGAATTCATTCATATTGTTACAAGCACTGGCTAAATCGATATTTTTATTGTAAATTGTAATAAGGTATAATATAGGCAAAGAAAGCAAAAATCGGTCGTTCAGAAAGGAGTCGAATTTTTTCTTCGGCGACATTATCTTTATTTAAGTGTATCCTGCAAAAAGCAATGTTGATTAAAATCCTAGTATACGCAATATAAGTAAAAAACAACAGCAAGCCAACCTAATAAAAGGCCGTTCAAAATTATAGTAATTACGAGAACGAAATACGAAATTTAGGACGCCAATCCGCTTAAATTTAGTTTTTTTTTAAAAAGCCCCAGTTCATTTTCATTTGTTTAGAAACCGCTGTTGATTTTCTCCTTGCCTGCCTGGTTCCTAAATTGCATGCCAGGCAAACAAAAATTTTAATTCCAAATTTGATAAAATTTCGCAAACGTTAAAATTTTTCAACATTCCAAAAGATTTACTCATATAAATTAAAGTGCAAACCGTATAGCAGTAAAATTATACAAATTCAATTTCTCCTTTACATTTCCATTTCTTTACTTCTTTTTAATCAAATTGGTATACAAAAAGTGAATTCATTTTTCCCAAATAACAATCGGAACGATAAAACAAGAACAAATAGTAATTAAAGAAGCAAATGATTATTATTTTTTATATGTAAAAACGTTTTTTCTTACGCACATCGATCGCTTTCATATAATAAACATAGTAAGCCCCCTGAGGGTACTGACCGCCGCACAATCCTTTTCAGCGATACTCGCGACTCCAACCGCCTCCTTTCAACACCACTCGACTGCAATCGACTCCCGTGATATCATTGTTCACGCACGCGCACCCTACCTTCAGTTTCCTGACGTCGTTGTCTACGACGATTTACTCTGCCCGCTCCCCATCAAGCAATTAAATTCCTTCGCTTCTCTTCCTCTTATTCCGTTGCTAAACACCCTTTCTTTCCAAATAAAAAAAATGGCCCACTCTACTAGGTCTAAGGCAGCTCAGCAAGAGCAGACCCAGCCGTGCTCGGATGATCAAGCGTTCGTAGACGCTTCCAGCATCGAGCACACCTCGCATTCCCATAGCATACACTTGCCTCCTTTCGACGAGAAGGACCCAGAGCTATGGTTCGCCGTAGCCGAACGCTTCTTCAGGGTTGCCGACATGCACGATGAGGAAGTCCGCGCAGTAGAATTGTTGCGAGTGCTAAACCACACGCAACGGCCGCATGTTGCTCACATAATTGGGTCAACAGAACCAAATCCCTACAGCAACATGCAAGAGACGCTCATAAATGCCCTGGACGAGCCCAGGAGCAGCAGACAGCAGCGTTTGGCGAGCGAAACAAATGTTACTGGAATGAGACCGTCCAATTTTCTGACACATTTACGCTCAATAGCTGGAACCAAGATTTCGGACGACATAATTAGGCCTCATTTCCTGAGGTGCCTCCCGCAATATGCTCGCGCGGCATTAATAGTACAACCCAACCAGAGTTTGGGTCATTTGGCGAAACTAGCCGACACAATTATGGAAAGCTCAGACCCACAGTCTGAACCCCCAGCGTACCAGGTCACGGCGATTAACCGACACGCCGTTTCACCTACACGGCATCAATCCTTATCACTAACAGCACCCCGGACTACCCTAGTAACACCTTTTACACAAGCCACACCAAGAGAGGTAACACAAGCTACGGTTTCCTCCCGTGAGGAGTTTCAGCAGCGCACCCAGCAAACAAGGCTCTCGAAATTCGAGCAAGACCTGAACCAACTGCGCGCCCAAATGCGAAATGTCACGCGAGCAATCCAAAACGGTCCTAATAACCAACGGCCACAAACGAGGAACCCCCAATGGCGGTTTAACACGCCCAGAGGAGCACCAATCACAAACGAAAACGCACCAGACAACAGGCAAAACACGCCTAGGGGCGCTCTGACACAAGCCCGGTGCGTATACCACAGACGTTTCGGTGCAAACGCCAGAAATTGTAGGCAACCTTGCAGCTGGACGCGGCCAGCCCCCTCGCAGAACCTCGTTGGAGCGCGAACGGCCGGCACCCCTATTATAAGTCGCTTAACAATCAGGGACTCTAGATCGAATATTAATTTCACCGTCGACACTGGCGCCGACATTTCCGTCATCCCCAGATCTTTCGCCCCGCGCAACCGAGTGCCGGGCCACCTACAGTTGTTCGCTGCGAACAACTCCCCCATAGCCACTTACGGGCCGAAACATTTTAAACTGGATCTGGAGACCCAGACGCCCTATCTCCTGGCACTTCGTGATAGCCGATGTCAGCGAGCCCCTAATAGGATCTGACCTATTAGGAAGACACAACCTGTTGGTAGACACTGCCAACAAGAGGTTAGTTAGTCACAACGTCTCAACCCGTTTCCCCCCGCAAGCAGTTATAGGGGCGAACGACCCACCCGAGGAGTCTGCAGACCCAATCCCCGCGCTGTTGGAAGAATTTCGCTATTCAAGAATTCCCCTCTCCAGCCAGCAACAACACAGATCTGGCGTGTTTCACCACATAGAAACACGCGGCCCACCGGTGAGCCAGCGCCCACGTCGCCTGGCCCCCGAAAAATTGCGAGCAGCCCACGCCGAATTCGAATATATGCTCGAGCGAGGCATCTGTCAACCCTCGGTCAGCCCATGGGCAAGCCCACTTCACCTCGTCAAAAAACGCAACGGTGAATGGCGACCATGCGGTGATTATAGACAGCTGAACGCAGTAACAGTTCCCGACAGGTACCCAATAGCCCATATTTACGACTATTCGTACAAGTTGCGCGGTTGTACAGTTTTCTCAACTCTTGACCTCACCAGGGCATATCACCAGATTCCGGTGGCACCTGAAGCCGTACCCAAAACCACCGTCATTACCCCCTTCGGACTCTTCGAATTTAAGGTGATGACGTTTGGCCTCAGGAATGCAGCTCAGATATTCCAGAGGTATATCGATTCGGCACTACGCGGCCTGGATTGCTGTTACGCGTATATTGACGATATACTAATAGCATCTCGGAACCTCGCGGAGCATCACCAACACCTCAGACAGGTCCTTGAGCGCCTCAGACAATTTGGCCTCGTAATAAACCCAGAAAAATGCCAATTCGCCAAAGAGCAAGTTACCTACCTGGGTTACCATATCAACGGCCAAGCTATCCGCCCGCTTCCAGACAGAGTGGAAGCACTAACCCAATTCCCCCGCCCCTCCAACGTTCACGAGCTACGCCGTTTCCTGGGTATGCTAAACTTTTACCGACCCACACTACGAAACGCCGCGCACATTCAGGCCCCTTTAAATGAGTACTTAAAAGGGGCAAAGAAGAACGACAGGCGCCAAATCACCTGGACGGAAGCTGCAGACAACGCATTCCGTCAATCCAAGGCACAGTTGGCAAATGCTACCCTACTCCGCTACCCCGCAGAGGGCGCACCATTGGCCATCCAATGCGACGCGTCAGACACGGCCATGGGAGCAGTATTGGAGCAAGAATGCAACGGAAGCTGGGAACCGCTCGGTTTCTTCTCAAGGAAACTTAATACGGCCGAGCGGAAATATAGTACGTACGACCGGGAGTTACTCGCTATGTACAGCGCCGTAAAGTATTTCCGACACATGGTAGAAGGTCGCCCCCTAGTAATCAGAACGGATCACAAGCCACTGATCTACGCATTCCGGAAGAGGTCCGGGAATGCATCCCCACGCCAGGAACGGCAACTCGACCTGATAGGTCAATACACCACTGAGATCAAACACATCTCAGGGGAACAGAATGTTATCGCGGACGCCTTATCCCGCATCGATACCATTCAGCTACGCGCCGCCATCGCCGACGCCGACCTAGCTCAAGCACAGCAGAATGACAACCAGCTCGAGTCTCTTCTCAAAGCAGAGACAGCACTTCAGCTGCGCAAGTTCCCACTCGAGCAATCCGCCGACGAGATATGGTGTGATATCTCCACGGGAACAGTCAGGCCCTATATTCCCGGAGAGCTGCGAAGGAGCGTATTCGAGACCTTTCACGGTCCGGCTCACCCCAGCGAACGTGCAACCGCTGCAGCCATTCGACGTAAGTTCGTATGGCCTCGTATGAATAAAGACCTCACGAGTTGGGCTCGTGCCTGCTTTAAATGCCAGCGCTGCAAAATTAGCCGACACATCGTGTTGGAGCCAGCGCAATTCAAACTCCCCGAGGCTCGATTTACACACGTCCACATAGATATTGTGGGCCCCTTAACACCCTCGAGAGGATTCTCCTACATCCTCACCATGATTGACCGTTTTACTTGGTGGCCAGAAGCAACACCACTACGGGTAATCACCGCCGAGAGTGTCGCCAGAGCGTTTTACTCGACTTGGGTTACACGTTTTGGCGTACCAGCAATGTTAACATCAGACCGAGGTCCACAGTTCGAGGCCACGATCTTCGAGCAGCTTACTGACTTATTGGGCTGTCAAAGAAGTCGTACGACCGTATACCACCCTTCATCCAACGGGGTGATAGAGCGTTGGCACATGTCGCTAAAAGCCTCCCTAATGTGTCATAACGACACGCAATGGTTCGACGCCCTCCCCACTGTCCTTCTAGGATTGAGGACAAGTATCAAGGAGAATCTGGGCGCATCCGCTGCAGAACTGACCTACGGCACCAACCTAGTGTTGCCAGGCGAACTATTTGTGGACAATGAAGCTCCACACGACCAACTACAAAGCGTAGGCTACCTCCGCGACCTGATGCGGAAGATCAGGGCAAAACCCGTAGCCCGACATGGCACCAAAAGAGTGTTTATCCACCCCGAGTTGCATAGCTGCACACACGTCTTCGTCAGGGTGGACAAAGTTAAAAAACCACTCGATCCCCCCTACGAAGGGCCATATAAGATTCTAAAACGAATCAGCGATCGAGTGTACGAAGTGGAGATCCAAGGCAGATCAACCACAGTCAGCGTAGAAAGACTGAAACCGTGTTTCTCGGAGGCCAACCACCCAAAGGCCACCACAAACCCCGATGCTACAGAGGAGCTACCCTCAACTTCTACGGCAGGAATACCAAATGGAAATAGAGGCCCCCTCGCGCGAAGCCACACCCGAGCGCCACCACAAGGCGCATGTACGGCCAACCTCACTTAACTACAGCCTTCTGAGTACTACTTCGCCCTACCAACAATATCGTGTCACTAGGGGGGGGGGGGGGGGGGGGGGGGGTACCGTGGCGTGTCTATCAACGCCACTGCTACCTTTTCAATCTACCTCAAAATCTTCCCTCCTAAAGCTCCATTAATTTCATCATTTTTACCATGCAAGCGCAATAACTTCCCCAAGCATTCTCCTACCGATTGCATTACCTTTCGGTTATGCAAATAGCATCCAACATCAAGCATCTGCCCATCAAGGACATTCACGCAATTAACGCGTTATATAAATTTCCTTAGAAGAAATTCGGTACGCCAGTACCGCATACATCAATGCATTTCAGCATTGTTCTAAAAGGAAAACATTTCGGTTGCCATACTAGATAACCGAAGTGGATTATAAAAACAATCAGCAGAACCCCTGTCTGCCTGCATTTACTGTCCCACACGTGCGCAACAGATTTTCATGTTGCACCAGTACTCACGGCGGCTTTTATGCAATCTTCAAAGCACCGGCGCAATTCGCGCCTAGCTGCCAATAGCCGAATTCAATGCCAGTGTAAATACTCACACTGGAATTCGACCCATGACTCCCTAGGATTGCAATACACAATTAACATGGTTGTAAACACAACCATCATTGTGTAATTATCCCAAGTGCATCCTAATCCCAAAGATGCTTTTTAATGAATTTTTATTCCCACGGTTCGACCACCCATGAGCTCGCGTCACGAGCCAACAAGGTGATCCGCGCACAAAAGTAGTTTAGTCGATCAAATAGTTTTAAAGGAGTCGAGTCTCCTGGAGTGCGCCCAAAAAGTCGAGTTTGATAAGTTGTCGAGGCACACCACGAGTGTTGTAAGCATAGAGTCGCAGTTAGTTTTCCGCGCCAATAGAAATTACTCTTATAACCCGTGAATTTATTAATACAGAGTCTGCGCGGACGAACAATCCTTTTATAAATAGTGACTAACTTAGAGAGTGCAGAATTTTCTAATACGGTGGTTTTCGGTGAAGTGTTGCGACGGTCACGAGAAGACAGAGTAAAGGGAGACGATCGTCGTTTGTGTTTATTAACATTTTGAGATCCCTAGAATTAAGTGCCACATTTATTCATGTACAGAGATCCTCCTCTAAGTGGTAACCAGAGAGACAACTACATGTTAATTAGTGCAAGATCAGCCACACCATTGTGAAAGTGTAATAAAATATTCAAGTGTTAATAAAGGAGCAGATAACCACAACCTCATCAGCAGCGTGTTTTTTTCTTTCTACTGTGGAACAGCGTGCTATCGAACTCGGTTTTACGGGATTCTTTTCGTCGGGTAAGTTAGGACACTCGGTGAACCTTGCCAAGGCCGGCATATAACCAAGTGAAATTCCTACAGGAGTTCCACAGCTTCCCCGCTCTGTAATGGAACGAGTTCTGATGCAGGGATGTTCGCGCCGTCGGGAGATGAACCACAAACCGGTGCGATCCGTCGGATTGTCTTGTGGAGCGCATATAAGCCGAATTGCGTGGAACAATACCAAGAATTTCCGAAGAACAGTACCCGTGATGATATCTGTAAAACAGATAGAGGTCAGCTACGCGCTTTCGATGTGATAGCGACTGTAGTCCTGACGTCAGCGCCGAGTCCCCGATCTCGCGGTTCGCTCGCCTCTGTATGCTCTCAAGTAGGTCGAGAGTATGTTTAGGAGCCGAGCTCTAAACATGAGAGCAATATTCGAGAGCGGGTCCAATTCGGAATTAATACAGGAGAAGAAGTTGAGCCGGAGTAAAATATTTCTTTGCTCTAAAAAGATAGCTCAGTTCTCCTGGGGCTGACATGGCGATGCTCGTCACGTGTTTAACCCACGACACATTCCCATACACCCTGACGCCGAGCAATTTCAAGCTTTCCCCAGATTCGAATGTCCGGCCGTTCATCATCAGCTGTGGTGCCGATGATCCGCTTTTTTTCTGGGAATGTTGTATACTAGGTCTTCGTTGCATTGAGGTCGACGAGATTGGCCTTTCCCCACTGCATGACCTTACCCAGATCCCGATTCAGAGAATCAATCTGTCTACATCTCAGCTGATGCGACGTTGATGCACCAATCGGCCGATAACTCGAAAAAGAGGAAACAAGCAAAACTGAACACTTTATTATCGGTTGTCTCCAACAAATCATTTATGTGAAGCAAAAACAAGGTTGGAGCCAAAATAGAACCTTTAGGAACCCCAGAATCAACAGGATACAGATGCGAACACTCGCTGTCCACAACAACTCGGATGGATCGATTTTCGAGGAAGCTCTTCCTCCAGCCCCATACTTCCATACATGGCGAAGCTGCCTAGGCCGGTTATTCGCTTGATATGCAAGCAGTGATCTGAGTTCCCCAGTGGCGCAGAAACCTCTACGGTATAAATACTCGGTTCGGATGACAAAAATATATCCAGGGTGTTCGCATAATCGCCTCGGGCATCCGGCACTCGCGTTGGCTCCCTTACGAGTTGAGTCAAGTTGTGGCTTACAGCAAACATTTCCGCCAGCCTCCCAGCCTCGTCGGTTCTGTTAGAATGTAACAACCAGCCGCAGTTGTGCACATTAAAATTGTTGTCGAACAATTAGAAAAACTAATAATTTGGAAGCTACTGTTCGCAATTTTCGTACAAAATACGCTCGAAATAGTGTTTCAACTTTATCAACTATAAAGAGATTACTCCAAAAACGTAGGAAACTTTGATAAATTCGTGATTTCAATTACAATGGCCGTCCTTCAAGAGGTCGTTCAATACAAAACGAAATATAGAAGCGGTTTGCGAATGTGCCGACATCAGTACTGGGCACTGTGAGAAACTCTACAACAATTTTTCACGAAATATTTGCAGTTTTAGGCATACAAACTGGACTAAGCGCACTGAACATGCACACCGAAGGGACGAAACTTGGAATCCTAATTAATGTAACATGACTACATAAGTTTACCCCGAAGTGATCCTAAATCACTGCCCTCACCAAATGCCTTTTAAGCCTTAACTAAATTAGTTCCTTTCAAAAGATGCGCCATAGTACGAACCTAATGCTCATACTGTGCGTTAAACAATTCCCCGGAACGTTAACATCATGAAATGCGTATCTTCAAGTACATTTCATGGTTGTGAATCCGGGAAGTTGCTCAAACCAAAATCCCAATCATGCTCCCCAACCTAATCATTACAAATTAATACCGAAAACCCATTTGTCGCGCATTGATTCAATTCCCATTAACCCTAACATCATGACATGCCTAACTCCAAATGCATTTCACGAGTTTTCCTTGCGGGAATTTGTCCAACCAAACTCCCATTCACTTCCTAGAATTTCACTCCGATTGAAGCGCACTCAAAATCGTGTTTGTGCTTTCCGGGATTTTTATACACATTTTGAGACAAGCATGAGTTAGAAGTGAAACTAGCTATAGTCAAAGCGTGACAAGAGGAAAGAAGGAGAATGAAAAAAATTGAAGCGCTGGAAGAACGAAACACCAAACAAAGAAAGCCGAAGCCAAAAGAAGGCCAACATCCGCAACAAAATTCAGCCTCAGAACAAAAGACAGATGAACAAAAGGAAGCACAGTAGCCAAAAGGACAACAGCAGGAAACCAGCCAAAAAAAAAAAAAAAAACCGAAATGCCACTAATCAACAGAGTAGACATCGATTGTAAAGATTTAGTAAGTCTGTGTAAATTAGCTGCAGGAAGTGATAATTTTGCGATTAAGAGACTGGGAGGCAATTGGCATGCCGTTCAAACATACAACGTTGGTGACCATATTGAAATTAAAGTTTTTTTGAAAAGTGCCACCGCAGAATTATTTTCTGACACGCCGAAAGAATTAAAAATTAAAGGGCGTCTTGAAACTGAACCGGAGACTCTTTTGAAAATGCTGGGCGAAGTAAGGTACGATGACCTTGAATTTAGTGTGGTCAAACCCTTCAGCACAGCCAGGTCTAAAAACGAATACATCAAAATGCGAGCAGAATCTCGAAAAAGATACTTGGCTGGAGTCAAATGTTTGTATTTTGAGATAAGAATTCGGTTAGGCTGTTGGAGTACGAGGTCGCGACGCCAGCATGGGCGAGAGTTCTGTAGCGTTTCCGCCAAACCCTACGGTCTACTTACCTGAAAAACCCCCATAACTACTACCCAACTCCCTTAAGTTTGCTAATGCAACGGTATTAGTACCCGTAAATGCTTCACGCATTATATAGATCACCATCTGTAATCATAAAATCCCTATAAAGAAAACTTACCTTCATGCATCCCTTCGCATACAATTTTCCGTAAGATTTCTTTGTTTGCTTATTTGGTATTCTGAACCAATTCGGTACCAGACAAATTCCTGTAAACAAAATAATTCGGATTGCATTCAATGTAACCGTCATGACAGGGACCATAAATATCGCGCCGTCTATTTTCCCAGCCGCGTCATATACCTTTTCATACACATTGCCTGGCAACCTTTTTTGTTTGTCTTACCAACAAACAACCCAAGCAGCTGCATATAATTAGCGCAATAGACGCTGAAACCAAATTCTCCAGCATTTTCTAATGCATATATGAACCCGGTTTCTATTGCAGCCAGAGATGCCATCAACATCCAATTTGCTTTTAGCACCTTTCTCTCCTAACGTCGAAAATAGCGACGAGGCATCGTGTAAACAATGACGCGCATTACCAGCGGCGCATGTGGTCATTTTTCCCTATTGTCCTTGCCGCCTGCCTGTTTTCGAACACATGCAACAACATTGAATCTGTTCGATCGCGCACATATACCACTGCGCCACTAGGCACACCCTTAAGAGAAAAGTTTTTCTCTCTCTTCCTTTTTTTTTCCTTAGCGAAATCATCTCTGCATGAGATGACGATCGCTGAGTCTTCTTCCATCCTTCAGTGCGCGCACATCGAGTTTTTTTCTTATTTATCATCTCCCGTAGGGTGTGCATCGGAGTCTGCACCCCTCCGGGACGTATCCCTTTTATTCAAGTAATTATGTATTCCGCGAATGTTTGTACCGGGTTTGAACCAAATGGAAATAATTTAACATAAAGTGAACGTATTAACAGTCACCACAACATTCATTAACTCACCTTAAAAATAAAAAACGAACCTTTTATATAAATCAAAACAAGTGTCTTATTTTCCTCTTCTTGGTGGATAGTTGCAGGACTACGGTAATCAGATGATGGGGATGGAAGTGAACAGAGTACCCATGCTGGTACATACTTCCTCTCCACATTGGTGACTCCGAGTCGGAGCAATCGCGCCTCCTGACTAACAGACAGACTCCATGGTGGAAAAAGTTTTTTTTTTTTTTTATTATTAAACAGTGCTAAAGTGCAGAAATTAAAAAAAACACAACATCGCCGGGAGCAGCCGTAAACACCATCAACGGCTGGGAGCAGCAGCCCAACATGCGCCAGTTTCCATCACCGGAACAGCAACGGATAGGAGTTTCAATACATAACACTCCCAACAATTCCTGCACAAGAAAGGCAAGTAATAATTAATAATCATGGCCTGGTTAATTGCATTTCAGCTAAGGTATCACTAAGTAACAAGCGGTCTAACAAACAACATAACGCTCACCAACCGATCGGATCGAGTTGTTCCAGCGGCCGTCTACAGAAACTTAATTCTTTGTATTTTAATATATGGAACGATTCAAGCCTCAATACCTCGCCGCTAAAACACAAAAAACCAAGAAAAAAACTATACCAAAGCGATTCAGACAACACCACCAAGTTATATCCGGAATTCTATCCAGCTTTCACACAATGGCTACCCCACGAGAATGCAATCAAAAATGTGACACTGCGAGGAAATGTTCCAAATTCATCGAAAACATAGGAGAACTAGTTTCCTGTTGGTCCGTGGCTCTTGGCATGGTTTATCTTCGTTGTTGTGCGTCGGTTATTTTCCAGATAATCCAGTCAATTTGTGTAGCGTAAAACCACCCTTCGTTCCAGTCGTTTATCTATTACCAATAATTAATCTACGTCTTTAAAACTCAAAATCCTTCACAATTTCATGTATCAATATCTATATTAAACTCCTTTATTTTCTTTTAAACTATTCGGTGCAATACAAATGATTTCTTAGTCATACAGCTGTATCTGAGTTAAACTCATTTTATTGTGAAACTATGTCAAAAAAAAAAAAGCAAAACACTTTCAAATTTCAAATTTTCAATCATATTTTTCCAAATTGATTAGTGAGTTATATCCAATACAAGGAATCATAGAAGTAATTATTAAGATTGTTTTTTTTATGCAGAAATTAATTAACGGTTTGAAGTGCAAATTACCACACACAGCCCTAATTAAACGATTTTCATAGTAAAGGTAGACAACTGGTTCGAAACAGTTGTCCTGCCAGTCTAGGAAAACCGTATAATAGGCTTGACTATTAAAATAATTAAAATTTGTAGTGTAATTATAGAAGATATTGATATTTATATAGATGCATATATGTCCGGAAATATATGCATTTGTATGAATGCGTTTCTTTTATTTTCTTTTAAAATTTACAAACCGACATGAACAATTAGTAATTTCCAAAACATATTATCATCAATGACTTTAAAAAAAACATTAAATACGGAAATAGTGTAAAATTTTTCTTTTCATTGCACTTCACTGTGTTGTACTGACAAAATTAACTCAAAACCAGTAAAAATAAATAAATAAATTTAAGATTTGCTGTGTCTCTTTAACCAATATATGAACAATTGTAATGATAATCATTTATCCCCTATTAATGATATATAATAAAAATGGATAAAAACTAAACAATTAAGATCAATTTATATATGTTCTATATAATTAACTATCATTTAGCAACTTTGATCCTGTTTTAATGATTGCCCTAAATTCATTATATCCTAAATTGGCTTCATTATACCATAATTACGTTCATGTAGTGGTAAATCAAAATAACAAACAAACCAAATTATAAACTCCTTAATACATTCGCAAATACAGAGCAATCAAATTCAAAATAAATCAAACCGAAATGTAAAACCCACAATAGTTTAGACGAAAATAAACAAATTACTCAATCGTTTAAGGGACAACAAGTAAATTTTATATAAACCATACAAAAAACATTGTAAGCAGTATGATAAGCACCAACTTCTGCTTATATTTTTTGCAAAACGTAATTAACACTATAAAATATAAAATATAAACAAACAAGCATTTAAAAACAACTATACACCATTAATCAATAAAAACGCAAAATCGCAGAGAACACAGAGTCATATTCAATTATATAAAAAAGGTTGCTGCCAAATTGTATAGTTTATAGAAATAAATATAACAAATATTGTAAGCCCCTTCAGGGTATTAAGCAACGCACAACCTTATTTCATAATTTCCGCACGACTACACACGACTCCGCTTCCTACTTCTCTCTACTACTTGCGACAATTCCCGACCACCTTTCGACTCCACTCGAGAGCCTTCGGCTCCCTTTGGCCCCATTAGTCTCTCTTGACCTTTACATCATCCAACCTCGCTCGACTCCTTTTCAACCTCTTCCGACTACAGTTAATTTCTTTTTCGACTTCACGTCGCCCACACTCAACTCCACTTGACTCCCCGTGACACATTCAAACCTTTCGACTTGACATTACGCGACCCACCTCACACCCGACTTCTTTTCACCCTTTTCGACTTCGCTCGGGTTTATTCAATCCCAAAGCCTTCTCAACATATTGGCGCACACGCTCGCCATTGCTCAACCGCAGAATTATTTTCTGACACGCCGAAAGAATTAAAAATTAAAGGGCGTCTTGAAACTGAACCGGAGACTCTTTTGAAAATGCTGGGCGAAGTAAGGTACGATGACCTTGAATTTAGTGTGGTCAAACCCTTCAGCACAGCCAGGTCTAAAAACGAATACATCAAAATGCGAGCAGAATCTCGAAAAAGATACTTGGCTGGAGTCAAATGTTTGTATTTTGAGATAAGAATTCGGTTAGGCTGTTGGAGTACGAGGTCGCGACGCCAGCATGGGCGAGAGTTCTGTAGCGTTGCCGCCAAACCCTACGGTCTACTTACCTGAAAAACCCCCATAACTACTACTCAACTTCCTTAAGTTTGCTAATGCAACGGTATTAGTACCTGCAAATGCTTCACGCATTATATAGATCACCATCTGTAATCATAAAATCCCTATAAAGAAAACTTACCAATTCGGCACCAGACAAATACCAGTAAACAAAATAATTCGGATTGCATTCAATGTAACCGTCATGACAGGGACCATAAATATCGCGCCCTCTATTTTCTCAGCCGCATCATATACCTTTTCATACACATTGCCTGGCAACCTTTTTTGTTTGTCTTACCAACAAACAACCCAAGCAGCTGCATATAATTAGCGCAATAGACGCTGAAACCAAATTCTCCAGCATTTCCTAATGCAAATATGAACCCGGTTTCTATTGCAGCCAGAGATGCCATAAACATCCAATTTGCTTTTAGCAACTTTTTCTCCTAACATCGAAAATAGCGACGAGGCATCGTGTAAACAATGACGCGCATTACCAGCGGCGCATGTGGTCATTTTTCCCTATTGTCCTTGCCGCCTTTTGGAACTGTCTTATTTTCCTCTTCTTGGTGGATAGTTGCAGGACTACGGTAATCAGATGATGGGGATGGAAGTGAACAGAGTACCCATGCTGGTACATACTTCCTCTCCACAGTTCTACCTCGTCCCCACAACTTCCTCTAAATGTTCCGACCAGTACAACACCGAGGGAAAAGCACAAACACCGGACCAGTAAAAATATAACACACTTTTCTTCTATTATTAAGGGTAATTTCATTTTTCATTTTTAAAACATTTTTTATTTTCTTTTTATATTCTTAGTTTCTAAATTAAAGGCTAGACAAAAAATGCTTAAATTCTAGCTTAATTATCTTATATAATAACTTACTGGTCCGTCGCAGACGCTCTAAGCTAAACATTACTTAATATTTGTATAATTTGCCTTTCGGCGACAGAACTTTGTGGCAGTACTTAAAATTATTTGAAAGACAAAGAAAAATTTAAAAAGCTTTTTCATTTTTTTTTGTTTTTTTTTCTTAAAATTTAACTTACTTAACTTACCTATTTTTTTTTTTTAAATTTTTAATTTTATGTAAAAGCACTTAACTTAACTTAAATCTTATACTACCCTAATTCTAGAAAAGCTAAGTCTATGTAAACTAGCTGATGTTAGTGTGATTCCATACCGACTTTGGTATCCAGGTCTTTATATGCCATTCAACCACCAGAACTGTTGACGCTGTCTAATACTATCGTCCCGGTCTCTACTGAAGAGCAGGAGCTCTTGTTCGGTGCGCGCTCCTTCCCGGTCGTAGCACAATCGCCCGTCTACGCATGATCTTCTTACCTGATAGATCAGCGGAATTCCGTATCTATCCTGCATAAGCCCTTTCATGTCCAAATCAAGGAACGCCTCTGGTGGAACAAAACCGTTGCGACGCACGTTCTCATGGTAAAGGGTATTAGGATAATAGGCCCCGAAAATTAGGTCATTGGACGAGCTTATTGCTCTCGCAATATGTCCTCTGATTAATTTGATCATAAAATTATCCACCCTATTTATGGAGGCTTCATTATATAAAGTCTCATTTGAGTAGTACTTTTTGTATTCCGATTCCGGTGTCCGATATAATCTGAGACAACTTCCTTTCGAACACCCGAATCTTTTCCATCAAATTTGCACCTGTGTTAAACCATACTGGGCAACCATATATGAGCATTGGCCTGATTAGCGTCATGTAGCATTTGACTTTTACCCTGCTGTCAAGTTGGCTACTGTGAAATAGCCTCCTTGTCATAGCAAAAGTTTTCCTCGCTTTGAGCAAAGCAGCCTCTACATGTCTGTTGAAATACAGATATTGGTCTAGCCAGATGCCGAGGTATTTAACTAAACTCTTGGTTTCCAGTTTATCTCCATGCGGTCCCACGATAACTAGCTTTCGCCAGTTTTCCCTTGTGTCGTTCGTGGCTTTATATAATGGAGTTCTAAATAGGATGGCTTCACATTTCTGGAATTTGATCTTAAGTTTCCAGTCGTCGCAATAGCGCTGCACGTTGTTGAAGTCTCGCTGTAGTAAACTATTTATGATCTCAATTTTCGGAGCTGTTCTGTAAATTATGAGATCGTCTGCGTAGGCAATAGCCTGCGGGAGTGCAACTAATAAGTCGCTAATGTAAATGTTAAAAAGAATCGGAGAAAGTACCGCTCCCTGTTGCAAGCCATTCTCGATATTATACGTTTTATTAGAGGTCACATTACCATTTTTGACCACGAAGCTCCTGTCCTTTAACATATCGTAAAGTACATATAGTAGAGGCTTATGTATGCCATGTCTGATCAGCTTTTAATATAACCCTTCGATCCAGACGGCATCAATGGCTTTTTCCAAGTCGATCAGACAGGCACCTGTGCATTGGTTCCTACATTTATTTCATTGTATGTCGGAGACCAGTTTAGCTGCGGCATGTGTGGTTTCATGACCCGCCTTAAAGCCAAACTGGTTATTTGGAATAATGTTGTTGTCGTCTACCCATTTTAGCAGAGCTTTGTTAATGGTCTTTTCAAATGCTTTACTCATGCTTGGGAGTAAACTTATCGAACGCATGTTCATAGGATTTGTACAGTCTTTGCCCTTTTTCGCGATGGGCTGAATGATAGCCGTTTTCCAACGCGCGGGATAATATTAATTATTCAACGCGTTGTTAAACAGGACGAAGACCGTTAAGGGTTCTTTTACTGTAGTTCTATTTTCTTATTGGATACTAACATTTAACGTTGCGTTTAAACTTTCACTTAGATTTATTCTTCATTTTTGGATGTACATCAAAATCGAACAACACATAAAATGACAAAATTTTAATTAACACTTTCACCCACTTTGACACGATCGCCGACACGTCTGCGGTTCGTTACGTTTACAACGAAAATACTTTAAAACCAATACCCACACGACTCGGGTTAGTGTTTTTACGCGTCTCCGCTGCCGGCTGATAGCGGGAGTGACGCGTGACCGTGGCGGTCAGCGGATGGAATAAGACTCACCGAAGATAGAACTCTGACCTGAATTCCATCCTAGGTTAGGGTTAAGAAAAAGAAAGAGAGAGAAAAACTTTTCTATTAAGGGTGTGGCCGCCACAGAAATGCACTCTTTCAGTACAGTGGTGTGTGTGCGTGGTTCTTTCATGAATGGGAACGAACCTAGAATAAAGAAAGGGCATAAAGTGCATTCATGAGATACGATTTCGGTAAAGCAAATAAAACCGAACTCGTTGTATGCTAATGGGATCTTTGGTTATGCATCGTCCGGTAAAGGGGGTCACCTTAATAAATAGCAGCCGCTCATTAAATGAAAAAAAAAATGTCTTTCGGATACCACAAACGATATGAATTGTTTATGGTATCGCAGGAAACCTATGTACGAACAGCGTTCTTCTGTTTGCACATGGTGCGAGTTAGAGAATTTTATTGCTGAGAGGAAAAGGTCGCCGGCCAATGTGTACGTAAAGAAATTTATCGTACACATGGCGAAGTTGGAAAATAGACGGCGCAATATTAATGGTCACTGTCATGACGGTTACATTATATGCAAACCGAATCATTTTGTTTACAGGAATTTGTCTGGTACCGAAGCTGCCGAATTGGTTTGGAATTCCAGATAAGCAAAGAAAGAAATCTTACGGAAAATTTTATGCGAAGAGATGTATGAAAAGGTACGTTTTCTTTACAGGGACTTATGATTATAGCTTTGATCTAATTATTGCGTGAAGCATTTTCAGGTGCTTAATGCGATTGCATTAGCAAAAACTTATGCGACTTGGGATGAGGTTTTGGGGGTTTTTAGGTAAGTGTGCCGTGGGGTTTGGCGGCACCGCCACAGGTGTTTTTCTTTCTTTTGTGGTTCGATCGATTAATTTGATATACGTGCGTTCCGCAGTGCAAAATTTTCTTTTTGCTGGTTTCCAAGGCGAAACGGTTACACACCTAGATTAAATGCTAAAGGCTACTTTACAATCATATATTTTAACTTTAATTAAATCACTGACATTTATAGCCCCATTAACCTTTATGGGAAGAATAATAATCCTTAATTATGAGAGTGGATCAAAAAGTACCCGTGTTTAAAATGAAGATGGTACATAATCTTTTTTAAATTAATACACCTGTCGTTAACCCACCCAAACGATGTGATTTGAAAAACTCTTTTGATTTGACGATAACATCCTCGTTAGAGCTGAATTCTCTGCTCGGCATTGTCTGGAAAAACACAAAAACTTTTTTTCTTGTCTAGAAAGGTGATAGATATAATGCAACGTAGGGAATAATTTTCAAAAAAAAAATTTGTTTTTTAGAAATACCACCTCTTTGAGAAATCAATTCAAATTTGCCTTGGAATTTTGAGTTTAAAAAATGTATAACTTTTGAACATGACACCCAATCAGAAAACAGCTACGTCACACTTTAGATAATAGTATGAAAAATAACTCTTCTAAATTTTTACCAAATCGGTTGAGTAGCAGTTTCGAGCAAAATGCAAAAGAAAAATAATTACGACGTCAGCAACTTAACGATTTTTTATAATTAATCCTTTGCTTCCTTCTCTTTTTCTCCTGTTCATCATCATCATCATCGGCACTACAACCGGGATCCGGCCTTGGCCTTATTTAACAAGTATGCGGCTTGTTAAATTTTCCATAATAATTTGTTTTTCTGGGCAAGGCCTTGCGCCAGATTATTCTCCTGTTAAGCTATGGATATTCGTTTCGATATGGATATGAGTTTTGAGCCAACTCTGACGCACTCATTGCTAATTACTATAACTGCACTAATATTGGGCATTTTTGAATATTTGAACGCTTCTTAAAAATATAAACGATTTAATTAGCCAAAAAAAAAAAATCGATTTTTGAAAATTTCGAGGTGTCGTAACCCCTTAACCCAAAATCTCGTACAGGGTTATCCGACAATTTTTCTTTCGAAGAATTTTTAATTTTATTGCGAGGAACGCCAAGTGAAAAGTTGTTAAGGGTGATATTTCTGTTCCCTATTAACTCGTTGCAGAATCGATAATTATTCCTATAAAGGAAGGAGAATTTAGTGTGTAACACAATCACCCCTGACCACCACTTGATTGTCATAGCCAAGTTCATGTCCTTTGTAATCAATCATCTACGATACCAGCAAAAGCCAAGGAAAACAACCATCTGCTGTATTAACCATCTCGAATGTTTTAAAATGATTAACACGCGCTCTTGGTTTCCTTTTACGACAATCAGGCCGATCTGTGTATGTATTCTTCTTAAAGGGTGAGTAGATATCAAGTCCTCAATCAGAACTATTAAGACCAATTAGTTCGTAATAATTCAACCATCTTGAGTATTTCTCCTCTTATGTAATTCTAATGCACGAATCCATTTGGCCCAAGAATACAACAAATTTCACAACGTAAACACTTCTCATCATTGCGTAAAAGATTCACCACAATTGTGATGACTTTTCTATGCCCTCACAAAGCACTTGAAGAAGGCAACAATACCCGATCAGACTATTTAAATTCTACTAGCATACGAATGTGCCCTTCGCATGACACGCACAGCATGTCAACACGAACTCTTGCCATTGTTGGAGGTCCTTTTTGCATGACAAGCGACTGAATATATACTTGTTATCAAGTCCTGACAGGCCATAGTGCTTCTCTGAGGATTGTGTCGAAACCTTTTATGAGGCTGTCCAAAAACTATCAAGTATGAGGAATATCCTTGAAATGAGTAGGAAAGCGGACGGCTTTTACTGATACACCGGAATTATTTAGAATGGCATAGCTCTGAACTACTAGTGGCCATGAGCTAAATGGGAAGGTAACTGTAGATAGTCATCTTTTTTGTCCTGTTTTGGGTTGACAGCTCCAATATAAAAGTCGTAAAATTATTCAGCATGACTAGGTAAACTATATTCATGGGGCTCTTTGGCAGTATTGGTTCTTGATTCTCTTGAGATAATCTCCAATTTTCAACTTGTGATAATATTCCGGTAGATAAGGTTGAGGGATGCTTGTAAATATTTTATATACGCAATGTTATCTACCGGTTGGCAATTGCTCTTAAATTGATTACTTTTGTAATGAACCACATATTGTGTTGTGAGAAAGAGATTAAGTGTTTTCATTTATGTAAGTAATTGAATAAACGATAAATTGTAATAAATTATAAATGAAATAAAATAATTATATACAAATTTTATTTTCAGGATTATTTTTTTGTTACCTGAAACGCTCACATAAAACAAATTTTGATCTATCTTTAATTGTCAAAGCATAGCTGTTTTTATTTTTGCTTTTTATTATCCTATTTTATTCATTTCATCGTATTAAATAGACTTGCTCGAATTTATTAGCTAGACCAATAATTTTTTAATCCCATATATATAATTAATGACGGTAAGCCAACGGGAAAGACACCGACAGGGCGGCCCCAACGAAAATGTTAGGTTGGACCTCGAAGAGATTGGATCGGGTGGCCGAACGTGGAAGGAGAGCGCACGAGACAGGGAACATTGGCGGAGTCGAGTCGGTGAGGTCATGAACTTTCAGGTTCCAATAAATAGTAATTTATATAATTATTGGCTTCAGAGACACTAAAGACATGGTAACTAATATTTTGAACACTTTTTTTGCGGGTATATTCTATATCTATTTGACACTTGGTAAAACTTTTTGGAACATCAAGAAATATGTCAAATTAAAAAAAAAAAAAATCCGCCCGGACTTTTTATATATTACAATATACTTTTTTTATGTTTATTATTTATATTTATTTCATAAATTTAAATTACATCAATAAATCAATAAAATTTTGTTGCTGTTCTAAAACTTAATCCGAGGAGCACTGTCTGTATTTTGAGCC
Organism: Microdon myrmicae; assembly: GCA_963931805.1. Classification (NCBI taxonomy): domain Eukaryota; kingdom Metazoa; phylum Arthropoda; class Insecta; order Diptera; family Syrphidae; genus Microdon; species Microdon myrmicae. Next base: position 252,799,015 of record OZ007496.1, read on the forward strand.
TTCGCAACACTTAGTGTTCTCCAATGCCATCTGACCTCTTTATTAAAGTTTAGTGGGGCTCCCACTCCATTTATAGTTTAGTGGGGCTACCATCCCATTTATTGGCTTAACTCAAACAATATGAGTGTTTAGAAGCTAAAATATATATAAAATAGGTCATTCCCACTCTGATCGTCTTAGTGTGTAGACGCGTTTTGCCACTGCCACTGCTTGACAGAAAGAAAAGAAAAAAAAAAAAAAACAAAAAAAAAACACGTGTGCGCGTGTGAACCATAAATGTGGTACCGTCATTAAGAACGGTCTGTGACAGAACATTGTTCTTTGTGTAAAGTGATAGTGTTACGTACGTCGGCCACCACCATCATTTAATAATTTTAAATTTTAAATTTTAATTTTAAATTTACATTTAACATAATTTCGTTTTAAAATAGTACGATGGTAAGGTGGTGGAAGAATTGTACGATCCTGAAGTGAGTTTTTGAACCCACCCTGATTCGGGTGTGGATCGTGCAGTTCTTCGAGTTCGAATTTGTTTTTCGAAGTGGACGTGAGTGGAGAGCGAGGTGAGAGGGAGACAGGTGGTGAAAGTTCGGTTTTTTGTTATGGTTCCGTGGGCGACGGTTAAAAACGGAAGATGAAAACATACGTTGTTAACGGAAAGAAAAAAGAAAGAAAGAGCAGAAAAAAAAAAAAATCAGTCGAGTTTTTTGTAACAGTAGTGTGGTGAACCTAAAGAAAAACGGTCACGGTTAACTTTTTCGGATCTAGTGTCAGTTTTTTGAAAAAATGATGATGAAGCGAAATTTATAGACGAATAAAGTCATGATGTGTTCTTTGTAAAATTTATATATATATAATTTGTTGGCGATTTTTTGATTTTCGAACGACAAGTCTTCAAGTTTTGTTTCACGTAAAGTTTGGGTACAAAAGATAGCACAAGGCCCATGTGCTTCACAAAAATGGCATAGTGCTATAGCAGCATTGATATCTCTTGGATAAGGGTGCTTGTGGAGGAGTGGAAAAACAAACTAATTTGTCTAAGCCGAGTGAAGACGTCGAGTGGATTGGGGAAGTTGGAGAAAGTATTAGGAGTTCAGCCACAAGACCAGCCTTTGATTAATTATTGGAGTTTGTATTTGGAACCAAAACAGTTATAATTTGACATACGGCGTTGGCGCTTGGTGATCATCGACCGACTTGCAAGCAACAGGGGAAGAGCTTTGCCCAATTACAGGTAAAATTAATCTCTAGACAATTTTCGGTGGCAAAACTAGAAAAGGAATTGCTACAACTGGCGCTGCGGACAAACGCTGCAATCGTATCGGAAGAACCACAGCAATTGTGGTAGCAAAACAATTCATTGCTGCCGCATTTTGGAGTTGCGGGGATCAACGGAGGGAAGAAGCTTTGACAATTTTGCACACTAAGAATAGCATCATTGACCGGCAGCAGTTATATTGCAACGTTTGGAACATCAGAAAGGGAGAAGACATCAGTTATCACCAGGTGGATGGCGGTGGTTCCGCGGATGAGTGCGAACAAAAGTGAACATTTTCTCCGTTTGTTTTTTTTTCTTTCTCTGTTTTATTTATTTATTTTTTTTTCATTTTTCTTGGATTCCAAACTTGATATGACACGTTAATCAAAGTATTTGTAAATTGTTTGAGTTCCATGTAATCTAAGTGCATATAGTTTTTTTGTATTGAATCTGTTGTCTGAGTTACTGAGATGAATTCTCACATGAATTAATTTTAGTAGCGTTGTAAAGATTGTGATTTTATTTGAAATTTGTTTTTGGAATGTATGAAGATTTATTTGGAAATTTGTAATTGCAATTTTGTACAGGTTCTCTCTCCTTCTGCTTTTCTTTCCTTTTTCAGCTGCGCATTGGATTTTGTTTGTTTTTTGTTGCTGCGTTGCAAATTTACCATAAGGCATATATTGCTTTTATACGCGTTTGAAATTGTCTTCCCCCTTTCTCTCTCTCTCCTCTCGGGCGGTCTAGTGATCATTTGTGTTGTACAGTCTTTCGTTCGTTCGTTGAAGGAAACGTGTTTAATAATTTTTTTTGTTTGTTTGTTGTTAACGTGTTGAGTAATATCTCTTTGTGTTGACGTGTGTATGGTTGTGTTCGCGTCCCTGCTGTCGGTTGGTTCTGCCGCGTTCGGGGTGGTTTGCTTGTTGAGGGCGTTAGAGTTATTGCTGTTGGAGGCTATATTTCTTGTTGGATCTCGGGGTTGGACTGTTGTTTTTCCCGGTTTTGCTGTTGGCCATAGGGCTTGTCGGGGTTCCGGGTTTGGTATCGAGAAATCTTGAGTTTGGTTAAAGGGCCTATAGATGCAGACGAGGCAGCGTCAAAGAGATGTCCGAGAGGGCACCCCTGCCCGGGCACGACCCGAGGCATTTCCCGAGCCGCCGGTTGACGAGGTGGATCCGGAGGCATTCCACGATTCGCGGGACGAGTTTGTGGACGAAGGATCGCCAACGCGCCCCCCTCCCACCGTCGGTAAACAGCCTGTCGGGAGCATGGAGGACACGCCGATGCCCTCGTATTTTAAACTGGGCCCACAACCATGTCCTGTACGGACCATGCTGGGCACAGATAGGGTTTTCGACCTTGTGTCGAAGGCGGTCCCCATGTTTTCGGGACAGGAAGGACCGGATACGGCCGAGAGACTCTCTTCGTTTCTCAAGGGCTGTAGAAGGACCTTGGATGGGCTGGCGGTGGAGGAGGAACATACCTTCCTCCGGTGGCTGCCCTCTAGGCTGAGCGGCGAGGCCTATCGGATGTTCGAGGAGAGACCACCCACGACATTCCTTGAAGCGGAACAGCGTCTTAGAGAGGCCTATGAACCCCGGGTGTCGTATGAGGAGTTGTGCGCACAACTTTCCAAAATGCGACAACTTCCTTCCGAGGATGCCACAGGTTTCGTTTCCCGAGTGAAGCGGGCCGTGGTACGGTGCGAGGAGGCAGCTGAGCGCTTTTATGGTCGCCAGGGTAGGTCCGTCTTCGCCAGCCAGCTTGAGGGCATGGCCAAACCGGTGTTGGTAAGGGGTCTGAGGGAGGAAGGACTAAAGCACTTCCTCCTCACGTTGGGTAATGTCCCTTTTCGTAGCCTGGTGGACCACCTAACCGGATTCGAGCGAGCTCGAAGGGAAATGCTGAGGCAGGACGACCTGTTTGTGGATGCGCGGCACGGAATCGCCGAGCGAGCGTCGGAAACACGAGAGTTAGGACCGGGAAGTTGCTCGACCCTTTTGGAAAATTCATCCTCCACTTTTAGGGATTGTACCGCGGCGCCGGCGCCGGTGTTATCGAATTTGGATCCCCGGGCGGTGTCATTCGTGTTGCCGGCCGAAGAGCCTGATAGTCGTCGGCGGGGGGAGGATGATTTCGTTCGGGAGCAGTCGTGCGGGCCTCTCAGTTATAGACGGGATGCTGGTGCCTATGCTCCGGCCTCCTCTGGCGAGGGAGCGTGGTCAAATACCGTGCCTTCCTCGAGTCGGAGTGAAGGGTCGCAGGGTTTGGCTCGAGGGGCGTATGTGCCGGGAGATCGATCGAGTCGGGACAATCCGGTCCGGGATTCGGTTGGTCGATCGGCTCGCCCCCTGGAATCCCAGACAACATGCAGTTTCTGCAATCTGAGGGGTCACGTGTACGACGAGTGTCTACAAAGACGAAACACTCCCTTCTGTCGCGAGTGTTGGCGATATGGCCACGATATAGTGGACTGCCCGGATCGTCCGACGAGGACGCGCGGTCCCCAGACCACATACAGGGGTAGTGGTCAGCAGGGCGGATTCGCACGGCAGGAACCGCCTTATCAGCGACCACAGTTTCAGCGGAGAGCCCTACCAGAGCCGCAGCCCCCGTCTACGGGCGGCGGGCCGGCGACATCAGGCCCCAGAGTATTCAGCGTCCGGTGCTGTTGCGAGTTTTGTGGCCGACAGGGTCATAGCTTGCGCGGGTGCGAATACAGGCAAAGGTGGGAAAAACAACAGCATTCCCAGGGTTCTCCCCATAAGCGGCACGCCGGAACAGCACCTGTTGCGAGCCGAGAACAAGACACCCGTGTGGAGACTGGGGCAAGCGCGAGAAATAGGCGCAGAGGGCGTCGGAGGCAGCGTCGGCGAAATCGAAGCGCCGGTAATGGTAGCGCGGAGAGTAGGGATTCTCGGAAGGTGGATGGAGATGATGGGCGACGACTGTCCGTGTCGAGCGGTGGCGGTAGGCGACCCGACTCCATGGACTCAAAATCCTCAAAGACGGATGCGAGGCATGATGCCGCATCAGGCAGCGCGGGGAGCCGGGAATGGCAGCCCCGGCGCATTGGGCCCAAAGTGGGCAGAAAGAATAGCTCCAGTTCCGCTAGTTCGGAGTCCAGTGGGACTCCCGAGCGGAATATTCCTGAACGGAGGAGCGGAACATTGTGCGAGTTTTGCGGTCGACACACTCACAAGGCGGCAGAGTGTCGACATAAAGCAAAATGGGAGAGTTCGGGAAACTCCCCAAGGTCGGGTCGGCAAGATCCTACCCGACCGCACTAAAAACGAAAACCAGCTCCAGCTGTTCTCAGCTTTCGCCGACTCGAGTCCCGATTGTCGCTCTCCCTCTAGACATTGGCCGTAGCAACCCTACGCGCCTAATCGTGGACACCGGCGCTGAGATCAGCCTGTTGAAGCTGAAGGCACTCCATCCTAGATATGGCATGGATGTGCATAAATCTACAACGCTCCAAGCGCTGTTTGTCAAAGGTAAGTCGAGGGGTTGCTGCACTGGGAATTTCAAGTTGCACCATGAGATTCCCTGCAGTTTCCAAATAGTAGACTCCTTGCCGGGTTTGGAGGAAGACGGATTGTTGGGGTACGACTTCCTGTCTCGGAATTGTAAGGTAGACGGGCCGGGTGGTTGTTTGGTTTTTCCCCGAACGACCGTAAATCCCGTGCCATTCTCCATTCAATTTGTCAACTATGGGACGGGAAGGGTTGAGCGTGTGGCAGCCAAACGGGGAGACGTGCCAAAGGGACCTGTTAAGGTCGATACTGCGGCAGGTACTCGCCCGGAGACCCTACCCATACAGGGGAGGGCTGCGAAAAGCTGTTCAACCACGTGCTACCCACGGGGTCATCCGGATGAACCCCGAACAGCGGACGTTGGTAATATAGTTATAGACAACGTTCTATATAAACGAACAAATAAGGGAAGGATAAGCCTTCCTATAACTTGGAGCCCCTGATCCTAGCTGGCCAGACTCTGGTTACCCTCCGGAATCTTCGTCCTTGTAAAGGACCTTCGTCGAGGGATACCAACTTGAGAGTCTGACGAAAAGTCTTTAAGGCCAGGCCTAATGCTGCAGGCGCAGTCCCAGCGAAGACTGCAGAGGCAAACCCCAGTGCTGGGGGTTGGATCGCATATATGAAAGTGCGAAAGCGCACTATAATGTCGGGTGATGGTAGGTTTTGCCGTCGAAACGGGACAGACCCCCCGATCTACCAACCCATGGACCGAGGCAAGTACCGAGTCCAAAGGAGGAGGATTAAAGTAAATATATAGGAGCGGGACGCTTTTGCCGGCCGGGTGACATTTCGGAGGTTGAACGAGAGGGGATCGCCTCGCCTTAGCGAGGTGGTCCTAACCGGATCGTGTGGGCGGTCGAGCTTTTGGTCGGACCATCGGTTTGAGTGTCGGACCCGCCGCGGACGTTTGTGTTGTCCTTGGTTTTGTGGAGTGCTTGTCTGTTGTTCCCCCTCTTATATTAATAACTACGTGTTAGTTAATTTATTTATTTATTTATTTATTTATTTGTACTAACCCCCATATAAAAGTAGTATAATCCCTACTAACATTAGCACTTAAGCATATAGACTAGTTAATTTATTTATTTATTTATTTATCTTTACTAACCCTAGTATATAGGTAGCCTAAAACGTACTAACATTAACCTCTAAGCATGTAGACTAATTTATTTATTTAGTTATTTATTTATTTGTTGATTGGTTTGTTAATTGTTTGTTTGTTTGCTCTCCACCGTCCACTCTCCGGCGTGACATTCCTCTCCTAAGAATGGCACGCAGTCTTGTGCGGGGGGGAGGTGTGTTACGTACGTCGGCCACCACCATCATTTAATAATTTTAAATTTTAAATTTTAATTTTAAATTTACATTTAACATAATTTCGTTTTAAAATAGTACGATGGTAAGGTGGTGGAAGAATTGTACGATCCTGAAGTGAGTTTTTGAACCCACCCTGATTCGGGTGTGGATCGTGCAGTTCTTCGAGTTCGAATTTGTTTTTCGAAGTGGACGTGAGTGGAGAGCGAGGTGAGAGGGAGACAGGTGGTGAAAGTTCGGTTTTTTGTTATGGTTCCGTGGGCGACGGTTAAAAACGGAAGATGAAAACATACGTTGTTAACGGAAAGAAAAAAGAAAGAAAGAGCAGAAAAAAAAAAAAGTCAGTCGAGTTTTTTGTAACAGTAGTGTGGTGAACCTAAAGAAAAACGGTCACGGTTAACTTTTTCGGATCTAGTGTCAGTTTTTTGAAAAAATGATGATGAAGCGAAATTTATAGACGAATAAAGTCATGATGTGTTCTTTGTAAAATTTATATATATATAATTTGTTGGCGATTTTTTGATTTTCGAACGACAAGTCTTCAAGTTTTGTTTCACGTAAAGTTTGGGTACAAAAGATAGCACAAGGCCCATGTGCTTCACAAAAATGGCATAGTGCTATAGCAGCATTGATATCTCTTGGATAAGGGTGCTTGTGGAGGAGTGGAAAAACAAACTAATTTGTCTAAGCCGAGTGAAGACGTCGAGTGGATTGGGGAAGTTGGAGAAAGTATTAGGAGTTCAGCCACAAGACCAGCCTTTGATTAATTATTGGAGTTTGTATTTGGAACCAAAACAGTTATAATTTGACATACGGCGTTGGCGCTTGGTGATCATCGACCGACTTGCAAGCAACAGGGGAAGAGCTTTGCCCAATTACAGGTAAAATTAATTTCTAGACAATTTTCGGTGGCAAAACTAGAAAAGGAATTGCTACAATAGTGTAAATTACTTAAATCTCGGTGATACGTTATGAAAACTATTACAAAATTGGTAAACCGAAACAAAAAATAAACGACCGTATCCGGATTTTGCGTTCGCAGATGCTGGCCAACGGTCCCAGTGCTGCCCAACGATTAACTATAAAACGGAAAAAAAACCATCCATAGTAGCTTAAACGCCCCGGAGAAAATCGCTACAATGACTACTCAACCAACCATCGACTACCAGAAGAAGTACAATGACGCCATGGTACAAACAAGGCTGCTTACAGCCCAAATGAACCAACTGCACGACAAAATACGCTCTCTTCAATCACCGACCAAAACCTATGACGATGTCTGCATGAAGGAAGTACATCCCCAAAGATCAGACATCTCCTTAACAACCAACATCAAACCATCGTCATCACATAAACCGTCAACGTCCCAATATACCAACAAAATAGATGACCAGTGGCAAACAGTTGGACACAAAATTACAAATAAGGTGAGGCTTTAGCGTGTTAGTTCACTTTGGCGGGTTTCGTAGAGTCGACTGTTGGGGTGTTCCGCCGAACACCGTTCACCACAGAGGAAATTGGACAAACCAGAACACGGAGACAGTAGACCACCAATCAAAACACAGTTTCTGCTATTTATTGTTTATGTTCTTTTTATTCCATCGTATGTTTCTTTCGTATCACTTAATCGACTAAGACAGTTTTGATAATTTTGGTTGTGCTCTTTAGCCCTATGGTTGCACCGATTCAATATTTCAATTAATGTTCCTTAACAGTATTTGTATCGTTAAATATTCATATCAATTATGTTCGTTAGCACTCTATTTGTCGTTCAATATTTCGATTAAGTTTGTTATATCGGTATGGTCCGATATCTACATCAATTATGCTCCTTAGCACTATATTCGTATCGTTAACTACTTCACTTATGTTCGTTAGCACTATATTTGTATCGCTCGATATTTACATCCGTTGTGAAGCTAAACTTGCGACTATATTCACGACAATCAGAACAACTTTATCAATCGTAATGCGCGGCGCGGACTGACCTCCTCGTCGAGTTCTCTGTGACAGGACTCTTCTGGACCGATGCTCGATATAAAAAAACTCACTGTCTTGCAACCTATCGAATACCTTTTTTTTCAGTATCTGTGTGTTTTGTATCTGCAGTTGTGCAGACACAATTTCCTGTAAGGCGAAAATTCTCACGCATACATATGGAAGCTTCACCGTCGTTGTTGACGGTGGATTCTATTCCCACGCTGCTTGGTTAGGTCGACCATCTGGTGTTGACGATCGCCTGGACGTCTAGTCCGCTGGTATCTATTGGATTTGGAATCCAAGAGAGTTTTTCACATGGTGTGAAAAACAAACATTCCGCTGATGCATTTCTGCTTGGCGGACAGTGGCAACGGCGCAATGCTGTGCCGTATTTATTTATTGCAGCTGGCCTTCGTAAAACTCCAAACAAAGTATTGTTTGGAGTTGCGTGGTGCTTGGTTTTTCGCGCCATCTGGGTGTTTACGAGGCTAAGGAATGCGCTCCTTGTTTGCGGTGACTATTTGGGTGATCTAATGTTTAGATCAACCGCACCACGTCCGTTGGTCGGTTAATTGTTTTGATTACAATTCCCTGCATCCCGTGCAGATGTTCAGGGTTGCCGACTTGTGGTGCTGGCACTCACTCAGCTTGCGATTGCACACGTCGAAGGATGCATGGATGTTTCTCCTTGTTTCAGGTCGAAGGTTTTAGGTATGGAGCGTTTAGCTCGGTATTAGAGGCTTTGGGGCCGTTAAGTTCCTTGCCTTCTGGTGTCGACTCAACGTTGGGTTACTGGCGGCCCCCGCTGGGCTTGGGACCGCGTCTGTGGGCGTGATGTTGTCCAGGTAAGTGCGTTACCTCAAGTTGGTCTGGACTTTTCCTGTGGGGAATTTGTACGTTCGCCACAAGGCCACCACCAATTTACATCAAAAATGCAACTAGCATCAAGGAAGTAATCAAAATGCTCGAGAATGCCCTAGGACATCGAAACTTTACCTCAAATTCCAAAGGCTCCTCGATCCCGATCATGACAACAACTTTGACGGACCACGACAAGCCAGTAAAAAAACTCACAGAGAAAAAACATGAGTTCTTCACTTTTCAACATGCCCAGAGTAAACCAAAGACATTCATCATAAGGCACATTGACCCAGCATGGACGAATGAGGAACTCCTACTCGAAATATCGAGGATCTGCCCGGAACTGAGTATACACAGATTGGACTACTTCCAAACTCCTCATATGAGAGAAAACAATATTCGGAGTTTACGAATCGTACAGATTCCACCGAACGAAGATGTTAGCCGGCTTAAACAAATAAAATATTTGTTTACGCATAAAATTGCGATTGGGGAACCACACAGACAGGACGTTCTCCATTGCAAAAGATGTCAAGGTTCAGGTCACTTAGCAGCTGCGTGCCATTTAAGTGCACGATGCGGGAAATGTGCCGAACAGCATACACCTGGAGAATGCAAGGTAAACCCGCCTGGTACTGAACCAACAACAATTCAAAAAACAAACGCTGATGGATCAACAAGCACAAATAAAATCACAGTAACGTGCTGTAACTGCGGAGGCCCACATCCAGCGAACTTTTCCCAATGTCCCGAAAAGCTGCGAATCCTCGAGAGACGATCGGCACACACGACAACAAATAAACCAGCACCAACCAAAGGAACTGCAACTAAACCCTCATCACCTCAACCATCTCATCTCGCGGGATCAGGAATATCCTATGCAGAAGTTACGAAAGATTCCCGAAACTGGACTAAACCTCATCAACCCAATTCCAACGTTCTCAACCTGGACATCATGGGTTATATTAGAAGCCTGAATACGCTGCTACCCACCCTGAAACACAGCTCGGAAATAGAAAAAAAAGGTCAGATCTTAGATTTAATAACTTCCCACATTCTTTCCCTTAATGAATAGTTTAACCCTAGTCTCCCTCAACACAGAATCCATATATTCCCACACTCGTAGACAACACCTCCGTTTGTTTGTTGAAAAGTTCTCCCCAGATGTTCTTCTTCTCTCAGAAACTTGGCTTAAATCAAACTCTCGAGTATACATTCCTAATTACACATTTGTGTCCAACCCACGAACCACTGGCCCTCATGGTGGTACTGGAATTCTAATACACAAGAAATTCCAATTTACTGAAATTCGGTTCACTAACATAACTAATGTCGAATACACGGCAGTTAAACTCTTCTGCAGAAGTAATAAAGTACTGGTTTTGTCGTCTATATACATTCACCCTTCTCGTGAACCTAACTTCCCTAGTGCAGACATTTCTCAAATAATCCAGCAGTCTCTGCCAGCACCTTTCATCATAGGGGGAGACTGGAATGGTCGACATACATCATTTAATGAGATCAAGTGCAACAAATATGGCTACCAATACCTAGATCTCCTCCCACTTCACCCATATGTTTACGCAGACTGTCCATTGCAACCTACTCGAATTTGTAGTACAACCAAATCAACAATCGATTTCTTCCCAAAATCTACAGATATCTATTCATCTAATCCCCCTACAGTGTCCTTTACATTCCCATCCGATCATGGGTCCGTTCACTCCACGGTTCAAATCCCTTCGCTCGAACCACTCTACACAGTGAATCCTATTCCAAATTTTTCCAAAACAAACTGGAAAAAAGTCAATAACGATATTGCTGCTAGTTGTTCAAATTATTCTTTACCGGAATCTTCAAACCTATTCCCTACTGAAATTGACCAGGCAGCTGTAAAAATAGAGCAAATACTGGGAAATGCTCTCTTCAGCCATACCCCTACGATCGTCCCTCATAACCACTTAGGAAAACCATTACCCAACCTCCTCACAAAATTATTGCGCATAAAAAAACAACTCCGACGTAAATTGCATATTAGCTACTCACCCTTTATTAAACAACAGATACAGCTTTTGACCAGCCTGATAAATGCACAACTTAAAAATTTCACCGATCAGACCTACACGTCTACTCTAAACAGTATCAAACCAAACCGTGACCTATTCAAAAATATAAATCGACTAACTGGTCGTAAATTCAAGCCTCGAATAGACTATCTCATCCAACCAACTAACAGTAACATCGCCCAATCGGACACTGATATAGCAAACTGTCTCGCTGAACACTTCTGTAAAACTCATAAACAAAACGATTCCCTCCCAGTCACTAATTTCTATGACACCGTGAATGAATTCATCTCAGGCACACTGGAGCCATCCTTCCCACCATTCATTACCGAATTCAACGAAACCAATAAAGCGTCACATTCCATGGGAACCGACACATTCCTAAGCTTTACAGAATTATCTGAATTGATTACTTCGCGTAACAATAAAAAATCTACAGGCTTGGATAGAATCCCTAACCTTCTATTTAAAAGGCTTCACCCAGAAAACTTACTCCCCATTCTCGTTCTTCTCAACCACATAATAAACGCTTCACATTTCCCAAAATATTGGAAAACAGGGTTGATAGCCCCTATTAGTAAATCCGGTTCTTCCAACAACCCGGCTAACTTCCGTCCCATATCACAGCTAAATTCGCTTAGTAAGGTTTTGGAATGTAAGATATACAAAAATCTTCTCTCATTTGCTAGAGACAACTCCCTTATCCCAAATTCTTAATTTGGCTTTCGTCCACAACACTCAACTTGTCATTGTCGGCTAAAACTGACACATGATGTGACAATGAATCTCCAAAACCAATCCCCTACAATATGCGTCTCTCTCGACATAGCAAAAGCATTCGATTGCGTTTGGATTGCAGGACTGCTCTATAAGCTACATTCAATGTTCGGATTAAACACCCACACCATAAAACTTCTCGCTTCCTACCTTTCTGATAGAAAGTTCATGGTGAAAATAAATTCAACTCTTTCGACACCATACAGTATAACCGCGGGTGTTCCTCAAGGTTCCATTCTCGGACCATTATTATACCTCCTTTATACTTCAGACACCCCGCAGCCACTGTCACCTAATACAGTAATGCTGAATTATGTCGATGACACTTTAATTTATTCAAGCAACAAGTTTGTCAAGGAGGCAAGAAACCGTATTAACAGCTATCTCCCGAATCTCTGTGCATGTTTTACTAAGTGGAAAATCCGACTCAACCCAGCCAAAACTCAACTCATAGTGTTTAAAGGCAGAAATGCGAATTGTACTAACAACACCATACGCTGCCATAACAAAATCAGAATCAAGTTAAATAACAATATAATTAAACCCTCCAAAACCTTAAAGTACCTGGGAATAACCTTCACCAACAATCTGTCCTTCTCCGCCCACACCAAAAACTCGATTCGCAAAGCCGCAATTCAACTTAATCTCTGCAGAAAAGTGATGTACAACCCGAATGGTCTCTCTACCAAAGTTAAATCACTTATCTACAAACAGATAATCAGACCCACTCTCACATATGCATGCCCGATATGGTACCATATTACACCCGCCCAAATGGAGAAGCTACGCATCTTTGAAAGGAAATGCTTCAGACTGATCACTGGCCTCAACCGACATCCCAACTCCCACAAATGTTACAACAGTAGTTCGCTCTACTATGCCGCTAACATTGAACGTATAGATCGACGCTTCCTCGAACTGTCCATCAAATTTATCGAAAATCTTCCCAATAATCCCAACCCGATAATAAATGCGCTCACATCGACTCCGTCAGATAACCGAACTGCCTACCCGAACTGTCTCCACATCAGAACGTTCTTCACCTCTGGCAGATTGGTTAATAACTCTAATGAGATTGTATACCACAATACGGAGCTTTCACCTCACCAATTTAAATATAGTAATATTCAACCCTTCTCCAATATTTTGCGTTTCAACGAACAAACGGAAAGTAGTTCCCCAACCCACATCCCTGACTGACAATATCCTCACTAACCCATTGATCACTATGTTACCCCCTTCCACACCACACTAACTTATTTCAATAATAATTAGGTAACTAGACTAAGTTAAGATAAATTAAGTTAAGTTAAGCAATTTAACATAGGTTAAGTAAATAACTATATCCTGGTTTTCTGACCTTTTCCAGGAAGCTCTACTCACTAAAATCATAATCCATAACCAATATATAACTTTTATCATATTGTTTGAAAAATGTACTAGTAAGTATATGTAAACAATTATAGCTAAGGTATCATAAGTTATCTGTATTGCTTATTGTAAAAATTATTTATGGTCAATAAATACAGAAATGTAAAAAAAAAATATATATATATATATATATATATATATATATATATATATAATAGGTCACGTATATAAACCATAGGTCACAAACGATAATATTTTGAAAAACAATAAATTGATTATTATTAACGTCATCCTAGACAAATATCGCTTCGCTAAACCGGAGGCAATCTCCTCGCAACTCTCCTATAAAAAAGATGATCGTTTACTGTTGGCCGGCACATCTAATAATTTAATCTTTTTAATACTTTTCCTAACTAAAGGTCGAACCTATATTTATGAGTCAACTCTCTAAGGCAAAACCAGATATTCATTGGAATTATTTTTGAACCGTTGCAAATTGTAAGACTCTTGGTAAAAGCTAGTTTCACAGCTTTCCCGCTCCATAAAAAAAAAAATTTTAAAAGGGCATAGAAGTGTACATGTCGTTAAGAAATTAATTGCAAATCAATGGAATCTGTTGGATTGTCTAGTGTAAATAAACCGGATTCCTTGGAATAATACCACGTATCTCCAAGGAATAATTCCACAGTTAATATCAGTAAAAGAAGCAACGGTCCGTCATGGGCGATCTGTGTTAGGGAATGCTGTACTCCAATGCTCTCAAGTAGGAAAATAGTATGTCCCAGAGCGAAATTTCATATATTTGAACAGGATTCACAAACATGGGTGTTTAATGGAACCGCACCCGGAACGAACGATTTCCGGCCAGACCGCTTGTGCGCTTCTTAATTCCCGTCAACGGCACCAATGTGTGAACTCTTTTTGAAATTCATTTTGTTGTACTGCGAATTCCCTACTGAGAACTTTGTGTTTACGTTATCCCTGAAATGAAAATAAAGAGTTATGCGCACATCGTTCTGTTTTATCTCCTGACTACAATCGATCGATCATGATCCCGCAGCTTTCGCCGCTGTTGTCTGGGTAGGGTCACTGACCATCTGGTGGCTGGCGGCTCTATTGCGGGAATTCTATGTAGTTCCCTGCAGTCGGGCGCCCAGGCTTGCGTTACGGCAGAGGGTTGCAAAATGGATATGTGTGTGTGTGTGTTTATGTTGATTGCGATATGGGGGAGACTGGCGCTCTGCGTGAGCACAAGTTAAGCTGATGCAACGATTCAAGAGTTAGTCTGTGGGGGTTCTTTTAAGCTTACCCGAAAAACCCCCCATAATTGCAACCCAACTGCCAACGTTTTTCGCCAATGCAATTGCATTGACACCTGAAAACATTTCCTTGTCCAAGGCCATTTAATGCATACGAGGGTTGCCTTTTATATTTCGGGATTAGAGAACGAAAACAAATATTGATCATCGAAAATCACTTTATTCTTTTTCAAAATATTCCCGATGAAGATCTATACACGTTTGCATGCGTTTGAACCAATTGTCGAAGCACTTTTGCCACTCTGATTGAGGTATCTCCAACACATGCATTCTGAATGCAGCAACCGCTTCTTCAGGTGTCGAAAAACGTTGACCTCTCAGTTTGTTTTTTACGTACGGGAATAAAAAGAAGTCATTCGGTGCCAAGTCAGGACTATACGGCGGATGACCCATCAAATCGATGTTTTGGGTGCTCAAAAATGCAGCTGTCGCAGCCGATGTGTGAGAGCTCACATTGTCGTGGTGAAGAGTGATCCGTCTTCGGCGGTTGGTTTTCCTGATTTCTTGGAAGACAATTGGCAAACAAATGGTTGTGTACCACTCAGAATTGACTGTTCTGCGTTGTTCTAGTGAAACGGTTGCGACATGTCCAGTTTTTCCGAAAAAACAGGCGACCATTTGCTTGGAAGTGCTTCGTGCGCGAACAGCTTTTGTTGGATTTGGCTCATCTTGAAACACCCAGACAGTCGACTGCTGTTTACTTTCGGGCTCATACGCGTAAATCCACGATTCATCACCTGTCACGATGTCATAGACGTGTTTCGAAGCACCGTGACCGTATTTTTTGAGCATTTCTTTCGACCAATTGACACGAGCCTTTTTTTGGGCGATTGACAAATTGTGTGGGATCCAACGCGAACAAATTTTTTTGACAGTCAAATGTTTATGCTATATTGAATGTATGCTGGTCCCACTAACTCCTGAGGTTGTCTCAATCTCACGATAGGTCACATGACGATCTTCCAATATCAGTTCGCGCACATCGTCAATGGTTTTCGGAACAACAACTGATTTTGGACGACCTTCACGAAATTCATCTTGGAGTGAACTACGACCACGATTGAATTCACCATACCATCGATAAACACTGGTCCTTGATGGAGCTTCATCGCCAAAAATTGAATTAAGTTCATCCATGCACTGTTGCTGAGTTAATCTGTGGTAGTTTTTTTACGTAGGCATCGACAAGGATGCGGGTTCTATAAAAAAACACACACTGGAATTGTTCACAAACTCTGGTATAACAGGACTCCGTACTATCACCGACGAGGAAGGAAATATGATATAAAAACGCAGTCTGGTTCTATTGTTAACACTTCTTTATTGTAATCAGTGGAGAGGACAACAGTTTGGTTCCAGGTCATATTTCTAATGTTTGCAAACTTCGCGACATAAGTTCACTCTGTATTTAATTTAATGAAAACGGGCACGAACTTCACTTTGATGCCCGAATGTACAATATATTTTGTGTTTATTTAATTTAATCTCTACACCGACACGAACTCCAATTAGATGGTAGGATGTACAATATGTTTTGCGTTTTATTTAATTTACTCTCTACACTGACACGAACTCCACTTCGATGCTCGACGTACAATATATTTTGGTGATCGCGACGACCTTTAAACTTCTGCCCCGTTGGAAGGTGAAAATCTGACTAACTATTGGATGTCTCTTTACAGATATCCAACAAAAACGAACCTAAGGGATTCGCCGCCGAAGGCCAGCCAATCGAGAAAGTCAAAAAGAAAAAAAAAGGGAAACAGGAAAACTCATGTAGCAGGTCAAATCTGCTGCTACATGTTTGGGAAAGATAAACTGCCGCCATTCGCAAGGGATAGATTCTTGATTGACGTGAGTCAATAAAACCCTTGCCGAAGGCAGGAATCTATCTAGGAATAATGAATCAGGCATTGGTTATGGCCGTTGCCAGATCATTTAAAATAAACATATTTCGGTCGTATGACTCGATGCATGTTATGTTAGGGATGTGTTAATCCCGTTGAAAGGCACTGTCAGGCGAAAGTATCCGCTAGAATGTTTACTTTGTGTAAACTAAAATTGGTGGCCATGACCGATGCTGGTGATAGTTCCAAGAAACGGCAACGGATCATAAAATCGGTCATGTTTAGATCCAAGCAAAATATGCGCGCCTGAAAGGCCAATGTTTGATTTGATCTTCTTTACTTAAGGAAAGATAGATCGTAGACATGCCGTTGGAAATCTGGCTTGCAGCTGTGCAAGCAACCCGAAATAATGCTAGGTCAATGAATGGGTACGAAAATAACACACGGAAAGATCAGCGTGTGTTGGTGGATATGTGCCATCCATTGTTCGGTCGCGGAAGCTCGGTTGATGAATTGATGTCATGGCAAGATGATAATCTTGCCGTGAATTATGCTTTTAGGAATGACCGTGGGGAAGAGGTTTAGAAAAGCACCCAAAAAGAGGTAAGCTGCCTAATATATATTTATGTCGGTTATCCTTGGGGATAACCGAATTAATTCCAGCGAATTGGTTGGCGGTTAATGCCGTAGCAAGGTTGCGTAACCTTGCTAAAAATTCGAATTCAAGGTAAGTCGCATCGCTGGGAATGGTGGGGATCGAGCGATGCATGGCTCTTCGGGCCCTGAAAAGCCCCACAAATCCACGCCGAAAGTTGTAAAAAATAATCGCACGAAAATGTTGACGATTTAATATCATTTTTGGGCCGAGATGAATCTTTTAAGTTACTGTAAACAACACAAATAGCGCTCGTATGTCAAAACGTTCTGAGTGCGTGTAACCTCAAAAATGTCCAACTTTACGACAGAGCTGCCAATGGCCGGATTGCAACACTAGGGTTGCCAAATCCCGAAACATAAGAGGCAACCATCGTATTGCCTGTTGTTTGTTTTAACTTAGTTTTGTTAAAACGGAACCTGGCGCTGTTGGTTTTAATGGTTTTAGATAACCATTGTGCTGGCGCGCAATTTTTATGATACTCAGTGGTTTTGTTTGAAGGACGGCATCTGGCCTGCACATTTGGCTCTTAGGGGTTGTTGTGGTGAACCCTGGGTTCAATGATTATATTTCCAAGTTTTTTATGTGAGCAAATTGAACGTTTAGTTCAATTTGCTTGGAGTTTAATTGATTAGCGCAAATCGAACGTTTAGTTCGATTTGCTTGCTATCCATTTATGTGGGACCATTTGTTGTATGGGCTAATGTTTTTTATTTAGCAAAATGTCACATCCTTTAAGTGGATGTTTTTGGCGTGTATCGCCGTTAGTGGTGGAGGTTGGTTCCAAAGAGGTAAGTTTTTTATTTGGCTGCATGATTGTGGCCGTAACACAGTCGGCAAAAGCCGTATATCGAAACAAAAGACGGGGTATGCCCATTCGAGATGTCGTCTTTCTTCATGATAACCCCAGGCCTCACACCGCGTCCTTGACACGGGATACATTGGAAGAAATGGGGTGGGAAACTCTCGAACACCCTCCTTATAGTCCAGATTTGTCTCCCTATGACTAATTTTGTTCGCACGCTTGAAGAAATCATTTGGTGGAAAAAAGTTCGAAAGTAATGAAGGAGTGGAAGAGCACGTGCGCAATTGGCGAACAACTCGTCTGTAATCTTTCTACAAACAAGCGATATTTAAGCTTTCAAATCGTTGTCAAAAATATGTAGATCACACAGGAGACTATATTGAAAAATGTTGATAGTATAGTTAGTGTGTAACATTATTCAATAAATGTATAAAAAGAAATTACCGTTTATATTTTATTCACCCTCGACTAATTCGCAAAGCATATTTTTTTCAATTCATGAAGACGTAGTGTAGTCACCACAACTATGATGGTTACATCTTCGGTATCAAATTATTCCATCAATGCAATCAAAAAGCTGTAGTAGGTGGTCATTATTTCGGAGTTTATGGTTAATTCTGATGAAATCAGACAAAAGGAGATAACTTTATTATAAATTAGCCCTATAGCCATTTTTGCATCAAGAATTCCCCCTTATTCTGGAATGCTTTTTTTTTCTTAACGAGCGTAAGTCTAAACTTGTTTGATCAATACTTTATAGGATGTATTTCACTATATGATCTACAATAGTTAAACAAAAAAGTAATGGATCTCTCAAACTAATATTTTAACAAAAGCAATTACAAGTCTTCTTTTAGGGAATTTTCCTTCAACTTAACGACGTAAATCTCACATCTATACACAAGTCAACAGGATACCACCATTCGTAATTTTATAGCTTTTTTGAAGCTCAAACCTTTATGAGGAACATCGTTAATGCTACAACTTTAACAATTCCTTAACTCGTAAACACTAACAATAAATAAAGTTTTCCTGATAAGTTGTTCATTGTATTATTCCAGCGAAGGACGGATGAACACACATACTCTATATCTGTATCTATATTTATCCCGCTACAATTAAGGGATAGAGAGTGATGAGTAATTAATTTCAACTTCAGACGTTTACAATCTTCTAACGACGATAAGAACAAGCTTAGAACCACTTACATCGAAAGAGAAACTTTTTCCTGCTAAATGAGAAGATGCTATCTCATATCGTACATTCTGCTTGTGTTTTAGTTAATAACGTACAAGTATACGATCACATCCTTATTCTGGTAAGATATAAATTCTCACGTGCGACTTCTACGAGAGACACGTTTCTATTTGAATTCAATTTTTCTTCGCCTAACTCTTTTAAAGAATTTGAAATGAAATAAATATTTTACACACGCCTTTGTATAATAGGTAACCAGGTAAATTTGACATATTTACTGTTTTCTACGAAGTCCTTGTCTTGCTTTATGACTTTTTATTACGTATTTTCAAATATATATATTTGTAGGAATTAAATTTGTGCAGATAGTCGGAAGAGATTCGATATTGTAAAAACTTCTCCAAAGGGTTGTCGAGTGTGTCAATCAAATTACTAGAATAATTCTTGAAGAATCATATAAATTCTGGCGAGAGTTTCGCAATAAGAGGTAGGATGGGCTTGTGTCGAAATCATAAATTCCAAGAACTCGTCTTATACCCAAAAATATCTAGATTTATCAAATGGATCAATAATCCAGAGAATTAAATTTGAGTTTTGCAACTCTGCGGCCTGGGTGCGAGTCTCATGACGTAGTCGTAAGAAATTTTTTAACTACGTTTTTGAAATTTAAGGTTCGTCTGGTGTTAGTGCGGAAAATGGTAGTGTCGTCCGAGATTTGCGGAGATAAACTAGTTCCTTATTTCGATATTCAAGGCAGCAACGAGTTCAATAATATTGTCTTATCCTAGACAAAGATTGACTTGTCGACCGACTCCGCGAATCTATAATACTTTCCCCAGATGTGACTTACCGCCACAATTAGCTTTTGCATTTCTCCCCGCTCTGATCAAGTTTACTATTTATTGGCCTGTGGTAACCCGAGAGTTCATGACCTCACTGACTCATCTACATCTTCTTTTTGCCGAGTTGGTGTTTTCTTGATGAATTCTTCCCTTATGGTAGTGTCGGCTCATCACACCTACGCCTACCGGGTCTGATCTAGTTTATTAAAAGAAATAAGCGGTATAAGTTGAACCTCATTTGTATTAGAATCGTTTTACGAGGCTTCACCAGCCTTTGTTGTGTTTACGGCTCCCCAACGAGCGATTAACAAAACGCTTCACACATTGCCAAATCAAGCCTCAAACGCCTGAGATGTTTTTTTTTTCATTTCAGCTAAGCCTCTATTCCGTATACCCGATCTTTTCGCGTCCCTCGTCAAACTATCCTTCATGGACGACTCGTTCGAGCCTAACCCCCCTTACTTTACTTGCATGTCTGAATTCTCCCTCGGCCCTCTCATCCCTCTACACATTCAACAAAATCAAGTTATAGAAAAACTTGAACAACTGAAAGACGGTTTCAGTCTCGACCCAGACAGATTCCCTGGTATCCTCTTAAAAAAATGTTCCTCTTCTCTCTTTCTCCCGCTCGCTTCAACCCTCAATCTATCCCTTGCACAAGGTCTATTCCCTGACATTTGGAAATCCTCTTACATAACCCCTATACATAAAAAGGAGCCAAAAAACGATATATCCATTTATCGTCCCATTGCTAAGCTTTCGCACATTCCTAAACTGTTCGAAGGCCTTCTATATGTTGCGTTGTATTCGCTGCACACCCATCATCTCTCCTAACCACCACAGCTTCCTCTCCGGCAGCTCCACTACTACTAACCTTGTCGAATTCACATCGCACACACTCCTAGAAAACGGCGATGAGGTCGATGTAGTCACTACCGACTTTAGCAAGGCCTTCGACAAAATCTCCCATAACCTGATTCTCTTTAAGTTACCTTCCCTCGGTTTTGAACCCCTGCTGATTAAGTGGATCTCATCCTATTTCAATTATCGAACCTGCCGCGTGGGATTTAGATCCACCCTCTCCCATCTTTTTTTTCCAATCTTAGGTGTCCTCCACGGCAGTCATCTCGGCCCCTCCTATTTATCCTAACCATGAACGAGATAGGCTCTTGCATCAATCACTCCTTCATCTCGCTTTACGCGGATGATACCAACATTTTCAAGACAATCCGCTCTACCGACTCCTCACTTCTCCAATCGGATCTTGACACCTTCTCTCGGAAGCGCTCCCCCATCCAGCCACGCCCCTATCTCTTACTGAACCATCCGATAAAATCGGTTAATCGATTCGCGACCTTGGCGTCCTATGCGACAAGGAGCTTAAATTTACCGCACATATTGATGACATAATCCTTAAGGGCAACGCCGCCCTTGGGTTTGTCAAACGCTGGTCGAAGGAATTCCTAAGCCCCTACGTCACCCGATCACTCTACACAACTTTTGTTCGGCCACTACTCGAATATGCTAGTCAGGTCTGGTCCCCGTATCAATTGTCTCACATTCGCAGGATTGAGGGCGTTCAAGGTCGTTTCTTGCGCTTTGCCTTCCGTGGACTAAACTGGGAAAATCCGCTGACTCTACCATTATACACAAGCCGGCTCCCTCTAATCGATCTAAACACACTTGAAGAGCACAGAATCCATGCCGACATCATCTTTGTTCATCGCCCTCTGTCTGGCTCAATCAATTGTCCAAGCTTGCTCTCCACTTTAACGTATCATACAAGCCCCCGTAACGTACGTAACCCGCGACTGTTTTACGTGCCCGCTCATCACACTTCTTACGGCGCTAACGAACCCATCTCGCGTATGCTACGACAGACCAACTCTTTCCCCACCTCCTTCGATTTCAACCTCTCCACTCCCGCGACGTCTCAGAAGAAACTCGACATAACCCCACCCCATCCCTCCAATAACCCCTCTACCCTGAAATCCCACCTCTCCTCTCCTTCCCTCAAACTAGTTCTCCCCTACACCTTTCCAACCCCACCCGCTATTTCAACCTCTCCCCCCAGCTCATTAACCCCACCCCCCTATCAGTCCGCGCACATGCCCTTCACTGTACACTCGCTCTTCCCTAGCCTCCTGCCCCCCCCTATCGCTAGTCATCTTCACCTTCTTGGTTTTTTTATCCTTTTTTTCGTTTTAGTATAGTCTTAAATACTACTCTAGATTTTAAGATAGTCTGTAAGGTTTTATGTTAACTTAATTTAAGATTGCATGGAGCCAAATAAATGAGGGTTCTGCCTCCCAGTGAAACGTGGCTGCATCAAAATCATTGTTTCTATTAAAAAAAAAAAAAACTTAATTTTAAGACGTTGTTGGTGGTTGTCCATAAAAGGGTAAACCTTAAACAAAACAAATCGCAAGTCGGATTACATTCAAATTTAATTTCCGCAGGTATATTTTCCAAAAATGCGAAGTCGATAGTCCATTAGTACACTATTGCGGACACATTCGCTGTTCAATATTCGTTTTTGAATAACATCCCAATCACCCCACTGAGACCCATCCTATCACAGTAATGAAGATGAAATGAGATTGAAATGAAACACTTCCCGCCGTTTATTTCTCGCATAAAATTAATCGCCCATCAACACATCAACTCTTTTCAGCCACCGGCAGCTTGATACTCTGTTTTCCAAACATACAAATGTAACTCATTCATAGCCAAAGCTCTCTGAGCGCTCCTGCACAGCCGCGGTTAATCTTATTGTATCTCAAGCTCTCTCAGGTCACAACGATGTTGCAGCAACATGAAAGGGCAGTCTCCGAAAAATATTGAATGTTGTGAGCATCCGTACCATGTTCCATTTTTTGCTAAAAGCTAGTTTCTCCAAATCAAAAACTTTAGTCGCTGGACAACAGCCAAGGAGGTCCTCCTTGAGTTGTTATTATGTTTCCAGAAGTTCTTTTCGCCTTGTTTGATATATTTTGCATTCGTGGTTGTGAAACACAAATTCCAATGTTTTTAAATTCACCGTTCAGTGCTTACCGAAAACAACTAACAACAATTGTCAATTTCTTGCCGAGAAATTGGTGCAGTCGTAGTATGTTACTAATATGTACATTGGACTTTTCAAATATCTCGTAACCTAACTTTCCTTTACTCAGCTGCCGACTTACGTCCATTGCCCATATATGTTTCTTTGATTCCTACGACTGTTGCTTAAGACAGAGATTATTATTATTATTATTATTATTTATTGGCCTGTCGGAACCCGGAAGTTCATGACCTCACCGACTCGATCCCGCCATCGCTCCCCGTCCTGTACAGTCTTGCTCCACGCTTGACCATCCGATCCCATCTCCTCAAGATCAAACCTAATATTGTCGTCCCATCTCCATGGCGGCCGTCCTACCGGTTTATTTCCCGTTGGTTTACCGTCAAGAATTCTACGCACGGTCCTATCGTTGCCCATTCGCGCTACATCTCCGGCCCATCTTAATCTTCGCGATTTGATTACTCTCACTATTGTAGGTTTGCGATATAGCTCTTCTAATTCGTAGTTATGAAGTTTCCTCCATTGTCCTGCTTCCTCGTCATATTTACCTCCAAAGATACCCCTTAAAACTTTATTCTCGAATATGCGGAATTTGTTTTCTTCCCGTTTTGTGAAAGCCCATGCCCATCTAATGAACAAATCTACAAATACAAGGCCTTCTCGTCCTATCGTTTTAAAGCACACTGCAGTCGACCTTTTTCTTTCCACTCTTTGAATTAGACCTGTGGGGAGGATGTATGGTGCGGTGCTGGAAGGATAGCTGTATGTTTGGGAAACAAGGCGGCCCTGTGTACTTTGGGAGGCGCTGTGGTTATGTTAGGGGAACTGTCGTGGTGACGAGTTCCTGGGTCATGGTTTGACCTGGGTCGATCATAGGAGTGGACACAGTTGTTACCGCGTTGATGCCGCTGGGGCAAGGGGTGTGCGGCGTGGTCCACTGACCTGTTGTGGGTCGCTTGGACCAGCAGGTTTATCGTCCGAGTAGGTCGGAACCTATCGGAAATCTGCTCGCGTCCGCAGCGACGAAGTGGCGTGTGCGGGAAGGGGCAGATAGAGGCGCTGTGGGTATTAACCTGTTGTTGGCAGTATCTGCCAACAGGTTGTACCCATCTAATAGGTCAAATCCCATTGGGGGCTCGCTGACATCGTACAACGAAGTGTCGGGAGACTAGACCTCTTGGGGCTCGCTGTCATCGTACAACGAAGTACCAGGAGATGGGACCTATTGGGGCTCGCTGAGATCGTACAACGGAGTGCCAGGAAATGGAATTGAGGAGACCCGGGCCCAGAGTCGGTGTCTTTCGTCCATACGTTAGTGTGGCGAATTGTTTTGCCGCTGGGACTGGTGATGGGGCCGGGTACTCAGCTGCGCGCCTTACCGATCGAGGGAGGACCTGGTATATCGGCACCGGTGTCGACGACGGCGCTCGATATACGGTAGCTGCGACCTCGACAGAACGGCATCTTGCGAGGAGGTGCCGGCCAGTCGCGCTTGGTTGAAGGTAGGCGACTTAGCTTAGGGGGCTCTTGGCGGGTGGTTGGTTGTGTCCAACCGCAGGGCGCCCTAGGGTAATGGAGGCGCGGTCCGAAGGGTGGTTGATGCAGCTGAGATATGGGATAGGGGGGGGGGGGGGGGGGGGCACTTCGCGCAACGCTAAGAAGAACCCCCACAGGCCTTTCTTCTTTTTTCTTTTTTCTTTTTCTCAACAGCTCTCGCAACACACTCGTCTGGTTTTCCAAAAACTGTGGCCACGCTGTAGGATTGTCAACACGATTGTTTTTACTTTCCGTATGTTCTTTGTTCTTCTGCCTGACCGAGAGAGAATCACGGCGATGATCAATTTCGAAACTATTCGAAGATATCATTGCCCCGGAAAGAACTGCGTTTGCATGCACCACTTATATGTTTTTGTTTTATGTTGTAAAAAAATGTTTGTGTAATTGGCAAATAAATGTAATGTAATTTAATATTTTATGTATTATGTGAAAATGAAAATGTACATTGTGTTTTGTATTTGAGTTTAAGTTGGGAATGTGATATTTTGTAACATATGTATTTAATTAATGTGTAATAAGGTAAATGTTTACTTGTAAAATGTAAATGAATGTTTTAATTTAAAAATGCAAATTGTTTGAAATGTACGTATTTAATATTTAAATTATTGGAATTTAAATTATATTTTATGTATGTGTGCTTATATTAAATGTTCTCTCGATGGGACAAAGGTGGTGAGCGATTTACTACGTAATAGTACCACCTATACTGTCTATATCTATTTTCTAGGTATTATGAATGCCACGGTCATGCGAAACTAAATATAATGAATATATTTCACGTTTCCATTATTCGTCTACTGAAATTTGCGAATCAGTTCACACTGAAAAAAAAATTCAATCGTATGGATAAGGACAGACAATCGTTCTGCAGTCGACGCACACGTGCATAAAATGCAAATTCCTTTTGATATATGTATTTTATATTTTCCTCGTCAAAAATACTTTGTAAACTAATTGGGACTCAAGTAAAATTTTCCATGTTTAAATTTAACATTTTTTAGCATAAATAAAAAGCTATTTAAGTAAATACTCTTATAGGAGAGAATTTGCTTCTATTAGTTTGGGAGTTCAAACCATTCTCGCATGTAAATTCTTAGGATAATACTGATAAATACAAGCATTGGTCCGAGATAAATTGAAGACAGTAGAATCGAAGATAAACAGATAAAGATAAAGAATCCAAGGATATTGATTTATTTCATTCCAACTTCGCTCTTCACGTTAGAATTTTAAATTCGATACATCGCCTCTTGACAAGAATTATGTAATCTATTGTCTAGGATGGAGTCCTTATCTCATACCTCAAAATTAATAATAGTATTTAATTTATTTGCTTCCTAATCTCAGTTATCTAAACACCAGATGCCTAGTATCAATTTTCTAAATCAGCCAACCTTTGCTAAGTTAAGCTAATATCAGGGCCCTACATATCCCTCTGGTCAGTAATGAAATAAATTAATTTTACACAAGACATGGCATCCTTTCCATGACGTTTTGCATTTGAAACCAATCCAGGATGATTGTCTTTCACCTTGTAACCCTTAACCAATGAGGTTTCGTATGGGAACGGAGGTACCATATTCGTGTTTGTATCTAAATATTACGAGCACCCTAAGAGACTCTGAAATTAATTAATTGGGAAACATGGCAAGTATTTACAAACGGAAATTTGCCACTGTTGGCAAGGATATTTGTTTTTAATCTAAGAAGAGAGTTAGATGTACTCCGGCCCACTGACTGTTTGTAAACGATTATCATCATTCAAGTTAATCAGGGGCTTACTGACGTAATACTACAGAACATATTCCACTGAAGGAAGAGATATAAATTTAGGTGATTCAATTTAAGATTCTGTTATAGAGGTGAGGCTTCTGATGATTTCTTTTTAATGTTGCCATACCAAACAATGGGTCAATACCAATCACTAGATATTTTGGGTATTTTAGTAAAGGAAGTTTGTAATGAAGAATGTTAGTAATATTTTAATTATTCGTTTCTTTGCAATTTAATACCTATCAATGGGTGTATAATGAGTTATAGTTACGTAGTTAGAAATTTCTTGGCAGTTAATGCGCTGATAAAGAAGACCCACTGACATTAGAGCTCTTTTGTGCTTTGTTTCTATTTCCTCTCCACAAGGATTAATTTGACGTTTTTCTGTCGAAATATAGAGCTGTTTATTTGTAGAAACCCGAAAGTTCATGACCTCATTACATGGGTCACGTCATCATAACCTGCATTTTCCTCCACGCTAAGCCATCTGATCCGAATTCCTCAACTGACGTCCGAAAAACTCTTAATAAACTGGCATAGCACACCTGGTCTTCACAAACAAGTTCCCTTTGCGGTAAACAAACAAACAATACATTTCTAGTATCGATGACAAGTATTATATTACGAAACGAAAGAGGTGAATCAACCCAAACTCATATATTTAAAAAAAAAACCGATAATAAAAGAAAAAATCCAGCGGTATTGTGTGCTGAGAAGCCGTGGAAGGCTTTTAGAACAGGCTACTGAGTCCACCCCCCCCCCCCCTTGGACTCCAAGGGCGGAGAAAAACTTCTCTTGATTAGCTCTAGGGTGGAAAATAGGACGACATCACGTGTTAGTACACTTAGCATGGCTCGTAACAACGCAGTCGTAAACAAACCTCAAAAACCGAGTAACGGGTAAACGAATATATGGCGGCTCAGTACAAACCACAACCTCCGCACAGTCTCCGCAAGCAAAGACTTGTGAGTTTTTAACATATACACACACAGAGTACCCAAGCAACAAACAGTGAAGAATCACATAGAAAGAAAATCGAATAAGCCAAGCATCAGAGCCGTATACCATAGCGACAACATAACAATTCCGCATCAGTTGCATGTACTTGAGTTTAGAAATCTAATTCGTACACGCAGCAGTGGCCTGGCGTGTTGACCATTGGTTCAATTTTTAGAGATTCTAACTGTCGTAGCGTCAGTTCAAATCACACGTTCTTCACGATCGTAGCAAACGCTATAGACTCACGCCGAGCGTGGCTTATGACTAATTAAGTCAACCGCGCTCTCGGTCACTCTCACACACAAAGAGAAGTCACGGCGTGGAGTTGAGGGACTTTTCCCGCAAATTTCATGTGATATACCACATGTGCTAATAATTAGCGGGAATATGATTTCACTTGGATATCGCTCGCCGCCGAGACCGGAGGTCCCTAAGAAGCCCAACATCGGCCGCCACCAGGGATTCCAGCAACAGCAGCCCTCTCGACGCCGACGACTGTTTGGCGATCAGGATTCAAAAAATATACCTTCTAGTACGATTCAACTCGAAAACGCCAACGGGAAACTACACCACCTCACAACTCGCGTCAAGGCAAAGCGTCTAAGCCAATTATGGCCCAGCTTTCGAAAAGAGAGGGACTCGAAGAAAACCACCAAAGAGAAACCCAAGTGTGGGTGATAGATTGTGTCATGTGATATAATTAATGGAGTTTATTTGGCGTGTAAATAAGTAGCGTTTATTCTATGCACAATAACAGCAAGTATATGCACTGTTGTACGTCCGGCGTGTGTCTGTTGTTGGTTAAGCGACGACTGTGTGGCGAGGTATACTGGTGCGGGTTAAGTGTGTGTGAATGTGGGCAACAGAGGGTGCAGCATTGAGGTGTGTGTGTGTGTGTTTTTTTTTCGTTTCGGTAGGAAGGTGGAAATCTTCAAAAGATACCTCTTGACCGATCCAGAGGTATGCCGGGTTTTTACCGGCTAAAACCACTTCCCGCCAGGCACATAATTTCGTTGATCCCCGCCGAACTTTCTTTTAGATATTCCATCGCGGGGCGGGACGGAGTTTACCTGTTGCTCCGCTCGTCGCGTTGCAACTACTGCATCATTTCACATAGAACATCATTTGCTACGGACCATGCCTGTTTTGAACTCAGCATGTATTCTATTACTCCAGGCCGAGTAACTGTCCGTCTCATATGTCTTCCCAAAATCGTTCGTGGGGTCTTGAATCTCACGCACTCTATGAGTACGTGTTCCGCATTTTCTATTTTGCCTTCGCAATACAAGCAGTATAGGTGGTTCACATGTTTATACTTGTGCAAGTATTGCCCGCCATGTTTTCTTTCCACCAATGTTTCTATATCAGGTATTATGCTGTGGATCCATCTTCATTTGGTGGAAGAATCTCACCTTCGCTACCATTCTCCGCATTCTCCGACGATTCTCTTGGGAGACCTTATGCAATACAGCGTTTTCTTTAGCTGCAATGTCAAGTGGTGTCCTCCCGGCCAAAACATTTATGGCATCTTCGGATACCGTTCGAAATGCACAGCATACTCTTAGTGATGCCAGTCTATGCGCTGAGTTCACTCCCCTCATGTATGACTTATACTGTGCGGCTGCTGCCCATATGTGAGCGGCATACATTATAGTGGAGGTGTTGACACTGGTTATGAGTTTCCTTATATGGGGCCGGGGTCCTCTAACGTTGGGTAGCAGTCTCGCCAAAACTTTGCATACTCTTGCCGTTTTTTCACTCGTTTTCCTCAGGTGTTCCTTGAAGCTCAACCTGTTGTCGAGTATAACACAAAGATATTTAATATAGCGACTGGATCTGATTATTTGTCCTTCTATTTCCAAATCAAGGTGTTCAACTTCCTTGCGGCTGGTTATTAAAACAGGCTCCGTCTTATGTCCGGCTAGTTTCAGTCCTGCCATATCTAGCCAGCATTTAATGCTCTGGATTGCTTGGCAGCAAATATTCTCCAGGTCATCTAGATGTTTAGCGACGGCTACTATTGCATCTGCGTACCCAATGATTCTAACCCCTTGACTCTGAGCACACCATCATACATGATATTCCATAACAGCGGACCTAATACAGATCCCTGAGGTACACCTGCTGTTATTTTATATTCCTGTGGTCTCTCATCTGTGTCATAGAGCAGTCTTCTATCCGAGAGATAGTTTGCTAATATACGCACCAAGTAGGGGAAACTTGTAGATCGCCCAATGCTTCTAGAATCCGATTCCAATTCACCGAGTTAAACGCATTTTTAACATCAAGCGTCACCACCGCGCAATATTTTTTTGGTACCACCTACCCACCGTGCTCCAGCTATCCCATTGCGAGCGATGTCGCACACCACAGATAGTGCTTTTCAGGTTGATCTACCTTTCCGGAACCCATACTGCGATTCAGAGAGCCCCGATGTCCTCTCAGCGAATTCTTCCAGGCGAGTGGCAATTACTCGCTCAAGCAGTTTTCCTGTTGTGTCCAGAATGGACAACGGGCGATAAGACGACAGCTCTTCTGGATTCTTGACACCTTTTGGTAAAAGCACAAGCCGCTGTTTTTTCCATCGTTTGGGAAATTGTCCTGTTTGAAAGCAGGTTGTGTAGAGACTGCTGAAGACTTCCGGCTTTTTTGTTAGAGCAGTCTTCACTACAGCGTTAGGGATACCATCCAGTCCCGGGGTCTTGTTTTTTTTTTATAACCCCTGCAGCCAAGAGTACCTCTTCGGTGGTCACGGGAGGTATTTCTCCTTCAGGGATCCTCCACTGCTTTTGCACTCTCAATACCTCATCACACTGCGGGAAGAGGACAGCAACGATTCTGGCCATGCCACTTTTCCTTTTTTGCATTTGGCTACTGTTACTCTGTAGTCGTTTCATGACTATCCTGTAAGCGCTGCCCCATGGGTTGTTACTTAATTCATCCCTTAGGGAACAGAACGCGTCATATTTCCTTTTGCGGATCACATTCCTCAACTTTTTCCGTTTGTTGACGAATTCCGCATGCAACTGTGTGGAGGTGTTACGGTTTCTTGCTCTTTGTTGCAAGCGTCTTAACTTGTTGCACTCCGATCGCACATGGGCGATTTCTGAGTTCCACCAATTCACTGGTTTGATAGCGCCTGCTGGTTGTCTTTGTCGTGACATAGAAGCATCACATGCGGTAGTTTGCCACTTCATGACTTTTCCAGTCTGCCTGTTCGCATCGACCTCTGCGTCAAACTGTGCGATTTGGTCTTCCAGTATATAATCGAGCAGTTCCGCATCGAGGCCCTTCTCTTTCCACCCATTTTTTTGGACTTTCTTCGCCAATTTGCCAGTGATGAATCCCCTGTGCGATATTATTTCGTACATCACGGCTTGGTGGTCACTATGGGTGTGTGTGTGTGTATATGTGTGTGTGTGTGTGTGTGTGTGTGTGTGTGTTTTTTTTTACATGAGCGAGTTGATGCTCGGCTCATCACCATCACTGATAAACAAAACATCCAAGAAACAGCAGATGGGATAACTCATAGCACAGAGTATCCCAACTACTGATAGCATTAATGACCTACGCTATCCCAACCAGTCATGACTGATAACAAATCCATAATCCGAGGAAACCTCAGCAATATATAAAGAGATACATTCACCAAACCAAGCAGAGTTAGAGTGAGAGTAAGAACTTTAGTCTTAAGGAATACATATCATTGTACAATTAAGAAAAAATAAGGAGTATCTGAGACTCCGTTTTTTCTAACTCAACTAACAGTAAAGGTTAACAGCGCTAAAGTTACCCCACTATTGGACTATCGCGCCAGAGGGATAGTAAGCGGAATTACAAAGATGTCCAATTATGAAACGAAGGTTATTAGAAACCCGTTTGACAGCCACGTGAATAATGGCTGGGAAACATCTCGTTACTCAATCACAATAGGACTAAACATCAGGCGGCTCAATAGAGACATTACACTCCAGAATCTGGCGATCTCTTACCGCCATACTACAAAAAGGTAATCCCTTGCCGAAATAGGGGCTAAGGTCCCTGGTGTGCTATTCACTAGATGTCTAGTGTTTAAAAAAATAAAAATTCCAATATTGAAATAAACAAACCAATCAATATTAAGACATCCTAAAAAGTATGACATATATAGTATGCCAAACTAGGGTTAAGAGTGCATACAGGTGTAGATAGTTATAAGTTATTAGTTGTGTAGGCAGATGCAAGACCCTTGACAAAGCAAAAGAAAAAAAAATGAATTGAATATAGAAAAAAAGGAAAACGGATATCGAAAAACTAAAGCCATGTAGACAAATAAAATAATAAAACTATGTATCAGCCCCACTCTGGCGCAAGACTAATGACCTTGCCCGGAGAAAACAAATCATTATGGAAAATTTCACAAGCCTCAGGACTTGCTAAATAAAGCCAAGCCCGGTTCCCGGTTGTAGGGCCGATGATGGTGATGATCAGCCCCATACATTACAGTCCTTAATATTAACAGGTTTATAGGATTTCTTTTATTTTTTGTTGATGTTATTCAGACAATAAGAAAAATTGCAAAAATGAAAATATAATAAATATATGTCGTTGCCATTGCCAAATGTGGATCGTGTGACGAGGCCTGTACTATTTTTGAAATTAGATTACAACTTATCGTTTTATCCTTGTTTTCTTTGTCTTAAGAGACTTTTTTTTTCATAACCACCCGGATAAAACCAGAAATCTCATTATTTAATAGCTTCACCCACTGGTGTGGAATTCTGGGGTCCCTGCACCCCAGATATGAATCCGTTCGACTCATATATATGAAGCGCGGGCAAACTTGTTCCGAGATCCAAACGTAGCATCATTAAGAGTTGCTTTTGAAATGGCATTCCTTGACATGAATCGTGATGCAGTAGAATGGACCTGCGCACGTTTCCGAATGAGAATGAATGCAGCCATTTAAGGAAGTTGGTGTTATGTTGAGTATAAGTAACCTTATTAAACTAATTTCGTAACCCCTTTCGCTTTTTCATATACTCATAAAAATAATGTAAAATGTGTTCGGAAATTGATTACGCATCCTGCGCCTCTGATTAAATTCGTATTCATTTCCTTACATTTGATTAGTAACTTGTTCTTTGAAACAACCATACAACGATATCAAGCAGAGTAATAAATTAATAATAAATATCAGTGGCATTATTGAATCCGAAACGGAAGGGCACGAATGAATAATTCAATAAAATTATCCAGCCGTACTAAAGGAACACGCGCAACTCGATATTGTTTCCTTTTGGCAGGGAAATGCTTTCAGTTATAAATCCACTGAAGCATTCAAATGGGTGGATTGGGTTCTTTTTTAATTCTGCCACAACAAGAGTGCTCCCCTTTTTGAAGTAAGCTGGGATGCCGGTAAAATTTGTATCAAACGTTCTTTGACATTTCTTGTTCAAGAAATTGCTAGTGGATTTCATAAATATCTAATTACAATTCCTTGAATCGAGAACCTAACGAGCGCTTTGACTTGATGGCAGGTCCTTGGGTGCGGTATTTAATGCGCACCACTCATCGGTTTTCCTAAAACATTTTTCGGTTAGGTTTAAGTTAAGGGATCCGAAGTTCATGGCGAGGATAACGAAAGGCTAAAGGTTACAAAATTTCGATCAACTTTGGGAGATTTCGTCCTTGTGGAGATGGTTGTCCATGACTGTACCATAGAGGACATTCAAGGCTATTGCTACTTGCACGTAGTCTCGTACTGCTAATTTGTTAATAATAAAATTAGTGTACGAATGGCGAGGGTTGTGGTTATGTATATTAGCTGTAATGTGCAATTCCAAGTCACACACCGCATTTAGATGAGAGCCTTTAGTGAGGTACTAGATACCACACTTTTCACAAGCGTGTCATCAGAATGTCTTTATACAATATGGAATCTTTTTTTTTCATTTATTTATATGCGTGCACGAAATATATTTCGCGAAACTCTTAATGAAAATTGCAGAACAAAAGCCAATAAATAGGGAAAGCAAGAGTTGTAGTAGGTGGACAACTATTACCTGAACAGATATGTGGTAAAGAACATAAGATCATGTAAAGATACGAACAAGGTCCACGCTACCGACTCTATTTATGCCGTTCTGAAAAGAGCGCCTGTTATGGGAGCGTGGGGGTTTCTCTATTCTATATGAGAAACAACCCACAATTCCAACCACAATTCCTACCTAATTTCGACCGCCTTTCAGCGCGTCAAATCAACCCCATTTCCCCCTACTTACCTGTTCACCTGCAAAGCATGTTACCACCAAGGACACATAGCTAAACTCATTGTTCCACGCAAACAATGCATAAATGAGTTTAGCTTCCCTTTTTTGCCATACCGCAACTCGTGTCCGTGTCGATTAGCGACAACCAAATCCAGCCGGACGAAGTTGTTGCATCATTGCAGAACCGCTGGGGAAATTTATCAAAACATTCGATTGAAACACGTGATAATATTTCCCTAGCGTTACTTCGGCTTTTCTCCAGACACTTCATTCGCTGGGGATCAATGCTCCCTTTTTGCAGGTGAATATCATCAGCTTAATTCTCCTCTCTTTCTCAGTTCTGTCTTCGTACAGATCAATGTACTCTGAACCCACCATACTACCGCATCAGGTCAATGGGTTCCGCTCAGAACTACATTGATTCATGCACATACAACCAAATCCACCCAAAGATAATCGTACAGCGTGTTTCTGTTCTCTCATTGTCCCGCACTCTTCGATCATCAGTTTACCAATGTAACCTACCACACATCGAATAACGTGGCAATGAGAGAGCAGAAGTATGTTCTCTTTTGGTTGTATCCAATTTCTTCCCTTTTCAGTCAGTCGATTAAAGAGATTAACAAGAGGAGGTTGTGTCGCTAACCACCGCCGCGTGTGCATGCTTATGCACACGCTTGTCCGCGAAGATTAACTGTTTTTCGGGTAACAGGCTAACGCTCCTCGAGTGCCTAAGAACGTTCTACTTATCGAAATGTTAATTAAAAACTCAGCTGCGATGGCGCAACAAAATCAAACAAAAAAGAAACATTTATCCAACCAACAAACATCAGTGTGTTATTTATTGTTCCTGTTATCCTGGGTGGACTATTCTCGCAACCGCGAAACATCGTTGGGAGATATAAGGAATCCGTGCCATACGTTGGCACATCACCACTTATACTCCCACAGGAGGATCAGTTTGGCCAGTCGATGAGGTCACTGCCGCATCGACTAGCCCAAGGGACAGTCAACCCTCGATTGACTAAAAGAATGAATTTGAATTTATTTAAATTGCAATTCGAATTTAACATTTATTTTGGGTTTTGCGTGTGAATGCTAAACCGGTTAATTAGAAATTTTATTAATGTTTTTATATACATTTATATGAATTCTATGGACCTGTGGGCGCTGAATTGGAAACTAACTTCAAATTTGAATTTTGATATTAATTTGAGTATTAAATTATTGGCATCCACAATATCGGATAACTGTATTAACATGACCTCCTCGATAGTATAGTGGTTAGTATACCCGCCTGTCACGCGGGAGACCGGGATTCGATTCCCCGTCGGGGAGCCTCTGGCGCAAGACTAATGACCTTGCCCGGAAGAAAACAAATCATTATGGAATATTTAACAAGCCTCAGGACTTGCTAAATAAGGCCAAGACCGGTTCCCGGTTGTAGTGCCGATGATGATGGTGATGTACTAACATTGAAACCAAAAATGGACCGCCCTATTACACTGTTGAAATGGCGAGACAAAAAGCGTCCCAAATAGAAGCAAGCTTCTTTATTTATTTTTAAGATTAGTAGTTTAAAATAGCTGCTGGGAGAAAGATTTGTTAGTGGTTTAATGTAGGCCCTTCGTTGTTCGTATGAAGGAAAACGACGTCCATGCGCCGTTATGTATTTTTTATTATTATTTTTTTTTATTAGACTTCTCTCGGGAGAGGCGAACCTATAGCGCCGAGTGAGCGCCCCGAGATGCCATCAAATAACTGTTGTAGTTCTTTTTGAACAGTTGCAGGTTGTAACGCTCCGGGAACACTCGCGTGGGAAGGGACTTCCACATCTTCCCCGCTTTGTAACGGAACGAGTTCTGATGCAGGGATGTTCGAGCCGTCGGGAGATGAATCACAAACGGGTGCGATCCGTCGGATTGTCTTGTGGAGCGCATATAAGCCAAAGTGCGTGGAACAATACCAAGAATCTTCGAAGAACAGCACCCGATATAATATTTGTAAAACAGACAGAGGTCGGCTACTCGCCTTCGATGTGATAGCGACTGTACTCCCGACGTCAGCGCCGAGTCCCGATCAGGCGGATCGCTCGTCTCTGTGTGCTCTCAAGTAGGTCGAAGGTATGTTTAGGAGCTGAGCTCCACACATGAGAGAAATATTCGAGCGCGGGTCTAATTTGGGATTTATATAGGAGAGGGCCGGAGTAAAATATTTCTTGGCTCTAAAAAGATAGCTCAGTTTTCTTGAGGTTGACCTGGCGATTCTCGACACGTGTTTATGCCATGATACATTCCCGCAGACCGTGATGCCGAGCGAATGCAAGCTATCCCCAGCCTCGAGGGCCCGGCCATTCTTCATCAGCTGTGGAACCGATGATCCAGTTTTCTTTGTGAATGTTGTATATTGTGTCTTCGCGGCATTGAAGTCTACGAGATTGACCCTTCCCCACTGCAGGGCCCTATCTAGATCCTGATTCAGAGAGTCAATGTGTCTACATCTCAGCTGATGCGATGCAGATGCACCAATCGCCCGAACACTCGAAAAGGAGGAAACAAGCGTACTATCATCCGCAAAACTGAACACTTTGTTACCCGTTGTGTCCAACTAATCATTTATGTGAAGCAAAAACAAGGTTGGAGCCAAAATAGAACCTTGGAGCACCCCCGAGTTAACAGGATACAGATCCGAACACTCGCCGTCCACAACAACCCGGATCGATCGATTCTCGAAGAAGCTCCTCGTCCAGTCGCATACTTGGTTGGAAAGTCCATATGAACGAAGTTTGCTCAGCAACGCCCCGTGCCAGACGCGGTCAAAAGCCTGGGAGATATCCAATACGACCGCCCTTGACTCACCATGCCGTTCAATCGCAGGTGTCCATATATCGGTTATAAGTGTCAAAAGGTCTCCCGTGGACCGCCTACCACGGAATCCGTATTGACGATCATTCAGAAGTTCGTTGCACTCCAAATACTTAACTAACTCTGTATTGATGACTTTTTCCATTACCTTAGATAAAATAGACAGTAATGCTATCGGACGGTAATCTTGTGGGAGACACTTTTTTCCCGGCTTTAGGATTGGCTGAACTCGAGCGATTTTCCAGCAGACAGGAAAGGTGCTCCGTGCATAAGATAAGCGGAAGAGTCTGCCAAGAACCGGCGATAGTTCTGGAGCACAGTTCTTAAGGACTATTGCTGGTATTTCGTCCGGGCGGGTTGCCTTCCTACAATCCGGTTCACGTAGAATGCGTTGAATAGTGCGCGGATGAAATCTTACATCCCGCATGGAAGACCGTACCGGCGAGATCACATGTGGCTCCAAAATGCCGGTATCGAGGTTTGAATTCGTGGAAAATAAATTCGCCAACAATAAAATAAATTAGCTTTATCCTGTCACCAACGGGGAGAAAGAGGAGGAAGCGAAGTTACTGCTGACAGCCCTTGCCATTAACCAGAAGGAGGGCGAACCAGATGGGCACTGAAGGAGTTTATTGGTCACTCTGTCGTTGCGAGAATTCTTCATGGTATCAGTCGTTTCTGATTCTAACAAAATTCGTTATGTTAACATCAGTGGAATTGGGGCGCCATTGCTTAAAAGGTCTATTTTTTGCCACTGTAATCAACTCGCATTTTTTATCAAACCAAGGTTTATCAGATGAACTTCGTTTGATGGAATGTGGAATATACATCTCCATCCGCACAAGAATAATCTCTGATACCGAACCCGCGCAAACGTTAACATTGGAGTTTCCGAAGCACACCTCGGGCCATGGAAAGGATGCGAAGAAATCTCGCAAATCGTCCCATTTAGCAGCCCCATACTTCCATACATGGCGAGGCTGCCTGGGCCGGTTGTTCGCTTGATATGCAAGTGCTTGCGCGACAGATACCAAGCAATGATCTGAGTTTCCCAGTGGCGAGGAAACCTCTACGGTATAAATACTCGGTTCAGATGTCAAAAACAGATCCAGGGTGTTCGCATAAACGCCTCGAGCATCCGGCACTTGCGTTGGCTCCCCAACGAGATGAGTCAAGTTGTGGCTTACAGCAAACATCTCCGCCAGCCTCCCAGCCTCATCGGCTCTGTTAGAATGTAGCAACCAGCCGGAATTGTGCACATTAAAATCGCCAAGGACAACAATTTCAGAAGCTGGGTGGTTGATCTGTATCTAGTCGACGGTATATGAAAGATCTTCGAAAAATGTCACCGGTCGATCGTCATTCGGGGAGCGGTAAAGACAACAAAGAAATTTAACGGAATTCCTCAGCACGACCCTCAACCATATGATGTCCATATTATTGGGTTCCAATGCCTCCATTCTCTGGGAAGCCAGATTGGAGCGCGCGAAACGCAGACTCCGCCCCTAAAACGGAATCCCGAATGTAAGTCGTATCCTGAGCAACGAAGATATGTCGAATCAGTTGACTAATCGACCTGGTAAGGGCAAGGATATCAGGTTTCGTTGTTTGCAAATATTGGTGGACGGCGTTTACATTCGTATTGGTGAAACCGAAGCCCTGATATTACAAAATGCCGTCACCACTCGAGCGTGGGCAGAGCCTTGAGAGCGAGCCCGGTTATGCGATGACGAACCTCTTAAAGTTGCATTATTTATCATGATATCTGCATGATGTTCCCCCTGACATAGTCCCCTCCGGAGATCCGGATGGGAGACTAGTTTACCTCCGGAATTCTTTATATCAGAAGGTTCCATCATGACTTATCTCCGTGTCAGTCCGAACCATCAGCCACACATCCGAAACACCGTCGAAAATTTCTCTGGGCGATATTGCGGAATGTACAGCGTGTCGGGGTGGTATCTCACCTTGGGACCGACTACCACCTAACCAATCTTTTCTCGAACCGGTCCATCAGCCAAGCCCCGAAAGATGGCCAGGGATCTCTCCCCACCCTTTCACGGGGCCTAAAGCTTGATGGGGTGATATTTCACCGGGCGCACAGGGCGTTGGGACCCCGGCTACCACTCGGCCCTTAGTTGCCTCTTACGACAAGCCAGCCTAGCTGTGAGTATATTCTAACGCCCTACTCACAGGATCAATATATGTTGAACTGAACGAAGTTATATTGGACTGTTGGGAGTTTACTGAATTTAATTTAATGCTTGATGTAGGAACACATGGTAGTGTAGTATGATTGAAGATTGGTTCTCTAAGTCTATGTGCTGAAGTACAATTAATATTTTAATTAGAACTGCGAAGATACTTACCAGTAGAAAATATGAAGGTCGACCCATTTCTTAATTTTTATGACATCATAATTCGAACAATCTGTAGATAACATTATTTTACCCAAAGTCTTTACCATCTTTTGAGTAATCTAATAAAGCGTTCATCTTATATGCGCAGTACTACAAGAGGGCTGAAATTGTGCTAGCAAAATCACTGCGGGAGAACAGAAGATTGGTTTTTGACCAATATAACTTCATCACAGCAATAAATATCTGTTTTCTACGCAGCACACAGCACAATACCAGCTTAAGACTTCCTGCAGACGAAGCAACTTACCATTGTGTGTATCGAGCTGGATCTAACGTAAAGCTATAGAATGCCATGTTTCAGGCCAATGTCCCCAGTAGTTGGGATCCCCATAAATCGACAGAGACACTTCCGGCGCATTTTAAAATGGAATTTTTAGCAATATGCAGTCGACCATATGCTGCCTTTTGGAAAATAAATTGTAATCTGAACAGCAGCTTCCGGTGTTCCTGAGGAAGCAACCTAGTGAAGCATTTAAATGACCATCGATGCCACAAACAACAGAACCTGTTTCCGCTCCTTAAACCTCTGGGAATTTTGCTGTGTGTCCGGTCACCCGTAGCAGCACAGCAGCGTGTGGTTGCTTTTTCGTTGGCTTTATCGATTTTTGTTAAGCGGAAAATCCTTTAAATTGAGAATTCTCTATTCATTCGTCAGTATTTTGTGATACAGACCGGTGCCAATAGCGAAATTATTAGAATAATTTCTTGCGATTTGGTACTTTATTTCAATGGTCTTTACTTTCGTACTTCAAATTGAGTTTATTTATGTCTAATGAATGAAGTGAGTTTTTACTTTCATCCAAATTCAGGAAGTCGACATCAAATGTTCACCTTTTACAATATTTTTAATTTTAGTCTGAATATAATGAATTTTGTTAAATGAAACAATTTTGGCACTGACGTTCCTGTAGAGAATTCTTCACAAGCTTGACTTGAGTGCTTTCATTTACTGAAGTAAAACAATAAAATACGACGCAAATGAACAGTTTGGTTTTCCGCTTTTAATTTGTCGTAAGATCTCCAAAAATTAACCAAATCGCAATAATTTTATGTTAAGAATGAAGTGAATGAACTGTCAGCTATTAAAAGATATATGACAAACATATGTGTGAATGACTTCAGTATGTCAAAACTGTATTAACAGCGTCTATTGCAAAAATACGCAGTGACTTTATAATCAACCCAAGAGTTAAAACACGTTCCTCGTTGCTGATGGTTTAACTTCCACTTTTCACTCGTCCGGGTCTAGAAAATTCTCCGTTCTTCAGTCATGAAACATGTTATAGTTGCCCGGAAACTCGAATCGTGATTTCGAATTAGTTTCAACGCAAGTATTCAGAACACGTAGGCAACATACAAGTGAATGTTAATAATTAATTATTAAAAACTATTTTGTTTCTTAAACATTTTTTAGTCGTGCGTACAAGTCAACGCACAAGCTGGCTGTTTGTTTAAATATCAGACTTGGGCGTGAACAAGCGAACGGGGACGTGACTAGCCTATATAAAGCGAAGCTCGTCCCGTGTGAACGGACATTCCAGCAATAGGATTCCCATTGAAAGGAAATCATTGTACAGATTGCAGACTGAAATAAACAAAATAAATAATTAATAAATTTAATTTAATAATGGATTGTGCGTATCGAGCAACCTAAGGAAGTAAACATATTCATCTCACAACACCTTCCCTCTACCTTGCAAATAAGTATAATTCTTAGGAGAGGAATAATACTCTTAGGTATTATGTATGTCTCACAGTAGGAGCTCACGTTTACAAAAAATTTGAACTGCTTTTATTTGCAATTTATATTCATTGCCGCATTTTGATTTTAACTTAATTATGATTAAGTTTTGTTTTTTTTTTTCAGATTATTACACACTGTGAACTACTTACATATATTTTGATAAATATTGTATTTATTTTTATCGTTAAATTGCAAATAAAAGTAGAATTATTTATTATATAATTTTGTTATTTCCCCCGCTTGGTAGAAACCTTGACATGGTGCGGGGGCTTAAACTACGATGAATCACCCAGGCTATGTTGACGGAAGCATACGCTTCCAGTAGGGCAATCCATGTCAGACAGGCTAGCGAGGAGTGACATACAAAGATCTACCGCCACTAATCCAGGGTGTTACGCGTCACCGTGCCCATTGGATGGTTTGCAGCCAGGGGTATACCGACTGTATTATAACGGCGCCTCTCTGACACCGGGTATAATCAGAGCAGTAAGCAGACCTTACGATATCAAGGATGGGGCTCTGATATGGCGGACCATTTGAAACTCCAGAGTGATCCAATGAAATGAATGATCAATACACAAAAAACAATCTCACAAAAAACCCGATAGGCGTAGGTGTGATGAGCCAACACTACCATAAAGGAAGAAATCATCAGGAAAACACCGACTCGGCAAAAAGAAGACGTAGGGAAAAACGGAAAAAGCGGGATATACGCGTCGGCACGTGGAATGTTCGAACGTTATATAAACCAGGCGCGATACAGACGGTCGTAGAAAACACGAAACAATATAAAATGGAAATCGTCGCGCTTCAGGAAGTTCGACTTCCACATCAAGTAATCGAAACCAACGGATTTACACTGGTGTGTGGGGGTACCGATACACATAACCTCGGAACCGGCTTCATCATAAGCAATAAGATTACGCCCCATGTAAAAGATGTGAAATTTATTAATGACCGCATGTCTGTGCTAAAAATATAGGGCCCATGGTACAATTATGTATTTATAAACGTACACGCCCCAACAGAATCTGCGGACGAAGGACCGAAGTACACGTTCTACGAGACCCTAGAGGATGGGACCTCATCATTCGACGTTAAAATCCTCCTCGGCGACCTCAATGCGAAAATTGGAAAGGAAGATATCTTCTCGCCAACTATAGGTAAAGAAAGTCTACACGACGTTTCAAATGATAATGGAATTCGAATTATCACGTTCGCAGCATCAAAAGATCTGGTAATGAAAAGCACGATGTTTAAGCACAAGGAAATTCATAAAGCCACATGGATATCACCCGACGGCGTAACGCGCAAACAAATAGACCACTTCCTCATAGACAAAAGACACCACTCGAATATCCTTGACGTAAGATCATATAGAGGAGCAGATTGCGACTCCGATCATCTTCTAGTGATGGGCAAAATCAGGAGTCGCCTCGCAACAATCCCACATGAGCAGTCACGGGAGACAAACAAAACGTTCGACATTGATAAACTGAAAGACCTACGCAAAAGGGTTGAATATCAAGACGAACTAACGAATAGAATTAGCATTCTAGATAATGTGAGCGGTGACGAAGAGGAAGCTAATAGTGTGGACACTAAATGGACATCGATCAGAGACACAATCAAACAAACAGCCCAAACGGTATTAGGATTTAAGAAAACAATTAAGTCCAAACCTTGGTTTGACGATGAATGCAGGGCGAAGATCGAAGAACGTAAACGCCTCAGAGTGATCCACTTACAAAGATATGATGAAGTCAACGCAGAAAGATACGCGACGATTCGAAGAGAAACAATGAGACTCTTCAAACGCAAAAAACGCAAATGGGAGAAGACTCGGATCGAAAAAATCTTAGAAAATTCTAGAGCGAAGAACGTCAGAGGTATGTATGCCGGAATAAATTCAATTAGAAATGGCTACCGAGGGAGAGTCAAAATAATTCGAAACGCAAACGACTGAAAAACATCAAGGCCCCCGGAGTCGATTGCATACCGGCAGAGCTTGTGAAGCATGGAGGAGAGGCAACTGATCGAAAGATTCACCAACTCATCAAAACAATATGGGATAAGGAAGTCATTTCGGAAGAATGGAAAACCTCAATACTCGTCCCTATTTCCAAAAAAGGTGACAGATCTGACTGCGAAAATTACAGAGGAATATCATTGCTCCCAACCACATGCAAAATACTAACAAATGTCATACTGGCGAGAATTACACCGTAAGCAGAAGACATATTGGGAGGCTACCAATGCGGATTCCGTAGGAACCAGTCAACGAGCGACCAAATGTTCACAAGAGGGCAACTACTAGAAAAGAAGTGGGAACACGGAGAGACGGTTCACCAACTGTTCGTTGACTTCAAAAAAAACCGACGACTCAGTCTCAAGGCAAAGACTCTACCATATTGTAGTTGAGCTGGGAATCCCGAAAAAATATGCCGCCGTCCTTCAAATCTGTATGAACGAAAACAAGGGGCGAGTTAGAATAGAAAACCACGTCTCAGAACCATTTGAAATCCGCGACGGACTAAAACAGGGCGACGGCGTCTCACCATGTCTCTTTAACCTTGTCCACGAGTATATTATGGGGAGGAAGTATGTTGTGCGGGCGTACTGCACTGGTTCACTTCGGCTCCCATCATCATTGTCACAAAGATAAAAAAAAATCTCCACTGTTCCGCCGCCAATGCGAGCACCCAAATTGTCCACCAACGCGGAAGGATGAACGGAGAAGGTGGTGCAGCGCCTGATCACCGAACATCACCGAAGGAAGGTCGCTCATGAGGGAAATAAAATTTAAACACTCTTTTCATTGTTTATTAATTAACTGTTTGGTTTAATGATGAATAAAAGAATTCGCGATTATCTTAATATAATGTTCTTATTATTTACATGGTTCGTGGCACTGCAAAACTAGTATTTTAAAATTATTAATAATTGTTAATTCATTGCAATATACAACAGAGTAATTGCTTCAACAAATCGCAACAAAAACTAGAACACTGGTTTATCGATTTCCACCGTACCGGCGACGGTACGGTGGATGGCGGAGCGACCATCCGCCTTGATGGTTATATTACGACTCCACGATAATTACCTCGTTTTAAGGTGAGTTTGCCCAAGAAGAAAATGTTTCTCTGTGGTGGAAACAAGGAGGACAGACTTGGCAATGACTGTGTATGTGTGAGTGAAGATCACATTGGTTTATTTATCATACACAAGGCCATAGGAATAAACCTGAAACTCGAGGACGGGGCATAATGGGCATCCAAGAGATGTGTGTTTGTTGAAACAAACGAATCGTGTCTCATCGGATGCTAATGGCTTTGTATTTGTTTATGCATCTAGTTCGCAAGGAACAAGATTCGGCGAATCAAAGGACAAGGGAAATATGACCTAATGCATAGTTCGATGATGAGGGTCGGCTAGCTAAATAGCAGCCGCTCATTACATAGAAAATGTGATTCGGGTACCTAAACGATATGAATTGTCTATGGTATGCATTGCAGCTGTTACGATAGCCGCAATGCCGATGCACATGGTGCTAATAGGTTTAAGACGCGAGATGCGTATTTGCTTTGGTTTGCACATTGTGCGAGTCAGGGAATTTTATTGCTGGGAGAAAAGGACGCCAGCCAATGTATACACAAAGAAATTTATTGTACACATGAATAAAACTGGGAATAGGCGACGCAATGATAATTATTCCTGGCTGGAATGGTTACATGATAACGGGGTTTTTCTTTTCAGGATAATGTATGATAAGGAAAGTAAGAACTCTTACAGGGGATTTGTAAGCGAAGGAATGCTTGAAAAGGTAAGAATTCTTTTGCAGGTACTTTTGGGTTATAATAATTGGATCTGTTTGATGCGTGAAGCATTTAAGATGCTAATGCGAATTGCATTAGCGCAAGCTGGTGCAGACTGGGTTGTGGTTATGGGGGTTTTTTCAGGAAGGCGAGCCGTGGGATCTGGCGGAACCGCCACAATATCATCAGAAAGGTACAAGACGACAACATGGCCGGATCATCCCTGAACGGGGTCACACAAGTGCTCGGATATGCGGATGACATCGCCGTTTTGGGCGATAATCTGGAAACTATAAGTAAAAACTGTGGAATCATCATGCAAGCGGCAGAAGAGGTGAGCCTAGAAATAAATGAAGACAAAACAAAATACATGATTACGGCGAGAGCAGGTGGGCCTCAGAGAACACACATAAATATCAGGGGTAAGATATTTGAAAATGTCAGAGAATTTAAATACCTGGGAACAATACTGACGACCAGTAACGAAATGTCGAAGGAAATTAACAAAAGACGGCATTCCGGCAA
Organism: Microdon myrmicae; assembly: GCA_963931805.1. Classification (NCBI taxonomy): domain Eukaryota; kingdom Metazoa; phylum Arthropoda; class Insecta; order Diptera; family Syrphidae; genus Microdon; species Microdon myrmicae. Next base: position 252,843,858 of record OZ007496.1, read on the forward strand.
CGCTAGTTGGCATGCAGTCAGTAAACTGCTGAAATCCAAAGGGCTATTACAGAATATATAGCTCCGTGTCTATAGAACCATGATCATGCCGATTGTTCTATACGGATGCGAAACATGGGCTCTCACAAAACGGGAAGAAAACAAATTCCATGTATTTGAGAATAAAGTTTTGAGGGGTATTTTTGGCGGCAAATATGACGAGGAAGCAGGAGAATGGAGGAAACACCACAACCATGAATTGGAAGAGCTATACCGCAAACCAACAATAGTGAGAGTAATCAGGTCGCGAAGATTAAGATGGACCGGACACGTGGCGCGAATGGGCATCGATAGGACTTTTTGACGGTAAACCAACGGGAAAGAGACCGACAGGGGGGTCCCGACGGAGATGGGAGGACAATGTTAGGTTGGACCTCGAAGAGATCGGATCGGGTAGTCGAACGTGGAAGGGGAGCGCACGGGACAGGGAACAATACCGGAGTCGAGTCGGTGAGGTCATGAACTTTTGGGTTCCTACAGGCCAATAAATAGTAATAGTAATACCCATAGTTTATTTTTAATGTTTCACTTTAGAAGTCTTTCTGTATGTATGCTTTTTCTTGATTTGTGTTAAAAATTTTTATTTTTACTGCTTATTAAGAACCTGTTTTTGTGTTTTTTTATTTTGTTAGTTTTTCACTTGAAGGGTGGGCTTTTTTCCTTTTTTTAATAAGTTTTGATTTTATTGGTATTCGTTTCACTTTTAGGGGGTTGTTTCTTTTACGTGGTTAGTTCAATGTAAGCATGATTAGTTGCTTTTTTTCACTTATATGTGAAGAACTTTTTTATTTTTGAAAGTCATTAAATATTTTTCTCCGTCACTTTTTTATTATTCTGTTATCTTTTAAGCTTTTTTTTTTTTAATTTTTTAGTTTTGGTTAATGCATTCTGTTTGGGAGGTCATACATTTTTTTGGGGTTTGTGGGGAAATGCTGCTTCGTTTGCTTTTGCCGAATGTGCCTCACATAAGTTTGTTCGTAGTCCTCGAGATGCTGTAAACGTGTGAGATTGTACTCACCTTGTTTGCTCTAACATTGAACTCAATTTTACGAAACAATATTTCTTTTTCCCCAAAACCATCTGCGGTAAACAGATATCGATATTCGAAGCTTGTTTGCGAAAATTGACTGGGGTCACTGAAAAGTCTCTCTCAACACCTTTCCACCCAGAATATTCACATTGTCATTTACTCCACCGGTGTGTGAGGTGAGAATAGTAAGTGTCCTAATTTGCATTTTGTCTCTATCACTGGTCGTCCTCAGATGTAGTTACCGTCACCCGTGCCATCTTCCTCGTTTTCCTTCCAGTAAAATGGAGTATAACGCAGAAGTACACGTACGGTAATATTGCAGCAGAATATACAAGGAGATTACGAAATAAAAGATATTCTTTCAATTTAAAAGTCAATACACGATAGCAGGGCATATGGTCCTGTGTTTACGATGCTATTCATTAAGGGATTCTCCTAGTCGACAAGGACACTGTATTCAATTGAAATATCTCTAAGGCAGGACAGTGTTTCCCCTTTTTTCTAACTAGGCGAAGGTTATTTTGCCAGTCCCTAGTTCTTGTGAGTGTTTATTTAAAGATGCATTAAGGAAGTATTCTTCATTCGATATTGGTTATCTGTAGTGTTTATTGGATATTGGTTTTGGCTAAGATTTTCGGGAAGGAATTGCAATTATATTGCCCTAAATATAAATGGTGTTCAAAAAACGGTGAAACATTTGCTCATGACTTATTCCAATGCAAATCGTAGTTGCTCTGTTCCCACAATAAGACATTAGTATTCAACAGTTCAATGCCATGACTGCTTATTTGAATGGGGAACTCAGCGAGCGTATCTCTATGGTAATTGCAAAATAAAGAGTTTCCCAATACCGATAATATGTTTTTAAAATTAAGTAATGCTGGTGCTACAACCTTATTTAAAAGGGTAGAAATGTCATTGGCTACCAATTGTCTGTAGTATAGTTTCACTTTAAAATAGTTTTTCAAATATTTTGCATTTGACTTAGATTTTTTGTTTTAAATGTTTTATATATGTATATATATATATATATATATATATATATATATATATATATATATATATATATATATATATATATATATATATATATATATATAAATTATATATTATATATATAAATTATACATTTATTTATTTTCAAATGTCGCCTTTATTGGGAAATCCAACTTATCGTCCTTATTGCGGAATTCCATGGAAAAGGATCTTTAATCACACAAAAGATATGCTAACGGAATTAAGGAGTAACCCTTTAACGGTGTTCTCCATGCCGGTTGTTTGTGGCATATAGTCAATCATCTGATTTCAAGTAATCCACATATGTTCTGCAAAGTAAAAAAGTTGCTGTGTACGTTGGCGACACCTGGGTTGATAAAAGATCGGGTCCAATGCTCCTGTGGTGGTTCCGCCAAACCCCACTGACTACTTACCTAAAGAACCCCCATCCCTACAACCCAGTCTGCATAAGCTTTCGCTAATACAATAGCATTAGCACCTTAAATGCTTCACGCATCAAATCGATCAAGTTCATTTAGCTAAAATCCCATAGAAGCAAATTCTTAAAAAAAAAAAAAAAAAAAAACATTTGTTTATTTAAACTAAAAAATCTATAAACGATAATATAAACAAATGTTTAAAATGGCTGGTAATATGAGCTCAGTGGAAAATACTTATTAAGAACAACCACTTAATCGGAAACAACGCTTTCAAATATCAAAGACCGATCTTTGATTAAATACTGGAAAGAAAGTTTGATTTGGAAAAGGCCATCTGGATATGCGTTATCTCATTCCAAAGCCATCACAACAAATCTAGAATCAAGATATCTAATAAGATTGTTGCGCGTACAGAAGTTCCTTAAAAGAAGTAAAGGAAAAATAAAAGGTCGACGCTCTTCCCTCAACCGAGGAAGCACGGCGTCCCGGACTACAACAGTGGTGGCAGCGGTGGGATGATCCAACCAAAGGATCCCATAAATAAAATAAACTAAAATAGAAAAAAATTAAAAAAAAAAAGAAAAAAATTACAAGAGAAAAAAAAGACCAGGGTACACTCAACTGTAGGACGTGAAGTCTGCCTGGCGGTAACACAAAGGAAATTCAAGCAGAAAAAAAAGGGTGAAAGAAAAAAAGAACTCAACAACAAAGAAAGAAAAAACTAGTGAAGAAAAGAAATGTGGAGAACTCTACGACACAACAAAGAAGAAAAAAAAAGGACAACAATAAGAAACTCAACAAGACTTCTATCAACATCTAGAGTAGTAGTAAGAAATTTTTTCAATATTTTGATTTTTCTCTCTTCCTTTTTTTTTGTAGGAATATTTTACTTGGAATTTTTTCCTTTTTCAAAAAAAAGTGTTTTCTCGATAGAAATTTTGAAAATTCTCTTTTCAGTTTTTTTTCGACGACATTTCCGTTTCTTTTCTTTCTCGTCGAAAATTTTCTTTCTTTTCAGTTTTGGGTCCAAGCCATATCTTTTCCATATATATATTGAATGATAACATAAAGGCCATTTTTTTTTCATAACCATATTTTAAGAATTGATAACAAATTTTCGCCATACATTATTTCATATTTTCACTATTACGAGTCCTTGCTACACGAGACAGGCGGTTAGGCAGGGGGAAGAACTAATCCACTATCAACAGATACACAGTAAAACCCCTGAAATGGCTCTCTCTGTCGATATTTCTGATGTTTTCAGAATCGTCCCTACCTTTGACGGGAAACCCAGTGACTTAGATAAATTTATTTCGGGGGGAGATGTTTTATTTAGATCAATAAAAAAGGCAGACCCGGATATATACGAAACATTTTTAGAGCTAGTCAAAAATAGACTAGAGGGTCCTGCATACGATCTTATTAGGTATAGCAAAATCGCTAAGTGGGAAGATTTAAAAGAAAAACTAGAATCGGAATATAAAGAGGAGCAATCTCGGTCGACGGCACACAATGAGTTGATTTCTCTGAAACAACACTACAGAGAAACCGTTCGGGAATACGGAGATAGAGTTGCGAATGCTCTGAGGACTCTGAACTCTGCCACGTGTGAAATAACAGCAGGCGAGGGGTTAGGAATTCTTGATGGAAGAAAACTCAAAATTGGCCGTGCAAATATTTGAGGATGGACTAAAGAACGAACAATTGAAAATACTAGCTAAAGTCCATGGGGGAAATAGTTTAAAACAGTCGATTGCACATGTAGTAGCGCATGCTGCTCGAATGGACAACTCTCCCAGGCCATATAACTATAATGAAAAGCCTAGATTTAATCGAATAGTCTGCCAAACCTGTGGTAAGCCAGGGAATACACAGGACACATGTTATCGAAACATGCAGTCCACTTTTCCGAATAGACAACCCATAAAAAGGGAATATAACATTTTATGCAATTTCTGTGGACGGAATAATCACACAGAGAACGAGTGTAGATACAAGATATCTAGGAATGGATCGTCTTTAACAAATTACCAACAAGGTACAACAACGCGTAACCCATTCCGCAATAATCCTACAAACTCTGAACATGGTTTTGGTGAAAATTCTAGGACCACAAATACACAAAACGATAGGCAAAATGTGCACTTTTCTCGGGTACAAGAGTCGGAAAACGAGGCCTGACGCCAACCAAAATTTATTAAAGACAGACTGTAGAATGTGTTGCAATTCCGCTGTTAGTTGCAGGACTGTATTTTGGTTAGCCGGTGCTTGATCTTATCCAGCAAATTCCATCAATCTGAACTCGAAAGGGTATGTCGCCGGTAACGTCAAGCCGATGAACCGAAGGAAAATAAAATTGAAATTAATAACAATTCATAGGAATCTTTATTAGGAACGACCCTTTACCTTCTAGTTACAATGTCAGTTGGTTGACTAATCTTCTTCTCAATTCAATTCTTAATCAATACAAAAATTCAAATTTTAAAAGCCGTATTACTTCAAACAATTTACTGGTGATCCCTAGATCACACCGTAAAAAACTGCATACCTTTCGGTAGCCGCCAGTTATCTTTATCTTCCTCATTTTAGAGGCCATTGCCACCAAATCTCATCCGCTATTCAAATATTGCTCCCTTTTCGATTCAGCAATTCTAGCACGAGTTGTTGGCATCTGGCTAAATTCTCTTAAATCAGCACCTCGCAATGTATCGAGGGTTATGGACAGTTACAACCGAGCATACCTTCGGGCGCTGTCGACATTGAATCAAAATGAATTAATCTGATTGTTTGCTGGTATCATAGCATACTTTCAAGCGCGCTGAGTGTGGATTTAATCGACTAAAATGACTCAAATCGATTCTTCTCGATTCAATTTGATGCGGCCTTCTATTGCGCTGTTGCGGTTGCAACATCTTCCCGGGCCGGCGACGGTAACCCAGTGGGGTTTCTCTTCCTAGATAGATTAGCCAATGATAGTTTAGAGTATAGTTATCCACAGGAGGTTGCAATTGACCGCAGTGTGAATTGGTACGGTGCAACGGCAGGGTGGCAATTGGTTGACATTGATTCCATTAGTGGATGTGGACTATCAATTAATTTTGACTTGGATAATGGCTTGTGTGGTTTCAATTATCTGTTTTTGTGTGTGTGTGCGTGTATTCTAGGTGATGACAGAGGTCATTAAATTCATGTCTGTGTGGTGTGTTCTAGGTGATAACAGAGATCATTAAATTCATGTGTGTGTGGTGTGTGCTTCAATTAAGCATGGGCAGAAGACAAAGTTTCGCTACTGGGCGCTTCAGTGTGGTGGTGGCTGTTTTGACTGTAACAACACGGATCATTGCATCGGATCCTGGATGTGTTGCTATGACTCTACCCAATCGCCATAGGGTTGGGGGTGCATGCTCCTCAGGTAGAAGCACCATGCTACCTATTTTCAAATTCGGACCTGGTGTGAGCCATTTTGGCCGCTGTTGCAGACGAGAGAGATATTCTGTCTTCCATTTCTTCCAGATGTCCTGTTGTAATCTTTGCATTAATTGCCATCTGTCCAGGTGGTTGGGTGTGGTTTGAGTCAAATCTCTTTCTGGTGCGGTATTGAGTGCAGTGCCGATCAGGAAATGTCCCGGTGTAAGAACGGACATATCGTTCAAATCCTCTGATATTGGGCACAGAGGACGTGAGTTCAGGCACGCTTCCACCTGGGCCAAGACAGTAACGTATTCTTCATAGGTAAGCGTGTAGTGTCCTATCACTCGTTTAAGATGATGTTTCATGGACTTCACCCCTGCTTCCCATAACCCGCCGAAATGAGGCGCTGCAGGAGGATTAAAATGCCATGAAGTTCCATTATTCTGCACCTGCCTAACTATATCTTCGGTCCAATGTCTTGATGCATATGTCTGCTCTTTTTGTATTGTCTTAGCAGCTCCCTGGAAGTTGGTTCCGCAATCGCTGTAGATGTGTGCACAAATCCCACGACGCCCCGTGAAGCGTTTAAACGCTGCCAGAAAGGCCGCTGTGCTATATTCACTTACAAGTTCGAGATGGACGGCCTTCGTACAAAAGCATACGAAAATAGCAATGTACGCCTTGGTGATTCTGGTGCATCTTCCCTTCCATGCTTTAAGTTGTACTGGGCCGGCATAGTCCACCCCAGTAGTTTGAAAGGGGCGTGCCTGGTTGACCCGAGGTGAAGGAAGATCACCCATTCTTTGTTGGATTTGCTTTGATTTATGTCGATAGCACTTCAAACATTTGTGTATACATGCCTTGACGCTGGATTTAAGATTTAATATCCAGTATTCAGCTCGAAGTGTGGCCATCATCAGCTGTTGACCACCGTGCAACGTTTTTAAGTGAATATGGTGGATGATCAACGACGTAAAAAAAGTATTTGCGGGCAATATAATCGGGTGACGCTGCGAATATGGCAAATCTGCATTCTCTAGTCGACCTCCTACTCGTAGAATTCCCTTATCGTCCAATATAGGGGAAAGTCGTGCAATCTTACTTCCTTTGATAATTGTTTCTCCCCTATTGATGCTTACAATTTCGTCACCAAAGAACTCCTGCTGCACAATCCCAATCAATCGTATATGTGCTGACGAGATCTCATCTGGTGACAGCGGCCCAGTCGCATACAATGGCAACCCAGTGGCCTTCAATCGTAGGTTGGAAAAAAAACGAAGCCAATATGCCGTGGCTCGAAGGAGACGCGACAGCGAAGAGAACCGAGCAAACAATGTAGTGCTATCAAATGACATGACGTGCAGGCAGAGGTGGAACACATTCTTAATAGGGTACCCAGATGCTATGAAGCTATTTTTCATTCTTGTAGGGTTTATGGTCTTCAACTCCAGATCAGTGGAGGGTATTTTCAGTGGGTGTACATAAGTGTTGTCATACGTCTGCAAAAATTCGGGTCCATACCACCATTGCCTTTTTCTGAGAATTTCCATTGGAGATAGTCCTCTGGACGCTATATCCGCAGGATTATCTTTCGATGAAACATGTCTCCAGCAATCGGGATCTATGTGTTCCTGTATTTCCGCCACTCTGTTTGCGACGAAAGTAGTTCGTATGTGTGGCGGCCCCTTAATCCAGGCAAGTGCAATTTGCGAATCCGACCAGGCCCACATCTTCGCGCATTGAAGATCCATCCTTTTGACGGTTTGTACCAGCAAATGTGTAAGCAGGTGAGCTCCACACAACTCCAATCGTGCTAGCGATTTATTCTTGAGTGGTGCTACTCTTGTTTTTGATACGAGCAGCTCTATTGAAGTCACTCCCTCGGTGACCGTACGAAGGTAGACCACCGCAGCATATGCCCTTTCGGAGGCGTCGCAGAATCCATGCACTTCGAGTGTTGATCGCTTGGTGACCTTGACCCAACGCGGAATTTCTATGTTGTTGAGGGCATTTAGCTCAGTTCTTAACTTAGACCATGTTGAGACAATTTTTGATGGAAGCTCGCTGTCCCAATTTAGATCCTGCTTCCAAATCTCCTGCATGATCATCTTGCCAATGACAACACAAGGTGATATCCAGCCCATCGGGTCGTATAGGCGCGCAATCTCTGACAAGATTGTTCTTTTCGTTGCTCCCTTCGATTCCTGGAAACAGACCTTGAACGAAAATGTGTCTCGTCCAGGATGCCATTGGATCCCCAAGGTCTTTACGGTGTTACCCTTGTCAAGCGATAATGGCACCTGAACCTCTCTATCCTCCTCCGGAACCGAAAGCATCATTTTTTCACTGTTGCTGGCCCATTTCCTGAGTGGAAACCCTCCACGCCGCAACATCGCTACGAGTTGGTCACGTAGTTCCATGGCCTCATCCTCTGAGTCTGCTCCATGCATGACATCATCGACATAGAAATTTTTACAGACTATTTGCGATGCTAATGGATAGTCAGCCCGTTCATCCAATGCTAGTTGTTGTAGCGTGCGCACTGCTAAGTACGGCGCAGCGGTGGTACCAAACGTGACAGTGTTTAATCGGTAGGTCTTGATGTTATCTCCTTCCACATCTCTCCACAACACGAGTTGGTAGGATGCGTCCTCCTGTGGTACCCAAATTTGTCGATACATCTTGGGTATGTCCGCTACGAAGGCTATTCTGTGTCTTCGAAATCTCAGAATATGATCAAAGATGTCATCCTGGAGCCGAGGACCATTCAGCAAATGATCGTTGAGTGACGTACCATCTGATGTTCTGCAGGAAGCGTCGAAAACGATTCGTAACCTCGTTGTTGAGCTAGACTCCTTAATCACCGCATGGTGCGGCATGAAATAATGGCAATTATTATTTGAGAGAGGGTCGATTTCAGACATGTGTCCCAAGTCCTCATACTCCTTAAAAACTCTTTTATATTCTTCCTGGAATAAACGATCGGTTTGAAATCTTTTTTCCAACTGGAAAAATCGAACAAGCGCTGAATTGCGCGATAAACCCAACCTTGGGCGCTTCCCTTCCTTAAAGGGTAAATGGACCATATACCTGCCATCCAACTGTCGTTGATGTGTTCTACTGAAATGAGTTTCACATTGCTCCTCTTCCTGTGATAACGATTTCCTCTCTTTCACCTCCTCCAGTTCCCAAAACCGTTGTATGATCGTATTCAATTCGGGGCTACTACTGGTGGTGTGGTGAACCTTAATTGTGGTCTGGTTACCGGAATTTATACTGCCAGACAGTACCCATCCAAACTCGGTCCGCTGTGCCATAGGAGCACCTGGTCCGCTCTTAATCAGACCCTCCAATAATATTAATGGATATACGTCACTACCAAGTAAAATATCAATTTTGCCCGGTTGGTTGTATGTTGGATCAGCCAGCTGTAAATGATGAATGCGTGGCCATTCAGCACAAGGAATTTGATGTTTTGGGAGGTTTGTTGTTATCTTCGGCAATACTAATGCCATGAGTTCCAACTTGAACTCTTCCTGTACTAACGAATGTATCGTAAGCGCGACCCTTGTTTTCGCAATGCTATTGTTAGCCGATCCAATTCCAAGGACGTTTATATAACTTCGTTCTCTTTTGAGCCTCAATTGCTGTGCGACTGCTTCAGTAATAAACGACGCCTCTGACCCAGGATCCAACAGAGCTCGAAGTACCAATGGTTGTCCTCCCGCCGTGAAAACCTTGACCAGTGCTGTGGCCAAGAGAACCGTCTTAGTGTGGCCAGTGCCGGCCATGTAGGTATTGCATGTTTGGTTTGTGGTAGGATTAGCCTTCTTTCCTGTGCCTGACGGTTGAATGCTCGTGGCATCCGATGACTTAGAAATCGGGATGCCCTCCGGTGAAGCGCTCCCCTGTCCTTGGATTGGACGTTTCTCCCTGTCCATATGTAGCAATGAGTGATGTCTTCTTTTGCAATAGGTGCACGTGAACTCGCTTGTGCATTCCTGACGTTTGTGGAATTTTGAGAGGCAATTGATACACAACTGGCGCTTATTCACAATATCCCATCGACCTTTTCGACTTAGAGCCTTGAATTGAGGACAGTTGCGTATTAGATGTGGGCCCGAACACATTATGCAAGTGAATGTAGTTGAATTATGGGCACGTACGTCATGATGTTTGGCTCTGGGAGCTCCGTAAGACCTCTTGGACGTTGTCTGTCCCATGACTTCTAGAGTTCGGATCCTTGTGAATAAAAATTCCTCCAAGACATCATATGTTGGGTAATCCACGTATGACGAAATGTGAGATTCCCACAAACCTCGCGTCTTAAGGGGAAGCTTCTGTACTGTGTGGAAAATCAATACATCTTCCCACGATGTGACAGGAATTCCTAAATTTTGTAGTGCTTGTTTGGCCTCACCTGTGGTATCCATCAGAGACCTAATTCCATCGGCCGACTCGTGGCCCAATGACGCCTGACCAAATAATATCCCGAATTGATTGTCCTTCAACAATCTCAAATTCTGGTAACGCTTCACCAGTGTTGCCCAGGCCGATTCAAAGTTACCCTCAACTATGGCAGTGTTCCGCAATAGACGCTCTGCTTCACCTTCTAGGTTTGCCTTGAGATAGTGCAGCCGTTGGACATCAGATAGAGACGTGTTTCTAATGATAAGGTTCTCAAATAGAGCCTTAAATTCCGGCCACGTCTGGTAAGAACCGCTAAACGTCGGTATCTTAATGGGGGGTAATTTGAATTCTACTGTTGGCGCCCTTGTTGTTCCCATCGAACTATTAAATGAATTATGTCCCAGCGGATGAGTGTCGACTTGTTCTAATTGCGACTTAAGTTCTGAAGAATAACTGTAATACAGTTCCTTCAGCTTATGGAAGTGGAGTTCTTCCATGTATCTTAATTTTGTTTCATCACTGGGAGCCGCTATAATTTTTTGATGCAATCCCTTTGCTTCCTCAAAGTAGTGCTCCAAATTTCTTAAACGTGCCTCATTCATGTGCACTGATTTGTATGTTTGACTCAATTCCGAATATGCCTTATAATCGGCTGTTAATTCGCTTGCTATGTTCTGCAAGCTGTCAATAAGGTTAGACATCTTTGTCTTACTCATTTTGTTGGGATGTCAGGATATAAACAACCAATCCTTCCTTTGAGCTGTCTATTAGACACGCAAATTGTTTTGCTCACAAGCGTTCGTTACGCTACCTCGCTTCTTCACACCAAAAGGTTGCCCGAATTGATTCACGCAATCCGATGTCACAGCCAAACGGCCGCAGGAATACACTCCCAACAAATCTAAAGAATCACTCCGACTCGACTGTGTTGTCAACACCGCACAATCACCCCGCTCAATCAACCCGAACGAATGAATCAATTCAATCACACAATCCAACGTTGCAGCCACTAAATACAGAGAACACCACCCAGCACCTCAATACCACTGGGCAGTCACCGATGAACAATCACCCAATCGAATCCGCAACGTACCGTGTGAACTGCGCTTAACCCTTGCTTAATCTTGCAGATGACGAACACTATTTCAAGTCACCGACCCTTTCAGTTAAAAGCCTTTCTCTGTATGTTGACAAATCCTTTATTCTGCTATAGTCTCGTTGGAGACCTCAGCTCAATTACTTTTCCTTCGCTAGTTAACACCACAACAACTTCCTATGACCTTCCAACACCTTAAAAGAACCACCAATTCACCACTTTGCAATCACACACAACCACTGCCCTTGATCTTATCACTAAAGTTAGAATTGAGAAAATAATTGCCACCCACCTCGTTATGATGAAGTCGATGTCCACTTGTCTATCCGGCACTCTGTTCCGTCGATGTAACAACCACTCGTTATGATGAAGTTGATGTCCAATTGTCTATCCAGCACTCTGTTCCGTCGTTGAAACAACCACTGCCCACAGCTACTGCCAGCAATCCGCCACTAGATCTTTTGAAGGAGTTTTTCTGGTTGATTGTTCGCAGTTGTTCCACTCCGGCAATGGTTCTCTTGGATCGTGAATCCCTTGGTTTCTCGGATCGTAAATCCTTTCCCTTTAAGTCTCCGGATCGTAGATATCCGGCTCAAAGGACCATGTAGAATGTGTTGCAATTCCGCTGTTAGTTGCAGGACTGTATTTTGGTTAGCCGGTGCTTGCTCTTATCCAGCAAATTCCATCAATCTGAACTCGAAAGGGTATGTCGCCGGTAACGTCAAGCCGATGAACCGAAGGAAAATAAAATTGAAATTAATAACAATTCATAGGAATCTTTATTAGGAACGACCCTTTACCTTCTAGTTACAATGTCAGTTGGTTGACTAATCTTCTTCTCAATTCAATTCTTAATCAATACAAAAATTCAAATTTTAAAAGCCGTATTACTTCAAACAATTTACTGGTGATCCCTAGATCACACCGTAAAAAACTGCATACCTTTCGGTAGCCGCCAGTTATCTTTATCTTCCTCATTTTAGAGGCCATTGCCACCAAATCTCATCCGCTATTCAAATATTGCTCCCTTTTCGATTCAGCAATTCTAGCACGAGTTGTTGGCATCTGGCTAAATTCTCTTAAATCAGCACCTCGCAATGTATCGAGGGTTATGGACAGTTACAACCGAGCATACCTTCGGGCGCTGTCGGCATTGAATCAAAATGAATTAATCTGATTGTTTGCTGGTATCATAGCATACTTTCAAGCGCGCTGAGTGTGGATTTAATCGACTAAAATGACTCAAATCGATTCTTCTCGATTCAATTTGATGCGGCCTTCTATTGCGCTGTTGCGGTTGCAACACAGACAAAATTTTTATGAAGCTCCGAGCCAAATTTACCCGGAGCCCGCATATTCCTATAAGGCTATACATACGAGTATTAACGAAGATAAACCTCACCCCAATATAATGACTCCGATTCAGGCTACAATTCTGGAAAATAATTCAGCAACGAAGACTGAAACCTCAGCAATATTAAAGACTGAAAATTCGGAATTTTCAGAAAAAATACAAACAAAAATCCCTCATATTTCGGCTATCCCTATTGACAACCCCGACACTTCAGCAACAAAGACTGAAAATTCAGCAGTGTTAAGGACTGAAGATCCAAAAGTTGCAATTAAAATCGAAACCCAAGTCAGTTCAGCAGCTAACACTGATGAACAAATCTTTTCAGCAGCAAAGACTGAAGGATTGAATGTTTCTACAGCAGATAAAACTGAAGAAATAGTTCAAACAGCAAATAGGACCGGGAACCAAGATGTTCTAACAGCTAATAAGTGTGAAGAACTATACGGATCAGTAAATGAGACTGAGAAACTAAATGATCCATCAGCAGTGGGTAAGACTGAAAAGGTAAACGTTCCGACAGCAGTTAAAGCTATAGAAAATGACGACATTAAGCCGAAAACACTAAATATTTTAAACAACGAAAATGAACACAAACAGTTACACAAACTCGAAATAATGAAAATTGATAATAAGGATTCAACTAAAATGAGTATTGGAAGGAAAAAATATATAAATACAACAATAATCATTTATTCGAACACAAAATACAAAAAAATAAAAAGTTACACCGTCATTTAAATTATTTAAAATCATTTTTCAAGAAGATTTTTGGTAATAATCATCTTTATTCAATCATCATAGTAATAGGCCCAAAAAGGTTTTGGAAAATTTTCCATAAATTTAAAGAAAAGATACACACATATCAAATGGCCTTTGTTTTTTTATTCAATATATATGAAATAATTAAACAATTGTAGGAAATTACGAAAAAAAAAAAAGTTAAAGAGGAGGAATAAAGAAGGAAAATGTTTGAGTTAATATATATATTGGAAATTTAATATATATATATATATTCGAACGGAAAAGATAATTTTGAAACATAATATTAATATTATATAATTAATATATTAAGTAATAATAATTTTTGGATAAGAAAAGAAAAGGTTCCAAGGAGATTGTTGTATTCCAGAATACTACCCTTATTCGCTTTAACACTAACTCATGTCCTTTCAAACACAACCCTTAAAAACACAACCCTTAAAACTACATCCTCACATATCCTACATTCTCAGTTAATACAATTCATAAATAAACAGACACTATATTCTATATCCAGTCACTTACAGCACATTTCATAAATATGCCCCTTTTCATAACAAGCACATTTTTCATTTCAAAACATGGCCACTTTGATTTTCGTTCAAAGTTTATTCAAAATTCTAAGTCACAGAGACTTCTAGATTGTTTTGTTCAGTTTATACGCCACAGTCAGTTAGAACAAAATGTTCTATATAAACAAGTAAATTTATATGAAAAAAATAGAAAGAAGAGAGCTCAGCTTGAGATAGCTGAGTTCAATAAAATAAAAATAAAACAAAATATTTAAATAAACAAAAGTTTAATTATTTAATAACCCCTTAATTATAAAAAATTATAATAACCTCCACGCTCTTCCCTCGAAAGAGGAAGCACGGCGACTGGAGACATAACACTGGTGGCAGCGGTGGGATCCACGAAGACTGGTGGACTCCCGACTAGTGGACTCCTCGAAGGACGACCACTCCTCGAAGGAAGCCCGATCCACGAAGACTGGTGGACTCCCCGAAGGACGACTCTATCCTCGAAGGAAGACCGATCCACGAAGACTGGTGGACTCCCCGAAGGACGACTCTATCCTCGAAGGAAGACCAATCCTCGAAGGAAGACTGATCCACGAAGACTGGTGGACTCCCCAAAGGACGACTCTATCCTCGAAGGAAGACTAATTCTCGAAGGAAGACCAATCCCCGAAGGACGACTTAATCCTCGAAGGAAGACCAATCCCCGAAGGACGACTTACTCCTCGAAGGAAGACTTAATCCTCGAAGGAAGACCAATCCCCGAAGGACGACTTAATCCTCGAAGGACGAATCGATCCCAGAGGAAGATTAGTGCAATATAAAACCCTAAAGAGGGAAGGAAGGTCTGCCGATGAGTTCCAGAGGAAATCTAAATTAACCTCAGTGGTAGCAGAAAAAAAAAACACAAGAAGACAACAAAAAAAAAAAAAAAAAAAAAAAAGGAGAACAGAACATCAACCAACATATATTAGTAGTAAGAATCGTTAGCGAAATATCAATTTTTCTGTTTATTTTTCCGTAGGAATATTTTTACCTTGGAACTTTTAACTTTTCCTTTTTACTAACAATTTTGTCCGATAGAAATTATTTCGAATATTCTCTTTCCAGTATTTCGACGACATTTCCGTTTTGTCTTTTTCGCCGAATTTTCTTTTTCTACAGCTTTGAGACCAAATTAACTTTCTTTTTCATATATATATTGAATAACTAAAAGAAAGGCCATTTTTATATACCGTATTTTTAAGAAGTGATTTTGCCATACATTGATTTCAGAGTTTTCAAGATTACGAGTCCGTATTACACGAGACAGGCGGCTAGGCAGGGGGAAGAACAAATCCACTCTCTACAAATACACCATAACCCCCCTGAAATGGCTCTTTCTGTCGGAATTTCTGATGTTTTCAGAATCGTCCCTACCTTTGACGGAAAACCCTGCGACCTAGATAAATTTATTTCCGGGGGAGACGTTTTATTTAGATCTATAAAAAGGGCAGACCCGGAGATATATGAAACATTTTTGGAGCTAGTCAAAAATAGACTAGAGGGTCCTGCCTATGATCTAATTAGGTATAGCACACTTGCTAAATGGGAGGATTTAAAGGATAAACTTGAATCAGAATATAAAGAGGAGCAATCTCGGTCAACGGCACACAATGAGTTGATATCCCTGAAACAAAACTTCAGAGAAACCGTTCGGGAATACGGAGATAGAGTTGCGAATGGTCTGAGGACGCTGAACTCTGCTACGTGTGAAATAACAGCAGACGCGGTGGTTAGAGAATTCTTGATAGAAGAAAACTCAAAATTGGCAGTGCAAATATTTGAGGATGGTCTCAAGAATGAACAACTGAAAATCCTAGCCAAAGTCCATGGGGGAAGTAGTTTAAAACAGTCTATTGCACATGTAGTATCACATGCTGCTCGAATGGACAACTCTCCCAGGCCATATAACTATAATGACAGATTTAATCGAATAGTCTGCCAAACCAGCGGTAAGCCAGGTCATTCTCAGGACACTTGTTATCGGAACATGCAGTCCAACAATTTTCCGAATAGACAACCAATTAAAAGAGAATATAACATTATATGCAATTTCTGTGGACGGAATAATCACACAGAGAACGAGTGTAGATACAAGATATCTAGGAATGGACCATCCTTAACAAATTACCAACAAGGTACAACAACGCGTAATCCATTCCAAAATAATCCTGCAAACACCGAAAATCGTTTTAGTGAATATCCTAGAATCACCAATAGACAAAACGATAGGCAAAATGTTCACTTTTCTCGGGTGCAAGAGTCGGAAAACGAGGCCTGACGCCAACCCAATTTTGTGGAAGACAGACAAAATTTTTCTATTTATAACATTAGATCTTTGGCAATAGATAACGACAATTTTAATGAAGCTCCTAACCAAATAACAAAAGCGAAACAGATAAACGAAGAGAAAACAAGCACTAATATAAATATTCCGATTCATACTCCAATTTGGGAAAATAATTCAGCAACACAGACTGAAAATTCGAAATTTTCAGCAGTAGTAAAGACTGAAATCCCTAATATTTCGGATATCCCTATTGACCACACAGACACTTCAGCAACCAAGACTGAAAACTCAGCAATATTAAAGACTGAAAATTCAGAACTTGTAGAAAATACACTAACAAAAATCCCTCACATTTCGGCTATCCCTATAGACAACCCCGACACTTCAGCAACAAAGACTGAAAATTCAGCATTGGTAAAGACTGAAGATCCAAAAGGTGCAATAAAAATCGAAACCCAGGTCAGTTCAGTAGTTAACACTGAAGAACACCATGTTTCAGCAGCAAAGTCTGAAGGATTGAAGGTTTCTACAGCAGATATAACTGAAGAAATAGTTCAAACAGCAAATAAGACTGGGAACCAAGATGTTCTAACAGCAAATAAGTCTGAAGAACTATACGAATCAGTAAATGAGACTGAGAAACTAAACGATCCATCAGCAATGAGTAAGACTGAAAAGGTAAACGTTCCGACAGAAGTTAAAGCTATAGAAAATGATGACATTGAGCCGAAAACACTAAACATTTTAAATAACGATACTGAACACCAACACGAAGTAATGAAAATTGAAAATAATAATTCAATTAAAATAGGTATTGAAAAGAAAAACCATATAAATACCTTACAAATTAAATTTTACAACAATAAACATGTATTCGAACACAAAATAAGAAAAAATGAAAAGGTATACAGTCATTTAGGACAACTGAGATCATTTCTTAAGAAAATGTTTGGTATTATGCAATTCTATGCAGTCATCATAATAATAGGCCCAAAAAAGTTTTGGAAAATTTTCCATAAATTTAAGGAAAAGATAGACACTTAACAAATGGCATTTGTTTTTATTCAATATATAAAACAATTGTAAGAAATGACGGAAACGAAAAAAAAAAAAAAAAAAAAAAAAAAGGTAAAAAAGGGGAAGAAAGAAAGAAAATTTTAGAAAAAAAAAATGTTTATTATATACTGGGATATAATACATTTTAAAATATATATTGGGATATGATTCGAACGAAAAAGAGAATTTTGAGAAATAATATTAATTATACGTATAGAAAAAAAAAAGTTGTTGGATAATAAAAGAAAAGGTTCCAAGTGGAAATATTAAGTTAGTTAGAAATATTTAAAGTATGTTAAAAGATAATGTAAGTAGACTATAAGTTAACTTTTAGATTATTGTAACCTATTTTTCTAGTATTAAGAACTTTTGGATTTTTGTAACTTTTGATATAAGATTAACTTTGAACGCCATTGTAATTGAACGAAAATCCAAGTCGGTAATTAAACCTAATCTAAGCAATAGTTAACAGAAAATTATTCTCTTCAAGGATAATTTTCTTTCTCGAAGAAGGGTGGGATGTTGTATTCCAGAATACTACCCTTATTCGCTTTAACACTAACTCATGTCCTTTCAAACACAACCCTTAAAAACACAACCCTTAAAACTACATCCTCACATATCCTACATTCTCAGTTAATACAATTCATAAATAAACAGACACTATATTCTATATCCAGTCACTTACAGCACATTTCATAAATATGCCCCTTTTCATAACAAGCACATTTTTCATTTCAAAACATGGCCACTTTGATTTTCGTTCAAAGTTTATTCAAAATTCTAAGTCACAGAGACTTCTAGATTGTTTTGTTCAGTTTATACGCCACAGTCAGTTAGAACAAAATGTTCTATATAAACAAGTAAATTTATATGAAAAAAATAGAAAGAAGAGAGCTCAGCTTGAGATAGCTGAGTTCAATAAAATAAAAATAAAACAAAATATTTAAATAAACAAAAGTTTAATTATTTAATAACCCCTTAATTATAAAAAATTATAATAACCTCCACGCTCTTCCCTCGAAAGAGGAAGCACGGCGACTGGAGACGTAACAAGATATATTTAAATTTAGTTAATATATAATGTAAATAGACAATAGTGTTAAGAACTTTTTGAAATTTAAATATTGTAACCTTTGATTTAAATTTACTTAATATATAATGTAAATAGACAATAGTGTTAAGAACTTTTTGAAATTTAAATATTGTAACCTTTGATTTAAATTTAGTTAATATATAATGTAAATAGACAATTGTGTTAAGAACTTTTTGAAATTTAAATATTGTAACCTTTGATTAATTCTGAAAACCATTGTAATTGAACGAAAATCCAAACCTTTAATTAATCTTAAATTAATCTATAGTTGCAAGAAAATCATTCATATATACATTGTCAAGACAATCCGCTCTCCCCTTGACTACTCACTTCTCCAATCGGATCTTGACAGCTTTTCGAGATGGTGCCAAAATAACTCACATTCGTAGGATCGAGGGCGTTCAACGTCGTTTCTTGCGCTTTGCCCTCCGTGGACTGAACTGGGAAAACCCACTCATTCTACCACCATACATAGGCCGGCTCCTTCTAATCAATCTTAACACACTTGAGAGCTTGCTCTCCACTTTATCATTTTATACAAACCCCCGTAATGTGCGGAACCCTCGTCTGTTTTACGTGCCCGCTTATCACACTTCTTACGGCGTTAACGAGCCCATCTCGCGTATGCTATGACATGCCAACTTTTCCCCCACCTCCTTTGATTTCAAGCTCTCCACTCCTGCCCTCAAACGACGTCTCAGAGGAAACCCGTCCTAACCCCACCCCATCCCAATATAAACCTCTCCTCCCAGCTCTCCAACACCGCCCCATACTAGTACGTAGACGTGCCCTTCACTGTCACTGTCTCACAAATGCCGTATTTGCCTCCCACACATACAATTGCCCTTCCCTAGCCTCCTACTCCCCCTATCTGCAAGTCCTTTTTACCTCCTGGTTCTCCTTCTTACTCTAGATTTAAGATAGTCTTTAAGGTTCTTTTTATATTAATTAATTTAAGTTTAATTTTGAGCTTGCATTAAGCTAAATAAATGAGGGTTCTGCCCTCACTAAACTAAACTAATACTAGTTGTAAAACAAATGATCGCGGATACAAAGAATTTAATAAACAATGTAATACTTCATTGAAAACCAAGGTGCGGATATCAAAGAAATAAAGACCAATTATAGCTAAGCAACTCCGGGGGTTTTCATTGTGGTGTTTCTGCCTCGCAGATGACAGTTTCGCATCGGATTTTCAGGTCCTCGTAACGCGCCCGAAGTGCGATCTCATAGAACGACCCGTTTAATCGAAACTTTAAGATCGTCGCAAACGATTTGAACGGACTCAGTGATGACTGTCCCCTGGCTGCGAGTCCTGAATAAGAAAAGAATAATAAAGAGAACACGAAGCACGAGCGAGCTTGCCGTTTCCGGTGCTACCACCCGCAACTATCCGCCGTTCCCGCGATTTCCGTCGGTGGATGAGAGTGAACCCGTGCCGTACGTCGGCGCCCCAACTTACACCCCACAAGCCGACCTAGCTGAGTAAATATTCTAAAGCCTATATCCTTTTCAACGAGCCACGCGTTCCCTAAATTTGTGCGTAGCCAAAAAAGAAGATCAAACCCCCAAATGTGTATTTCTGACGCTTTCGTCTACACTTTTAACAACCTTCTTTCGTCCTTGTTGCCAATTCTTAAACAATAGGATATAAAAAAAACAAAACAATTAAGACAATGAAACTCACAGGAAAACCCCAGATGACTGGAAACTATGAGTGTCTGCATCTGGCAAACAAATAAAAAGTTCGCATATATTGATGAAATTTTATTGTACGTACCTTTTTCTTTTATTTTATTTTATGACTGGAATTGATCCATCTTTACGACCAGATGGGTTGAAAGATTTCCCGCTCTAGCGTAAGAGTAATAGTTTTGAGGTTGACGTCCAGTAGAGTGGGTAAAAATAAAAAATTATCGAAAACATAAATTTGGTGTGCTTTACTTTAAACAATACTCTGAGAACGCTCTCTTGTTTACAATTCCGAGGAAGTACGGATCTGTTAGTCATACAAAAGTAAAACAAGAAATAAGAAGTGTAGTGGGAACTCTTAATTGTGAACTCTTGTTTTATAACAATAGGCTTACTTTATGTCCGTCTCAAGTGGTTTATCCTTCAGTCACCATGTAATCATAAGGTGTTTTCGTCGAACTACTTCATCTCCATATAATCTCCAACACAGTGAAAAAAATTCAAAAAAACTTAGAGGGTGTGCCAATACATCACTCTGGCACCAATATTTGTTTCAATAAATAGTAATAACGAATACCTTGCAGAGTAACCAAAACTCAGAGACCTATCAGCCTTTGAAAAATTGCCACGAACAGTCAAAGGTGACGAACATAAATTGGCTTTCAAACTTTATTGATTGAACCCATATTCAGGCAGGTGAGTGCTATTACTCACAGCACGTGTCTAACACAGGATGAATTTGACAAACTAAGCTTGCCTGCCTGTTCCGGTGATATCCTTGTCTGCATTTGTCTTGTAAACATTGGCAGAACCCTAACACCAGAGGGTGAGAAATTGCTGTCGTAGAGAACATCTCCGTGGACCAATCATTATTCGGCGAGCTTGAATGGGAGATACTGATTTCCGTATTTATCAAGAGGAACGACTCAGGTGCCCACATCGAAGATCCCGTTTCTTAAATCACTGTATACACAGATCTATATGATGATATATTGTTTGAGGGTTATTGTCGTATGAAGAGTGAACAAATTATTGATTCGTATTATGATGTAACACAATTTAAGATCTTTGATAGGAAAATTTCACCCAATTGTCTCGATTTCGAATCTCCAGAGGAAAAATACTTCTATGAATGGTTTTTTCATTCCATTACTAATTACCATCAATCGATCTTTTGAATAGATACATTTGTTGGTCTTAACGACATTGAGTTGAGGTGATGGTAGATGTATCTATTTTGTGGGGTTCCTGGAAATAAGTTTACAATTATAAGACGGGTTTTGCGACTTTTTGTATCCTTAGTACCAGGCCTGAATAGAATCGTTATAAATTGGAGGAATCATTGATTCGCGTTTGGATGAGCGAGTGGCAGGTCAAAGGTGGGGGTTAGCTAACGATTTCATTCAACTAAAATGATTGATTGGAATTTATCAAATTGGAAAGCTTATCATAGAGTTGAGCCAATTACTGAATTGTGTAGGTCACTGGGTTTATTCAAAGGGTAACGATAAGGGAATCTGCGTTAAAGTGCGTGGGGGTACGAGTTGGAGAATGGGTTTCGTCTGAGAACTTATAAAATAATTTCATGCTAAAGTAGAATTATGTGTGGTTCCAAAAACGTCAGAGCATTGAAATTTAACCTTCCGATAAGGTACCAAACCATTTGTTTTACACGTTAAAGGGAAAGAATCTCCACAAGGGTTTGTATATTAACGAGTATCTTTGTGGAATCGCGTTCATCCAATTCCCTATATTTACTCATTACTATCATCATCACCATCGGCACTACAACCGGGAACCGGTCTTAGCTTTATTTAGCAAGTCCTGAGGCTTGTTAAATTTTCCATAATGATTTGTTTTTTCCGGGCAAGGTCATTAGTCTTGCGCCAGAGGCTCTCCGACGGGGAATCGAACCCCAGTCTCCCGCGTGACAGGCGGGTATACTAACCACTATACTATCGAGGAGCCATTACTCATTACTATACAGGTCCCCAAATACTTATTATTCAAATGTATTGGCTTTATTTTTGGTGCAAGGCTAATGCCTTGCCCGGAAAAAACAAATTATTATGGACAATTTAACAAGTGCCAGATATGGACCGGATACCGGTGGACAGACTTGCTAAATAGGGCCAAGACCGGATCGCGGTTGTAGTGCTGATGATGATGATGTTGATTGGTTTTGTTTTAATAAGGGAAATAATATCCATACTGACAGTGTTTTGAAGTTCTACACCTTTTCAAAGCCAAAATTCGTCGTCCAATATAACAACCTCCAAGTAGGAATTGCCGCAGCACTCCTACGACTTCCTTCTTAGTATCCCTATACATTTTCTAGATAGAAACGTGTTTTTCACAGTACCAAATTGACCACCATCCGGTGAAGACGTGTTATATAATTAAGTTCATTTAATTATCACCCCCCTATTGCAATCTCGTGTCGGCACATGAATACCCTTAACCAATATCAACGCATCACATAATAATACAATAGAATATTCCCACATACAATAGATAAATAATTAAAATAAATTAAAACCCCTATTTCCAAATCTCTAACATACTGCACACAGCCATAGTTCCCTAATAGTCTCCCTAATTCCGTTTCCACAAAATAACAATCGTCCTGTATTGAAGAAGCGGAACAAAAAAGGACATTGAATGGAACGACACGAGATTTCAGGTCTTCTGAATCAATTCGTGTACGCGTGCGGTTGTGCTCTCCGTGGTTTTAGAACTAAAAGGAATAAATCCAATTGTAAAACAATAGTTAAAAGGAATAAATCCAATTGTAAAACAACACTTAAAAGGAATAAAGAAAATTGTAAAATCAATAGTTAAAAGGAATAAACCCTTTTGTAAAAGCCTATCAGGGGATTTGATAACTTTGATACAATTGCCTTGGCACAGAAACTTAAAAAACACGAACTAACTGAGTTTAGAAAAATCGCAGCGTATTTATACAAAGGGAATAATCGCTGGAAACAAAGTGTCGAGCTGTGCTAAAAGGATAAACTCTTTAAAGATGCGATGGAGTACGCAGCTGAGTCCGGTAAACAGGAAATCGCGGAGGAATTGCTGGACTGGTTCTTGGAATGTAACGCCTTTGATTGTTTTGCAGCATGCTTTTTTTTTTTTTAGTTTTTAAACCACATTTATTTTCCTAATTGTTTTTACATGTATAATATTAGGAGTAAATGTTAAACCCTTTTTACAATCTTACAATCACAATCCTTAAATAAACTTACTGGCTCCATGCGAGCTCTCTAAATTACACATTACAACTTGATTTTTATATATGCCTTTCGGCGTACTTTTTTTTTTTGTTTCTTGTATATATATATATATATATATATATATATATATATATATATACATATGAAATAAGTCATATATTAGAGGAACTCCTCGTTTACATCTATATGTATATATTATTATTACAATTTTTTTTTTTATTATTATTATAACAAACAAAAACTTAAAAACGAAACGAATAAAACATAAAATAAGAAATAAAAAATAAAATAAAATAGCTACACAAAAGTAATTGGGAAAGGTGGACAGGGGGGGGGGGGGGGGGGGGGGGGCAAGAGGAAGGAGAGCGTTGCTCTTGAGAGGCATACTATATCTGGGGAAGTGAAGTCCTCTCCTCGTTGAGAAGCCACCACCATTTGGGAGATGTTCGATCTTTGGCTGATTTATTTCTTTCACTGATCGCCGTGCTAAAACGCATCCGGTCTGGGGCATTGGAAATATCACTATCATGGAGAATTCGTTTGTCCCTGGCACCACGGAGAGCGTGGTAAATAACCGGGACTCCATGCACGTCTTGGATCTCTGGCGCAAGACTAATGACCTTGCCCGGAAAAAAACAAAGCATTATGGAAAATTTAACAAGCCTCAGGACTTGCTAAATAAGGCCAAGACCGGTTCCAGGTTGTAGTGCCGATGATGATGATGATGCACGTCTTGGATAAGGTCTTTTTGATCCAAGAAAGGGAACGCTTCTGGGGGAATAAATCCATTCTGGAGGGTATTCTCCAGATACATATCATTGGGATAGAATGCTCCCGAGATAAGATTATTGTCACTGCACATTGCCCTTGCTGTGTGACCACGAATAATTTTAATTATGAAATTGTCTACCCTATTTAACCCTGATTTGTTATACAGGATTTTGTTGGGATAGAATTTCCTGTATTTCGACTCTGGTGTTCTATAAAGTCCGAGGCAGGAACGCAAACACTGCCGTTCGAACACACGAAACTTCTCCATATAAAGTGGAGATATATTATACCATACTGGACAGCCATAAACCAAAACTGGTCGGATGAATGCCGAGTACGAAATTATTTTGACTCTGGGGTCAAGAAGACTACTCCGGAATAGACTTCTTGTCATAGAATATGCGCTTTTAGCTGCGGAGAGGGACGCTGCTACGTGCTTGTCAAAATATAAATACTGGTCTAGCCAGATACCAAGGTATCTAACTACAGTTTTCACTTGCAGTGGAAGGTTATTGTTACCTACAATAGAAAAGTGTTTCCAGTTGTATTTTGTATCCCTCGAGGCCCTGGATAGGGGCGTTCTGAAAAGGATAGTCTCGGTTTTCTGGAAATTAATCTTTAATTTCCAGTCGTCGCAAAATTGTTTTATTTTTTTCAAGTCATCTTGAAGGTGCCTATTGATGACGTCTATTTTTCCTCCTGTTCTGTACACCACTATGTCATCGGCGTACGCAATGGCGTTTTCGAGAGAACTCACTAGATCACTAGTGTAAATATTGAATAGAATGGGAGAATTCACAGATCTCTGCTGTAAGCCATTTTTAATTTGGAAGGTCTTGTTGGAGAGTATGTCCCCGCATTTCACCACAAAATGTTTGTCCATTATCATATCATAAATGATGTATAGCAGATATTACGGCATACCCAGGTTTGTTAACTTATAGACAAGTCCTTCTAACCATACGGTGTCGAAAGCCTTTTCAAAGTCAACCAAGCAGGCCCCTGTACATTGTCGCTTTGCCTTGTTCCACTGTATATCGGAAACAACCTATCAGTGCTTTGTTTATAATTTTTTCGAATAACTTGCTGATGTTGGGAAGCAGGCTGATCGAGCGCAGATTAGCTGGATTGCTCTTATCCTTACCCTTTTTGGGGATAGGGTGGACTACTGCAGTCTTCCAATGGGTTGGATAGTGTGCATTGTTTAGAGCGTTCTTAAACAAAGTAGTGTATATGTTCACTGCTTCGCGAGGCAAGTGCCTTAGGAAACATTTGGAATGCTATCTATTCCAGATAATTTCTTATTTTTTATTGAGCTAAGTATGTTTCTAAGTTCATCCTTGCGCACAAACATATTTGTATTTTCATTTCTGACGGGAGAATCCGCTCTATTATTTTCGCCGAATGTGATGAAACTATGGTTTTCGGATCGCCAGTTGTGAAGTTGATTGCGCAGCGAGCAATGTCTTTGACGGGCATTGCTTTCGATTTCAATGTTGGGATGAACTGATTCGTTAACTCTTTACACTGCTTCGAAACAGGCTCCAATTGAATTCGCTTTCTTTTGCGGATCTTCGACTACTATTACTTCATCATTGGAGTTGATGTGCTCTAAGGCGAGTCCTGCGTTCAGCATTATCTGACAATTCTCGGGAGTCCGTGGAATTCGGAGACAGGGAATGTCATTGTGATCTTTTCTTCGACATATTTTCTTGATTTGTGAAAATATGTTCGGTCCATTTGCTTGAACAGCTCGAATTCTGTTGCTCCACTCCTCATTTATTACTGCTCGGTAATTATCCCGGATCGGTTTTTGAAGATTTTTAATCAAGGACTTGATTGTTTTGATTTCATTGCTATTCGGGTCACTGAACTGCCTATAGCACAATTTCAGCTTTGAGAGCAGGGTGCTCTTTTGCCTACACAAAGCATCGATAGTTGCATTTCTGTATCGGTGGGTATAGCCATCCATATGAGCTACTTTGGGGATGGAACGATTCATTGTGTTAGTAACAATATCGTTCATAGTTAGGAGGTAATGATCAATTTCATCATTACGGAGGTTTCTATTAGTCGGTGGGTCTATGCCAATGTTGCGTATTTCTCTTTTTACTATGCGATCGAAACGCGACCAATGTGCTTTTCGGAAATCGAAAGAGTGTACCTGGTCGTACTGCTCAAGTAGATGGTACTCGTTTGGCACGTGTATTACGGCTCCAAGTCCGTAATGATCGCTATCGTACTCAATTGTGCGAAGACAATTTCGAGTAGTTACCTCGGTAACTGGTAACTGAATTCGATCATCTGTCATAAGTAAATCCAGGAAGGAGTTACCTTTTGGATAAGACGGTGTACTTGTAGCGTACAATTCTAGTTTATGCTCGATCGCATTTGTTTGCCACCAATCAAACAAGGCATTGCCTCTGGTGTTCGAGGTCAGATTGCCCCAGGCACTGTGCTTGGCGTTAAAATCACCTGCCATTAAAAAGTAATTGTCTTCCGAATCTAACTTGAGACTTCGGAAAAGCGTATCGATTTCACTGATAAATTGGGTACCTTGAACAGATTCAGGAGCGTAAGCAGCGACTATATATAGATGCCTTTGACTTTTTAGCGGAATGTCTATCATGCATGCCTCTAGCACCTGGAATTTGTGTACTTCCGTGCTGTAAACGACCTTATGGTGAAGACCTTTCTTAACTAAGATAGCAACCCCACCCCCTCGAGTAGAGTGTGGTCGATCTCGTCTAATTATGTTATAATTTTTGTAGCCCATTTTGTGCCTTTGGTTTAGCTTAGTTTCGCTAGCCAAGAGCACATCTGGGCATTCGACTTGGAGCAGATTGCCTAAATTATCCCTTCTTTCGATGTGTATTAGTGAATTTACATTCACAGCTATAATTTTTAGGTTACGTTCAGACGGAGGGTTGAAGATTTTGATGTGGAGAGTTATTTGAGAACAGGGTTGAATAGAGAGTATCTATTCGTGCTCTTTGTTCAGTCAGTGTTTTTTGAAATTCGGCAAATTGTCCTTGCGTGGTTAATAACATTGTTATTATTTCTGAATGTGCCTCTGGTGCGGGCATTTTTCCATTACTATATGTATGTTCCATGGATGCTGGTTGCTTAGGAGCACCGGCCATTTGTGCATATGACACACGAGGAGCCACGAAATTGTTGTAAGAACGAGTTTTCATTTTTTTCTCTTCTTCAACTTGTTTCTTTTTGGTTTCCAATTTTAATTTCATTTGTTGAAATTTAGGACATCATCTAAAATTAGCAGTGTGAGATGTATTTTTACAGAGGACACAGGACAGTGTTTTCCTATCTGGAAGCTGTTCCTTGCCCAAGGGGCATTCACCAATGATCTGGTCGGAGAGGCACTTTACGCACCTGAATTGCATGTGGCAGTTTGATGCCGCGTGCCCGAAGCGTTGACAACGCATACATTGCAATACGCGATCGATTTTTCTAATTTTTTCCCAACTTATTGTTTGGTGGTTGAGGTGTTTGATGTATCGGAGAGCATCAACTTTACTGTTGGGACTCAGTGATACAATAAAGAAAGGCAATTTGTAATTGCGTTTTCTGGAGTTGGCGGTAGAGAAGGGTTTCACACCTGTAAATTTTAAATTCTCGGTTTCGACATTTTTTAATTCTTCTAATACCTCATCAGGGGAAAAACATGGATCAACGCCTTTTAGGAGCATGGAGATTATTTTCTCCGATTTCGGGGTGTACGTGTAGTACTCGCTTTTTGTCCTACCCAAAGCAGTCATTACTTTGCGAGAACCTTCAATATCATCGCACATTAATTTTATTTTAGAATTATTAATTTTTTTTGTTTTGAAATTTTTGCACGTTAACTCACCTAATTTTATAACGTCCTTTGTTTCCGTGAACGTAAGTATTATAGGCGGCGCCTTTTCCTTTTTGTTGGTTACGATGTGCTGGTTTGTTTGCTGCTTCTGCATCTCCTTTGTTTGCTTCCTGATGTTGTTCCTGATTTTTCCGTTGTGCTGTTGTATTTTCTTGGCTTTGTTGTTGCTGCACCTGGTGTTTTAATTTGAGGACTCCTTCTCTTTGTTTATTGAGTTCCTCTTTTTTGTGTCAATATCCGCAAGGAGTTTTTCTAATTTCGCCGGATCTCTTGCAGTACCTGTGATATTGTTTTCTTCCTCAGCAGGTAATTCGATTTCACTTGGGTCAAGGTCAACCAATTCGTTGAATTAGTTGCCTGCGCCTGTGTATTCGTTTCTCTTTCCTTTTGCATTTTTTTCGCCGTCTGTATTTGGCTTGTGCTGCTTTGTTATAATATTCGGCTGTGTCGGCTCCGTGTCATCGTTTTCAGGTCTGCCTGGCCCGTTTTCATGAAAGTGACGAGCTCTTTAGCACTTTGTTTGTTTCCAGAATTTTTTTTTTTTTTACAACCGCTCTCAGTGGCGGCCACACTGTGTAATCCACCCTTGCACACACACTCGCGCGACGAATTTATTTATTTTTTTTCTTTTCTTTTGCTTTCTCCTGTTGTCAGATATACGTCTTATCTCCTTGACGTGCTGGTAACGACTGTTTTGCAACATGCTTACGACACGAGATTTCAATAAGGGGGGTTATTAATTACATGAACTTAATTATATAACAGACGTATCGACAAACGACAAACGATAGTGAACAAATCTCGGAACGGACTTAAAGGTGAAGTCAGGTAAATCAATACCTGAACACGATAATAGATTCCATTTTCGAGGACGGGTTTCTTCTGAGACGTCGTTTGATAGCGGTAGTGGAGGTAGGGAAAGAGTTGGCCTGTCGTAGCATACGCGAGATCTGTTCGTTAGCGCCGTAAGAAGTGTGATGAGCGGCACGTAAAACAGTCGAAGGTTACGTACGTTACGGGAGTTTGTATGAAATGTTAAAGTGGAGAGCAAGTTTGGGCAATTGATTGAGCCAGACAGAAGGCGATGGACAAAGATGATGTCGGCATGGATTCTGCGTTCTTCAAGTGTGTTGAGCTTGATTAGAGGGAGCCGGCTTGTGTATAATGGTAGAGTCAGGGGATTTTCCCAGTTCAGTCCACGGAGGGCAAAGCGCAAGAAACGACGTTGAACGCCCTCGATCCAACGAATCTGAGACAATTGATACGGGGACCAGACCTGACTAGCATATTCGAGTAGTGGCCGTACAGAAGTTGTGTAGAGTGATCGGGTGACGTAGGGGTTCAGGAATTACTTCGACCAGCTTTTGGCAAACCCAAGGGCGGCGTTGGCCTTAAGGATTATGTCATCAATATGTGCGGTAAATTTAAGCTCCTTGTCGCATAGGACGCCCAGATCGTGAATCGATTCAACCGATGTTATCGGTTGGTTCAGTAAGAGATAGCAGCGAGGTTGGATGGGGGAGCGCTTCCGAGAGAAGGTGATTGTGTGACATTTGGCGATATTCAGTTCTGGGCAATTATTTTGGCACCAAGTCGAAAAGCTGTCAAGATCCGATTGGAGAAGTGAGGAGTCTAGGGGAGAGCGGATTGTCTTGAAAATGTTGGTATCATCCACGTAAAGCGGGATGAAGGAGTGATTGATGCAAGAGCCTATGTCGTTTATGGTTAGGATAAATAGGAGGGGGCCGAGATGACTGCCCTGGGGGACACCTGAGGTTGGAAAAAAAGGATCGGCGAAGGTGGATCTAAATCGCACGCGGCAGGTTCGATAATTGAGATATGATGAGATCCACTTAATCAGCAGGGGCTCAAAATCGAGGGAAGATAACTTAAAGAGAATGAGGTTATGAGAGATTTTGTCGAAGGCCTTGCTAAAGTCGGTAGTGATTACATCGACCTCATCGCCGTTTTCTAGCGCAAGGAGTGTGCGGGATGTGAGTTCGACAGAGTTGGTAGTAGTGGACCTGCCAGAGAGGAAGCCGTTCTGGTTAGGAGAGGTGATGGGTGTGCAGAGAAAACATAACGCATCATATAGAAGGCCTTCGAACAGTTTGGAAATGCACGAAAGCTTAGCAATGGGACGATAATTGGATATATCGTTTTTTTTGCCTCTTTTTATGCATGGGGGTAATGTAAGAAGTTTTCCAAATGTCAGGGAATAAACCTTGTGCAAGGGATAGATTGAAGATTGAAGAGAGCGGGAGAAAGGGAGAGAGAATTTATAGAAGGAAGGACCGGTCTAGTTACCGCGTCACTAATCTATATGAAAATATTCAAAAAAATCTTAAAATATAAGAAACAATTCTAGACCAGAATACCCCCTTAAAGTTTGGAAAGGTAAAATAATCCGAGAGCTAAATCTGACGAGGAAAACAATTCGAACTTTAACTCATTGATTCCGGCTACCTGGATAATGAACCAAGCAATTCTGAGTGAACACGGTAATACTCTTGTGAACAGCTTTGTTATGCCCACTTTTTGAGTTAAGTGGTTTTAAGTGGTTTTTGAAATGTCTATCATGTCTGCTGTAATCAACTGTTGTTCAGTACCATTTTAGAAATTTTTTTCATCATTTCTTATATTTCAGTGTAGAAACTGCTTTTTGATTTAAGAAGCATCAATAAAGGGGAGGAGTTTGGAATTCAACAAGAATCTTAAATACCTCTAAGTGACCACACTCCTTAAAGATTTCCCCACAGTGGAATTGTGGTAGTTTTTTACATAGGCATCAGCAAGGATGCGGGTTCTATAAAAACACCACCGACGAAAAGACGAATCACAAATACCAACGACGAATTTAAATTGACACAAAAATTGTCCTACTGGTGATTGAAGTTTTATTATCCTGTTTATTGAAATTGTTATGATTACAAACACTCCTGGTCATTAATTTATCACGGATTTAAATTTATTAACTTAACAGTGTTGGTGCCGTTGCATGTACATAAACCGTGGATTTCAAATTGCTAGGGTTTACAAAGTTAACTTTTGATGAACAAACATGTTCCACGATTTCACTATTAGTCATTAATTTGTTGGATATACATTAAATTAGCCACGGATTTAAACTTTTGGTCATAAATTTGTTGGACACACATTAAAATAACCTCGTATTCAAACTATGAGGCTTTACTTTTGTACTGACTAACACTCGCGACTCCCGACTGAACTCCTCACGGGGATTAAAAGAATAATGGGAATCCTACTCCCTGCGCGTGCTTACACTTCTCCGTATAATATCTGACTCCGATTATGATGCAACTCACATCCATCTCTTCGATGGCCACGAATTGCATCGATAGGGGAGGGTTATATATGCGGGCATATAGGAAAAGTACAATGCCCTGCGATGAGGACGATGATCGGTGGACACCTGATCAAACAGAAGTACATCGTTGGTGATGAATCGCAGAGATCGAAATAGATTTTCGTTTCAAAGTAAACAAAAACGCTATTTCACAGATCAATGGGGTATATGATGACGATGATGCACAGATGATGTATATGATGTGCCTATGATACAAAAGGGGTCGTCATGGTATTTGCTTAAGATTCCTTGGAAACACCGGTGTAGGCAATATCCAATCTAATCATATGGCTCCGGTGCACAAGGAGGCAAATTATTTTGTTGACATAAGTCAACAGGAACCTCGTCGACGACGGCAAAGGGTCAGGCTGGATGGCTATAGGTTTAGAATAATATGCGGGTAAGTAAAACGCACACAGTGGGATACTGTATGTTTAATTTAGGTTTTCAGGCGGGTCATCATATGCATGGCATTGGTAAGGTTACCTAAATAATGATCTTTTCCATGCCCAAATTCTAGGATCGGTTGATAACCGATGAATGGGAATTGTCGCAAGTGTTGCGGACCTAAGGGTATAGGCGCGATATTCACTTATGAACCGTAGCAAGAATACCGGCTACAGCTATGTCAACAATTACGCTGGCCAGCGTGTATTTATCTTTTATAATTGCTGACTAGCCGAGCCGATTGTCTGGCACGGTGCATGAATGAATGAAATAATTTGTTTGGAGTGCATGGTTGATAAGATTTAATTTTCAGGTGAAAGAGAATGAAAGGTAGCTTACGCTGCCCCAAAATTGAAGGTAGGTATAGTGGGTTGGAAAGTGGTTAATTTAAGAGGATGGGCGGTTCTTTGGGAATGTATTAAGAGCCGCCACATCACTCCCTCCCCAGTGACGTAGTCACGAAACAGGTAAGGATGATTGGGAGGGGGGTAGTTGTCTGTGGGCGCGCGCTTGGGCGCGGGTGCGAGGAGGTTGTGCAGGTCGGGCGGCAGTTGTGTCTTGGTTAGGAGGCTGTTCTGGAGCTGAAGCTTCCAGAAAGCAGGGCTTAAGCCTTTCCACGCTGACCGTGGATCGCTTGCCTCTGATATCGATCTCGAAGATGCGGTCGTTGATGCGGCGGAAGACTTTGAATGGGCCATCATAAGGGGGGTCGAGGGGTTTTTTGACCTTATCCACCCTGACAAAGACGTGCGTGCAGCTGTGCAGTTCAGGGTGGACGAAAAGTTTTTTGGAGCCGTGCCTGGCTACTGGTGTTGCTCTAACTTTACGTAGCAGGTCACGGAGATGCCCCAATTCGCGAAGTTGGTCACGCGGTGTTTCGCCGTCCAGGAAGAGTTCTCCTGGAAGAAGAAGGTTAGTACCGTAGGTGAGCTCTGCTGCCGAAGCTCCCAGGTCCTCCTTAATACTTGTCCTCAGGCCGAGGAGGAGAGTGGGCAGGGCGTCGAACCATTGGGTGTCGTTATGACACATGAGTGAGGCCTTGAGGGATCTATGCCAGCGCTCTATCATCCCATTGGATTGGGGGTGGTAGGCGGTGGTACGACTTCTTTGGCAGCCAAGGAGATTTGTTAGCTGCTTAAATATTGTCGCCTCGAATTGTGGACCTCGGTCCGAAGTTAAGGTGCTTGGTACACCGAAGCGTGTGACCCAAGTTGAGTAAAAAGCCTTGGCGACTGATTCGGCAGTAACTGCCCGGAGAGGTGTCGCCTCTGGCCATCGCGTGTAGCGATCCATCATAGTGAGGATATAAGAAAATCCTCTTGATGGAGTAAGCGGTCCCACTATGTCTATGTGGACATGGGCGAAGCGTGCCGTGGGAAGCTTGAACTGCGCTGGCTCCAGTACATTATGTCGCGCTACTTTGCAGCGCTGGCACTGGAGACAAGCACGGGCCAAACCGGTGAGATCTTTGCTCATCCGGGGCCAAACAAATTTGCGACGGACAGCAGCGGCTGTCGCTCGGCCGCTGGGGTGGGCTGGGTTGTGGTAAACCTGGAACACGCCCTTACGCAGTTTTTCGGGAATGTAAGGTCTAGCGGTTCCAGTTGAAACATCACACCAGATTTCGCCCAAGGGGTCGCGAAGAGTGATTTTCTTAAACTCAAGTGCCGTATCGGCAGTTAGGAGGGACTTGAGCTGTTCGTCCTCCTGTTGAGCTAGGGCAAGGTCAGCATTGTTTAAGGCGGTACGCAAGTGAATCGTATCGATTCGAGAAAGGGCGTCCGCCGTAACGTTCTGTTTACCGGAGATGTGGTTGATGTCCGTAGTATATTGCCCTATGAGATCTAACTGACGCTCTTGTCGGGGGGAGGCATTTCCCGACTTCTTCCGGAACGCATAGACCAATGGCTTGTGGTCTGTTAAGATGGAGAGTGAGCGACCTTCTATCATATGACGGAAGTATTTAACAGCGCTGTAGATCGCGAGTAATTCACGGTCGTAGGCGCTGTAACGTCGCTCAGTGGGACTCAGCTTCCTTGAAAAGAAACCAAGTGGTTCCGGTCGGCCTTCAATGTCCTGTTCAAGGACGGCTCCGATTGCGGTATCCGATGCATCGCATTGGATGGATAGTGCCGCTCCCTCGAGGGGGTATCGGAGCAAAGTGGCATTTGCCAATTGTTCTTTGGACAGTTGGAATGCTCGATCAGAGACTTCTGTCCAATTAATGGGGCGCTTATCATTGCGCTTAGCTCCTTTTAAGAACTCATTTAAGGGAGCTTGAATTTGGGCAGCGTTCTTCAGTGTTGGGCGGTAAAAGTTAAGCATGCCCAAAAATCGACGAAGCTCACTCACGTTAGTAGGCCGGGGATACTTCATGAGGGCCTCCACACGGTCTGGAAGTGGGCGAATGCCCTGGTTGTCAACGACATAACCCAGATAGGTGATTTGCTCCTTGGCGTATTGACACTTATCTGGGTTGATGACAAGACCGAATTCACGGAGGCGCTCTAGGACCTGACGTAAGTGGCGTTTATGTTCGGCGTGGTCTTTGGAGGCGATGAGAATGTCATCAAGATATGCATGGCAGCAATTTAGACCACGTAAAGCCGTGTCGATATAACGTTGGAATGTCTGTGCGGCATTCCTGAGGCCGAAAGTCATCACTTTGAACTCGAAGAGTCCGAAAGGTGTAATTACTGCGGTCTTGGGGATGTCTTCTGGTGCCACCGGAATTTGATGGTATGCCCTGGTGAGATCCAGGGTAGTGAAGACATTGCACCCTCGTAACTTGTACGAAAAATCGTAGAGGTGTGCAATAGGGTATCTGTCCGGGACAGTTGCTGCGTTCAACAGCCTGTAATCGCCACATGGGCGCCACTCACCAGAACGTTTCTTCACTAAGTGGAGTGGGCTTGCCCAGGGACTGTCCGACGGTTGGCAGATACCTAGTTCGATCATGTGCTCGAACTCCGCGCGCGCCGCACGTAATTTTTCTGGGGCCAGTCGACGTGGACGCTGGCTCACCGGGGGACCACGTGTTTCTATATGATGAAACACCGTGGCTTTGTGTCGGCGTTGGTTAGGTAGAGGAATTGTTGTACTAACAAATTCCTGTACCATGACCTGAAACGGGTCTGTGCACTCTGTGGCCCCTGAAGTTGCCGCTGGAGATGCCGTCATGGGCACGGGGGGTGCGGTTGGAGCCACTAGTCTGTTATGGGTCGAATCGACCAACAGATTATGTGCGCCTAATAGGTCGGAACCTATCAGGGGTTCATTCACGTCCGCAATGACGAAACGCCAAGTGATCGGACGTCGAAGACCCAGTTGTAGTGTCAGCTTTTTACGTCCGTACGTAAGTATCGGCGTATTATTCGCAGCTGACAATTTAAGCGCGGCGGGCACGCGGTTACGCGGAGCAAACGATCGCGGGAGGACTGAAATATCGGCGCCGGTATCGACAGTAAAAGCGATATTCAGTTTAGAATCCCGGATGGTTAGGCGATTTATAGCAGGGGTGCCGGCCGATTGCGCGAGGGTATCGGTCGGCAAAATTATTTCTAAAGGTCGTCCCTGATTGGTGGCTGGTTGCGTCCAACCACAGGGCGCCTTGCAATTAAATGTGCGATCACCGTATCGTTGGTGATTGGCGCACAAAGGAAGAGAGGCGGCGTTGTTGGGCGTATTTTGCCTCTGAATGTTGTCATTTTGGGAAGGCCGAGGTAATGCTCGGCGAAAGTTGGCCCTCTGAGGGGCATTTTGGGAAGGTTGTTGCCGATCCAATGGACGATTAGATACGGCGCGATTCTGAGCGCCTCGTTGGTTGCTTCTCGCCTCCGCGCGAATTTGATTTAGTTCGCGGAGGACTGAGGTCTGTATCGCACGAAGGTCAGAAATGGTGACCTGAGCAGGAAGACTTCTCGGGCGGAATACGTTGGGCCTGCCCTCTTGGGTCCGCTGTGTGACATTGGTTGAGGCAGGCCTTCTGGGATGTGGTGACGGAGAAGGTTGACGCACCGGAGCCGTCGTTGGGGCTGTTAGTGGCGGAAAAAGATGCCGTGTAGGCTGAGCGGCGTGTTGAGAAACCGCCGCTACTTGGTACCCTGGAGGCTCAGACTGCTGGTCTGAGCTTTCCATAATTGCGTCCGCAATTTTAGCTAAATAGCCCAAGCTCTGATTGGGTTGGGCTACGAGTGCCGAATGGGCATGGAGGGGGAGACATCTTAAAAAGTGAGGCCGTATTAGGTCGTCCGAGAACCTGGTCCCCGCTATAGAGCGTAAATGGGTCAGGAAAAGGGACGGTCTCATACCCGAAAGGTTCGTTTCGGCCGCCAAGCGTTGTTGCCGCGAACTTCCGGGCTCGTCCAGAGCGTCGAGGTGAGTCTCAGCAAACCAAAGTTCAGGGTCCTCCTCGTCAAAAGGGGACAGATTAATATTGGCAGGGTTGGGGCGGTTAACGACACTGGGGGCATCGTGGAATGCCAGGGGAGCGGGTTGTGCTGTCGCTTCGTGGTCGGTAGCGACTTGTGTATCAGGGAAGTCGGCGCTGGAGGCGTCGTAAAACTCGAGCGACTCGAGTTGTTCCTGATCCTCTTGGGGTGGAGCGTTTCGCGTACGGGCCATCGTGTAAAGTGTAAGGTAGAACCGGAATTAGGAGTAAAGTCGGTTCACGATTGCTACGTAGGGCGTAGAGATGGGTCGTAAGAGGACGCGAAGATTTGAAAGGTGAAGGGGGGGGCCAATTGGTCAAAAGTAGTCGCAGGGCGTTGAGAGAATCACGAATATCCCGGAACAAGGTTTTTACTAATTAAAATGAGTCGAGTGAAGGTCGGAAGTGGAGTCAAGTGGAGCCAAAAGAGAATCGTGCCGAGTCGAGTGGAGTTGAATGTGTTGGGGTCTGTTTGTACCCAGAAGGGGCTTATTAAATTTATTTAATTCCGGATCGTTTCTATTTAATGTAAAATGTTTCCTAATTTAGATTAAAAATTCCAATTTGCAAAGAGGTTTTAAATCGCGATAATTTGGTCAGTTTGTCAGGTGTGAGTTCGTGAAATTCCAAATATCTACTCGAATCAAGCTATATGAAAAGGTGAGTAACCGAGTTTCTGTGTTGTGTGTCTAAAAGTGTGCGAGTGTATGTTTATTTAACGCATAACGCTGCTTTGATGTTTCAATATGTCCTGAAGGGGTTTACAATATTTACTATTTTTAATTGTAGCAGAAAAACAAAAAGAATAGTTGTTGTGTCCTTATATGCGTTATTAGTTTTCAGCCCAACAGATATATTTTTATTGTATTTTTGGGATAGCTTAATTTTCGCTTATAGTTTTAATAAATCAATAGAATGAAGTCAATAGTTAACTGGTAAAACAAAGAAAAAGACTTCAATTGAGTAAACTAACAAGGATGTACATTTTCAAATATTTTATCCTTGAACACCATAAATTGCTTATTGAATATTACTAAAAAAAACTTGAAAATTCGGATTGTAACAGTTGTTTCAATCGTTTTTGACTTTAATTTTAATGTTTAAAAAAAAACAATTATTAATTAAATTTGCAACGAATTAAATAATGAGGAAATTTATTTGAAGAAAAAAAAATTTTTTTTGTCAGTTATTATTTTCTTGTTTGCGATGTACTTCTATGTAAATTGGTCCATTACTTCTATTCGATATGGTGTATACGATTGTGAATTATTACAATTTTTGGTTTTTATCACATTACAATTGTATATATAAAAAAAAATTACCATAAAATGTAGAGGACATAAAACTTAAGAAGAAAAAAAAAAACACTAGTTGCTTGCACAAGTTTTAATATGTAACACCATAATGGAATTATTAAATACAAACACAAATTAATTATTGAAAGTAAGTTTCACTAACTTGCTAATGGATTAGTCTGACTATTGAAAAAAAAACGAAAGGATACTTAGCTGAAATCCCTGGCAGTTGTTCCTGATGGCTAATGGGGCTGTTGTTCCTGGTGTTGATGGGGTTAAAACGCAAAAGTTTGAAAAATCGAAGGTTGCGCGATTTCAATTTTCACCTTAAAGTGACTAAGTAGCACGTACAACGTATGCTCAGGCGCGTGTTCGCGAGTCGCGGTCACCAATGTGGTAGTTTTTTACATAGGCATCAGCAAGGATGCGGGTTCTATAAAAACACCACCGACGAAAAGACGAATCACAAATACCAACGACGAATTTAAATTGACACAAAAATTGTCCTACTGGTGATTGAAGTTTTATTATCCTGTTTATTGAAATTGTTATGATTACAAACACTCCTGGTCATTAATTTATCACGGATTTAAATTTATTAACTTAACAGTGTTGGTGCCGTTGCATGTACATAAACCGTGGATTTCAAATTGCTAGGGTTTACAAAGTTAACTTTTGATGAACAAACATGTTCCACGATTTCACTATTAGTCATTAATTTGTTGGATATACATTAAATTAGCCACGGATTTAAACTTTTGGTCATAAATTTGTTGGACACACATTAAAATAACCTCGTATTCAAACTATGAGGCTTTACTTTTGTACTGACTAACACTCGCGACTCCCGACTGAACTCCTCACGGGGATTAAAAGAATAATGGGAATCCTACTCCCTGCGCGTGCTTACACTTCTCCGTATAATATCTGACTCCGATTATGATGCAACTCACATCCATCTCTTCGATGGCCACGAATTGCATCGATAGGGGAGGGTTATATATGCGGGCATATAGGAAAAGTACAATGCCCTGCGATGAGGACGATGATCGGTGGACACCTGATCAAACAGAAGTACATCGTTGGTGATGAATCGCAGAGATCGAAATAGATTTTCGTTTCAAAGTAAACAAAAACGCTATTTCACAGATCAATGGGGTATATGATGACGATGATGCACAGATGATGTATATGATGTGCCTATGATACAAAAGGGGTCGTCATGGTATTTGCTTAAGATTCCTTGGAAACACCGGTGTAGGCAATATCCAATCTAATCATATGGCTCCGGTGCACAAGGAGGCAAATTATTTTGTTGACATAAGTCAACAGGAACCTCGTCGACGACGGCAAAGGGTCAGGCTGGATGGCTATAGGTTTAGAATAATATGCGGGTAAGTAAAACGCACACAGTGGGATACTGTATGTTTAATTTAGGTTTTCAGGCGGGTCATCATATGCATGGCATTGGTAAGGTTACCTAAATAATGATCTTTTCCATGCCCAAATTCTAGGATCGGTTGATAACCGATGAATGGGAATTGTCGCAAGTGTTGCGGACCTAAGGGTATAGGCGCGATATTCACTTATGAACCGTAGCAAGAATACCGGCTACAGCTATGTCAACAATTACGCTGGCCAGCGTGTATTTATCTTTTATAATTGCTGACTAGCCGAGCCGATTGTCTGGCACGGTGCATGAATGAATGAAATAATTTGTTTGGAGTGCATGGTTGATAAGATTTAATTTTCAGGTGAAAGAGAATGAAAGGTAGCTTACGCTGCCCCAAAATTGAAGGTAGGTATAGTGGGTTGGAAAGTGGTTAATTTAAGAGGATGGGCGGTTCTTTGGGAATGTATTAAGAGCCGCCACAGAATTACCTACTAAGAGCTAACAAGTAACGGATATTTGAACTCAAATGTTTTCATGTTTGATATAACATCCACAAACTCAATTTAGGTCTCCTAGTGAAAAACTCAGCACATAACCATCACATAACACTCACAAAAATGGGGTGGTTCATAGCCTTCCGTTTATCCTTCATAGAAATCTTGGCGGTGTCAAAACACATATTGTTCTATCTCGTCCTTGTTTAATTAAATGCTGTTATATGGGAGTGTGGTCAACCGACCTTATCACAAATTCTAGCTCCTTCAACGACTTCCAAGTGTTGTGGGAAAGCTTCATGTGAATATATTCAGTAACACCCGAAAGCATCCATATCTGACGTGCTATTTCGACTTGTTAAATATACTCGTTTCTAGTCGTCGAGCACCACTTAACCGCATCCCAACCATAAATAGTTGACATCGAGAGTGCTCAGAGATTCGTTTGTCGGCTTGCCTAACGTGAAATTAATTATCCTTTATATCCTTGTAGTCCTCTAATGTGGGCAGTGCTTAATTCTCGAGATTCGACATAAAAATTAAACTTATATATGTAGGTGATGTGTTGTTACTTTTTTATTTATATCCTTGTAGTCCTCTACTGTGGGCGGTGCTTAATTCTTGAGATTCGACACAAAAATTAAACTTATATATGCAGATGACGTGTTGTGACTTCTTTATTTAGCCACGTATGAGTCTTACTCCGATAATTCATGTCCTGAGACCGCTTCTGCACTGGAAAGTTTTATCCTCTTGAACTAGAGCCGTGAAAAAGGGAAAAAAGATGGCGAACAGTATTTAAATTAACTTTATGGGACTACGTAATAATGTAATTGTGATAAGACTCGCAAACAAAGTAAATTCAAGAGAAATACTCTTGAAGGAGGTGCAAATCAGGTTCTGGAGGCTAACTGTATACTGGGATGTATGCGGCAGGCCAATACTTAGTGATGTAGCTCGGCAGAAATTCCCGATAGACATCGCTGTGTGTCGGTTTTAAGTCATCACATTAAGGTTTTAGAGTAAGAGTAGAGTCGTAAAACTTATGGTTATTTGTTTAATAACGGAGCAATGGGTTTCCTTGGGATTATATGAATGTGGGTGGCACTCAAACTTAAAGGACACACTTTTCTGCGGAAATATTAAGTATATACTCTGTCAAATTATCCGATCAGTATTAATAGCCTTTAACAAAAATTTTTCAGATGCTGGTACAATATTCATTCATTTTTGTGATGAGATTTAGCGACACTTGTTTGTTGTTATTTAGACATCAGGTTATCTCAAATACTTTCGGCGATTTTTAATATGGAAAAAAATATTGAGCTGTGGCGGTTCCGCCAAACCCCACGGTTCACTTACCTGAAAAACTCTCATAGCTTCCACCCAATCTCATATCTTCACTAATGCAATCTACTAATGCATTACCACCATAAATGCTTCATGCATTAAAGAGATCAAATCTGTAATCTAAAAGTCCCTGGAAAAGAAAACTTACCTTTCATACATCTCTTCGCATACAATTTCCTGTAAGATTTCTTTCTTAACTTATCAGGAATCTCAAACCGATTGGCACCTTCGCTGCCAAGCAAATCTCCCTAGACGAATTCCTGAAAACAAGATGATCTGGTTTACATATAATGTAACCATCATAACAGGGACCATACACATTGCGTTGCCTATTTTCCGTCCTCACAATGGCTGGCGACCTACACCCGAGGGACTAAAACAAATATACGCATATCGCGTCTCTTGGCAACAATTAAATCCTACAGCATAAGCAAAAGCAAATAGGAATTCAATACCTACCCTTATCAGCGATGCCATAAACACCATTTCCCGGTAATCTAGCCAAAACCCATTAGCACATTTCCACATAGCATTGCCGCCTATTTATTTAGTCGCAATGCACATCTCAGACAAAGACCCAAACGTTCCCTTTGCCTTTTTATATTTCGGGATCTGCTTCTCATCAAGAGCGGCATGAGCAAACAAAAACCATTAGCATCCAAGGAGATTCGGTTTTGTTTGCTTTACCGAACTCGCATCTCATGAATGCACTTATTCCCTTTCTTTGTTGTTGATTCGTCCCCATGGCTTTGATCCATAAAAGAACCAATGTACACACATACATGTGTACCGTGACGACCTTCCCTATAAGATCTGTTTGGTTACCCCAAAGAGAGACTTTATGTCTCTCTTGGAATAGGAAAATGCGGCCCTTAATTAGGAGAGCCAGTTTCACTGGTCGAATTCCCTTGTCAGCGAGTGAATATCCTGGAGTCTCGTTTCATCGGCCAACCACACTGGTCGTGCGATCTCCCGCAACCCGTGGTAAACACGGGGATGTGATAACCCGTCGAAGTCGTGTGTGCGATTAAATAATTTTCCTTTCTTGAGATAAAGAAAAATGTAAATCGGTGTTAATATTAGTTGCATTTTCAAATAAATCATATTGTGAATAAAGCTGAACCAAATAAATCGTAGTGTTTTAATATTCCGCTGTTTTCCTTCGGCGTTGCTAATGTGCTTTCCTGACCACCACTGGGTGTTCTGCGGTGATAAGACTAAAGTCAATCAGAACTAGTCACAAGTGAAATATTTTAGTTGTGTCGAACAACAATAAAAGTATATAAGTTGGCGGACAATGTCTGGTGAAACATTTACGGAACTTTCGCGACGTTAGTGGAAGTTTAGTGAACCTAGCGCCCATGCCGGTGCCCTGACTAAACTTACCCACAGAGCAAATTGTTTGAAATTTTGTGTTGTTGTTTATTAAACGAAGGCGTCAAAATATTGGAGAAAACCTACGCGGACTCAATAAGGTGGGTGAAATAGTTGAAAACTTGCCTAAACGACTGCAGCGACAGTTACCGAGGAAAACATCAACTTAGTGAAAAGTTTCGTGCTTGTCATTATAATTTGAGAGAATTTTTGCAAGAATTATCCATCTATCGCGAATCAGTTTCACATTTTGGTCGATGTTTTATGTCTGAGACCCCCGCTTGGTAGAAACCTTGACGTGGTGCGGGGGCTTAAAGTACAATGAATTACTCAGGCTATGCTGACGGAAGTGTGGGTATTTGCTATTCTCACTCTCGGCGATCGTTCTCGGTAGTGTGTCAGTCCGACACTGTTTCACCGAGACGTAACCAAACTCCGTAACCGCTCGTCTAAGCTTGTTTGCCTGTACCCTGCAGTTCGGTGCTAAACCAACGGTTCACCTGCTTTTACGTGTTTTTACTCGAAAATAAACTTATTCAGGTTTGTGGACAGTATTTATTTCGTGGGTTACTTAATTTATATTAACATAGAATATAGTATTGTAACCTTAATGTTATTTTATCATAAACGTAGAATATTATATTGTAAACATAAATTTATTTCCATACACGTAGAATAATCAGTACAATTTATTTCGTGAGTTAAACTTAATTTATATTAACATAGAATATAGTATTGTAATCTCAATTTTATTTTATCACGAATGTAGAATATTATATTGTAAACATAAATTTATTTCCATACACGTAGAATAATCAGTACAATTTATTTCGTGAGTTAAACTTAATTTATATTAACATAGAATATAGTATTGTAATCTCAATTTTATTTTATCACGAATGTAGAATATTATATTGTAAACATAAATTTATTTCCATACACGTAGAATAATCAGTACAATTTATTTCGTGAGTTAAACTTAATTTATATTAACATAGAATATAGTATTGTAATCTTAATTTTATTTTATCACGAATGTAGTATATTATATTGTAAACATAAATTTATTTTACTATACATGTAGAATAATAAGTACAATTTATTTCGTGAGTTAAACTTATTTTATATTAACATAGAATATAGTAT
Organism: Microdon myrmicae; assembly: GCA_963931805.1. Classification (NCBI taxonomy): domain Eukaryota; kingdom Metazoa; phylum Arthropoda; class Insecta; order Diptera; family Syrphidae; genus Microdon; species Microdon myrmicae. The sequence continues at coordinate 252,887,272 of OZ007496.1, forward strand.
TGTAATCTTAATTTTATTTTATCACGAATGTAGAATATTATATTGTAAACATAAATTTATTTCCATACACGTAGAATATTCAGTACAATTTATTTCGTGAGTTAAACTTAATTTATATTAACATAGAATATAGTATTGTAATCTTAATTTTATTTTATCACGAATGTAGTATATTATATTGTAAACATAAATTTATTTTACTATACATGTAGAATAATAAGTACAATTTATTTCGTGAGTTAAACTTATTTTATATTAACATAGAATATAGTATTGTAATCTTAATGTTATTTTATCATACCATACATGTAGAAGAATCAGTACCCATTGTTGACACCATTCTCCAAAAAAACTCAGACACAAAACAAACGGGTTCACAGTTCAGTCTTGTGTGGCTCTGTATTAAGAATTTCGTCTAATTACAACAGAGGTAACATTTCTCCGGTGCAAGTGCGGTCACTTTCACTAAAAAGGATCGACACGAAAGTTCAAAACCCTTTTGGTCGTGGCACTGTATTACGAAATCGTTTTATTACAAACAGAGGTAATATTTCTCTGTGCAAGTGCGGTCACTTTCACTAAAAAGGATCGACGCGAAAGTTAAAAACCCTTTTGGTCGTGGCACTGTATTACGAAATCGTTTTATTACAAACAGAGGTAATATTTCTCCGGTGCAAGTGCGGTCACTTTCACTAAAAAGGATCGACGCGAAAGTTAAAAACCCTTTTGGTCGTGGCACTGTATTACGAAATCGTTTTATTACAAACAGAGGTAATATTTCTCCGGTGCAAGTGCGGTCACTTTCACTAAAAAGGATCGACGCGAAAGTTAAAAACCCTTTTGGTCGTGGCACTGTATTACGAAATCGTTTTATTACAAACAGAGGTAATATTTCTCCGGTGCAAGTGCGGTCACTTTCACTAAAAAGGATCGACGCGAAAGTTAAAAACCCTTTTGGTCGTGGCACTGTATTACGAAATCGTTTTATTACAAACAGAGGTAATATTTCTCCGGTGCAAGTGCGGTCACTTTCACTAAAAAGGATCGACGCGAAAGTTCAAAAAATCCTACCCGTCGTGGCACTGTATTAATATTTTTTCGATTTTTACCCGGGAGCACGTATCCACCATTCAATGCAGACATTATCAATCGACTGCTTTAGTTCACCGAAGCGGCAGAATATCTCGTACTCCATCATCGCTTCGATGCCCATATTTGGTCATTTTAAACATATTACATCCCTTAGTGTGGGTAACCGCATTGTACCCCTGCCTGTGTGTATCTTTTATTATTATTCGCACGGGGATGAGCGCCATTGCGTGTGTTTACTCTTTGTACCATATTAAGTGTAGGGACGTTCATATAGTTTATACGTGCTATGTGATGCTGCTACATGGGCATGCGTTATATCTCACGTATTTGTATTTGTTGAGATGTGTCCTTTTAAGGGCATGCGTTGTAGGTTTACGTCGGTTTGCGCGCCTTCTGGTAATTCCAGGAATTAGTCGCAGGCTTGCGCAACCGCATCTTGTTTTTCTTGGTTGTTCTGCTACATCCGATCGTTGGTTGCTGGTTTTACCAGATCGATGTGCAGGTGTCCCATGCTCTCCCCTTCTATTAGTTTCTTACCATTGGTGCTACGCTGTGCTTGGTCTTCATGACATGATTTCCTTGATTTATGCATTTCTACTTTTAGGACGATGCCTGTATTGGACAAACGCTTGTATCAGCGGGCTTGTGGTTATTTACATGCTAATGCAGGTAAGTATTCGCTTTTCCGGCGCCGACTGCCTGCGAAAAGAGGTTACCTGGTGGTAAGTAGGCCGGTGGGTAGTGGCGTTCGCGCTAACCGCCACAGTACTCCCCCCCCAGTGACATAGTCACGATAAAAAGAAAACGCAACAAAAACGAAGAGGTGTTGAGACTGAGGCGTGCTCTTGGTTGGCCACGCGACTGGTCCCCATTGGTTCTGTCATTACCATCATGGTGGTGAAACTTGTCGAGTGCGCAGTCTTTTACGACTTCGCGTAATGGGCCCCTTATATTGTTCTGGCACGCCCGCCGTGGTCGGCGGCGTCTTTTTCTGCACCTCAGCATTGTGAGGAGTGCACCCCTGGTTACTTTCTTCCAAAAAGCAAGGTTTTAGCCGTTCCACGCTGATTGTGGTTGCCTTCCCACGTATGTCCACCTCGTAGACCCGTTCGCTGATTCTTTTAATCACTTTGAACGGGCCCTCAAACGGAGGCTCGAGTGGTTTCTTTACTTTATCCACTCTAACGAAAACGTGTGTACAGGTGCGCAACTCTGGATGCACGAAAACTCTCTTTGACCCGTGTCGGGCAACCGGTCTTGGTCGTACTTTTCGCATCAAATCACGCAGGTAACCCACGCTCTTCGTCAGCTCCGCAGGTGGCTCACCGTCGACGAAAAGCTCCCCGGGCAAAACGAGGCTGGTACCGTAAGTGAGCTCGGCTGCTGAGGCGCCCAGGTCTTCCTTCATGCTGGTCCTCAAACCAAGGAGGACTGTAGGCAGTGCGTCGAACCACTGTGTGTCATTATGGCACATTAAAGAGGCCTTCAATGATCTATGCCAACGCTCTATCATGCCGTTGGCAGCAGGATGATATGCTGTCGTACGCTCTCTTTGACAACCCAGCAACTCCGTAAGCTGTCTGAAGATCGTAGCCTCGAACTGAGGTCCCCTATCCGAGGTAAGTGTTGTGGGAACGCCGAAACGCGTTACCCACGTTGAGTAGAAAGCCCGGGCCACGCTCTCTGCGGTTATTACACGTAATGGGGTAGCCTCGGGCCATCGCGTAAAGCGATCTATCATCGTGAGCAGGTACGCGAATCCTCTGGAGGGAGTTAAAGGGCCGACTATGTCGATGTGTACGTGGGCGAAACGCGCCTCGGGCAGCTTGAATTGTGCCGGCTCCAGTACGTTGTGTCTGCTTATTTTACAACGTTGACACTTGAGACACGCCCTCGCCCACCTCGTGAGGTCCTTATTCATATGTGGCCAAACGAACTTACGTCGAATCGCCGCAGCCGTCGCGCGCCCGCTGGGATGAGCTGGGCTATGAAAGGTCTCATAAATGCCCCTACGCAACACCGCAGGAATGTATGGCCTGACTGTACCCGTTGACACGTCGCACCAAACGGTTTTTCCGTTGGTGTCGACAGCGAACCTACGCAGTTCCAGTGCTGTGTCTGCTGTTACGAGAGCTTTAAGTTGGCTGTCGTTTTTCTGGGCTTGCTCCAAGTCAGCGTCAGCTAAGGCTGCGCGCAATTGAATCACATCTATGCGAGATAGTGCGTCGGCTATTACGTTCTGATTACCAGGAACGTACTTTATCTCGGTGACGTATTGGCCTATGAGGTCCAGATGCCGCTCCTGTCGCGGCGATGCATTTCCGGATTTTTTTCGGAAGGCGTGGCTCAATGGTTTATGGTCCGTTCTGACGATCGCCTGACGACCCTCGACCATGTGTCGGAAGTATTTGATGGCACTGTATATGGCCAATAACTCTCGGTCATAGGTGCTGTACTTTCGTTCTGCCGTACTGAGCTTTCTAGAGAAAAAACCCAGCGGCTCCCAGCTACCGTCGTTCTCCTGCTCCAATACCGCCCCAATAGCGGTGTCCGACGGGTCGCATTGTATTGCTAACTGTGCGCCCTCTGCTGGGTAACACAGCAGGGTGGCGTTTGCAAGTTGCGCTTTTGACTGCCGGAATGCATTACTTGCTGCTTCCGTCCAGACGATTGGACGCTTGTCATTCTTTTTTGCCCCCTTTAAATATTCATTTAAAGGGGCCTGGACATGCGCGGCATTTTGTAATGTAGGCCGGTAAAAATTAAGCATGCCCAGGAAACGTCGTAATTCGCGAACGTTGGTAGGACGTGGGAATTCGTTGAGAGCTTTAACTCTGTCCGAGAGAGGCCGAATACCACGATTGTTGATATGATAACCCAAATAGCTCACCTGCTCCTTGGCAATTTGGCATTTGTCCGGGTTAATCATGAGTCCGTAACGGCGGAGGCGTTCTAACACCTGTTTAAGATGTTGCTGGTGCTCCGCTCGGTTTTGGGACGCAATCAGGATATCGTCGATGTAGGCGTAACAAAAATCCAATCCACGCAGAGCCGAATCGATGTACCTTTGAAATGTTTGTGCGGCGTTTCTAAGGCCGAAAGTCATTACCTTGAACTCATATAGTCCAAAAGGGGTAATGACCGCGGTTTTTGGGATGTCTTCGTGTGCCACTGGTATCTGGTGGTATGCCCTGGCAAGGTCCAGGGTCGTGAAGACTGTGCATCCGCGCAATTTGTATGAGTAATCATACAAGTGTGCGATGGGGTATCGGTCCGGGATTGTGACCGCGTTTAACTGTCGGTAGTCGCCACACGGGCGCCATTCGCCGTTTCGTTTCTTAACTAGGTGAAGCGGGCTGGCCCATGGGCTTACTGAAGGTTGGCAGATTCCTTGCTCCAGCATGTAGTCGAATTCTTCGCGTGCTGCGCGCAATTTGTCTGGTGCTAGTCGCCGCGGACGTTGGCTTACGGGTGGACCCCGTGTCTCGATGTGATGGTATACCCCGGACTCTATGTGCTCCTGGTTGGGAAGTGGTACTGTCGAGTGTCTATACTCTTCCAGTAGAGCCGGAATCTCATCGCATGTGATGTCGGCCTCGTGTGGCGTCCGTGGGGCCTCTCCAGGCGGATGACCGAGTGGCCGTTGTTCCACTAATCTATTGTTCGCGGTGTCGACCAGCAAGTTGTGGCACGATAGTAAGTCCGACCCTATTAATGGTTCGGAGACATCGGCCACTATGAAGTGCCAACCTATGGGGTGCCGCAAACCTAGATCCAGTCGTAGGTACTTACGTCCGTAAGTAGCTATGGATGTGTTGTTCGCTGCTAGTAATTGGAGTCTGCTAGGCGTTTTATTTTGCGAAGCGTACGACTTAGGCAAGACTGATATGTCGGCGCCAGTGTCGACCGTAAAACTTATATCCAATTTCGCGTCTTTGATTGTTAAGCGGCTTACTTGGAGTGTGCCGACCGTTTGCGCTGAGGTTGCGGTCGGCCGTCCTAGTTTAAATTCGCGTTTGGTGCCGGCTTCACCGGCTTCCAACCGCAGGGTTGTGTGCATTTGCGGGCCTTTGCCCCAAACCGCCGATGGTATGAACACCACGCGGGTGTTAATGCCCTTTGGGGGTTCGCCGTCGGCTGTGGCGTGGATCTTCCGCGCGTGCTAGTGGCACCTCTCTGGTTTTCGCGTTGCCCAGCGGTGGGCTGGGTCTGGGGCCTCTGATATGTTGGGCGATTTTGGGCCGTGCGCGCGAAGTCTCGTAATTCGGCCCGTAATTGTGCGATTTCGCGTTGTAAACTTAATTCGTAACGCGAGGGTCCCGGTTGCCGGAAGTGTGATTGCTCTGCGTCCCGAGTATGCGCCTGAGCCCGTGCCGAGTCTGTGGCGCGTGGTTGTGACGCGTTGGTGCCTCCACTGGTGCGCGGAATATTATGGGGCGAGGAGTAGTATCGCGCAGATGTTTCATCCGAGCGGTTAATGGTCGCTACCTGAAAGGCGGGGGACTCCTCTCGTTGGTCAGCGCTTTCTACGATTGCGTCTGCAATCTTAGCCAGCCAACTCAGGCTTTGATTGGTTTGAGCGATTACTGTAGGACGCGCTTGTTGCGGAAGACCCCTAATGAAGTGGGGTCTGATGACATCATCAGAGATCCCCTTTCCCGCTATAGACCGCAAATGAGTGAGAAAATGCGATGGCTTCATCCCCGTGAAATTGGTCTCGTTGTACAAGCGCTGGTGCCTCTTGGCAATTGACTCCTCGAGCGCATTGAGGAGCGTTTCCCTCATATCTGTATACGGGCTGTTTCCAGGAGTTCTTATAATGTGTGCCACATGTGTACGCTGGTTTCGGTTTAAAACCCTCATAACTTCCAGCGCACGTGGTCTCTCCTCGCTCACGCCCGCCGCCTCGAATATGAGGTCCGCCATGGTGAACCAGAGCTCCGATTCCTCCTCGTCAAAAGGAGGCAAGCGCAAGTCGCGCGAGGCAACATGTAGTGCCTGCACTGTTGGAGTCGCACCAGCGGATAACGGGAACTCCGTTCTGTGAGGGCGCGAGTCGCGGGCTTTTTCGTGTAGCGAGTCCGTGGGCTGTTCTACGCTGAGGGCGTCCACGAAGGCCGGGGACTCCGGACGCGGCACTTCCAGCTCCCGCTGCAGCTCCGCCTGAGGCGCCGTCTGTGATTCGGTAAGCGATTCCCGCAGCGCCTCCGGTTGGGGCTCCTGTTGAGTCTTCTTTGACCTCGTAAACTGAGCCATCCTCTACAAAAGGGTGGTGGCCGTTCCTCGTCACGCGAGAACCACGAGAAATTGCAGGAAAAGGTTAGCAAGGAGAAGTTGTAGATCTGCCTAGTTGGCGGAAAGCCCGTTGCTTGCAGCTGTTGTGATGGGAACGAGTGAACAGTGTATATGTGGGTTGGTTAATTTACTCTGTATAGTTTCCGGTTTTTCGATGCCCGGAAGGGGCTTACTACGCGAATTTGTTGTAGTGCACGTTTGTACTATTCAATTACAAATAAATATTTTTAAATTTGGTTATTACTTACTGCTACTTTTTAAATACAATAGAAGGAGAAGAAAATATTGTGTTTTAGCTGGCTCTAAAGGAGCTCAGCGTATATATATATATATTAAAGAAGAGAAAAAAAAAAATTAAAAAAATTACGTCACCTGGAGTCCAACGTTGAGAATTTGGTTTCGTCAGGTGTCGTTACTCGCACTGTGTTGAGGATAGTGCTGCGATCTGACTCCACTTGTAGTGATTTTGGTGGTTGGTTCGATGTTCGATGTCAGGTTATGTGCCCTTCCTCACTTGGTAGGTCACCAATTGTGGGTATTTGCTATTCTCACTCTCGGCGATCGTTCTCGGTAGTGTGTCAGTCCGACACTGTTTCACCGAGACGTAACCAAACTCCGTAACCGCTCGTCTAAGCTTGTTTGCTTGTACCCTGCAGTTCGGTGCTAAACCAACGGTTCACCTGCTTTTACGTGTTTTTACTCGAAAATAAACTTATTCAGGTTTGTGGACAGTATTTATTTCGTGGGTTACTTAATTTATATTAACATAGAATATAGTATTGTAACCTTAATGTTATTTTATCATAAACGTAGAATATTATATTGTAAACATAAATTTATTTCCATACACGTAGAATAATCAGTACAATTTATTTCGTGAGTTAAACTTAATTTATATTAACATAGAATATAGTATTGTAATCTCAATTTTATTTTATCACGAATGTAGAATATTATATTGTAAACATAAATTTATTTCCATACACGTAGAATAATCAGTACAATTTATTTCGTGAGTTAAACTTAATTTATATTAACATAGAATATAGTATTGTAATCTCAATTTTATTTTATCACGAATGTAGAATATTATATTGTAAACATAAATTTATTTCCATACACGTAGAATAATCAGTACAATTTATTTCGTGAGTTAAACTTAATTTATATTAACATAGAATATAGTATTGTAATCTTAATTTTATTTTATCACGAATGTAGTATATTATATTGTAAACATAAATTTATTTTACTATACATGTAGAATAATAAGTACAATTTATTTCGTGAGTTAAACTTATTTTATATTAACATAGAATATAGTATTGTAATCTTAATTTTATTTTATCACGAATGTAGAATATTATATTGTAAACATAAATTTATTTCCATACACGTAGAATAATCAGTACAATTTATTTCGTGAGTTAAACTTAATTTATATTAACATAGAATATAGTATTGTAATCTTAATTTTATTTTATCACGAATGTAGTATATTATATTGTAAACATAAATTTATTTTACTATACATGTAGAATAATAAGTACAATTTATTTCGTGAGTTAAACTTATTTTATATTAACATAGAATATAGTATTGTAATCTTAATGTTATTTTATCATACCATACATGTAGAAGAATCAGTACCCATTGTTGACACCATTCTCCAAAAAAACTCAGACACAAAACAAACGGGTTCACAGTTCAGTCTTGTGTGGCTCTGTATTAAGAATTTCGTCTAATTACAACAGAGGTAACATTTCTCCGGTGCAAGTGCGGTCACTTTCACTAAAAAGGATCGACACGAAAGTTCAAAACCCTTTTGGTCGTGGCACTGTATTACGAAATCGTTTTATTACAAACAGAGGTAATATTTCTCTGTGCAAGTGCGGTCACTTTCACTAAAAAGGATCGACGCGAAAGTTAAAAACCCTTTTGGTCGTGGCACTGTATTACGAAATCGTTTTATTACAAACAGAGGTAATATTTCTCCGGTGCAAGTGCGGTCACTTTCACTAAAAAGGATCGACGCGAAAGTTAAAAACCCTTTTGGTCGTGGCACTGTATTACGAAATCGTTTTATTACAAACAGAGGTAATATTTCTCCGGTGCAAGTGCGGTCACTTTCACTAAAAAGGATCGACGCGAAAGTTAAAAACCCTTTTGGTCGTGGCACTGTATTACGAAATCGTTTTATTACAAACAGAGGTAATATTTCTCCGGTGCAAGTGCGGTCACTTTCACTAAAAAGGATCGACGCGAAAGTTAAAAACCCTTTTGGTCGTGGCACTGTATTACGAAATCGTTTTATTACAAACAGAGGTAATATTTCTCCGGTGCAAGTGCGGTCACTTTCACTAAAAAGGATCGACGCGAAAGTTCAAAAAATCCTACCCGTCGTGGCACTGTATTAATATTTTTTCGATTTTTACCCGGGAGCACGTATCCACCATTCAATGCAGACATTATCAATCGACTGCTTTAGTTCACCGAAGCGGCAGAATATCTCGTACTCCATCATCGCTTCGATGCCCATATTTGGTCATTTTAAACATATTACATCCCTTAGTGTGGGTAACCGCATTGTACCCCTGCCTGTGTGTATCTTTTATTATTATTCGCACGGGGATGAGCGCCATTGCGTGTGTTTACTCTTTGTACCATATTAAGTGTAGGGACGTTCATATAGTTTATACGTGCTATGTGATGCTGCTACATGGGCATGCGTTATATCTCACGTATTTGTATTTGTTGAGATGTGTCCTTTTAAGGGCATGCGTTGTAGGTTTACGTCGGTTTGCGCGCCTTCTGGTAATTCCAGGAATTAGTCGCAGGCTTGCGCAACCGCATCTTGTTTTTCTTGGTTGTTCTGCTACATCCGATCGTTGGTTGCTGGTTTTACCAGATCGATGTGCAGGTGTCCCATGCTCTCCCCTTCTATTAGTTTCTTACCATTGGTGCTACGCTGTGCTTGGTCTTCATGACATGATTTCCTTGATTTATGCATTTCTACTTTTAGGACGATGCCTGTATTGGACAAACGCTTGTATCAGCGGGCTTGTGGTTATTTACATGCTAATGCAGGTAAGTATTCGCTTTTCCGGCGCCGACTGCCTGCGAAAAGAGGTTACCTGGTGGTAAGTAGGCCGGTGGGTAGTGGCGTTCGCGCTAACCGCCACAGAAGCATACGGTTCGAGGAGTAACACACAAAGATCTACCACCCCTAATCCAGGGTGTTACGCGTCACCGTGCCCACTGAATGGTTTGCAACCAGGGGTATACCGGGTGTATTATAACGGCGCCTCTCTGACACCGGGTATAATCAGAGCAGTAAGCAGACCTTACCACATCAAAACGGGACTCTGATGTGGCGGACTATTTAAAACCCCAAGTCTCGTAGGATCAAAAATGAATACGCAATATACAAAAAACAATCCCACGAAAAACCCGGTAGGCGTAGGTGTGATGAACCAACACTACCATAAGGGAAAAAATCATCAAGAAAACACCGACTCGGCAAAAAGAAGACGTAGCGAAAAACTGAAAAAGCGGGATATACGCGTCGGCACGTGAAATGTTCGAATGTTATATAAACCAGGCGCGATACAGACGGTCGTAGAAAACGCGAAACAATATAAAATGGACATCGTCGCGCTTCAAGAAGTTCGACTCCCACATCAAGTAATCGAAACCAACGGGTTTACACTGGTGTGTGGAGGTACCGATACATATAACCTCGGAACTGGCTTCATCATAAGCAAGAAGATGACGTCCCATGTAAAAGATGTGCAATTTATTAATGACCGAATGTCGGTGCTAAAAATACAACGCCCATGGTACAATTATGTATTTATAAACGTACACGCCCCACCAGAATCTACGGACGAAGAAACGAAGGACACATTCTACGAGAACCTAGAGGAAGTATTCGATGGGATCTCATCATTCGATGTTAAAATCTTCCTCGAGGACCTCAATGCGAAAATTGGAATGGAAGATATCTTCCAACCAACAATAGGTAAAGAAAGCCCACATGACGTTTCAAATGATAATGGTATTCGAATTATCACGTTCGCAGCGTCAAAAGATCTGGTAGTGGAAAGCACGATGTTCAAGCACAAGCAAATCCATAAAGCCACATGGATATCACCCGACGGCGTAAATCGTAACCAAATAGACCACTTCCTCATAGACAAAAGACACCACTCGAATATCCTTGACGTAAGATCATATAGAGGAGCAGATTGCGACTCCGATCCCATTCTAGTGATGGGCAAAATTAGAAGTCGGCTTGCAGCAAACCCACATGGACAATCACGGGAGACGAGCAAAAAGTTCGAGATCGATAAACTAAAAGATCTGAGCAAAAGGGCTGAATATCAAGACGAACTAACGAATAGATTTAGTATCCTAGAGAATGACAGTAGTGAGGAAGAGGAAGGCAATAGTGTGGACACTAAATGGACATCGATCAGAGACACAATCAAACAAACAGCCCAAGAGGTTTTAGGATTTAAGAAAACAACTAAGTCCAAACCTTGGTTTGACGATGAGTGCAGGGCAAAGATCGAAGAATGTAAACGCCTCAGAGTGATCCACTTAGAAGCATATGATGAAGTTAACGCAGAAAGCTACGCAACAATCCGGAAAGAGGCAACCAGACTCTTCAAACGCAAAAAAACGCGAATGGGAGAAGACGAATCGAAAGAATCCTAGAAAATGCCAGAGCAAAGAACAGCAGAGGTATGTATGCCGGCATTAATTCAATTAGAAATGGCTACCGAGGGAGAACCAAAATAATCCGAGACACAAACGGTTGTCTGGTGACAGAAACAAAAAATATCGTGACAAGATGGAAGCAGTACTTTGAAAACCTGCTCAATGTGCGCACCCATCAACCACAAATAAACGCACCAGACGTACATACAGCCGAGCCCCAGATCCCAGAGCCCTCTTTCGACGAAGTTGTAGACGCGATAAATCGATTGAAAAACAACAAGGCCCCCGGAATTGATTGCATACCGACAGAGCTTGGAGGAGAGGCAACCGCTCGAAACATCCACCAACTGGTTAAAATAATATGGGAAGAGGAAGTCATTCCGAAAGAATGGAAAACAGCAATAGTCATCCCCATTTTCAAAAAAGGCGACAGATCTGACTGCGAAAATAACAGAGGAATATCATTGCTCCCAATCACATACAAAATATTAACAAATGTCATACTGGCAAGAATCACACCGTACGCAGAAGAAATATTGGGAGACTACCAATGCGGATTCCGTCGGAACCGGTCAACAAACAACCAGATGTTCACAATAAGGCAACTGCTAGAAAAGAAGTGGGAATACGGAGAGACAGTTCACCAACTGTTCGTGGACTTCAAAAAAGCTTACGACTCAGTCACAAGGCAAAGACTCTACCATATTGTGGTTGAGCTGGGGATCCCGAAAAAATATGCCGCCCTCATTCAAATTTGCATGAACGAAAACAAAGGGCAAGTTAGAATAGAAAACCACCTTTCAGAACCATTTGAAATCCGGGATGGACTAAAGCAGGGCGACGGTCTCTCACCATGCCTTTTTAACCTTGTGCTCGACTATGTTACCAGAAAGGTACAAGGCGACAACATGGCCGGATCATCCCTGAACGGGGTCACACAAGTTCTCGCGTATGCGGATGACATCGCCGTTTTGAGCGATAATCTCGAAACTATAAGTAAAAACTGTGAAATTATCATGCAAGCGGCAGAAGAGGTGGGCCTAGAAATAAACGAAGACAAAACGGAATACATGATTACGACGAGAGCAGGTAGACCTCAAAGAACACATATAAACGTCAGTGGCAAGATATTTGAAAATGTCAAAGAATTTAAATATCTGGGAACGATACTGACGACCAGAAACGAAACGTCAAAGGAAATTAACAAAAGAATACATTCCGGCAACGCTAGTTGGCATGCAGTCAGTAAACTATTAAAATCCAAACTGCTATCACGTAATATAAAGCTCCGTGTCTATAGAACCATAATCATGCCGATTGCTGTATACGGATGCGAAACATGGGCTCTCACAAAACGGGAAGAGAACAAATTCAGCGTATTCAAGAATACAGTCTTAAGGGTATATTTGGCGGTAAATATGACAAGGAGACAGGACAATGGAGGAAACACCACAACAACGAATTGGAAGAGCTATACCGCAAACATACAATAGTGAGAGTGATCAAGTCGCGAAGATTAAGATGGGCCGGACACGTAGCGCTTATGGGGGATGATGGGGCCGTGCATAGAATTCTTGACGGTAAACTAACGGGGAAGAGACCAAGAGGACGTCCGCGACGGAGATGGGAGGACAATGTCAGATTGGACCTCGAGGAGATCGGATCGGATGTTCGAACGTGGAAGGAGAGCGCACAGGACAGGGAACAATGGCGGAGCCGAGTCGGTGAGGGCATGAACATCCGGGTTCCTACAGGCCAGTAAATAATAATAAAAAGTTTTAAGTCTGAGACGGCATCGTAAAAGATTGATTTTTTTACCAAAAATGCAACCAATGTGATCGAGCAAGCGCCATATATTGCTGTGACTTTTTCCAGTTTCCGAAATTAAAGTCACCACTTCATGAGATTCAAGGACTACAAAACGTAGAGAAATTTTTAACTGAATTGCTCCTACAAATCAGCAGGCACATCATACTTGTTGTCTACTTTTTCTATCATCATCATCATCGGCACTACAACCGAGAACCGGTCTTGGCCTTATTTAGCATGTCTCTCCACCGGTCCTTATCCAAGACTTGTTAAATTGTCCATAATAATTTGTTTTTCCGGGCAAGGTTGTCAACCTTGCTCCAATTTTTCTCAGGATGTCGCTGCATCCATTGGTTTACAACTTGGAGGGTGCCAAAGTGGATAGCTACTTGTTGTGTCATGTGGAGACTGTATGTTAACTTGGATTGAACCCCACCACCAAAAAAATATTACAAACATTTAATCATATAAACACATCAGTTGCATTCTATTAGGATAAATTAATGTTTGTCAGGTGCTTCCCTGCCTTTATTCCTACTTCTTGTAGCAAATTTTTTAAATGCTTCTTGCGCATAAGCAATATCCTCTGGATTTAAAATGATGGTTCAAAAGGGTAGCCTACTAGAATTCTAGAACTCACCAACATTTTTTGGGTCCTTTGGATCTTCTTTGGAAAGTGATTAGACTGAATGTTTTAATAGGATAATTTTCTGCTAATGCATTGGCATTAAGCACCTGTAAATGCTGCCCACAACCAATGACCAAATGTATTTAGCTAAAAGCTTCTGGAAAAGAATTCTTGCCTTCATTCATTAATTCGAATTAAAAATTCCGTATAATAATTCTCTCCAAAATTGTCATAAATTCCCTGAAATAAAACTCATCGGTTCACATATAATGCAACTGCATAATCAGGGAATCTTAACTTTGAGTTGGCTATTCCCAGCCTCACAAGTGTACAAGAATGTCTTACATACACATTGGCTGGCGATTCATTGTCCAACTGCCAAAGCAGCGTCGGGTAGCTTGTTTGTTCAGCTGGCATTTACCCGACCATGATTCCTCGTCTAATTTCCTTCTTTGCCACAAATGAATTTCCCTGCATACTCAAATGCCAGCAAGGGATTCGTTTCGGCGACCGACCCAAGATACGATATACAATTTTCATTGTATAAAGTATCGCAACCCATTAGCACCTTTTCCCAATGTCTATTCGTCTATTTACACAAGGGCATCACTCATCTAAGACTTTTATGATGCCCTCGTCCCATCTTTTATCTTAACACCATTTCTTCGATGCATCGTCATCTATTTATTTAGCCGCGTTGCACATCCTAGACAACTATCTATATGGTCCCTTTGTCTTTTAATTTCCCTGGATCCGTTCGTCATGACCTCGAGGCATGAACAAACAAAGACCCAATTAGCATCCAATGAGATTCGGCTTGTTTGCTTAGCCGAACTCCCATCGTATGGATGAACATTATGCCCTTTCTTTGTTTTAGATTCGTTCTCATGGTTTCGTCCCATGAATGAACCAATGCTCACTCATACATGTGTACCTTAATTTGAGAGAGCCGGTTTCACTGGCCAACCACTAACCGGAGCGGTCGTCGTCCACCCCATTTAGCGTGTGCATCGGAGTGCACATGCCCCGGAGTCTTGTTCATATTTTTTACGCTGTCGAGTCCAGAGTCGCGTGCCACAAAAATGTATTCGGTTAGTGTAGTGTCCCATACAGAACAATTAAATAATAATTTCCTCCTCCGGTTGCTTCTTGCAAATTTGTTACAAGATAAAGCACAATAAGGAAAGGATCATTCGAACATTAAATCCGTGTGTTTTATGCAAAGTGCTGGATGTGGTGAACAGTTTCTCTTCCTTTTAGTGAAGTGACAATTCGGATTGGCGGAACCTTGTAGAACAGCGGAGTGTTAGTGGGACGAGGTAGAACTCGCATCCATGCCGGTGCCATGGCCTACAAGAGTAATCAAGTCGGGACGATTAAGATGGGCCGGAGATGTAGCGCGAATGGGCAACGATAGGGCCGGGCGTAGTATTCTTGACGGTAGACCAACGAGAAAGAGACGGGTGGACGGCAGCGACGGAGATGGGAGGACAATCTTAGGTTTGACCTTGAGGAGATCGGATCGGCTTGTCAAGCGTGTAAGGAGAGCGCACAGGACATGGGACGATGGCGGCGTCGAGTCGGTGAGGTTGTGGCTGTTCTTTCGAAAGCCACTACTTACCTGCTCATTTACCACCAGGTAACCGTTTTCTCGCGCACCCTACAACATGAAAAGAGGTACTTACCTTAGCATGGTTGCCAGCTAACATCTAGGGGCTGTGAATCTATGATGTTCACTGGTGCAAAAATACACCAGCAACAATAAGTGCGTAACACAAAGGCATAGCCGTATTAGACGCACAAAGTTTCTTGGAAAGAAGTTGGCTGCATCATCATGAAACCAGCATAATTCCAGAGATATCCAGCGTACAGTTCCACAAGAAACACCCGGTGTTTCTTCAACCGAATATTTTTGTCTCGTCGCGTAAGTGCGCGACGTATCCCAATGCGCAGCAGGTCACCCAGGCCATGATCACCGAGGTTTTTGTCCGCCAATCGTGTGCCTGTAGATTGAAAGGCAAAACGAAATAAACCACAACGTACATCCATGGGTGCGGAGTTACCACCAGCGTTGTTGCGACGTACAGCCAACTCTGTACAAACAGCAGCACCGTTGATGTGTTTTGCCGCCCTATGATGCCGCACAGAATTCAAGGCAGCTGTGATTACACACCCTTGATTGTGGTACAACGTTGGCGAGAATATGTCGATGATCCTCGTGCTGGTCGGCTGCCCAGCGAACGATATTGTAAGTGTTGGTGAAAGAGATCAACCCCTATGGATAGTGCACGTCCATGGGAGTTGACTCGACAAGTCTAAATCCAATGGTCATTGGGTGCAGACATAGCGACACAAAAACCCATCAACCAAAATGTGTAACCTAATTACACATTTTGTCTAGACAGAAATATTATTAAGAACAAAACTCAAAAGGTTACTAACTACAAAAATTCAAAGAAACGTAAAATATGGAATAACCAAATTAGAATATAATGTATATCACAACATATGTTACCTAATTGCACATTTCATCCAGATGAACAAACTCAAAGATAATTAGCAAGAACTCGTGGAAACACGAAAATGAATATTACACTAATTGCAATATAATATCCATTGTGATAAAGATATTATATTGCAACGTAGAGAAACAAACCTAGATATAAGATTTTATGTTAGAGTAAGTTTAGTTTACAAAACGGCACTCTGAAGAGCAGACGTTTGTTAAATTCGAAATTGAATAAAATATAAATTTTATTTAAAAGTGTTTTCCTTCATTTCACTCAAGTGGAGTTTAAGAAAACATAATTGGCGCAGTCGGTTAACTTATCATCCGAAGATGATAAATCGAACATATAACTTACGCGATAAGTACGGTGAATTATTTTATTAAATAAATAAAAAACAAAAAAAAAAAAAAAACTAGCTGAAATTTAAAAGTGCTTCAAATCGAACGAAATTCACAATTTTCACGGTTAACCATTAAAATAAAAAATAAAAAAAGTGTACCGTGAGGAATTAAATGAACAATATTCAAAGTAGAAGACTTAAAGTTAAAATTAAAGGTGTCTTATTCTTATAAAGATAAAATAAAGAAGAAAACATAATTCGCGTGGTATTTAATCAAAACAGAAACAATTATAGAAAATTATTAAATACAGTTTTGGTGTTTAATCAAAAGACAAAACAATTATTGAAAAGTATTAAATAAACAGTAACATTTAACTAAATTATTAAGTAAAGGTGACGGAATTTTGGAAATAGTAACAGTTTCTAGAAAATTAGCAAATAAAGTTTTGGTGTAAATAAAAAAAAAAGGAAAGACAATTAAAGGGTGACAAACACCCCAACAACAACAACAACAAAAAGAATTCGTGAACAACAAGGGTAAGAAGAACCCCACCTCATCTCTAATTGCAAGCCGTACAACACCAAGAACACCACTACAAAGGAGGAAGTAAAAGTGAGCCACACTTATTTTAAATATTAGATTTATATTCATAAATTCATACATTGTACAATTATATTCATAAATTCATACACTGTACATTTATAAATTCATACACTGTTTAGAAAATAAGTTAGTTTCATGTCTTTTGGTTTTAATTAGTGGTATTGAGAAAGAATACTTTTTAAATTTTAAAAATATAGGAAATCTATTTACAAATCAAAAAAAAAAAGTCAAACGAAATACCGACAGTCGAATTAATAAGGGAAACCGCGAAAATAATAGAATTTCACGGAGATGGAAGATATGACTTGTCCTCCTTTATAAGGGACGTAGAGCTTATCCTGCCACTCTTTAATGAAAACCAAGCGTTGAAAAATTTCATTTATCAACGACATGTCCGCAATAAAATTCAAGGAGCCGCTCTCCATTGCATAAGGACATTAGGACCCAATCCCACGTGGGAAGGGATAAAAACAGAATTAATTAAAAACTTCGGAATTAGGGAAACATATCACAAATTGCAAATTGCAGTGACATGTAACAATTCATCCGTAAGCTCATACTATAGGGATCTTCGGAGAATATTAGACAAATTAAACGGTAAATACGAATTCGATGAGAAAAAACCTAGCGAATTTTCCCCAACGTCGAATGAATCCCTTATACTAAAAATATTTTTAAATGGAATTAACCCCAATTTATCAAGTATAATTTACAGTAGGAATATAGAAACACTTAGAGAAGCATATTATACTTTAGAAGAAACACGAATGCTTAGACATTATAACAAACCAAATAATTACTAAAATAGAACAAATAGACCTAACAACCAAAATTTTAATAGAAATCAATACCCCAGACATAATGAGTATAGAGAAAACCTACAAAGAGACAATAACGACCCAACACATTATTACAATAGAAATAATACATACCAATACAACAACACATACGAAAACAATTCTAGGCAAACTAGACAAAATAATAACAATACATACGAAAACAATTCTAGGCAAACTAGACAAAATAATCACAATACATACGGAAACAATTCCAACCAAATGAGACAACATAACAACAATAACTACAATACCAACAACACATACCATCACAATACAAACTGGAACCAAAGTTTTCCGAATAACTCTAATCAAACAAGACGAAATCAGACAAACTATACAGGCAGAAATTACACCCAGGTAAAAAACAATTCGGTTGAACCAATGCAAGTGGACCATATCTACAACACAAATCAAAACTTGGACCATGCAAATTTTCAAGTGACCACCTTAACAGGAACTTTACCAGTAATCGAATTGACAATAGGTAATGACAAATTAAAATGCCTAATAGACACAGGGTCAACAACCACTTTTCTAAACTCAGACAAACTGCCATATTACAAAAGAATAAAATTAGAAAACACAATCCCCTGTAACACTCTTAACAGATAAATCTCAATAAACACTGAGATAATAACACCATTGCCAAACGAGTTCAATGAGAAGAGCTATATGCGTTGGAAATTAACTCCTTTTTATAATAAACCATTCGATGGACTTATAGGTCAAAACCTACTCAAACCTCTGCAAGCAATAATTAACTTAGAAGAGGAATACATAGAAATAAATAACACAAAAACGAAATTCATTAACTCTTGCACACTCAAATACGAGGAAATACATACATTAGAAGAACCTAAACTAAAACTAGAAAAATTAAAACGCGAAGACATGAATAGGGAAGAAAAAAGGGAACTACGAAAATTAATTAACAAAAATAGAGATCTCTTTTACCAAGAAGGACAAAAACTTTCACATACTCACGAGATCCAACATGAAATTATAACCTCTGTAGAAAAACCCTATATACTCAAAAATATACAGATATCCCCAAATACATGAAACAGAAATAAATAGATAAATAAAAGAAATGTTGTCACAAGGTATTATCAAAGAAAGTAATTCACCATACAACTCACCATTATGGATTGTTCCGTAGAAAATCGATAATTCTGGTGAAAAGAAATGGAGAATAGTGATCGATTATAGAAAACTTAACGAAGTTTCTATATCAGACAAATATCCAATCCCTAACATAGAAACTATATTGGAAAATTAGGGCGATCACAATACTTCACTACCTTGGACCTTGCCAAAGGATTTCATCAAGTATTACTCAAAGAAGATGACAGAAAGAAAACCGCATTTTCAACGCCTCTTGGACATTATGAGTTTATACGAATGCCGTTTGGACTCAAAAATGCCCCAACTTTCCAAAGACTAATAAATGCAGTTTTAAGAGAGCACATTAATCGAATTTGCATAGTTTATCTGGACTATATTCGTATTTTTAGTACGACCTTAGAAGAACACACTGTAAATATAGAAAAAGTGTTCAATAAACTTAGAGAACATTATCTGAAGATTCAAATTGATAAGTGTAATTTCTTTAGTCGAACTACAGAATATTTAGGTCACACTCTGACAACAGAAGGTATTAAACCTAATATGAATAAAATTGAAAATATACAGAAGCTTAAATTACCGGAAACCCAAAAACAAATAAAATCATTCCTGGGAATGACCGGATACTATCGCAAGTTTATTAAAGACTATGCAAAGGTTGCCCACGGTATGATAAAGTATTTGAAGACAAATTCTAAAATTGATAAAAAAGACCCTCAATATACAGATTCATTTCAGAAGCTTAAAAGATTGCTCATGGAAGCACCAATTTTAAAATATCCAGATTTCAACAAAAGATTTAAGTTAATAACGGACGCCAGCGATTTTGCTTTAGGCGCAGTCCTTACACAGGACAACAATCCACTAAGCTTTGCAAGTATAACTCTAAACGACCATGAGAAAAAATACTCCACAACGGAAAAAGAACTTCTTGGTATCGTTTGGGCCGTTAACTACTTTCGCCCATATATTTATGGTAGAACTTTCGATCTATTCACGGATCATCAACCTTTCAAATGGCTCCAAAGTAAACATAAAGGGAAAGATATAAACCCTAGATTACAAAGATGGTTGCTTAAACTTGGAGAATACGACATAAATATAAATTACATTAAGGGCACATTAAACAAAGTTGCAGACTTTCTATCCAGAATAAATGCAAATACAGGAGAAATAAATGCCATAGATTTAGAAGAACAAAATGATAACATGAGCACAGATGCAACAATACAGTCACAAGAAGAAGAACAAAATGATCATTTTCCAATCTTAGAAACAGTTGTTAATAGATTCCAGACACAAATTACATTGACACATACTAAAACAAAAGAAATCGAAGTTATAAAAGACAAACGAAAAATGTACATAAGTACAAATGACATTGAAAACAACTTCATGACTGATATATGTCGCAGATTTTTAAAATCAGGGAAAATAGGAATTTTTTCAGAACTTTCTGACCATATATATAACAAAGTACAACAAAAATTAATCAAACTATTCAATACAAAGTTGAAATTTTATAAATGCACCTACCATGCAAAAGACATGACGAATGAAGACGAAACATATAGATACATTGCAAAATATCATAGGAACGAAACAGGACATACAAGAATTAACGGAAATTACGAAGGACTAAGAAAAATTATATATTTCAAAAATTTAAAAACATATATCCAAAAGTACATTAACAATTGCGATACTTGCAATAAAGCAAAATATGATAGATATGAAACCAATAAAACCAAAGTTCCATATAACTGAAACCCCCAATAACGTAAATCAGATAGTTCACCTCGATGTATATATAAACAAGAGACATAGCTTTTTATCATTTATCGACAAATTCTCAACACATGCAGTAATACTAAATTTAGAAGACAGAAATAGCGTTACACCATTGAAAAAATACGACTATACTTTTCCATTAAAGGCAAACCCAAATTAATCATTTTAGACAACCAATTCAATTCAATTAACATCAAGGGATTTTTAAGGTTAGAAGAAGTAGAAACACACTTCACAAAACCAAATAGTCATACAGGCAATTCAGATATTGAAAGATTTCATAATACATTAGGAGACAAACTTAGAGTTTTGGAAACCGAAAAATCCGAATTATCAATTCAAGAAAGACTTTTCAAATGTGTAAAATGGTATAATAAATCTATTCACTCCGTCATTAAAGCAAAGCCAATAGACGTAATAGAAGGGAAAGTCGATAGAAAACAAATAGAAAAATTTTAAAAGACTAGAAAGAAAAAACCATTAACAAGCGCAATGAAAAACGAGAAACCTATAGACCAAACCAAGATGAAGGTTACGTAAAAAATTATAAAGCATTAAGACACAAAGACCAACCTAAATATATAAAACTTAAACTAGAAAATATACACCCGACAAATATAAAACGACCCACGAAATTTTTAGATCAACTAGACGTTAATACTTACAATAATGACAGTAACAACACTGATCCACACAACGACAGGAACATTTAGGAATAATTGACGAAAATAATCAAAGCATAATCACCAACTTAATAAAATATAGATATTAAAGATCATTTCAACTTAACTTTCAAAAAACAAAAAAAAAATATATATATCAGACTCGGTATCGCAGAATACAAGAAAGAGAAAATAATATTATTCACAAAAATCCCAAAAGACATAATAAGAACTAAATATTCATTTATAACAACTCTATCCAATGAAAATTATGAAGAACTTGTGTTTAATAATAAAAAAAAAATTTTTTTGTTTGTAATTTATAACGATAAAGAAAAAGAATTTGTACAACATTTTGTAATGAGGACTAATTTGAATTAAATATATAAATATAATACCACGCTATCATAGAAGAACTAAAATTTAATAAAAAAAGAAAAAGAGAAAAAAACTATGTATTTGGTATAATTGGACAATTATAATTGTAATAATCATAAGCATTTTTACTACCTGTTCTTATTTTTTATATAATTGAATTAAAAACAAAACTCAGGAGAGTTTCGAATTAAAAGGGGGAGGTGTTACGTCAAAGAATCCTTGACGACACAAAAACCCATCAACCAAAATGTGTAACCTAATTACACATTTTGTCTAGACAGAAATATTATTAAGAACAAAACTCAAAAGGTTACTAACTACAAAAATTCAAAGAAACGTAAATTATGGAATAACCAAATTAGAATATAATGTATATCACAACATATGTTACCTAATTGCACATTTCATCCAGATGAACAAACTCAAAGATAATTAGCAAGAACTCGTGGAAACACGAAAATGAATATTACACTAATTGCAATATAATATCCATTGTGATAAAGATATTATATTGCAACGTAGAGAAACAAACCTAGATATAAGATTTTATGTTAGAGTAAGTTTAGTTTACAAAACGGCACTCTGAAGAGCAGACGTTTGTTAAATTCGAAATTGAATAAAATATAAATTTTATTTAAAAGTGTTTTCCTTCATTTCACTCAAGTGGCGTTTAAGAAAACATAATTCACGCGAGTCGGTGTAGTGAGAGTTCTATTGCAAGTTTAAATTGAAGTAAGCGCGGCCGTGTAAAAAAAAGTAATATTAACTATTCTGCCGGACTTAATATTAAAATAACATTACACTACATAGTGTAAACTATTCTTCCGGATTTAAGATTAAAATAATATTAAACTACTTAGTGTTAAAATAATATTAAACTACATAGTGTAAAC
The DNA here is from genome assembly GCA_963931805.1 of Microdon myrmicae. Taxonomy (NCBI): domain Eukaryota; kingdom Metazoa; phylum Arthropoda; class Insecta; order Diptera; family Syrphidae; genus Microdon; species Microdon myrmicae. The sequence continues at coordinate 252,909,960 of OZ007496.1, forward strand.
TATTCTTCCGGACTTAAGATTAAAATAATATTAAACTACATAGTTGTTAAAATAATATTAGACGACTTAGTGTTCGAAGAGAAGCTATTAACCTAGAACTGTTGGGGTCAGCATTTTATGTTTTGTTTTGTTATTATAGTAGTGTTTATATGTTTAAGAAATAAAAAACAATTAAACGCAGAAGAACAGTAGGTGTTTGTTTTTTGGGATGGGATTGCCGCTTCGTTAAGACGATTATAACTATCTCAACAGCAGTGGTAACCCATATAAAACCCCACAAGGTCCTACAGGCCAATAAATAGTAATAGTAGTAGTAACGTTTTAGCTACCACTTGTTCTCGTGACTGATCGTTATTGACCTCTAACTCATTAAAAACGACATCTCGAGTCGGTGGTTGTTGTCGTTAATCTTTTCGTTTTCTGGCCACAGCCACATATTTAGATTGGCCGCTTATCTCACGCAATGTCATCGTGTGTTTTTTTGGAAATTGCTATAAAACACATTGTTTGATCCGTTGGTTTGTTTATTTTAATCTGGGTCGTTAATCTCAGGATTCCAAGTATAGTTCACCCGTAATATTCTGGTAACTGTTTATTGGTAGACAAGGGTGCCAAGGATATATTCCTATAACAAAAGGGAATCTTTGCCATAAGCTCGTTTATTCATGGGTGGCACAGTTAGTCCCATATAGGTCATTTATTCTTAAATATTGAAGTTTTGTTACAGACGTGTGTTTAGCGTGGGCCATACCTTGCTTTTCGATGAGTTGATAAGTTAAACTTCAATCAATACAAAGAAATTCACTAAATTTATTCAAAGTGGGGTGGTATAGTTTTATCCACAAGAAAAAAAAAAGGCGGACAATACAGAGCGCTAAACGTTGAGAGTTTAATAAAAAAAAAAATTCAGGTTTTTTAACTTAACAACATTTTGCCGACCTAAGTAAAACAGGAATGAAGAGTTTACTTTTAATGTATACCCGCACCAATTGAATCCATATTCGACCATTTAATTTATCAACATCAGCACTGAATCGGCATGTATTGTATTATAACTATTCAAGTAGTCCTTGTGAACATATTAGAAGAAGATTACGTGTATTTGCCATTGAACGGAAAAAGGAACTGCTGATTTTACAGAGATTTCGTTCCCGATTGTTTATGATCCGATGCGGTGTCTCTATTCCTACGGAAATCAGGTTTGGATACCAAGTTGAATAATGATTGTGTGGCTAAGTGTGTATATGACAGGTATTGGGGAAAGGTAGGCTTTGCATCCTAAGTTCACCCTTAACCTACTTGGGAGGAACAATGCAGTTAATTAATAATACAACACTTATACCAAAGCCACAATCGGTGTCACACTGAAGAATCTTGGTAGACTTTCGCCTATTTTATAGAAATTACCATGAGAAATGTTTTTTAGACATCCATGACATTATGCCAAGGACTTCTGGTTTATTTGTTCTCTGCAAGATGGTGCGATATATTCCACCAATTTGCAATTCATCTTTTAAGAGCATGTACATCTCCATCGGCTTGCTATACAGCGGAACATTTTTGGAACCTTTTTCAACACGAATATTTCCAAAGCCATACAATTAGCAAAGGTTTAATAAATAATGCCAACTGTTGCCTGATAGCTTCACGGGGCACAGTTTCAGCTTTATAAGTTTTCCACCTGGTGGAAGTATAAACATCAGCTTCCGGATAACAAGACACAGGCAGCCATTGCGTGAGTACGAGGGTGATTCATAAGCTTGTTATTTTTAAAATTCCCCGAATTTTCAATTGATTACTAATTACACTGGCCAATATTGTCAACAGGCAATTTTTGGGCACCATTTAGTTTCGATATCTACTGAATGCAAATTTAAAACACCTGCTTCGACACAGTATAGCAGAAAAAACCTTCACTGTGTGTTTAAAAAAAATATCTTCAGGGCAACAAGAAATGAGAAACGAATAAACTGTTGGTACGCAGTCCCTATATCTCTTTTATGTTATTTTTCTGGTTCATGTAATCGCTATTTACGTTGTAAACCCGGTTGTAAAAGAGCTAATTACGGTGAAGTTATGTAAAACGTATCATCATATTACAAAGTAAACCTCAGTTTCCTTTCGAGGCGGACCGCCATTAATCATAAGAGCATATCTACCAAGGCATTGTACTGTATGCCATTAGCACTTTCCCTGGTTGAAGCAGGTGTTCATTCCCAACAAGCAAGACTCAAATCGTATATTTTCTTTCCATATTTCGGTTGGGGCATAAATAAACTGTTCAAAAAAGTTACCTCAGCTGCCAGGAACCAGGACTCGGCCTCTATTTGTTGAAAGAAAATTTATTGTATTTACCACAATTTTCTTCCTCCTGAATATTTAGGACTGCTATAATGTGCGCAACATGTAACGCCCAGGGACAAACATTCGTTTGATCCCTTTAACCCTGATAAATACTGAAACCGGATACTACTCGTATAAGTTTCGGCATAACCCCCGAAGTACTCGAAAATATGATTAGGTCATGGGGAATTCCTGTTCGTATACATGTGGGAGTTGATGGTATTTAAGGCTGTTCTTCGGATATCTTTGGTAGTGATTTCTGGTCCACAGGAGGGTTAGTGGATAACCCACGATTACAATGAGAAATCAGGCAATAATGGAAGCTGTGGGGTGGAAGCTGAGTATGATTGTTGACAGGAAACTAATGAAATTTTAATGATTCATAAAGACAGGACAATGAAACGGATTAGTTGTTCACAACTAAGCTGATTTTTGAAAAGGATTCCCAACTAGACACAGTCTGCAAGGCACCTTATAAAGTATTTGTAGTTACTAAACAAGGGTGGTGACAATCGTGGTTATAGAAATGGGCAGTTACCATAGAAAGTGATAATGGCTAGGGAAATATTACATTAGGTATTTCCGTCGTAGTTTTTGACGAAACTTTAAGAATACGTTAAATTACTGACAACTGTATTTATTGGTTATTAACACTTCATTGCCTGAGGTCAATAGTTAAGAAATGGTTGCGAATTAATTGTTGAATAAATAACTAATAAATAACTAAATTCTTAATTCATAATTATAATTTTAATTTATTTTTTCTTATTTCATTAAATGCATTAATTCTTATTGCTTATATTTTTCATCTTTTTACTTTTTTCCGTTTTTCCGTTTAATTTATTCATACGTTTTTTTGCTATTGTATTATATTCCGAATATTCTTGCTTAGTTATTTCCTTTTCCCTTTTTTTGTTCTTTAGCTTCACTTTCAAACATTCTTTCGGTGGTTTTATTTTTACTTTACAATTAAGTTATTATAATTATGTTTTTAACTTGGCTTCTTCATTTCAGTAAATTTTTTTTTTGAATCATTTTATATTTAGTTTTACCACGACCAACTGGTTTATCTAACAGTATCTTTAATTTTTATTTCCGTTGGGATAGTGGGGAGAAAGAGAACCGTCCCAGGTGTGCAAACCAAAGAAGAAATACAGAACAGGGTTGTTGTACAAATACGTCATAAGCGATAGCAGAAAACCGGGTGCTCGGTTACAGTAACGCGAGGCTGAGTTTTCGGAGAGCTTGCCCACCGAGACAAGCGAACAGAGTTCTAGAATGAATTTCACTATCGGACTGGGTGATATACTGGGATTCCTACCGGCGTTCGACAGCAACCCGGACGAATTAGAAAGATTCTCTTGTGGGGATAATTTGTTCTGAGAAGCGCTGGATGAGAGCCAGTATGCTTTCTTCCTAAGCGTGGTGAAAACAAGGCTGCAAGGGCTAGCATACGACCACATTTGATACAGGGTCATTTCAATCTGGAATGATCTTGCTTCGGAATTGAAGAATGAATTCAAAATTCTCATCTCTAGATCTGAGGAGCATTTCGCTGGTGACAACAAATTCGCTTGTCGGTCGGGTGGTCGATCGATGTGGGTAACGGCGACAACAAAAAGGAAGAAATATCTCCTGTGGTATGTGGTAGACACATTAGGAGGTATTTCTTTGATACTTGTTGGGCAATGTTGATTGCTGCTGATTGCCGTTTTGACTTTTAGGAACATGGTGCGTTTCGCACGATTATGCCCTTGTGGTTAATGTCCGTTGTTGCTGATGTATTTTCCATATCAGAAGACATTATGCTTCACAGGTTTTTCTGTGATTATTGTATGACTAAGGCAGGTAAGTACACGCTTTTTATGAAGTAGGACGGGCGTGGAAATGGTTACCTAGTGGTAAATGAGCACGTAAGTAGTGACGTTCGACAGAACCGCCACACTACCAATGTGGATTCCGTAGGAACCGGTCAACAAGCGACCAAATGTTCACAATAAGACAAGTGCTGGAAAAGAAGTGGGAATACGGAGAGACGGTTCACCAACTGTTCGTTGACTACAAAAAAGCCTACGAGTCAGTCGCAGCGCAAAGATTTTACCATATGGTAGTTGAGCTGGGACTCCCGAAAAAATATGCCGCCCTCATTCAAATTTGCATGAACGAAAACAAAGGGCAAGTTAGAATAGAAGATCACCTCTCAGAACCATTTGAAATCCGGGACGGACTAAAGAAGGGAGATGGTCTATCACCGAGTCTTTTTAACCTTGTGCTCGAGTATGTCATCAGAAAGGTACAAGACGAGTACATGGCCGGATCATCCCTGAACAGGGTCACACAAGTGCTCGCATATGCGGATGACATCGCCGTTCTAGGCGATAATCTAGAAACTGTTAGTAAAAACAGTGAAATCATCATGCAAGCAGCAGAAGAGGCGGGCCTAGAAATAAATGAAGACAAAACAAAATACACGATTACGCGAGAGCAGGTGGACCTCAGGGAACACATATAAACGTCAGAGGCAAGATATTTGAAAAAGTTAAATATCTGGGAACGACACTGACGGCCAGTAACGATATGTCGAAAGAAATTAATGAAATACTACATTCCGGCAACGCTACTTGGCACTCAGTCAGTAAACTGCTGAAATCCAGACTGCTATCACGTAACATAAAACTCCGTGTCTATAGAACCATAATCATGCCGATTCTTCTATATGGATGCGAAACATGGGCTCGCACAAAACGGGAAGAAAACAAATTCCGCGTATCCGAGAATAAAGTTCTAAGGGCTATCTTTGGTGGTAAATATGACGAGGAGGCAGGACAATGGAGGAAACTCCATAACCACGAATTGGAAGAGCTATATCGCAAACCTACAATAGTGAGAGTAATCAAGTCGCGAAGATTAAGATGGGCCGGACACGTGGCGCGAATGGGCAACGATAGGACCGTGCATAGAATTCTTGACGGTAGACCAACGGGAAAGAAATCGACCGGACGCCCACGACGGAGGTGGGAGGATAATGTTAGATTGGACCTCGAGGAGATCGGGTCGGATGGTCAAGCGAGGAAGTAGAGCGCACAGGTCAGGGAACGATGGCGGAGTCGAGTCGGTGAGGTCATGTACTTCCGGGTTCCTACCGGCCAATAAATAATACAAAAAATTTAATTTTTACGGGCAAGGTTATTAGCCTTGCGCAGATATTCCAGAATAGAGATAATGTATTCTAGAACAAAGGAATCTTTTCACTATAAATATGACGAACCCTCCATCATACACATTCTTATTGAGTCTACTCTTGGTGACTGTCGGGAAAGTCCTTCCACAGCCGCAATAACACTTAGACCCTAAGGATCAATGTACAGTAGCGAGTCTGAATAAATAACGATTTTTTTAATCTCAAACTGAAATAAGTACATTTACTCGCGCGTTTGTCGTCAGCCACCTTCCCTTTCTCGAAGTTTTTCCGTTAATACTCGATGCGTGTGCGTGATGGGTGAGTAGAACCCGTGGACTTTGTGCCCAATACGAGGGTTGCCTCTTATGTTTCGGGATTTGGCAATCCTAGTGTTGCAATCCGGCAATTGACAGCTCTGTCGTAAAGTTGGACATTTTTGAGGTTATACGCACTCAGAACGTTTTGACATACGAGCGCTATTTGTGTTGTTTACAGTAACTTAAAAGATTCATCTCGGCCCAAAAATGGAATTAAATCGTCAACATTTTCGTGCGATTATTTTTTTACAACTTTCGGCGTGGTTTAACTCAGCAACAGTGCATGGATGAACTTAATTCAATTTTTTGGCGATGAAGCTCCATCAAGGACCAGTGTTTATCGATGGTATGGTGAATTCAATCGTGGTCGTAGTTCACTCCAAGATGAATTTCGTGAAGGTCGTCCAAAATCAGTTGTTGTTCCGAAAACCATTGATGCTGTGCGCGAACTGATATTGGAAGATCGTCATGTGACCCATCGTGAGATTGAGACAACCTTAGGCGTTAGTGGGACTAGCATACATTCAGTATTGCATAAACATTTGACTGTCAAAAAAATTTGTTCGCGTTGGATCCCACACAATTTGTCAATCGCCCAAAAAAAGTCTCGTGTCAATTGGTCGAAAGAAATGCTCAAAAAATACGGTCGCGGTGCTTCGAAACACGTCTATGACATCGCGACAGGCGATAAATCGTGGATTTACGCGTATGAGCCCGAAAGTAAACAGCAGTCGACTGTCTGGGTGTTTCAAGATGAGCCAAATCCAACAAAAGTTGTTCGCGCACGAAGCACTTCCAAGCAAATAGTCGCCTGTTTTTTCGGAAAAACTGGACATGTCGCAACCGTACCACTAGAACAACGCAGAACAGTCAATTCTGAGTGGTACACAACCATTTGTTTGCCAGTTGTCTTCCAAGAAATCAGGAAAACCAACCGCCGAAGACGGATCACTCTTCACCACGACAATGCGAACTCTCACACATCGGCCGCGACAACTGCATTTTTGAGCACCCAAAACATCTATTTGATGGGTCATTCGCCGTATTGTCCTGACTTGGCACCGAATGACTTCTTTTTATTCCCGTACGTAAAAAACAAACTGAGAGGTCAACGTTTTTCGACACCTGAAGAAGCGGTTGCTGCATTCAGAATGCATGTGTTGGAGATACCTCAATCAGAGTGGCAAAAGTGCTTCGACAATTGGTTCAAACGCATGCAAAAGTGTATAGATCTTCATGGGGAATATTTTGAAAAACAATAAAGTGATTTTCGATGATCAATATTTGTTTTTGTTCTCTAATCCCGAAATATAAAAGGCAACCCTCGTATTGCCCCGCGGCGGGATTTGACAGGAGGTTTCCTTACATTGGCAACGTTGTCTCTCCTTTGTTCGGTATGTTGGACATTATTGTTCCTGGAGTCAATTTCTTGCATGATTTGGAGCACGATTAGATGGTAACTCATTGCGTGTTTATATCGTGTACCTGAAGTTATCGAACTGGCTCCAGAGGCTGTATAGCACTATGACACAAACCAAATCTTTATGTATTTCCACGCCCATGTCACATAGTTTGTCCACGGTACAGGTAGTCCCCGACTTACGACCGTTCGACTTACGACTATTCGCACTTACGACAATTTTTTTTTCTAATTTATTTCATAGAAAATACTTAAAGAACACAAATATGTAGTTGTGGGGAATCCCTAAAATATATGAGAAAAATTTAAAAAAAAAACAAAGTAAAAAAAAATTCGATTTACATACATATATCAGTACCAATAATACATTACATTAGCTAAGTCGGAATTTTTTTTATATGAAATTCGGCTTGCGACTTAATCGACATACGACCGATGACCAGGAACCTATCTCGGCCGTAAGTCGGGGAATACCTGTATAGAGGGCTTCCGTATGAGCTCGTGTACGTAGCCACTTTTACACATCCGATGCAGCAATAGTTGATTTAAACGTATCACCTTCCTGACGGGTCTTTTTGAGTCCCAAACAGAGGGGTCTTTCCTAGACTTCTTTGGATGTGTTGCAGTCCGGTATCTGCTCTCTATACGTCGAGCTATAATCACCACGATTATATCCGATTTTGCTTTTCGATCGGACACAATCTACTTCTCGATTACACCTTCCCTTTTTTCGGCAATTTCGAGATTAATCTTCTCGCCGCTTACGTAACACAAAGCATCATTTTCGACGAGAACGGCTTCCATCTGGATTTTCCACGTGTCGTAGTTGTCCTTCTTCAACGTATCGATTGACAGCGTGGTAGGAGCCATTTTTAACGGAAATCCGCTTCAATCTAAAGGATGAAGAAAAACAGAAGAGCAGGCTTTAGTTAAACAAAGGTGTCGATAACTGAAAAAGGAAAAATATCCGTGAGAAGGAACAGCAATGGATTAGTATAAATTACGATTTCGGTCCTTATGATGTCAATTCAGAAGTTATATATTGGAACTGATTGAAGTGGTTTTACAGAGCAATCACTAAAGCACTAAAACACAGTGGTCGCGGTATCAATCACAGCATTGCTGTGCACTTCAGTTGCAGAAAAAATATAAGTCACTTGATTGATAAGTTCCAATATATTTTTAATGTAATCAATTTTATGCTGAATATTCAGAAGTGTTATCGATGAATTATGTGTGCATATACGTATCCCAAAGTATTGTTAAATTACTGGTTAATCTATGAAGTTATTGAACTTTTTTTTTTTTACATTTCTGTATTTATTGACCATAAATAATTTTTACAATAAGCAATACAGATAACTTATGATACCTTAGCTATAATTGTTTACATATACTTACTAGTACATTTTTCAAACAATATGATAAAAGTTATATATTGGTTATGGATTAAGATTTTAGTGAGTAGAGCTTCTTGGAAAAGGTCAGAAAACCAGGATATAGTTATTTACTTAACCTATGTTAAATTGCTTAACTTAACTTAATTTATCTTAACTTAGTCTAGTTACCTAATTATTATTGAAATAAGTTAGTGTGGTGTGGAAGGGGGTAGCATAGTGATCAATGGGTTAGTGAGGATATTGTCAGTCAGGGATGTGGGTTGGGGAACTAGTTTCCGTTTGTTCGTTGAAACGCAAAATATTGGAGAAGGGTTGAATATTACTATATTTAAATTGGTGAGGTGAAAGCTCTGTATTGTGGTATACAATCTCATTAGAGTTATTAACCAATCTGCCAGAGGTGAAGAAAGCTCTGATGTGGAGACAGTTCGGGTAGGCAGTTCGGTTATCTGACGGAGTGGATGTGAGCGCATTTATTATCGGGTTGGGATTATTGGGAAGATTTTCGATAAATTTGATGGACAGTTCGAGGAAGCGTCGATCTATACGTTCAATATTAGTGGCATAGTAGAGCGAACTACTGTTGTAATATTTGTGGGAGTTGGGATGTCGGTTGAGGCCAGTGATCAGTCTGAAGCATTTCCTTTCAAAGATGCGTAGCTTCTCCATTTGGGCGGGTGTAATATGGTACCATATCGGGCATGCATATGTGAGAGTGGGTCTGATTATCTGTTTGTAGATAAGTGATTGAACTTTGGGAGAGAGACCATTCGGCTTGTACATGACTTTTCTGCAGAGATTAAGTTGAATTGCGGCTTTGCGAATCGAGTTTTTGGTGTGGGCGGAGAAGAACAGATTGTTGGTGAAGGTTATTCCCAGGTACTTTAAGGTTTTGGAGGGTTTAATTATATTGTTATTTAACTTGATTCTGATTTTGTTATGGCAGCGTATGGTGTTGTTAGTACAATTCGCATTTCTGCCTTTAAACACTATGAGTTGAGTTTTGGCTGGGTTGAGTCGGATTTTCAACTTAGTAAAATATGCAGAGAGATTCGGGAGATAGCTGTTAATACAGTTTCTTGCCTCCTTGACAAACTTGTTGCTTGAATAAATTAAAGTGTCATCGACATAATTCAGCATTACTGTATTAGGTGACAGTGGCTGCGGGGTGTCTGAAGTATAAAGGAGGTATAATAATGGTCCGAGAATGGAACCTTGAGGAACACCCGCGGTTATACTGTATGGTGTCGAAAGAGTTGAATTTATTTTCACCATGAACTTTCTATCAGAAAGGTAGGAAGCGAGAAGTTTTATGGTGTGGGTGTTTAATCCGAACATTGAATGTAGCTTATAGAGCAGTCCTGCAATCCAAACGCAATCGAATGCTTTTGCTATGTCGAGAGAGACGCATATTGTAGGGGATTGGTTTTGGAGATTCATTGTCACATCATGTGTCAGTTTTAGCCGACAATGACAAGTTGAGTGTTGTGGACGAAAGCCAAATTAAGAATTTGGGATAAGGGAGTTGTCTCTAGCAAATGAGAGAAGATTTTTGTATATCTTACATTCCAAAACCTTACTAAGCGAATTTAGCTGTGATATGGGACGGAAGTTAGCCGGGTTGTTGGAAGAACCGGATTTACTAATAGGGACTATCACCGCTGTTTTCCAATATTTTGGGAAATGTGAAGCGTTTATTATGTGGTTGAGAGGAACGAGAATGGGGAGTAAGTTTTCTGAGTGAAGCCTTTTAAATAGAAGGTTAGGGATTCTATCCAAGCCTGTAGATTTTTTATTGTTACGCGAAGTAATCAATTCAGATAATTCTGTAAAGGTTAGGAATGTGTCGGTTCCCATGGGATGTGACGCTTTATTGGTTTCGTTGAATTCGGTAATGAATGGTGGGAAGGATGGCTCCAGTGTGCCTGAGATGAATTCATTCACGATGTCGTGGAAATTAGTGACTGGGAGGGAATCGTTTTGATTATGAGTTTTACAGAAGTGTTCAGCGAGACAGTTTGCTATATCAGTGTCCGATTGGGCGATGTTACTGTTAGTTGGTTGGATGAGATAGTCTATTCGAGGCTTGAATTTACGACCAGTTAGTCGATTTCTATTTTTGAATAGGTCACGGTTTGGTTTGATACTGTTTAGAGTAGACGTGTAGGTCTGATCGGTGAAATTTTTAAGTTGTCCATTTATCAGGCTGGTCAAAAGCTGTATCTGTTGTTTAATAAAGGGTGAGTAGCTAATATGCAATTTACGTCGGAGTTGTTTTTTTATGCGCAATAATTTTGCGAGGAGGTTGGGTAATGGTTTTCTTAAGTGGTTATGAGGGACGGTCGTAGGGGTATGGCTGAAGAGAGCATTTCCCAGTATTTGCTCTATTTTTACAGCTGTCTGGTCAATTTCAGTAGGGAATAGGTTTGAAGATTCCGGTAAAGAATAATTTGAAAAACTGGCAGCAATATCGTTATTGACTTTTTTCCAGTTTGTTTTGGAAAAATTTGGAATAGGATTCACTATGTAGAGTGGTTCGAGCGAAGGGATTTGAACCGTGGAGTGAACGGAGCCATGATCGGATGGGAATGTAAAGGACACTGTAGGGGGATTAGATGAATAAATATCTGTGGATTTTAGGAAGAAATCAATTGTTGATTTGGTTGTACTACAAATTCGAGTAGGTTGCAATGTCAGTCTGCGTAAACATATGGGTGAAGTGGGAGGAGATCTAGGAGTTGGTAGCCATATTTGTTGCACTTGATGTCATTAAATGATATATGTCGAGCATTCCAGTCTCCCCCTATGATGAAAGGTGCCGGCAGAGATTGCTGGATTATTTTAGAAATGTCTGCACTAGGGAAGTTAGGTTCACGAGAAGGGTGAATGTATATAGACGACAAAACCAGTACTTTATTACTTCTGCAGAAGAGTTTAACTGCCGTGTATTCGACATTAGTTATGTTAGTGAACCTGATTTCAGTAAATTGGAATTTCTTGTGTATTCGAATTCCAGTACCACCATGAAGGCCAGTGGTTCGCGGGTTGGACACAAATGTGTAATTAGGAATGTATACTCGAGAGTTTGATTTAAGCCAAGTTTCTGAGAGAAGAAGAACATCTGGGGAGAACTTTTCAACAAACAAACGGAGGTGTTGTCTACGAGTGTGGGAATATATGGATTCTGTGTTGAGGGAGACTAGGGTTAAACTATTCATTAAGGGAAAGAATGTGGGAAGTTATTAAATCTAAGATCTAACCTTTTTTTTCTATTTCCGAGCTGTGTTTCAGGGTGGGTAGCAGCGTATTCAGGCTTCTAATATAACCCATTATGTCCAGGTTGAGAACGTTGGAATTGGGTTGATGAGGTTTAGTCCAGTTTCGGGAATCTTTCGTAACTTCTGCATAGGATATTCCTGATCCCGCGAGATGAGATGATTGAGGTGATGAGGGTTTAGTTGCAGTTCCTTTGGTTGGTGCTGGTTTATTTGTTGTCGTGTGAGCCGATCGTCTCTCGAGGATTCGCAGCTTTTCGGGACATTGGGAAAAGTTCGCTGGATGTGGGCCTCCGCAGTTACAGCACGTTACTGTGATTTTATTTGTGCTTGTTGATCCATCAGCGTTTGTTTTTTGAATTGTTGTTGGTTCATTACCAGGCGGGTTTACCTTGCATTCTCCAGGTGTATGCTGTTCGGCACATTTCCCGCATCGTGCACTTAAATGGCACGCAGCTGCTAAGTGACCTGAACCTTGACATCTTTTGCAATGGAGAACGTCCTGTTTGTGTGGTTCCTCAATCGCAATTTTATGCGTAAACAAATATTTTATTTGTTTAAGCCGGCTAACATCTTCGTTCGGTGGAATCTGTACGATTCGTAAACTCCGAATATTGTTTTCTCTCATATGAGGAGTTTGGAAGTAGTCCAATCTGTGTATACTCAGTTCCGGGCAGATCCTCGATATTTCGAGTAGGAGTTCCTCATTCGTCCATGCTGGGTCAATGTGCCTTATGATGAATGTCTTTGGTTTACTCTGGGCATGTTGAAAAGTGAAGAACTCATGTTTTTTCTCTGTGAGTTTTATTACTGCCGTGTCGTGGTCCGTCAAAGTTGTTGTCATGATCGAGTTCGAGGAGCCTTTGGAATTTGTGGTAAAGTTTCGATATCCTAGGGCATTCTCGAGCATCTTGATTACTTCCTTGATGCTAGTTGCATTTTTGATGTAAATTGGTGGTGGCCCCACCTTATTTGTAATTTTGTGTCCAACTGTTTGCCACTGGTCATCTATTTTGTTGGTATATTGGGACGTTGACGGTTTATGTGATGACGGTGGTTTGATGTTGGTTGTTAAGGAGATGTCTGATCTTTGGGGATGTACTTCCTTCATGCAGACATCGTCATAGGTTTTGGTCGGTGATTGAAGAGAGCGTATTTTGTCGTGCAGTTGGTTCATTTGGGCTGTAAGCAGCCTTATTTGTTCCATGGCGTCATTGTACTTCTTCTGGTAGTCGATGGTTGGTTGAGTAGTCATTGTAGCGATTTTCTTCGGGGCGTTTAAGCTACTGTGGATGGTTTTTTTTTTTTTTCATTTTATAGTTAATCGTTGGGCAGCACTGGGACCGTTGCCCGGCATCTGCGAACGGAAAATCCGGATACGGTCGTTTATTTTTTGTTTCGGTTTACCAATTTTGTAATAGTTTTCATAACGTATCACCGAGATTTCAGTAATTTACACTATGTTATTGCACTTAATACACGACTATTATACGACATGACGTTTAACTACGAGAAAAGATAGCAAAATAAGAAATGTGCCCCAACCTCTGGTTCCGCTTTATATTCCGTATTCAGACCAGCAAATTCAATCCTTCTTCATTCATACTTATTGAAAATTTGCATATATTAACGGACTAATGCACTATTAATAATGTAAGTTGTTTTTTTTTTTATGAAGAAAATTTCGATTTGAAAACTTCGACGGATAACTTGGAACACTATAAATAATAATTAAAATATATAAAATTACTAAAAAAGTAGTATAAAAACTCAAAATATATAAGAATACTATGATAACAACACTCTCTTTCACACGGATTGATAACCTGAGGAGAGTTCTCAAAATTATTTCCAAATTATATTCGGATTTGGAAGCGGAGAAGGTTATATCAAAAATGAATCCCAAAAGACATCCAGGTGGCCGTGGTTTCATGCGTTGTTTGATTCTAATATGTCTAACGTTTCGAAACATGTGTATTGTAAAGTTAAAATCGTCTGTTATTATATAAGTTTAAAACGGAGGACCGATTGATTTACAATTGGTACCAAAAACCGACTTTCTCAGGGCGAGTGTTACATTACCATTCATTCCACCCAACACACCAGAAGATTGCGATGGTGTCTTGTTTGACAGATAAGGCGATCAAGTTGTCTGACCAACAGTTTCATGGCGAAAATTTGAAATTAGTTACTGATATCCTTCAAAGGAATTCCTACCCCAACACCTTTATCAAGAAACATATGAGAAAAAGATTAGCAATTTTAAATAATAATGATAATAGTCCGAGGCAAACAAGAGTTGAACCTGATGCCACTCTTACGATTCCTTACGTTAATCGTCTTACTGAACAGTTGAACAGAAAACTAAAGAATTATAATATACGTGTTATTAACTCTATTAACAACAGATTGGACCATATTGTTACACGGGGAAAAGACAAATTACAACAACAAAATAACACCAATGTTGTTTATCAAATAGATTGTTTGACCTGTCCTGCCACCTATATAGGCCAAACAAAGAGAAAACTCAGTACCCGCATTAAAGAGCATCGAAATAACATTAATTGTCATCCCAAGTACCACAACGTCATAACAAAACATCGACTGGACCATCCTTCTCATATCATTAATTGGGAGAGGATCAAAATTAAAGATAAGGAAGTGCTTTCGTCTAAACGTCTTGTGTCTGAGATGTCTTACATCAAGGCCAACTTACACACCTTGAATCTACAGACAGACACAGTTAAATTCCATGACGTATATATGCCGGCGCTCACTTAGTGGTTTCTTTTAAGTGTTATTGAGTAACATTGTTGTTTAATGTTGTTTTTATTAATTGACTTCTCTTTCAAATTTATTGTCAGAGTAAATTCTATTTATTTAATTTATTTAGTTCAATTTATTTTCAAATTGTTGTGAAACTAATTTATATTGTAATTTCCCTGTTTCCATTTTGTTGGTAAGCTTGGTTTAAATTAATTAATGTGTGTCTTATGGTTAAATATTAAGTTTTAACATCATTTTTAACTTTTTTAGACCTGATGACGATCAAATACAATGATCGAAACGTCGTTTTTTAGTGTAATGTGAGAAAATTAAACAAAAATAAAAACAAAATTAGTCTGTATTGGCGACTCTAACTTCCTCCGTTTTAAGTTTCGAAACATGTTGTTTACTTCCACCGAAAGCGCTATAATACCACATCAAGAAATTGGATTTTGTTTATACCCCACAAGGCAATCCGATTTTACCATCAATTTGCAAAGTATACTTTACTGTCCAATGTTGGTAGTACCAACCATAGTGTAACTCCAGTAACGTTACCCTTTGGAACGAGGACGTTTTTTTTTTATTTCTACACCCCTTGTCCCAAACCTTTTTGTATTCCTTGTTAGTGTAATGTCCTTTAATTATTAAAATATCCATATCCAGGCATACGACGCATACGAAGTATATAGTAGCGGGCTTTTGTTCATCAAAGAAGAATAATTCTATACAGCATGTAATCCTGGTCCCAAATTCACCTTTGGCAGCTTTCTGTGAAGCAAAGTTAAGCTGCTCAAATTTGCCCCACTGAGGCATTCAGGGGGCCATATCCTGAGGGAATTCAGAGAAACATAGCTTAACCCTATGCATAACTGCTGACAAATTACAGGCACAACAAATCAAAACATCCACCCATTTCAACCCCAGACAACAGAAGCCTACCATAGTCTAAGGGCTTTCCCGACAAGGGATCAATTGAACGTCTGTCCGATGGTCTTGATTCCTGCATCATTGTCTTCGATGTGTATCAATTTATCAGGCACTAGCCTTCCTCTTGTGTATATTTCATCGAATCCTTGACTTTTTCATTGGCGGCGCTCTATTATGTGCACCTAACCATACATCACTGAATGAATAACTCATCGGCCCGAAGACAAAGAAATGCGAATTGGGCGCCTACCTTCCAGGCTTTGTTGCGTAAATGATTATCATAGGAACATTTCGGGTTTTAGCAACTCAGACAATTGGGGTCACGTATTTTGGGGCGTTTCTGGATGGAATGTTAAAAAAATTAACCAGAGCCGTATAATAAATCCTTTCTCAATAGCCTTTTAGGTTTTTCAAAATTTTTAGATACACACCGACCTTTGTGGAGGTCGGGATTCATCAAGATAGGCTTTGTGAATCTTTAATGGATTTGATAATACATGGAGCAATATTCGTGTGCGGCCGACGGTGACATAGCTAGGAGAGGATGTCCTGAAATCTGCGAATCTTGTTATGGTGAGGGGTATTTCTGTTTTTTTTTTTGTGGCTTGGAGTATGTTGTGTTATGACAACCACTTTTTGGCTTCCAAATTGGACGGCTCCTAGTTGATAGTCCATAAATGTAACCTTCAACATGATTTATCTCACACATTTATTTCTTCGATCGTTTTAAATGACAAAAATGACATCACTCAAATCACTATAACTCAGTATGCTATGGTCTTGTAGGGTTATATATTTTTTTAATTGTGGGTTATAGGCTTACTTCAGTATCGCGGGTCCGTAATGGCCGGATTGGTCTGATGTGGTTGCCCACAACGAGCTGTCCTATTGCTTTGTGCGGATTCTCTATACCACATGGAGAACCAACCCACTATTTCAGCCCTACTTCGACCGCTAACAGCATGTCAATTCAACTCCAATTCCCTCTACAAGCTATTCCACCTGAAAACAATGTTCTTCCAAAGGACGCATAGCTAAACTCATTATTCTATGCGGACAATGCATAATTGAGTTTAGCTACGTTTTTGCCATACGGCACCTCCATTCCTCTAACCCATGAGATTTCCACCGGAAATTGTAATTCATGTCGGTTAGCAACGGCAAAGTCTGACCAAGCGATGCGGTTGCACCATCGTGCAACCACTGGGGAAATTATCGAGTCATTTAATTCGGTTCCCACGGTCATAATTCCCTTGTCGATGTAGCGTCACTTTGACTTCCCACAACCACTCTATTCGCTGGGGACGAATGATCTCTTTTGCCAGCTGAATAGCACAAACCATTTTTCTCTCCTTCCCATTTTTAACTTCCCGTAGTTCATTGCACTCTGAGATCACCACAGTCACCGCACTAGGTCAGTGGGTCATCCCCAGCCAGATCAACCCTGGGTTATTGTGCTTTCCTTTTGATTTCTTCATCCTTTCTATGCCCATCGACCGTCGAACGAATACACAGAAATCGAACAAGACTGGTGGGTCTTGAGTGCGGTAGTAAACGCAGATCACGTCTTTGGCGTCTGATAATCTGCGCTTTGGTCGGCGTGTGTGTGTGTGTGTGTGTCTGTTTGTGCTGGCTTGTACAGTGCGTGCGTGTTTGTAGTGTGTTAGCAGTAGACCCTATGGGATGTGTCCAAGAATCCTCTATTATAGAGGGGAATGTTGTTGGGAAGGGTGTTTTCTTCAGTTTTGTACTGAAGAAGAAATTGTGGCAGTCTGATCCGAAGAGATCGAGAGAGTGAAGGGTCAAGGACGCAAGACTCCCGTACAAGTGGGTTCTCGCTGTGCTGAATGCTTTCGAGGTACTTATATGCTAATTCTAGCAAGTACTCGGCGATAGGGATAATGGAGGCGCCTTCGTATAGGTGAGAGTTTGGGTAATGGCGACCGTCAGGCCTTCTAGAGTGGTTGATGCATCTTCTGAGGAGTTTTCTTTCGAAAACTCGAAGCCTTTCGATTTGAGCCGAAGATATGCAGGACCATTTGGGAAAGGCGTATGATATTCCAGATCGGAATAGCTGCTTATAGCAGAGAAGCTTAATTTTGGTGTCAACTTTGTTGCTCCACTTCAAGATGTTGTGCAGTTGCTTAGACCGACCGAGCCCCCTTTGAAGAATGTGGGTCACATGTTTGATAAAATTCATTTTTGGGGTATAGACGACCCTAAGACATTTCATCCTGTCCTGTGGTTTAATCGTAGTACCTCCTATTTGTATTCGAATATTCTGTGAATATCGAGAAGTAGGTTGGGAGTGTTTACTACTCAGAATTATAGCTACTGCTTTGGATAGATTAAGTCGAATTTTCCATCGATTGTAATACTGATACAGTTCATCCAGATGACGGTTGAGTCGGTTTGTTGCGAGTTTAGGGCTTTCAGATGGCGTGTCCACTAGGACGTCATCCGCATAGCATATCTGGTTTACTCTCCCATTCACAGGGCGAGAAATATCTGAAGTGTAGATATTAAATAAGATGGGGCCTAGAATGGAGCCCTGTGGTAGATCTGCAGCGGCGTTGGAAGTTCGGGAAAGCTTTCCATTCACTCGAACTTGGAAGGTTCTATTTAGAACGAACTGGTAGACAGTGTTTTACTGATGTCAGTATTTAGTAATTTGAAGACGAGACTTTCGATCCACGTCTTGTCGAAAGCCTTTTCAATGTCCAGGCTCACCGCAACGGTGGGTTCCTTATTAAAGAGGCGCACACAAACGTGGTCTTGAAATATGTTGAGATGTGGTGCTGTGCGCTCTTCTAAATCCAAATTGGAAGTCAGGTATTAGGTTCCTGGCACTGGTAAACTTATTTAGCTTCTCGTATATGAACTGTTCATATATTTTGCAGATTCAGGTGAGGAGCGAAATAGGACGAAAGCTTGAGGGGTGATAATTTGAATTCCCAGCTTTTGCTATTGGGCAGACAACAGCATCCTTCCAAGCTTGGTGAAAGTACCCCATGTTGTAGGCGTGGTTGAACAGAATGGAGAGCTTTATAAAGAATAAATCAGAAAGCCTTCGCAATGAGTGGTACGACATGTTGTCGATAGCGGGTGACTTCTTGGGGTTTCGAGATTTAACGAGATTTTGTAGGATATCTGGCGTGACGAAACCGTGACCATTATCACGCATGTCATCGAAGTATGCACTGATAGATTAAAGACAACAATTAGCTCGTTAAAGTTGTCTAGTTTATTTTGGACCTCTGAGCTAATGATTGCATTAGTATCCGGTCCCCATCCTCGAGAGTAATCCTGTGATTATTTTCAAAGGCCTCTCCGATGATATTTGCTTTATTGGTGTCACTATTAACAACAACACCGTTGTGTCTGATTGGCCCAGTGATACGGGAAGCGCCACATATCTTTTTAACATTTTTATAAACGTCCTGATCCACCTGAATACCTTTCAGTTTGTCTTCCAATTGTCGGGTACGAATGTTTTGGATTCTTTTTTTTATCAGTGTACCAGTATTGTAAATGATGGTTCCCGTTGGGTAAAGTGGTGACGATATCTCATTCTGCAGAGTTTTTACGCTCCCGGATGAGACGAAGAGTGAAATCCTCAAGGGGAATCTGATTGGTCTTTTAAACTTTGTATTTCGGGACATGGGTCTCAGGAGTTTCAACTAGAATCTCGTGATGTCGAGTTGCAGCGTTACTTATCTCAACCGTCGTTAGGTTCCTGTCAGTGGGAAGAGAGAGTTGGTGGAGTTTTTCGTTCAATGCAATATTGAAGTTGTCCCAATTTGTGCGCCCATAATCGGGTATGTGTCTGACATGAGCAGCTCCTCGATAGTATAGTGGTTAGTATACCTGCCTGTCACGCGGGAGACCGGGGTTCGATTCCCCGTCGGGGAGCGCCTGGCGCAAGACCAACGACCTTGCCCGGAAAAAACAAATCATTATGGAAAATTTAACAAGCCTCAGGACTTGCTAAATAAGGCCAAGACCAGTTCCCGGTTGTAGTGCCGATGATGATGATCTGACATGAGCGCGGGATGCTCGATAGCCGCCGATGAACATGGTCACAGCGTTGTGGTCAGATACACCCACCGATATTTGGGGAGGAGTGTGTGGGGAGGAAGTATGGTACCTGACATGGGCACACGGTTCACTTCCTCCTCCATCCAATTGTCACTAATTAAGTTTGGCCGAATATCGCAGCAGGTACAGGAAACGCGATTTAACAATGAAATGTGTCTAGTTTCGAATTTAATTTACCTTTAAATTTTGAAAATCAAACAGTTAATGAACTTTATTTTTATTGGATGTATTTTATCGAATGGCTTCATTTGATTCAATCTGAATAACTACTTGTTTTGTTATCTAATCGCCCAGCATCTTTTAAAAACCACAAAGTACTACACCACACTAACTTCTTCAAAGGAAAACACTCGACTCGGATAAAACTGGTTTCGCACGGTACCCGGCGGAGGTACGGTGAATGGCGAGCGACCCGACCGCCACGGAGATTGAATTACGACTCAAACGATATCCTCACCAATAAGGATATCGTTTTTTACCTACCACCAGGGAAACGTAAAGTCTCTCGGTGGTATAGGAAACCAGATCTTGTAATACAGGTCATGGTGGTATGTGTGGGATCGTTGAGATCAATGCTATTCACACGTGCAGTGGAACAGCGAAACAGGCAGGCGGCAAAGACAAAAGAAAAAGCGACCAAATGGTTCGCTCTTTAATGAGGGTCATGTTTATACGATGCCTCGTCGCTATTTTCGACGTTAGGAGAAAAAGGTGCTAAAAGCAAATTGAATGTTTATGGCATCTCTGGCTGCAATAGAAACCGGGTTCATATTTGCATTAGGAAATGCTGGAGAATTTGGTTTCAGCGTCTATTGCGCTAATTATATGCAGCTGCTTGGGTTGTTTGTTGGTAAGACAAACAAAAAAAGGTTGCCAGGGAATGTATATGAATAGGTATATGGCGCGGCTGGGAAAATAGACGGCGCGATATTTATGGTATTTGTCTGGTACCGAATTGGTTCAGAATACCAAATAAGCAAACAAAGAAATCTTATGAAAAATTGTATGCGAAGGGATGCATGAAGGTAAGTTTTCTTTATAGGGATTTTAGGGTTAAAATAATTGGGTCTGTTTGATGCGTGAAGCATCTAAGATGCTAATGCGAATTGCATTAGCGAAAGCTGGTGCAGACCCGGGTTATGGTTATGGGGGTTTTTTCAGGAAGGCGAGCCGTGGGATCCGGCGGAATCGCCACAAGTGTTTTGGGGAAGTAAGTCTTTGGACACAATAAAGATGTCCAGGATTGAGTTGCCTCGGGTACCAACCGTAGGTGCAACTATTTCGAAGTTGAGGGCATGACAGTTTTCGGTGTACTATTGGAACAACTTTGTGCCGTTTGGGCAAGTGATGGAGTTGTTCCAGTGGGGATGCCTCGAGTTGAAATCGCCGCCTATGAAGAAGGGTGTATGGCCCGGGGACCTTATTAATTTCCCGATATCTTTGTGATTAATGGGGCCATTATTGGTTTCATGCGAGTGGTATACGCAGTATATATTCCATCTACCGTTAGCGAGATGCAATTCAACCCCGGAAACCTCTAGTGACTCAAAATGTAGGAGATCAATAGCTTCATGGGGAAGTTTGCTATTAACCAGGGTACAGATGCCACCTCCGTTGATGGTGGGACCGCCAGTGGGGGTTCGATTCCTTCGAATTATGGAAAAGTTTGGGAATACGCGGCAGTGATATGGATGCAACCTAGTTTCGGTTACAAGAACCACGCCGCCCCGTTATCTTTTATGAAATCGGAGACTATCGCATGCTTTGAAAGAGACACAAGGGAGTTGACGTTTATGAGGATAACTTTAATTTTGGGATCCATTTTGGAGGGCATGTCTTGCATATGCCGTAAAAAGGAGTGCATCCATCTCGGCATTGGTTGTTAGTTTTTCATATCGGGGTCGGATATCCTCAATTAAGCGGGAGAAACTGAGTAGTTTCTCGAGCATTGATGATTGCCCCGTGGAAGGCTTTTGTGCAGCCGCTTGAATTTGTGGCTTTCTGTTGGCCTTTACCGCTGGTTGCTTAGGGCTTGAATTTGTTTTTGAGGGGGAGGAGTTGGGAGAGTTTTTATATTCTTTGTCTGTCGTCCTTTAAGCGTGTCGGCGAATGTAAATCCATTTTGGATGAAGTTTTGTGTGGCCTGTTTTCCGAAGTCTGACTTGGCTGTTTGTTTAGCTCGAGTCTCCTTGGATCTTTGAATTTATTATTTATATTTAGAACAGTTCCTGTAACCGGCCAAATGTCCTTTCTTGCTGCAGTTGCAGTCTGTTGGCAGTGTTATTTCATTCTGGACGTTTGTTGTGGGATCGTATTTTGCTGGCGGTAGTTCGCACTTGCCAATGTCGTGAAATTTTCCGCAATGAACGAAACGGCGGCTCATGTTGCAATTTCGGGAGACATGTCCGAAAAGCTGGCAACGTCTGCGTTGAGGTTTTTCACTGTTATGAAATACCTCGTAGACGACTTGCTGATGCCAGATTGGAAGCGACTTTGTCGGTATTATTGAATATATGTCGGCCCCTGGCGCAAGGTGAAGCTCCCATATGTTCGCCTTGCTGTATTTTTCTGGTCTGATTGTCAAAAACCGTTGTGGGGGACCGAATTTTTAACATCGGTGAATTTGACATTGCGAAATGTTGTCTCAAGGGCAATTACGATGTCGTTCTTTTCCCAGCAAGAATCGACTCGTTTTAAAAGAATGGTCCTTGACTTTTCGTCGGCCGGAGTGAAAGTGTAGTAATTTACTTCCTTGGCGTTGAGGTTGTCGTTAACCTTGTGGTAGGTTCCCCTACCGTAGGTTACAATTTTGTTTAGAGATGGGCTTTAGGTCTTTCCCTATCGTAGGTTACAATTTTGTTTAGGGATGGGCTTTAAGTCTTTGCCTTGAAGTTGGAAATCCCTAGTCGAGTCATGACACTGACGAAGTTCTTTAGATTGAGGACTTGTGCAAAGACTCCAGGTTGCTGTTTGCTCTTGGAGACAGGCGCGCGGACCTCGACTGCTGGATGCACAGTGTTGGAAACACAAGCGACCTTTGCTTTTGGGCCAATTGCCGGAGTTTTACTTAAAAACTCCAAGAAGCACAAACAAGATTTGGTGTGAGCTTCAATCGGAATGGGGTTCTAGGAAATGGAAGGGAATTTGGTTGAACAAATTCCCGGAAGGAAACATTATGAAATGTATTTAGGCATTTCATAATGTTATGGTTATTGGGAATTGAATCGATGTGCGACAAATGGATTTTTGGATTTAATTTGTCGTTGATATGATTCATACGGGGAAGATATTGGGACTTTGGTTGACGAATTTCGCGGAAGATACAACCACGAAATGCATTTGAAGGTACGAATTTCATGATGTTCTCATTCCAGGGAATTGCTCAACGCACAGCATGAACATACGGTTCGTACTATGACGCATCGTTTGCGGAAAAGGAATTAGGTTAAGGATTATTATGAATTGGGTGCGGGTGGTGATTTAGGACCACTACAGTCTACTTGTCATAAAATTTGACTCATTGTAGTCTAAAGGTTCTTAGTTGTCAAAAATGGTTAAGGATTTTCATTACATACATCGTTTCTGGCTTGGTCTTAGGACAAACTATGTGTTATGTTCGTGCTTTAATAATTAATTTTTATAACCAAACAATTTTTCTATTCATAGTTTTTTGGAAAACCCCTGACCTTTGAAAATGTAGGACTTTTGAAAACTCGTTGTTGGTAGTCTGAAACGTAACCTTCAATATGTCTTACTCGTACCTTAAAAATTAGTATCTGTAGCTAAAACATGATTTTCCGAAAATCCTTCGATTTGGCAAACTAGGACTTTGAAAAAACACACGAATTTTGAAATTCCATAACTTTCGAGAGCTCACAAGTGAAAACAATCGTCGCATTTAATTGAAGTTCAGACCACTGTTGATTGTGGATTTGCAAATCCGTGGATTTTACCCAAAATATGACAAAACCTGGAATTTTGATCTTTTTTTTGAAGCACGCACACAAATGATATTTAATGAACCTACAAATGATAGAGGACATTACAGTTGGAAGAACGGGGGGACAACTGCGGCACATATGCTGATTGTGTCTCTTTAAAGACTGCCGTCAAAAAGTCAAATTGTATGTGCATGATACATTGATTTGTAGGTTATTCAATGATTTACATCGGCAATAAGGCAGGATGCCAACGTGATGCCAATGTATGCGAAAAATCATCGGTAACAAATGCAAATCCTATAAAGAGTACATTGCGGATTCATTTTTAATCATGTTCCTTGTCAGCATTATAGAAAGTTTTCCAATTCAGTGAGTAAGAGGAATTTCTCGAAAATTATGAAGAAAGTGAAAGTTGCTTTGAATTTTCTTTCTCATACGTCGGAAAATTTTAAGAAATCGTGACGGTTGAACCAATATTCTACAATAGACAAAATGAACACAAATAAAGTTGCAGGAAATAAGATTTTTCTCCAAGAGTTGAGGAGATTGTAAGACGAAAGCCATACATATCGATAAAAAGAAATCGTAGCCTCATCTTTCTACAGTGCGGGTTCCCTCTAGTTGCTTTCCAAATAATTTTTGCAAGTTACATGAGTAATAAGATGCATGTTGCCATCAGCGGTTCATATTATTATCGAGCTATCTCTTGTGGTTTATTCCTGTGTCGGGTGTACAAACAATGAGCAAGTGAAAAACAATAGTTGAGAAGGCTTGAGGACTAATCATGAGTGGAAACTACATAGTCTTTATAATAATTTAACACCCACTCTTATTTTACACTATATAACCCATGTACTACAGGATGCTTTTAGTTAAATAAACATTGATTAATTTAATTCGATGTTATTTTAATTTAACTATTATTTTAACACACTCATTTTTGTTAAAACGTTTTTATGCAATAATATATATTAGGTGCGTACCTAAGCTCCCGCTGTTTGTCAATAGATGGCTCCAGCAATAAGTGTTGATCGATTTCGACATATCCAAAACGTCACGAACCGAACCAAGCTTAGACATATGGTAAACAAACCGCTTTGACAAAGTAGTGATTTTGTCCTGGCATCATATCCTATTAGTTGTGTGAAAATGTGTGATTTTGTGCTAAATAATCGTCATTTGCGGGATGTGTTGATTTTCTTCTTTTATTCGAAGAAACCGGCGACTGTGGTGTATCGGAAGCTCCACAAAGTTTACGGAGATGCTGCTCTAAATGAAATAACTTGCCGTGTTTAGTTCCGTCGCTTCAAAGACAGTGGTTTCGATGTTGACAACCGTCTGCGTGAAGGAAGGCCAAACACCTTCAAAGACGCTGAATTGGAGGCATCGCTCGATGACGATCTGTGGCGACTCTAACAGATACACACAGTTCACAAGCAAAATAGTGAAGAGCACCGAACGAAAAATCGAATAAGAAAATACATCAGAGCCGTATACGAAGCGATAACACAACAATTCACATCAGTGGAGTATAGTCGAGTTTAAAATTCAAATTCTAAAATCGGCCAGTAGCCTAATGGGTAACGCTTAGGTTCAATTTTTGGTGATTCAAACTGTCATAGCGTCAGTTCGAATCATACGTTCTTCTTCACTATTATTTCAAACGCTATAGATCCATGCCAAACCAATACCAAATTGACCACGATCCGGTGTAGACGTGTCGACAATCGACAAACAATAGTTGATAAACCGTTCAACGGAACGGCCTAAAAAGTGAAGTGTTTATACAATTATTATTAAATTATTGTTAAATTATTATATTGAATTAAACCGCGTTGGGCATCTTAAATGAGTACGGGTTCGCCTGGGACTTCTGTGCACCCAAAATAATTAAAAAACATTTAGTGGCGATACGCGACATACGACGTGTTCTTGTTTGTGCATGCGCACAGTATGATAGATAAAGTCTTGAACTTGATTTTCTATCTATCATTCGCGCAATAAAAAAGTGAGAACACGTAGTTCATAATATGGAAGTAAACATGAATGACAAGATCGACGACGAAGACAACACCCAAGGTGCCCACTACTCAGGTGGTCCTCAACAGACCCATTTCTGAGATTAGTCCTAAAAAACAAGAACTGGACGAACAAATGGAAGAAATTCTTAAACTAAAAAACAATTTGAGCCAGAGTGAGCGGAAAACGAAAAAAGTACAACAACAACAGCAATAACAAAGACACAGTAACCCACGAAGACAAAGAAAACACGACAAGCTAGGGAAACTCAACAGCAGGAATCACATCAACAGCAGGAACCACATCAACAGTAGGAACCACATCAACAGCAGGCACCACATCAACAGCAGGAACCAAGTCAGAGGCAGGAACCATCTCAGCAGCTGTCAGTCAAAAAGCAGGAGAAAGTACAAAGATCTCATAAAATTGGGTGAGTTGTCATGCAAAACTCTTAAAACAAAACGTATAAATAATTTTAAGATGAGCTTAACATGCGATGATTTAGAAGGCTATCGCAAAATTAAATCAGCACTGGAGAAATTGAAAAGCGACTACTTCACGTACACCCCTAAATCGAAGAAAACTCTCTCCATGCTCCTCAAAGGAGTTGATTCATAGGGCTCGAATACTAATACTTAAAACCGATATTGCAGCGTTCAATTTTCTTCGTGATAAAGCCTTCCCACGTCGAGGCTCAGCCTATATATAGGAAATGATATTGTTATTAGCTTCTGTCATAATATGGTCGTTACTCACACTTACAATTGAACTTCTCTTGACCTTGACTTCACGTTTAGCAGTATTCATCTGCTCAACCACTCCACAAACTACTGCCAATCTTTTCCCTTTCTTTCTTTAAAAAATCCTTTACGGACAACACTTTCGAGGCTAATCCGTCTTACTTCAAAGACCTGCCTGAAATCTCTCAACTTATTCACCATCACATAGTTGAAGAAAAATTAGACTTACTTAAAGGCGAGTACAGCGCTGGACCCGATGGTTTTCCGGCTGTCCATTTATAAAAGTGTTCCTCTTCTCTATCTCTCTCGCCCTCAAAGATTTTTAATCTATCCTTTACACAAGGTGTCTTCCCAGTATTTGGAAACCTTTTGTCGCCCCCATAGATAAAAAAGGGCCTTGAAACGATATTAGTGACTTCCGTATCATCGTCGTTTACAACGGGTTATGTTTCCGCTGCAAATCCATCATCTCACTCATCGGCATGGTTTCCAGGTCGGTAGACCACCACCAACATAGTTGAATTCGAATCCCACACTCTCCGTGCCTTAGAGAATGGTAGCGAAGTCGATGTAATCACACCCGATTTCCGCAAGGCCTTCGACAAAATCTCCCACAGTCTCATCGTCCTTAAGCTACCCTCCCTCGGTTTTGCACCCTTACTGATTAAGTGGATTTCTTCCTATCTTAATGATCGAACCTATCGTGTCAGATTTAGATCCACCGTCTCCAATCCTCTTCCCACGTCAGGGGTCCTCCAGGGCAGTCATCTTGGACTCCCCGCTCGCTCTGTATGCCATTGAATAGCCTACTCAGGTCTGGTCCTCCCACTACTCGTTCGCAGGATCGAAAGCCTGCAGGGTGGTTTTTTTGCGTTTTGTCCTCCGAGGATTCAATTGGGAAAACTTTCCGATCCTACCCTCATATACAACCCGTCTCCACCTAATTGACTTTAACACACTTGAAGAGCACAGAATATATCCCGACATTCTCTTCATCCACCGTCTTCTCTCAGATTCATTCAACTGCGCAAGTCTGTTCCCCTCCATCACATATTTTACTAACCCCCGAAACTTGCGACACTTGTCTCTTCGATTTGCCCGACCATCACATTTCTTACGGCTCTAATGAACCCATTTCGGGAATGAGGCGGTGGGCCAACTCTTACCCCACCTTGTTTGGCTTCAATCTCACCTCTTCCGCTCTCAAACCTCGTCTCCTTGGTTGTTAAAAGTATTTATTTTCTTTATTTTAAACTAATTCATATTTAGTTTTTCCAAACATTTTATGTGTTATTATTTCTATATAGTAGTTTTCCTTTTCTTTATTTTAAACTAGTTAATATTTAGTTTAATTTTTCCAAACACTTTAGATATTGTTATTTCTATAAAATAGTTTTTCTTTAGAATAGATTTTCCTTTCTTTATTTTAAACTATTTCACATTTAGTTTAGTTTTTCTAAATAATTTAGATGTTATTATTTCTATATAATAGCTTCTCCTTTCTTTATTTGAACCTGTTTTAATTTGTCCAAATGTAGTGCTCCAACAAGCCCTACCATTTCCCTCCCATATACATATTACCCACTAATCGAATTTCCCAAATCAATGTTGAATTTAATGTCAAGCAAATTGAACCATGCGTTCAATTGTAGAATATTGAATTCAATTCCTTAAAATCCAAACATCACAATGCATATCTTCATATGCATTGTATGTTCAGTAGTCACGTGATGACGAACCAAGAGTCCATTTGATTCGTATACACACAATTTTTATAAATAGATGAAAACTCCTACACTCCTTATCTCCATGCATATGCATTGCAATCATCCTGCATTTGGCTTATGTTCTAAAAATAGATTTCCCACCCTTTCCCCAGTTTCTCACATACAAATTTCAATGAAGATTTGTATAAATGGGCGATGGATTTTGGATTAGAGGATTAGTCGTGGTGTAAGGACGGCAATAAACTAAATTAAAATTAAAATAAATTAATAAATTAAAGTTGAAATCTAACAAAGTATTTGCCGTATTAATTGAACCTGGCCGATTTCCAGTCCCCATTCAATAATCGGTCGTCACTCTTCACGGAGGCCCCGGAAGCACGGCGAAGACCGCAACGAGCTTTCCAGGGGCGGTCTATCAAAGAGACCCTCGTCTTTTTAAAGACCATGAGACGCGCTCCCCGCTACTACACAAACACTTTAGATGTTATTGTTCTGTTATATAATTGTTTTCTTTTCTTTTTAGTTTTTTCAAACACTTTAGATGTTATTATGTCTATATAATAATTTTTCTTTAGAATTTTTTCTCCCTTCTTTATTTTCAACTTTGAGACACAAGACAAGGCGTCGCACCATGGTTTTTTTTTAAGATCATCATCATCCTCATCGGCACTACAACCGGAATTCAGTCTTGGCCTTATTTAACAAATCTCTCCAACGGTCACGATTTCGAGCCCATGTCATCCAGTTTGGCACTCCCAGGCTCTGGGCGTCCCGGTCTACGCCATCCCCCCATCTCAGACGAGGTCTGCGGCGCTGTCTCCTTCCATACATCCTGCCACAAAGGACTTTCCGGGCAGGCTCCTCTTCGCTCATTCGAGCTAGGTGTACCGCCCACCGGAGTCTACCGAGCTTGATTTTTCTTACAACATTAGCTTCAAGGTAGATCGCGTACAACACATGGTTGTAGCGTCTCCGGAATCGTCCTCCCTCACATACGGGGCCAACAATTTTCCTTAATACCTTCCTCTCGAACGCGGCCAAGAGTTCAGAGTGCCTTTTATTGAGCAGCCAGGTCTCGGATCCATACATGAGTAGTGGTAAGATCATGGTCTTGTACAGTAGTAACTTGGATGTTCTGGATAAATTTCGGGATTTAGAGAGCTTTGATAGACCATAGTAGGCTTTGTTGGATTTAATCAGCCATTCGCGTATTTCTTCTTCCATATTGTTATCGGCTGATACTATTGACCCAAGGTAGTTAAAGGATTGCACTACTTCAAAATCGTGCTCCACTACCCTGATAGTTTGACCGACGTTAGGCCTTCTCTTCGCAGAAGTTGCCACCATGTACTTAGTTTCCCCTCATTAATGTACAGTCCCAGTTTTTGTGCCGCCTGCTCGATCTGGGTGAAGGATTCCTGTACCGCCGATTCGGTTCTAACGATGATGTCGATGTCATCTGCGTAGGTAAGTATCTGGTTGGACTTGGTGACAATAGTCCTTCTTGTTGTAACGCCAGGGTCACGGATTGCTTTCCGCAACGCCAGGTTGAAGAGGAGACATTCCACACCGTCCCTTGTCGGAGTCCATTATAGATGTTTATTGGTTCGGACAGCAATCCCGATATTTCTACTTGACTAGTTACGTTGGTCATGGTCAACCTACAAAGTCCTATCGATTTGTTTGGAATGCCAAATTCTCTCATGGCATTATATAGTTCTATCCTGGCTATGCTGTCGTAGGCGGCCTTAAAGTCTATAAACAGATGATTTAATGGAATCTTAAATTCCAGACATTTTTCCATCGCCAGCCTAAGGGTGAATACCTGATCCAGTGCTGATTTTCCTGGGATGAAGCCACACTGATATTGACCAATGATGGCTTTAGCGTATGGGGCTATCCGATCTTGTAGGATACTATCTTATAGGCGTTACTCAGCAATTTTATACCCCTATAGTTGCTGCATAATGTGATATCTCCCTTCTTATGTATGGGGCCAATTATACCACGACGCCAATCATCCGGCATCTTCTCTTGCTCTTATACATGCACCACGATCTCATGAATTGCGTGACGTAACGCTATCCCTCCTTGTTTGATCAGCTCAGGTGGTATGCCATCAGCTCCAGGGGCTTTATTTGATTTGAGTTGTCTAATGGCTTTTTATGTTTCCTCAATGCTTGGTGGCGGCAGCATTTGGCCTTGATCTGGCATTGGTGGAGCCTCCAATTCTTCTGTGAGCTGACCATTTAGCAATTCATTGAAGTGCACTTCCCATCGCTCCAGAATGCTTTCAGGATCGGTGATCAGATTACCCTCATTATCTTTGCAGTAAGTGCAGCATGATGTGTACCGGCACATACTGCGGATCATTTGGTAGAACTTCCGCGCCTGGTGCGGACCTCTCTCTCTACTTTTCTTTATTTCACAGACAAGGTTTTTTTCCCAGGCACTTTTCTTTTGTCTGTGAAGTCTTTTTTCAGATCTTCTGAGCTCTTTGCATTTCTCCTCGCGCCGCGCGTCCTATGAGACTGCTGCATGCAGCATTGTTACGTTTACTCGCTAGTTTACAGTCATTACACTTGAAACGAAAAGCGAAACCAAAAAGATAACCGCGTGAACTCGTTTTAAGGGTTGGGTAATTCTCGGAATGCAGAATTTATGAAGTGCATTCCGAGAAGGGGAAATGGGGAAGGTTGAAAACTATAAACATGCATACTTTTCACCGGGTGGAAACTACTCCCAAGCGGATAGCTTGTACTTTTTAATTCTCATAGAGGGGGACTTTAGCTTGGGATCTACTTTTGCATTGCAAGATGCACAGGGAATTTGAAGATGGACTGAACTGTTTCCCTATGTGGAAACAGCGTCGTCCACCCATGTTTCGCTTAGGTTAAACAGCAGGTTGGATTGTTCATTTCAAGTAGGGAAATCGGTTTTTAGGCAAAAAGGATGTGAAACAGCTTAATGTTGCGGGGGCGGGGGGGGGGGGCGGGGGGGGGGGGGGGGGGGGGGGGGGGGCATTAATTATCTAATATCATCTGAATATTCTTCTTTGAAAGTATTCAACAGTAAAATGGTCTTGCAACATGATGATCCAGGTGATTGGGCGTAAATTACCAAATATGGATGGAGACGACGTGTGATTTCAATAAGGCGCTAAGTACCTAAAGAAATAATTTTGTTACTACGACAGTCATCCTTAAGTCCTGTTGAATAAATTTCCTGTTTTTTGTTTGTTTAGAATCAATTGCTAATATCAGGCAATTTGAAGACTAAGGGTTATGGCAATAAAAATTGAAGAAACAAACTGAGTGACCCATTAATGAAAATCAACCAAATTTATCCAAAAAGGTATGTGGACCAATACCATGAATGCCGTTTAGGCGAGATTGTATTCCAGACATACTCCCATACTATATAAATCTACACAAAATTTTCAATTCGTAGCGAAGAACTTATGCCTTCTATCAAAATTACTTCTAGGAGACGTGCATTTTGAGTAATCCTTTATTTCTATAGAATGTATTCTTCCTCCTTTTTTTGCAAAAATTGGTTTCGGCCGGTTTAGAAAATCTAAATATAGTATTTCAAGTTTACACCCTTTACAACGTTCAATACAAAATAAAAGGTAATAAAAATAGAGAAATGCTCACCAGAAGGCAAATTTCGTAGCCGAAGTTTCACTAAATGGGGTTTGATTATCAAAGGACTGAGGTCACCCCCGGCGAGAAATTGGTACTGTGCTTTTATACCTGAAACTTTCCAAATGTTGTATAATACATTGTATTTTCTTTGGTGGAATTAAGGATCCTTTAAGTTCAGTTCGGCCACTGTCGAAAAGTTAAAATCTATCATAAGGAAGAGAACAAACGGGTGGTAGACAAGTAAAACAAGAATGCAAATGGAGTGACCATAATCTGAGTTTGTTGGTTGCCTGGGAGGGAAAAAGAACTAATGTCTTTCAGTGACTGCAAACATATCATACATCCCAAGGGTACTCCTTTCGTTTGCTTTGTAAAGTTTCAGAAAATTCTGAATACGCTTTCATAACTGCAAAAGAGAAATCAGTTTGGTTTTTAGACTTCTTTTGGATCACATCCGCTCGTTTTAAAAGGTCTTTTTTATTCATTTTATGTTATTTGGAATAATTACGACATTGAATGAGTGTTGCAGATACAGATGTTACCACCAGCCTTCTCTCTGTATCGCTCCATGTTTAGTATATGTTCTGCTGAGGAGAGAACTTACTATCAATTCTTGATGAGTAGGAGAAAACCAATAAATAGCATAATATCAATATATAGTCCACAATGTTTTTTTCTTTTGTTGGAGGCATCTTAAAAATGTGAAAAGTTAAAAAAGCACCAAAGTACGTCTAGACATATTTTCTCTTAAATTAGTAGAAGGTCATTGATTTACTTTCTTTCTCTAGTAGACTAATAAGGAGGGTTGCGACTTTTGGGATTAAGTTTGTGCCTTCTGTTGATCGCTTTAAAATGTTTTTGTATTCATTATTTAGTTATTTCGGTTAATTTTATTGCTTTCTGTTCTTCCTTGGGCTAAAGCCAAATAATTTTGTTTTAGGGGAGACTCCTCTACATAAATACTGACTCAAAGTTGTCGGAATGCCGATGTTTTACCATTTAAAAATTTTAACTAATAGCAGCTCTTAAAACGTGTTCTGTTGAACTCAGTTTAGGGGCTGCCATTATATGCAGTAGGGGACACCTCTTTTTCAATGACTACTGTCATCCTATAAACTGTACATGACATCATGAGTGAGTACAGTCCAGTGTCTTTTGGCTCAATATGCATAATAACTGCACTCGAAGTAGCGCCATTCAACAAGCAAATTGACTTCTGTCTGTCAAACCACAATTTTGACTGAAACATCCTTGTGCCTGTTTTACAACCGAGTACCATAAACTACTACATACCACGCATCCCATGAATTTATGGTCCTTTTGATTCTGTGGATGAGTGTCTCGCTCTCCTAAAGTGAAATTCACCGGACGTGCACAGAGCTCTTAAACACACCAGTCGTTTGCATCGAGTCTGCATTTTACGTCCCCTAAAAACTCAGGGCACACAAGGTTCACATGTCTTCTTCACCATACAAGGGGCTACCCATGCAATATGCCGCAAGTGGCAAGGGTACTTCGGCATTTTATGCGCATTTTTATCGTAGGCTGATTTAGTGAACTGGGCTAACGTTAGTGGTTAATAGATATCCTTATCCTCCCCATGTTCAGTTGAATTGCATGTGAGGGTCTACCTTTAGAATGCGGTAAACGAGAGAGAGATTGCACAGTCTTTATGGATGTAGACTTGACTTGAAGCCATAAAAAATATACAGTTCAATAAATTTGATGAGAACTATTGTTTATTTTAATTCAGTATTTTAATTCAGAATTTGCGTCAACCAGTTATTGCACAATTTTGCGTAGGAAGAGCTGACACGAGAACTACAGACAAGTGACATTAATTTAAATCAACGCTGTCAAAATAACAGAAATTAAACGGCAAATAAAATATTAAATTAAATGAAACGAAGCATTGAGTTTTATCGCCTATTTCTATATGATATCTACACCACACGACACAGAATTCAAAACCAACAATTAATAGTATCGACTATGTTCTAGCCCTGAGTCTGGGACTTAGATTGATTCATAAACGGATTTTTGGGAAATACCTTCTCAGCCTTGAGCTTAGCTTTTGGCGGATGTTTATGGTTCCCATGTCACTGTGTCTTTACGTCGAAGTGTTCCGGCGAACACTGTTCTCCAACGACACACAAAAATAAATTCAACACACAAATGTAACACTGTTAACTTGTTCGTAGGAAGCGTTTATTAAGTTTTCCTTTTTTATTAAATGGTTATAGGTCGTAACGTTACGTGAATACACTTTACATTTTAATTTCGGTGAAACAATTAAACGGCTTTAAGCATAATAGATAATACTTCGAGTACACTATACAATTTAATTGCGGTGAAACCCTTAAACGAGTTTTGATAGATAATCCTTTCACACCCAACAAGCATTCAACGGCTTAACGGCATGGATTCGTGTTACACTGTAGGTTTTCGGGTTTCTATTAGGTGCCGGCAAGGGCACATGTTCACAAACCCTTCCTAGCCTGTCGCCGCTTCGTCATGTGTTTGGTGAAGAAAGGACTGTTCTGACTCCACGAGATTCCTTTGGGGCTCACCTTCCGCAAAGAACCGCGATTCCTCTGACTTTGAATTCTATGAACGGAATATTGACTTTGAAAGAAACACCGCAGGTCTTTACTTCTTTATTTAACACAAAAGGGTATTCATCCAGTTCTTTATTTATACATTAAGCAATTGGAAATATACACAATAGTTATTTCACACAAACGAGTATAAATTCAGTTCTTTATTTATACGTTAAGCAATTGGAATATAACACAATACTTATTTGAACACAAACGGGTATCAATTCAGTTCTTTATTTATACGTTAAGCAATTGGAATATAACACAATAGTTATTTCTTCTAACGAACACAAACACAACTTCGCACCGTACATTAAATGACTTTTTGCCGTCCAGATAACACTTGACAATATGACAGAAATATACTCTTTCAGCGGCCACTCGATTCAAACTGACTCGATTTGACGTTTTACGTAGAGGGCACGACTTGCCTCCACGGAATCTGATGAAAGACTAATTATTTCTTTCGAAACGGCAGAATATCAAATTCCATCGTTTCGGTGATCAATAGGGGATGATTCTCAATTATTGGTCCCAGCAGGGGCCGCGAAACACACACACGATGACCCGTTTGGTCGTTCGTGATGTGTGTCCATGTGTCTGCGAACCGAGGATCATTCGATTCGCCATGGGAAAATCAAAGGAAGTAGTTGCAGCTGGGTAACTATCATGAAGTGGTGTTTACACGATCAGCAACTGCGTACAGCATTTACGCTGATCGTACACATATCGGTGGCATCTCGCAAGGGTCGTACTCTCGTGTGTATATTTACATTGACGAGAATTCGATTTGCTTCCGCAGCCAATGTCGAGGTATGCTATTGCAGATTGAACGATCGACCGATGGGTCTGCTGATATGACTTGCCATGCACGTGTGTGGGAAAAATATTTTCTTCTTGTGTGCATGGACAAGTTCGAGGATTTATATCGGTTACGTAATGTCGTAACCGAATTGAATTTCAGGGGTATGATTATTGGTGTCAATGCATTTGCATGTCGGTTGGTTCGGTGACCGACATGGTCGCAGCAAAGCAGTAAAGCAAGAATATCTCCTGCTTGTGTGCTGTCGGATTCGACAAGAGATATGGGCGCCGATATGATTTGAGTTTATATCGGTTGTTTGGTGTTACGACCGAATTGCTTTTTAGGCACATGATGCGCTTCATACAATCATGCCCTTGGGGAAAATGTCTCATTGTGCTAATGCTATTGAATTAGCGAAAATATGGCTTAGGTGGTTAGGAAACATTTTAAGCAGATACCTGAAAGGTGAGTAAATGCTTTCCAGGGTTTATGTGTTTTAGGTAGCCGCCTTTG
This sequence comes from Microdon myrmicae, assembly GCA_963931805.1. Taxonomy (NCBI): domain Eukaryota; kingdom Metazoa; phylum Arthropoda; class Insecta; order Diptera; family Syrphidae; genus Microdon; species Microdon myrmicae. The sequence continues at coordinate 252,945,685 of OZ007496.1, forward strand.
TGTCGTACCTGGAAAAGGCAAGCAGTGACGTTAATGGGAAATGCCACAACACCAGTAGCTACTTTTTGTTTTGTTACACATGCACAGGCCGACCTCCTTGTGGGGTTCTCTATACTGTACTGTGTGCGGATACCTCCTCGGTCGAGGAGGTGACAGAGACGACTGTCTTTGTCACATTTCTATTTTTTCTATCCATACCCATTTCTCGTCCCCTCATCTGTAACAGAAATTTTCCATCATAATTATCATTTTCATCTTCTTATCTGCAAACGAAATTCCCCATCTCGATTCTCATTTCCATCTTCTTATCGGTATCCTCTTTCGAAGGATCAAGCGTACCGCCACTTATTTCTCGATCTTTTCATGGGGTTTGTTTGCGTTATCCATCTGGCTTAAAGACAACAGCCGTTGATGTCGTGCGTACGTTTTGTTAAGTTTTTAATGAATTTTCAATTTTCGGTAATGAAACATTACAATGTGTTGTTACGGAATTAAATTAACATTTACAAACTTTAATTAATGCAGACAAGAGCATTAAAATAATACTAATAATAAAACCCAAATCAGTATATGTGTAAAAAGAATGTGTCTTTAAGCTCATAAAATAGAAAATATCTATAGTAAAATATAAAAATATATTTTTGTTCCTTTTTATGGCGTTACAAATAATAAAAAATAGGTTTTCTTGTTTTCAAATAAATCTTGCTCGTGTTTAGATATTTTAAATTATTAATCCGTACGCCGCCGGCATAATAAAAATTAGATAAATTAAAATAAACACAATTAGTTAAAATAAGTGAATTAATAGCCACAGTATTGTGTGTGTTGCGTGTCTATATAAAACACAGAGTGGAGAAGGAGATAGTGTTCAAAATTCTGGGTTTGAAAACTAATGGAATAAGTTAACACAAAGTGTGCTCCACGTAAATCATCAAGGAGACCCTTACTATCGGTATGACCCGGCAGCGGAGGCCACGACCGCCCACGACATACACCCCCACCAAGTCAAGCACGGGGTGAGTAAAAGTATCAATTGAAATAGGATATAATTAATTGTGTGCATAAATACATCTCTCTAATAGAATACTTCATAAATCGTATATATTAAAATATGACGGCCTCAAAATTTGATGGACGCTCGCACTGTGGGATATTAAAAATGAAATTTATTGTGAAACGTTTTGTATACAATACATTACAATAAACAATCATCTTGGTGTAGTGAGAAGCTTTAGTTCAAACGAAAAACCTCCAATTCTTCATTTTCTAAATGACATGGTAATAATATTCTAACCAGACCTCAATTTTCTGAAATAACAATGTTCATTCCATTATCTTTTAAACAACAAAACATCCTTTCAAACTGCGTCAAGTTTGCAAACCCTAAATTAATCTTAAATAGCATTGCAGAGCACAACTTAGCAAATATTTAGCGAACTAAACACCCATCCATTCGTCGTAATAAAAAGTTACTGCCGCATCCTCACAAAGCACGGTGCTATGACAATACAAGGACACCATCAGCAAAAGCTTTTGTGTTCGTAATATGGGCGAGCTAAATACAAGGATCCTATGAAATTATGTTTTTAATCCAACTTTCGAAACAAAGTTTAGTCGTCCCCTTATTACTCCTGGCTATGCCAACAACACTTTATGAAATTATTTCTACCGTCGGCTTAAGGAGATTTCAAAACCAAGGTAAAACACTAGTGTGGTCTTAATGGATGTATCCTTGAAATATCGCAACTTCCCTCTTTAAATACCCCTACTGCTATCTACGGGTGCTCAAAGCTTATAGTGGTGTCCACCTCTGCACCCCTCGGATGGATCGATGTGCTCACTCGAGTCTGTCGGTCGTAAAAATAAAGCCCACATTATTCTGTTTCTGGGAATTTGTTTGTTTGTGTACTTTTATGCTCCGGGGTTGTGTTGAAATTTCGGATGGAATTCACTTAAACATGAGGAAACGGAAACCCAAATGCAATGAAAGGATGGGAGTTGGAAAAGTTAACCACTCAGGAAGACCAATTGCAAACAATGAGATTTATTTTTCTCCAGATAAGAAATTGGGTGTAAAGGTCACCTCTTCGAACATTTTCTGGTTATATAACTCTGGTGGACGGCGTACAATGGAAAGCAATCCAGCAAGTTATATGTATGAGGCGAATATATAAGGATATATTAATATACTATATATTATTTTGTGTTATCTTTAATAAAAGCAGTATCCTTAAGACGTATAAGATGGGAATATTGAATATAACGGCGAACTTTTATTTGATTTCAAAAATTATTCTTTTATTCGATTAACTGATCGATGGCAATTAGGCGTCAAATAAAATATCCAGTAAATGTTCATTAAATCTAGGGAGGCAGACACCTTGTTCCACTTGTCTAAATTTCGATTTATGTGGGACACGGGAACATTCCAAAATTGAATTTTGAGCAGCTGACTGGTTAGCGCGGGTTACATACTTTTCTTTCTTCCCTTCTTTTTGACAAGCGAAAACAAGGGCAGTCCGTAATACAAATCGTCACATTGAAACTTTTTAAATAACTTATAATAAATGTATTCACTCCATTTAATTTTTGGATCATAAATATAATCAAGTTTAATTGCCTTTCTATTTATTTTCACACAGAGTCAGTTCCGCACAACTATTTATAATTATTTAATCATATAATCAACCCTGTCCGGACACTGTTCCTCTTTTCTTTTTATTACTTTTTAAAATTATTTTTTTTTGGTTCACAACCTTTTAATTCTCGACTTTTGTCATATACATATATAATTCATTTTCCGAGCAATGTTCAACACTCCGCCATTGACTATGGATCCATGAATCCAGACCGAAAAAACACACTAATCCTACTTTTTGATTTTACCCCTTTCGGTCGCGGCGATGCGGAGTTCTCATCGAATAGTGCCGCCTGAAATTTACCTTGTATTTCCGTTCACATGATTGTGAAAGTGTGCAGCAATATCAATGAACTTCGCATTTCCGTCCTCAAGATGTTGGTAATCTGAAATGGTTGCAGATTTTGTATTGTTGATGGCGCCACTGGTATGATCTTCAGTGGGACTTTGGCGGATGGGGTATTTCCCCTTTGTCCAACTTTCGGAAGTGTTCCGCCGAAAACTTTAAACAGGACTCCAATTAAGCGACAGAAGTCCTCGCAAGAAGAAAAAAAAAAACACAACTTGTTTGATCCTTATTGTTAACTTATTTTTATTTATTTATTAGCATACTGAAAAGTCTTAATTATTGCCCAACGCCACGTTCACAAAAACACAGCATTCACTGCATATACGATTTTACTTTTACTTTTACTTTAAAAAAAAAACAGCCCCTCTCGCTACACACTCTCGATTAGTGTTTCTTCCCGAAAAGGAACTGTACTCCTGTAATGAATTTTTTAAACTAACTAAAATTTTTCTTGGATGTCCGACTCACCCGATTGTTGTCTTTCCTTATTAGTTTCCCTTCTTGGCTATTCTCCCTTAATCGCGAATCTCTCTTAATCGAGAATCTCTCTTAATCGAGAATCTCTCTTAATCGTTAATCACTCCCCTAGAGGAGATCGCACCCTCTATCTGGTGTCCTGCGCAGGAAAGAAAGAAAGACCATATGTGCGGCTGCACCCCCACACACACAGACGCGGATGTTGCTGGCTGTGTGGCCGGAGATCTTCCTAGGATCGCCAGAATTTACACACCTTCTGCCGAATCGCTTTTGTGTATATTCCGACGTGTGGTTTATTATTCTTGGCGATCTCTGGGATCTTGGTAATTATCGTCGGTTACGATAATTATATTTATTTTACCCTATGGGAAGAGTGTTAGCTAGTTTATTGCTGTTCCTCCGCAATGGCCTTTGTTTAGGCGAAGTACATTGCGGTCGGGTCAAAGGTTTAGCCAATGGATTGTGTTACGGCAATTTGCTTATCGGTGGGGATTTGATGTTTGTCGACATCTGGCACAGCTGTGCCAACTGCTTGTGTTTATCCAGCTAATTGATCGATACACTATTTCTATACCGGGTCGTGTCCATCGATCGCCGTGCAGGCGTTATGATATATACGTGGGGTTGTTAACACCAGTATGAATGTCACCTTTGGTTAGGCGAAAGGGTGGACCATGAGGGCACGTGTCTGTGGGCACTTGAGTATTAGGCTAAAGTAAGTATGTTCCTTGGTGGAACGACGGGTGGTTCAGCCGGCTGTGGTCTATGTGGTCCACGGAACCGCCACAGCACCCCCCCCGCGACTTATTCCCGAAAAGTGTTAGGATGCTTGCTATTTAGGGGCGAAATCTAGTGCTTTTATTCGCGTTGTCCTTTCCATCTTGGTTGATGCCTGGGTGGTAAAGGAGCGAAGCAAATCGTGTTTACCGTCATTTTGCGGTCGGTTTTGGTCGCGGTTTCGGGCCGTGGATTTTCTGGTTTTTGCACGTTGAGGATTCTCTGGTTTTTGCACGTTGAGGTGTTTTCTCTGGCACATTGGTCGAGAGCGCGCTGCCGCGTTATGGGTTCGTGTAGGATCTTCGTGGGCTCGCGTGAAACTATTTCGCGAAGGTTTGGTTGATTTTCAGTGCCTGTCATGCCTTGCGTTTGGGAGGAAAGTGACGAATGACATACTGGGCAGCTTTCAGCTGCTGTCATCGGTCGGCGGACAATTTCAATGAATCCGGCAGCCGATTGGCAGGTGCATACGAACGAGGGAGGACGGAGATACCTGCACATGTGTCGACCGTAAAGTCCATGTTTGAACTCCTATCGTAGATCGACAAGCAACTTAATTGGGGGCTGCCAGCCGTTTGCGCTTTGGTTACAGTCGACAGTTCTAGTTTAAAGAACTAGGCAGCGTCGGTTGCGATCGCGACGAGTTGCAGGGTTGTGTGCACTTCCTGGCCTGTGCACCCAAACGGAAATGAAAATAGCATGTGCCAAGGGGAGTTCGAATGGCCTGGCGTGCGCGTTCTGCTGCGCCGATGTCGTGAATTTCCGCGTGACCTATCCTCGCGTCTTTGTCGGCTACGGTCCGTCCATTATGAATTTCCGACTCCGAACCTGCTTAACTGTGTCTCCAACTGCCGGATTCTCAAACACATGCTTTCAAATTCGTCGTTCCGATGAGCTGTGAAATTGAGCCCCGTCGCGGGGAACTGACCTGGGCATTGGTGCGCTTGGAGCGGTGGGCTCGAGATTGCTTGGCTCTGGGGTTGATGTTGGTGGCAAGCTAGATGTGTTGTTGTTGCCTGTGGATTCTGCAGATCCGGTCGAGATCGATCTGTGGCCATTACCGCCTCTGCCTGTCGTGCAAGCTCGTCCGGATTTAAATCTGTTGAGTTGGCGACGATTGCTTGTACATATTCGGGCAAGGCTTCTCTAAAAATAGCCGTTAAGGCTTGGTCCGTCATATCCGTGCCGGCTAATGCACGGAAATTAGCGGGACGTTGGGACGGTCTCATCGCCAGGGTGTCGGTCTGCCTCAATAGTCGTTGCAAGAGATTTTGCGGTGTTTCCCGGAATGCCTCAACTACCGTTTCTTTAAAGGCGGTGTAGGGTCGGGGCGGCGAGGTCTTGACTAGTTGCTTTGTATATGGGAGGAGGATTGGGTTGATGTCCCGCGAGTTATGGTAGTGAGTATTCCTCAGTAATGAAACATCCTCAAGAATAAAAACAATTAGAAAATTCCCTTTTATCCTTTTTTCTCTATTTTATTTTATTGTTCTTAATTTTTTTCTTCTTAGGTTATATTACACACAGTTATTTACAAAAATAAGTCTGTTTACACACCACGTTAGACTAGCTGTGTTCTGATTGATTTGTTTTACGTTTTATGTTTTATCTCACTCTCATAACTTATACATAGATATATTTCGTACACTTCTATTGTAACCTCTTTTTGTACATCTTTTTTCCGTTACACATATATTAAAAAAAATTTCCTTTAATGTTAGTTTTCGACGTGTTGTTTTTTAAACATACAAGTTTCTCACTTATTTAATCTACCACTTTCTGTTAGGTCTCTTTTCTTTTAGTTATTTATATTCTTTGATTTTACACAGTTTTCACAAAATGCTCTTTTTAAATACGGTACATATTATATAAACTTTTAGCGGTCAGGACAAACTACTACTACAAATTAAATCTTCAAACAACGGACTTTCTTCTTTAGACACCTCTGGTCCGCACTTCTAATTATCGACTCCAAAAATCAGACTCTTCCGGTAACATATATTCAAGTATCGACTCACCACCAGACTCCTCCTATTCTGTTTGTACCCCTTCTCGTTACCTCGGGGTCAACACCTGCCGATGACGACAATGCAATTTCGTTCCCCATCGACCTATTTCCTCATTAGCAATTTCAATTTGCAATTGCGTTGGAATGCGACGTCAGCCGATATACCTTTATAGCGTTTTGGATGATAGTGAAGAACGCGTGATTCGAACTGACGCTATGACATTTAGAATCACAAAAAATTAAACCAAAGCGCAACCCATCAGGCCACAGCCGTGTGTACGAACTCGATTTCTAAACTCAAAAACATTGGTCTGATGTGGATTTGTTATGTTATCGTTATGGTATACGGCTCTGATGCATTTTCTTATTCGATTTTCGTTCGGTGTTCTCACTATTTGCTTGTGTATTGTGTGTGTATATGTTAGAAACGCCACACCTTCATCGGTTTGCGTTACAGTTCAACTTCCGCGATTGCAAAGTGACCCAATATATTTTGATGTACAATTACACAATTTCCAATGCAACGGTTGCGGCGAAATTTGGGGCCAATTAATTGCATTATCGCTCTGGGGGTCATATGAGTTTAGAATCGGTTGGCGTTTTTTGGTTTACGTGCATCAATAACATCATGTACAACATCTTTATCTAAGTCGTCATTGATACACTTAACACACGCGAATAGTGCATAGCCTTTCGTTTATTGCATTAAAGCCGATAATGGCAGGCTTCAGTTTTGCTTGACTAGAAAGCCTACCCCGAGCACATGGTGTTTTGCATGACAGCTGTAATAAATGTCATACTCGTTTCTTTGAATAACGTTTCTTTGGCGGGTGCCAAAGTAGCTATCAAGGGGTGTCACGTGGAGACTGCTCGTCAGCTTGGATTGAACAGGGACAAGGATCGTCCTGGCCTTCGCCGGGTTGAAAGCAATCAAAGACCTTGCCCTGTGTGTTCCCTTCTATCCCCCCCATGAAGGTATTAAATATACTTTAGCAAAAATAGGACAATGTATAAGTATGTTGGTTTTTAATTAGGTAGCTTGATACTGGACATCATTTACAAATCCCAAATTTGACCCATGACATGTTTGAAATTTTACTCCTAACCATGCCCTTGACCTACTCGACATTATTCAGGAATAAGTAATCTGTGTAATTGGAAACATAGTCCAACATCTACCTCACAGTCACTGTAGGTAGGAGCCGCATGGAAGACATTTTTGTTTTATACAGATATTACTGCGTTCACTCTTCCTTGGAGATTTGGGATATGGTTCCAAGGATTTCGGTTTATTTCATCGCTCAATGGCAGAGTCATCTATTTATCAAAACTAGATCCTGTAATGATCCAAGACGCCGTGCTTCCTCTTTCGAGGGAAGAGCGTGGACCTTTTCTTTAATAGAGTATGGTAAGACGTCTTCTGTCCGTCTTCTTTCTCGAATAAATAATAATTGGTTTTCTTCTTCTTTTTAAATTACTTTATTTCTTCTTTCGGTGTATTCTATTCTTAATAACTTCTTCTTTTCTCGTCTCTATATTCTTATCTCTTAACTTCTTCTCAACGTTACTTCTCACACTCAAACTCAAGTTACTAATTCTCCTACTTCTCTCGAACTCAACTCAAAAACTCCTTGAGCTCCTACTTCTCTCGAACTCAACTTAAAACTAACTGATTTTACAATTGAATTTTTTCTCTACTTATAGAACATTGTGTTCTAATTTACTGGAAATTATAACATGAACAAAACAAAATTTATCAAAGTCTCTGTGACTTTTAAATTGAATAAAATTTGAACGAAAATCAAAGTTACTATGTTTTGAATGAAAAAAGGGATGCAGGTTATTAAATGTGCTGTAACTGGCAATATTGTGAATGTTTATGAATGGTATGTATTAAGTGAGAATCTAATATATGTTAAGGGAAGATTTTAAGGATGTGTAAGGAGATTCAGTGTTAAATTTAATAAGGGTAGTATTCTGGAATACAACAATCCTCTACAAAGCGGAACGGCTCTAGAATTTCTTTCTAGTACGAATATTTTAAGAATTTTGCAATGTGCAACTGTTTAAGAAAAAAAAAAGTATAATAATTCCTTACTTGCATCTCAGAACGCTGTTCCAGCGATATACATTCACCTTTCCAGACAGAAGTAAATATATAAAGGAAAAAATAAATAAATAAATAATCCATCGTAACGATTACTGGGTCTCACGCCATAAAATTTGCTTCAGTCTTTTTTGAATGCAAGCAACTAGCCCCGATACCCCATTCATTGGCATTGCTTAGTAAACGGTTTATACAATTTTAGGTCTAAGTTTCTTGCAAACCACTGCTTTTTGTCTCGGGTTTCCAAAGCTCTGTTCTAGTTTTATTTTGTGCAATTATTCCACCTCTATTACTTTACTATTTAGTGGCCCGTAGGAACCCGAAAGTTCATGACCTCACCGACTCAACTCCGCCATTGTTCCCTGTCCCGTGCGCTCTCCTTCCACGTGCAACCTAACATTGTCCTCCCATCCCCGTCGCGGCCGCCCTGTCCTTTCCCGTTGGCTTACCGTCAAGAATTCTATGCACGGTCTTATCGTTGCCCATTCGCGCCACATGTCCGGCCCATCTTAATCTTCGCGACTTGATTACTCTCATTATTGTAGGTTGGCGGTATAGCTCTTCCAATTCGTGGTTGTGGAGTTTCCTCCATTGTCCTGCCTCCTCGTCATATTTACCTCCAAAGATGCCCCTCAAAACTTTATTCTCGAATACGCGGAATTTGTTTTCTTCCTGTTTGGTGAGAGGCCATGTTTCGCATCCATATAGAACAATCGGCATGATTATGGTCCTATAGACACGGAGCTTTATATTCTGTGATAGCAGTTGGGATTTCAGCAGTTTACTGACTGCATGCCAACTAGCGTTGCCGTAGTGTAATCGTTTGTTAATTTCCTCCGACATTTCGTTACTGGCCGTCAGTATTGTCCCCAGGTATTTAAATTCTTTGACTTTTTTGAATATCTTGCCTCTGATGTCCACCTGCTCTCGCCATAACCATGTATTTTGTTTTGTCTTCATTTATTTCTAGACCCACCTCTTCTGTCGCTTGCATGATGATTTCACAGTTTTAACTTACAGTTTCTAGATTATCGCTCAAAACGGCGATGCCATCCACATATGCGAGTTGTTTTAGTCCGTCCCGGATTTCAAATGGTTCTGAGAGGTGGTTTTCCATTCTGACTCGCTTTTTGTTTTCGTTCATGCAATTTGAATGAGGGCGGCATATTTTTTCGGGATTCCCAGCTCAACTAGAATATGGTAGAGTCTTTCCCTTGCGACTGACTCGTAGGCTTTTTTGAAGTCATCGAACAGTTTGTGAACCGTCTCTCCGTATTCCCACTTCTTTTCCAGTAGTTGGCTGATTGTGAACATTTGGTCGCTCGTTGACCGGTTCCTACGGAATCCGCATTGGTAGTCTCCCAATATGTCTTCTGTGTACGGTGTGATTCTCGGCAGTATGACATTTGTTAGTATTTTGTATGTAGCTGGGAGCAATGATATTCCTCTGTAATTTTTGTATGATCTGATCTGTCGCCTTTTTTGAAAATGGGGGACGACTATTGAGGTTTTCCATTCTTGCGGAATAACTTCCTTATCCCATATTGTTTTAATCAGTTAGAGGATCTTTCGAGCGGTTGCCTCTCCTCCATGCTTCACAAGTGCTGCCGGTATGCAGTCGACTCCGGGAGCCTTGTTGTTTTTCAATCGATTTATAGCGTCTACAACTTCGGTGAGAGAGGGCTCTGGGATCTGAGGCTCGGCTGTATGTACGCTTGGTGCGTTTATTTGTGATGGATGGGTGCGTACAATGAGCAGGTTTTCAAAGTACTGCTTCCATCTTGTCACGATATTGTTTGCTTCTGTGACCAGGCAGTCGTTTGTGTCTGGGATTATTTTGGCTCTCCCTTGGTAGCCATTTCTAATTGAATTTATGCAGGCATACATACCTGTGATGTTCTTTGCTCTGGAATTTTCTCGGATTTGTTCGATCCGAGTTTTCTCCCATTCACGTTTTTTGCATTTGAAAAGTCTCATTGTCTCTTTCCGAATTGTCACGTATCCTTCTGCGTTGACCTCATCATATCTTTATAAGTGGATCACTCTGAGGCGTTTACATTCTTCGATCTTCGCCCTGCACTCATCGTTAAACCAAGGTTTGGACTTAAATGTTTTCTTAAGTCCTAATACTTTTTGAGCTGTTAGTTTGATTGTGTCTCTGATCGATCCCCATTTAGTGCCCAGATTATTGGTTCCCTCTTCCTCACTACTCCCATTCTCTAGGATGCTAAATCTATTCGTTAGTTCCTCTTGATATTCAGCCCTTTTGCGTAGGTCTTTTAGTTTATCAATCTCGAACTTTTTGCTTGTATCTCGTGATTGCCCATGTGGGTTTGCTGCGAGGCGACTCCTGATTTTGCCCATCACTAGAAGATGATCGGAGTCGCAATCTGCTCCTCTATATTATCTTACGTCAAGGATATTCGAGTGGTGTCTTTTGTCTATGAGGAAGTGGTCTATTTGGTTGCGCCTTACGCCACTCGACGGCGTTACGCGTTACGCCGTCGGGTGATATCCATGTGGCTTTATGAATTTCCTTGTGCTTAAACATCGTGCTTTTCATTACCAGATCTTTTGATGCTGCGAACGTGATAATTCGAATTCCATTATCATTTGAAACGTCGTGTAGACTTTCTTTACCTATAGTTGGCTGGAAGATATCTTCCTTTCCAATTTTTGCATTGAGGTCCTCGAGGAAGATTTTAACATCGAATGATGAGATCCCATCGAATACTTCCTCTAGGGTCTCATAGAATGTGTCCTTCGTTTCTTCGTCCGTAGATTCTGTTGGGGCGTGTACGTTTATAAATACATAATTGTACCATGGGCCCTGTATTTTTAGCACAGACATTCGGCCATTAATAAATTGCGCATCTTTTACATGGGGCGTAATATTCTTGCTTATGATGAAACCAGTCGCGAGGTTATGTGTATCGGTACCTCCACACGCCAGTGTAAGCCCGTTGGTTTCGATTACTTGATGTGGGAGTCGAACTTCTTGAATCGCGACGATGTCCATTTTATATTGTTTCGTGTTTTCTACGGCCGTCTGTATCGCGCCTGGTTTATATAACGTTCGAACATTCCACGTGCCGACGCGTATGTCCCGGTTTTTACGTTTTTCCCTACGTCTTCTTATTGCCGAGACGGTGTTTTTCTGATGATTTTTTCCCTTATGGTGGTGTTGGCTCATCCCACCTACGCCTACCGGGTTTTTTGTGAGATTGTTTTTTGTGTATTGATCATTCATTCCATTGGATCACTCTGGGGTTTCAAACAGTCCGCCATATCAGAGCCCCTCTTTGATATGGTAAGGTCTGCTTACTGCTCTGATTCGACCCGGTGTCAGAGAGGCGCCGTTATAATGCAGTCGGTATACCCCTGGTTGCAAACCATCCAATGGGCACGGTGACGCGTAAGACCCTGGATTAGGGGCGGTAGATCTTTGTGTGTCACTCCTCGCTAGCCTGTCTGACATGGGTGGCCCTACTGGAAGCGTATGCTTTCGTCAGCATAGCCTGAGTGATTCATCGTAGTTTAAGCCCCCGCACCATGTCAAGGTTTCTGCCAAGCGGGGGAAATAACAAAATTATGTAATAAATAATTCTACTTTTATTTGCAATTTAACGATAAAAATAAATACAATATTTATCAAAATATATGTAAGTAGTTCTCAGTGTGTAATAATCTGAAAAAAAAACAAAACTTAATCATAATTAAGTTAAAATCAAAATGCGATAATGAATATAAATTGCAAATAAAAGCAGTTCAAATTTTTTGTAAACGTGAGCTCCCACTGTGAGTCATACATAATACCCAAGTGTATTATTCCTCTCCTAAGAATTATACTTATTTGCAAGGTAGAGGGAAGGTGTTGTGAGATGAATATGTTTACTTCCTTAGGTTGCTCGATACGCAGAATCATACCCACATGCACAATCCATTATTAAATTAAATTTATTAATTATTTATTTTGTTTATTTCAGTCTGCAATCTGTACAATGATTTCCTTTCAATGGTAATCCTATTGCTGGAATGTCCGTTCACACGGGACAAGCTTCGCTTTATATAGGCTAGTCACGTCCCCGTTCGCTTGTTCACGCCCAAGTCTGATATTTACACAAACGGCCAGCTCGTGCGTTGACTTGTACACACGACTAAAAAATGTTTAAGAAACAAAATAGTTTTTAATAATCAATTATCACTACAATGTGATCGGAGTCGCAATCTGCTCCTCTATATGATCTTACGTCAAGGATATTCGAGTGGTGTCTTTTGTCTATGAGGAAGTGGTCTATTTGGTTACGCGTTATGCCGCCTGGTGATATCCATGTGGCTTTATGGATTTGCTTGTGCTTGAACATCGTTCTTTCCACTACCAGATCTTTTGACGCTGCGAACGTGATAATTCGAATACCATTATCATTTGAAACGTCATGTAGGCTTTCTTTACCTATAGTTGGTTGGAAGATATCTTCCTTTCCAATTTTCGCATTGAGGTCCTCGAGGAAGATTTTAACATCGAATGATGAGATCCCATCGAATACTTCCTCTAGGGTCTCGTAGAATGTGTCCTTCGTTTCTTCGTCGGTAGATTCTGTTGGGGCGTGTACGTTTATAAATACATAATTGTACCATGGGGCCTGTATTTTTAGCACCGACATTCGGTCATTAATAAATTGCATATCTTTTACATGGGGCGTAATCTTCTTGCTTATGATGAAACCAGTCCCGAGGTTATGTGTATCGGTACCTCCACACGCCAGTGTAAATCCGTTGGTTTCGATTACTTGATGTGGGAGTCGAACTTCCTGAAGCACGACGATGTCCATTTTATATTGTTTCGCGTTTTCTACGACCGTCTGTATCGCGCCTGGTTTATATAACGTTCGAACATTCCACGTACTGACGCGTATATCTCGATTTTTCCGTTTTTCCCTACGTCTTCTTTTTGCCGAGTCGGTGTTTTCTTGTAGATTTGTTCCCCTGTGGTAGTGTTGGTTCATCACACCTACGCCTACCGGGTTTTTCGTGAGATTGTTTTTTGTATATTGATTATTCATTTTCGTTCCCACGGCTCTTGGGGTTTTAAATAGTCCATGGGGCCTGTATTTTTAGCACCGACATTCGGTCATTAATAAATTGCATATCTTTTACATGGGGCGTAATCTTCTTGCTTATGATGAAACCAGTCCCGAGGTTATGTGTATCGGTACCTCCACACGCCAGTGTAAATCCGTTGGTTTCGATTACTTGATGTGGGAGTCGAACTTCCTGAAGCACGACGATGTCCATTTTATATTGTTTCGCGTTTTCTACGACCGTCTGTATCGCGCCTGGTTTATGTAACGTTCGCATATTCCACGTGCGGACGCGTATATCCCGCTTTTTCAGTTTTTCGCTACGTCTTCTTTTTGCCGAGTCGGTGTTTTCTTGATGATTTTTTCCCTTATGGTAGTGTCGGTTCATCACACCTACGCCTACCGGGTTTTTCGTGAGATTGTTTTTTGTATATTGATTATTCATTTTCGTTCCCACGGCTCTTGGGGTTTTAAATAGTCCGCCACATCAGAGCCCCTCTTTGATATGGTAAGGTCTGCTTACTGCTCTGATTCGACCCGGTGTCAGAGAGGCGCCATTATAATACAGCCGGTATAGCCCTGGCTGCAAACCATCCAATGGGCACGGTGACGCGTAACACCCTGGATTAGGGGCGGTAGATCTTTGTGTGTTACTCCTCGCTAGCCTGTCTGACATGGGCGACCCTACTGGAAGCGTATGCTTCCGTCAGCATAGCCTGAGTGATTCATTGTAGTTTAAGCCCCCGCCCCACGTCAAGGTTTCTACCAAGCGGGGGGCAATTATTCAACCTCACTCCCTAAACTGTATAACACCTATAATGTATTATAATATATTCTGCTTAAACTATTAGCCCTAGTGTTGAGATCGATTTAGTTTTCCATTTAGTAAAACCTGTACTCAGGTATGAACCGCTAAACCATAATTTATATCCCAAGAAGTTTTAATCGATCCCATTCGACATTTTCAGGTGATATGAGATCCGTAAATGAACTTCTGGGGAGGCAGTGCTCAAGTATCTGGCTTGCCTCAAAACTGCTTGCAAATTCTCATTAGCACATAAGCCCTCAATTTATCGCCCTTACCCAATCTCCGAATATCACATTGTGAAATTGAGGAGTTCTTAGGAATGTGCAAAATTTTCGGTGCCGAAATACTAAAGTTTAGCACACAACTTCTGCACTGTGTACACTTTTTGTTATGGCGTTCTACTTTGTGCATCCTTAAATTGACGAGCAATGCCAAAGGATATGTGCTGAGAAGACACCGCTATGTGTTGAAAAATTGATCCAACGACAATGTTTGTGTTTTATATTTTGTGTTTTTTCATCTTCAGGGCTTATGTAACCCTGAGAATGCGAAAGTAATTTACATGCTGTGATATCCCTGACTGTATGTCAACAGCGGGAAACATATTGTTTGTTTTTTTCAAGGAAAAGTACAAAGGAATGCGCAATTACTTGAGGGGGACCTCAAAGAGTTCCTATTTTTCGTTTTACGGGCAACGCGAGACTACGGAAGGATATTAAATTTGTTTACAACATCACAACATTTTATTAAAACACCTTTTCAGGTGGCTCCTTACGGATAATGGTGTTCTGTATGTTTTATGCTTCAGATAGGGACGAGGTGACTTAAGAGCAACACCACTAAAAGCTCACAAGTAAGAGGTTTAGGTGACACTAGCCGTGATGGACGCTCTAGTAAATACAAGCTCATTTCTACTTGCTGGAATTACTGGCATAACTTTGTTATTCTGCCATGTTAACTTGAGTTAACTTGATGTGGCTACGAAATTACTATCAAGATATTGTTCAGTACTCTTTGGGAAGATTCAACTAAGTGAACAGAGTCCTAGGCTCTTTCATCTGGTAGTGGCTAGCATCCATTAAGACCAATTTAGTGTTTATGTTATTAGCTCCTTATCTAGTTCTAAGGAAAACATATTTCCACATTTTTCTAACACACTTTGTTTTACTTTTATAACTATATAACACAGTACGTAATCGTCTGGTTGTTCAATTCGAGCCACTAAATTTATATTATAAGTAACGCGACACCATTAGGGTCGTTTATTACACTGTTAGATTCCTCGAAAATAATGACCATTTAGGTTTTTGTAAATTTTCTTTAACAGAGAGTTAGTACTGTTTATTACGTTGGAATCAATGTATTTCCATTTATTCCAGAAAAAAAATTTTCTCGGGGGCACAAAAAAATGTAAATTTCAGAAGCATCAGTGAAACTTTTGTCCCGCACTTTGTTTCAGTAAATTGTAAATTACAAAACATATTGCAAAATATATTGTGAAATTACACAAGCAATTCTGACCGACGACGGATGTAGGAAAAAATTGATACGTATGCTGAGTTGCATTGCAATCTCCATTAATTAAATGGAGTTAAGCTCGGATGCTTTAAAATTTGAATCAAGATTAGAAATAGAAAAAAGACATTAGACCAAAATACTGCCGTGGAGCAAACCAATAGTTTGGCCTGTGGTTGGGGAGGGAAGCCTTTTACTCTAATATTAAAAAAAAAATCTTTATTATACTTCTCTCAGGAGAGGCGAACCTATAGAGCCGTATCGGCGCTCTGAGATGCCAAATAAATTGCAGTTCTTTTTCAACAGTTGCAGGTTGTCAAGTTCGTTAATATTGGGGCAGATAGTTGTCCTTACCCTTTATTGGTTGGGGAGTCTGAGGCGACCAGACAAAAGAGGAACAACCAAAAACAGACTAAAACGACCTAAATATGGGGGCTGGGGAACCTCGTAGACTTCCCAGCGAAAAACCTAGCGAGGAAAAGATCAAGATCCGGGGATCCTCCTCAGTACCCCGGTAAGCAAAACTAGACTCAAAATCCGGGGAACCTCGCCGGCTCTCAGGGGATGGTTGAAACAAAGGGAAACTCCCGATCCCCGTCGGTTCCCAAATCAAAGTAAAGGACATGTTCCAAATTAAAACCTAGGTGATCTGTGTCGAGCTAATCCTCGACGAGACAGCAAACATCAAATAACCAATGTTATAGGTGGTCCAAAATAGCGTAAACATGAAATCAACGAAAGCCATGAATATTGAATTGCATTGAAGATTAAACTTTATTTTATGAACCGTCACCGATCCAATACTTGACTTACACTACCTACTATGTCACTACGTAAAAAAGAACTGAACAAAAAAGGTACCGAATGTACCAGAAAGATTTACTGGTTAACAAAACGTTTTCCAAAAAGAAGCGTATGAGAATTAACATTAATGAAACTGTTTGTCTCTTCTTCCACACAACCAGTAATTAATTGAATCAAAAACAGTAACAAAAACTGTCCATGAATAGTCCATTTTCCAGTCTCCTCTATTCCGCAATTAGCAGCATTCAGTGACACTGCAGAGTTTCTGTTGCAACCTTATAGTTGGATTTTCATTGATGTATACGTTTAGGCGCTAGATGCTTGAGTGTGTTATCGAATAGACGGCGTGTGTTGCTGGTAGCAGTTTTCATTGATATGGCAGGATAACATTCTTCGTCCATATCATCCATCTTTTAGGCTTTTCGGTGAGTTTGGCATAGAGTCACCATCGTAATTCAAACTGTAGGAATGTTCCGATTTGATTAGCAATGTGCCGAGCAGTGCATCTGATGTCAATTTGTCGTTTAGAATCGCTGCTAGCATTTTAGCATCGCGCTCCAGAAACCAGTCTGGCATTTCCGAGTGACATTTGAGGCTGCTTGATGTTTTCATTTTATTTTGAATCCCTAATCGGATTATGCTTTGTTGCTGTACTGCAACACTAGGACTTCGTCAGTCCTTAGGGTTGAGAGAGCGAGAGACAGAAAGCCATCCACGAAAAGAAAAACTCACCTCGACAGAACTAGTACCCGTAAGGCATAGAAAAGGCGGAAAGAGAACAGAACTGACTCCACAAAGGACGGCCAGTCCTCGGGTCACCAGAAAAGAAACGAGGAGAAGGGTGCGAATGGGAGGCCTGGTCGGTTCCCAAATCACGAGGGAGAGAGACAAGGAGGGGTTAGACAACAGGTAACACAACATGGAACGACCAAACGTACTCTGAAGAAGGACAACCACCCGCGGCAGCAAAAGAAGGCAACTAACAACGACAATAAATACGATCAATAAGAGAAAACGCGATCAAAAAGAACAAACGAAAGAAAAGCAACGGCCCTGAGCGGAAGAAAAGAGGAGAGAAAGAAACTTAAGTATACAAATAAGAAATTATATACAATATCGGGCTTCGATGTTTATAAATATTGGTATACGACGTTTTCATCCGAGTTAGGGAAACCAAATCATCTCATTTCATACAAATTACAAAACTTGTTGAATGTTGACAGAGTTTTGCGAATAAACACGATTCTACAGAGATGAGTTGTTTATCATTTGGTTTCTTATTAAAATAGACGCGTTTTTAAATTAATTGTGGAATTATTTATCTCAGGGGATCCTATCATCTCGATTTCTCAATTTCAAATCCTGGCTGTTCGCCTAGGTCCGTAACATACTTAAAGATTTTTCCCGATTATATCACAAAACTTACGGCGTGTATCACACTGGTGAAAGAGAATTGGGACCGACCCACCTCCCGTTGCAACCTTTTCGAGCCGTTTATCAGTGAAGCTCGGAACGACGTGCTAAGACCCCTCCCGGCCATTTCACGGAGCCAAAATATTAAAGGAATGATATTTCTTCGGTCGGTTCATTGAGAATCGAGCCCCGGCTCCCGAACTTCAGTGGTGTTTTACTCCAAGCTGCCCTAGCTGTATAGTATATTCTAAGGCTGTACTTTCATATCGGGTTGATGTACGATAAAGTTAAAATTAGACTTCCATTAAGCTTTCATCGACTGGAAAGTGATCTAAAAGATTATTCGATCTGTATGGAGAATTTGTTTTTCCACCGGCTATTTTAGTGTTGAAGAAGTGAAGTTGAAACGGGTGAAGATAAAATAAAGACAACAACACGTGAGATTGTTGGTAAATTAAATATATCAATTTCGACCGTTGTTGATCAGGGTAAACTACTTGGCTTTGTTTCAAAACACAATACGTGGGTTCTGCATGTTCTTAGAGTAAGAAATTTGTTCCGTCACATTTATCTGTGATTTGCTTTTCACAGGAAAATGATCATTTTTTGAATTATCATTGCAAACGAGAAATTTGTCTACAACAATGTTAAACACCAGAAAAAAGATGAAACGACATTCATAAAAAGAAATAATGCTGTGAGTAAAAGTAACTTCTACCAGATAATACCACAATTAATACTGAAGTGTACTACTATCATCAGAACGCTCAAATAAAAAAAGACATAATTGATTAATAGAAAGAAATAGTGTTGTATTAAGATAATATGCTACCTAATATATGCTTGGTAACTCTGCAAACGCACTAGACGACATGTGCTACTGCATCTGTGGCGGTTCTGCTAAACCCCACTGACTACTTACCTAAACAACCCCCATCCGTATGACCCAATCTTATAAGTTCGCTAATGCAATCGCATAAGCGCCTTAAATGTTTCACGCATCAAATTGATCAAGTTTATTTAGCTAAAAGTCCCTAGAAAAGAATCCTTGCCTTCATGCATCTCTTCGCATACAAATTCCCTATAAGAATTCTCTCCTAACTAATCATAAATCTCCTGAAAGAAAATTCATCGGTTCACATATAATACAACCGCATAATCAGGGAATCTTACCCTTGAATTGGCTTATGCCAGGCGCAACATGTGTACAATAAAACCCACCTACATACACATTGGCTGGCGACCTAAACCCAAGGGACAAAAACAAGTATACGCATCTTGCGTCTTAAGGCATCAATTAAATCCTACAGTCAAATGCAAATAGGAACTGAATACCTACCCTTACCAGCGATGCCATAAACACCATTTCCCGGTAATCAAGCTAAAACCAATTAGTGCATTTCCACATTGCATTGCCGCCTTTTTATTTAGCCGCAATGCACATCTTAGACAAACACCTAAGTGTTCCCTTTGTCTTCTCATATTTCGGGATCTGCTTCTCATCAGTAGCGGCATGAGCAAACAAATACCACTAGCACCCAAGGAGATTCGGTTTGTTTGCTTTACCGAACTCACATCTCATGGATACGCCATATGTCCTTTTCATCGTTTCAGCTTCGTTCTCATGATTTATCCCATGAAAGAACCCATGTACACACATACATGTGTACTACCAACGATCTTCACGGTCCCTTTGTCCTTACCGCCTGTCTGCTTCATTTATCCATCGCCTTCGCGCGTGTGTTGAATATTATGATCCTCACGATCACCCATGCACACATACTGCCATGGTCTCCATTAAGAGATCTGGTTTTTTGTTCCACAAAAAGAGGCTTTACGTCTCTCTTCTGGTAGGTAAAACGTATCCTTAGTGGATAGGAACATTTTCTCTCTCGGGGACCCCATTAGCGAGTCGGCTCTGCGCGAGCTGTTTATCGCTGAGTGCAATTACATCCGCCGACCACGACGGTCGTGCCGCTCCCGCCCCCAGTGCGCACGGGGACGCGATAATATACGGAGTCATTGCCGTAGTGAGTTTTATTCATCATCAATTAAGTTCAGCGGTAGTTTGTCGATATTTTTTTTTCGATTCCGGAGGATTTTGTTAAAAATTACGTTTCAGTGACTGGACCAAAAGAAATACATTATATAAATTGGTGTTAATATTAATTTGCATCAAGTCCAATAGTGTTAACAAAAGTAGTGGTTGTTATTGAGAGAATAAAACTAAACAGAAATGAAATCAGAGTGTTTAATTTTCCGGCAGCGGTTCCTGGGTGTTGGTTATTAATGTGTTTTCCTTCCCGCCGGTGACGTGCAGTTTTCGTTCGGTGTTTTAGTGGCGAAAGTATTATGATGGAGGAGGAAGGTGAACCGAGTGCCCATGCCTGGCACAATACGAGGGTTGCCTTTTATATTTCGGGATTAGAGAACAAAAACAAATATTGATCATCGAAAATCACTTTATTGTTTTTCAAAATATTCCCCATGAAGATCTATACACTTTTGCATGCGTTTGAACCAATTGTCGAAGCATTTTTGCCACTCTGATTGAGGTATCTCCAACACATGCATTCTGAATGCAGCAACCGCTTCTTCAGGTGTCGAAAAACGTTGACCTCTCAGTTTGTTTTTTACGTACGGGAATAAAAAGAAGTCATTCGGTGCCAAGTCAGGACTATACGGCGGATGACCAATCAAATCGATGTTTTGGGTACTCAAAAATGCAGTTGTCGCAGCCGATGTGTGAGAGCTCGCATTGTCGTGGTGAAGAGTGATCCGTCTTCGGCGGTTGGTTTTCCTGATTTCTTGGAAGACAACTGGCAAACAAATGGTTGTGTACCACTCAGAATTGACTGTTCTGCGTTGTTCTAGTGGTACGGTTGCGACATGTCCAGTTTTTCCGAAAAAACAGGCGACCATTTGCTTGGAAGTGCTTCGTGCGCGAACAACTTTTGTTGGATTTGGCTCATCTTGAAACACCCAGACAGTCGACTGCTTTTTACTTTCGGGCTCATACGCGTAAATCCACGATTCATCACCTGTCACGATGTCATAGACGTGTTTCGAAGCACCGCCATCGTATTTTTTGAGCATTTCTTTCGACCAATTGACACGAGCCTTTTTCTTTTTTTGGGCGATTGACAAATTGTGTGGGATCCAACGCGAACAAATTTTTTTGACAGTCAAATGTTTATGCAATATTGAATGTATTCTGGTCCCACTAACGCCTAAGGTTGTCTCAATCTCACGATAGGTCACATGACGATCTTCCAATATCAGTTCGCGCACAGCATCAATGGTTTTCGGAACAACAACTGATTTTGGACGACCTTCACGAAATTCATCTTGGAGTGAACTACGACCACGATTGAATTCACCATACCATCGATAAACACTGGTCCTTGATAGAGCTTCATCGCCAAAAATTGAATTAAGTTCATCCATGCACTGTTGCTGAGTTAATCCACCCCGAAAGTTGTAAAAAATAATCGCACGAAAATGTTGACGATTTAATTCCATTTTTGGGCCGAGATGAATCTTTTAAGTTACTGTAAACAACACAAATAGCGCTCGTATGTCAAAACGTTCTGAGTGCGTATAACCTCAAAAATGTCCAACTTTACGACAGAGCTGTCAATTGCCGGATTGCAACACTAGGGTTGCCAAATCCCGAAACATAAGAGGCAACCCTCGTACACACCCTCCCCTCACATCCACCATATTCTACGGAGCTGGCACCTTCGGATTATTACTTGTTCCGCTCCGTACACATTCTTTATATACAGCAAAACTGGTGTTTGAAATTAAGACGGCGAAAGTGACTGGGATCACTTTCTTATCACCAAATATTAGAAATTTTGAATGTGTAAAGTCTTGCTACCGTCCGAAAGTCTGCAAACCGAACTGGACCAAAACGGAGAATATATAATTCAAAAGGAATGGTGTCTTTCATTTTCTAAAAAAAAACAAAAAAAAAATGGAATTACTTCCTTAGCGACCCAAGATATGACCTCTCTCGCTAAAGCATCCTAAACTCCATTGAGTCAAAACTAACACATTTTGACAGACTACATCTTTTTCCTCAAAAATCCATTTATTTCCCTACTTCGTCGCACTCTACCCTAATTTGTCGGAGTTAGAGTTATGCGCATAGTGCGATAAATATTGAAATTAAAATATGTATGCGACTTAAATGATAAGACCAATATTTCCAAGTCCTGAACATCATCTTAGCAATGGCTCAATGGTATCAGACGACCCACCCACTGAACGCTTTCGGAAATTGTTATGTGTTTCTCAATTCAATAATCACGCACGTATTTGTGAATTCAAAATATGACAGCGAATTCAGATTCACAATCTCAATCAACCACATTCCGTGTGCTTATCCACGCGTGCAGACGGAAATACTGGACAGGAAAAGCTTCCCTAGAAGACGCTTTCCAAATCCGAGTGCGTCTGTAGTTTTATCACGTGCGATATGAGCCTGGAAAACGATTCAAGTTTACGGTTATTTAATCACTTGAGCTCGGCTGTATTATTTGCTTGAGAAAACTAATCAGCTAGTCACATCAGACTAATGCAAGCAAGTTCTACAAAGGTGAAGAAAATCCTCGCAGTTGGCTGTCATTTAGGGATACTGGGACATTTATCCTCTTCTCATGACCTCTAACCGTTCGTAGACTGTTTCGCATTACTCTCACAGATAAACTGCCGGCGTGACTAGAATATTGTTTCATTCACTAAAGAGGCGCACACACTGTGCGTTGGTATAGCTGGTTTTGCTTCTAAAGGAGTCTCCTAGGTACTGGTACAGGTGTGTTTCTAAGTCATTAAGGTGTGCTGCCAGTTGGGAAATATGGAAATGGAAAACTAGTTGTTGGGATATCCTCACAGAACTTTTATTTCTGACATATGTTGGGGTATTCGGAATCGACTACATTAACCTTGACTTGGTGGTGGGCTTAAGGTCTGTCAGCTGAAATTAGTTCCTTGATCCCCGAAATATCCTCCTCCCTATTTAGTTTAGGATGCAGTATATGTAAAGGGTTCCCCAATGGAGATGATATGTTTTGAAAAGGTCATGGCTGACACTTTAGAAATGGTAGAAATGTCGCTAGCGATCATTTGTCTTTAGTATTGTTTGACTTTAATTTAGTTATACTTAAAAAAAGAGTTTTGGTTTTACCTCAAATTCTTTGTATTTCATTTAATTGTCGAACCATATCATTCTTATCGGGAAACGTATTACACATTTATTGAGATTCACTTACTTTTAATACCTAATAGAAATGAATGTGAAGGTGTGTCTCAGTTCATTTAACATTTTAGTTTTTGTTTCGTTATACATCCAGGAGAATTTGAAGCGCCCTTAAATGTAAAAGGACAATGCAAATGGAATAAGGGCGACAGGAAAAAAGAAAGAAAGGAGGTATGGATGTACATTGGGCTTGAATGTATAAATATTATCATGAAGACTAATCCAGCAAAGCATTCCATATTTGCGTTGTGCGCGTATTATTGGAGATGATTTTGAGACTTTCCTCTGAACCCATTCATGTAAATTAACAGATTACCTTCGGAAAATGTTGTTGATTAAATTTTTTTTTTTTTTATTAATTATGGATTACAACAGAAAGGATTGAGCTGTTCAATCTTTTCTTTTAAAAAAAAAAGTTTGCTTGCCTGTAGTTCACATAACCAGCTTTTTTCTTTTACTTGTGGCGTCAGTTCCCGATGACTAGCATAGGGAAGTTATGATCATATTTTCGCCAGTTCAAAGTAATTACAGCAAGTGTATGCATTCACATACTATACGTTATCCACTTCATCTCGCTGGTCCCTGGACACCTTAACCAAGGTCCCCTAGAATAAGTTACATTATATACTGGACAAATTGTGTTTTGATTTTCTTGTAGATAACATATGTTTTTCATAATCCTTAAGCTGCTGCGGTATTGTACTGTGGGGTACGAAGTATATGTGCCAAAACACGGGCACTGTTTCACTTTCTTCCTGTAGTCAAACAAAAATGGTCCAGCACAAATGAAAAGAGACAAACAAAAAAATGCACTGCGTTGTTTAATTATTGATGTTTTTTTTATTTGGTTTAACTTAAATTTATCTCTAACACTTTGTAAAATTAGATGCAAGGTGGACGTGTCAAATTAATATCTCATCTTTTCGACAACTAAGTAATTGCAAACAGTCTATTTTGAAGGGCAACGCGTTTCTCTTTCTCAATTGACTAACGGGAAACTACGTTCGTCTGACAGCACTTCTCTTTTACTTCTGACTCGAGCGTGTGCGCCAGCATGCACACGCTGCGGTAGTTGAATAACGACTAACTGAATGAGGGATGAAGATGGGTAATTTAATTTTTGCACACCGGATAACCAATAGAGATCATCTTAACGCTTCTGCTCTCTCATGTGCCACGCCCGTCGAGGTGTGGTGAACACTTCAGTTAATTCGATAGTCGGCGAACACGGGAGAATGAGAGAACAGAAACACAATGTACTATGATCTCGGGGTGGATTTGGTTGTGTGTGCATGAATCAATGCAACTTTGAGGGTAGCCCACTGACCCAATTCGGTGAATGTGGTGACCTCATCGTGTATTAACCTGTAGGGAAACAGAATTATGGAGAAGAGGAAAATGTAGCCGGTGCTATTCACCTGCGAAAAGATATCATTGAGTGTCTGGGGAAAGTCGATAGGACGCTACATCGGGTAGGGAAATATAACCGTGGGAAAACGCTAAGGAATGCTGTAATTACCCAAGCCATTGGATGATGATGCAACCACGTCGTTTGATTCGACTTGGTTGTGGCTAACCAATATGAATGCGATTTCCGGTGGAAATCTCATGGTTAGGATAATGGAGTTGCCGTATGGCAGAAAGGTAGCTGAATTCAATTATGCATTATCTTCATAGAATAATGAATTCAGCTATGCGTCCATTTGGGATATATGATATTTCAGGTGAATAGCTTGAACGGTCATTGACATTGTGGGGGTAGATGTTATTATCCAAATCACGGCCACTAGTTCACTTCCTTTCCAACTCTTGTTTAGCCGAAGAAGCAATCAACAAGCAAAAAACACTCTGTTCTTTCTTTGTAACCCATTTTTATAGTTTGAACTGGGTTTAATCAAAGTTAATTTATTTTATTTTCTGTCGGTATAATTTACACTTTGACCCAACCAAGTTGTTGGTAATTACTGTTTGTTAAATTCTTACACAGCTCGGTTAATTTACTTAATTTAGTATCAGCACTTCGACACCTTTTTTTAATGAATATGATTTGATATGTTAAATGTTCGCTTTGGTGCACGTTTAATAATGATTTGATTGGAAATTAATGATTTAGCAGTGAAGGGGAAACTTTGGCACTCGCGCAGAGACTTTAAACGACCCGTCTGTGTGTACGCACTCCCGGGGCTATGAAAACTGACTCCTACGGCGTTGTGTGTCCGCACACTTTGGAGTATGATAATTGACTACGTGTGCACCATTTGGTGGATGGTAATCGACTCGGCGTGACCGACCCCGATGGTGGTTGAATATCGACTGATCTCAATCAGGGATGAAAATTGCCTTTAGCCACGCGGTCAACCAATCGAGATCATACTCCATCTGTGCTCTCTCATTCTCCCCGCCCATCGAGGTGAATAAACCCTTTTAGTTAATTCGATGTGTCGATGGACAAGAGAGAATGCGAGAACCGAAACGAAACACGAAATGATCCCGGGGATGACTTGACTTCCCATGCATTGAAGCAAAATCAATGGTGACCAAGTGACCTAGTTCAGATATCGTGGTGATCTCAAAGTGCAATGTACTCTGAGAAGATGAAATGAAATGGGATGGAAATTGTTTGCAGCTATTCACCAGACCAAAGAGATCATTGATCCCCAAAGAATAGAGTGTCTGGGGAAGTCAAACGGACGCTACGTCGCGTCGGCTAGGAAAATATGACCGTGGGAACCAAACTAAGGTATTCGGTAATTACCCCAACCATTGAACGATTATGTCACCGCGTCGTTTGGTCAGACTTGGTTGTGCTAACCAATATGACATTGAGATTTCCGGTGGATATCTCATGGGGTTAATGCAATTGTGCATTAACTGCATAGATTAATGACATCCGACCATGCTTCTTTTTGGGATCTATCTTACTTCAGGCTGGTAGGAGGAATTGAGGTTGAGGTGATGCGCTGTTAGCAAGCGAAATTGGGTTGGAATTGTGGGTTGGTTCTCCATGTAATATAGAGAACCCCCACAACATGACATACTGGAGGCTTTTTTAGTTTCCTGCTTTAATTGAAGGAAAAGTGCAGCTAAAGCGCATTGATGTTTATGGTGACAATGCTTAAATTGATAAATCGTGTGAGGAATGCTTTCGACGTTTCAATAGTGTCGATTTCAGTATTTGGATACAAGCTTCTCTCTGGACACCTAAAAAAAAATTGTAAGATAAAGAATTGGAGGATTTACTCGATGAAGATCCAAGGCAAACGCAAGATGAGCTTGCTGAATCTTTGGGAGCAGTATGCGAACGTTTGAAAACTATGGGAATTATTCAAAAACAAAACAATTCGTTCTATGTGAACTGCAACCAAGAAACACGGAAACTCTTCACTGGAGTTACGGTATCAAATGTATTGAAAACATCCCTGTATGGCTCATCTACCAATAACATTCACATACCCTCCAACGTATGACTAACCCAAGTCATAACACTAATTACAGCCAACAGATAACAGCCTCTATCGCTGAAATGTGATTCACAACTATCATCACAGTGATTAAACTTATCACTGCATCCCATGACTAACAACTGATAACCACCGAGATGCTAACAAGGAAAACCAAGGTTTCGTGGAGAATGAAAAAAGTACGGATCACCAGTCTTAACCCAATTAGGTGTAAGAATACTAGATGTAGACTCGAATAACATAAGGAATTAATACATTTTTTTTATATAAAAAATAACCTTATTTATTAACTGGGGGCTCAACCGGGATGCGTATCGAAGATAAACGTCTTCACAGCCAAAAAGAGGAATCCTGTAAAGGCACGAGAGTACCAGTAAAACATTCCAACTCCAGTGTAGAACACAGTGATCTGCCAATCAACAGCATATCAACTACCAAATCGGAGCTTAAAGCTGAAGGTCTAAAAAGAATAGACCGGAGGAAAGCGATAAAAGGAGGAACATTCCATCGGAAATCAAACCGAAAAACAGCGCAATTGTAGGTGAGAAAGCAAGCTTAAACCACAACTAGGACAAGTTCTTAGTTTCATGTAAGTGCAAGTAAGTGAAAATAAAATATTGAAAAATCAAGTGGCCGACTTAAGAAATAACGCGAACCAGTTTAATACAGTGAATATGCCAAAAGAATATGAGGACCTGATTCCAGTGTATACCATCGCTAATGATATCGACTTAATAGTTTTCGATGTTCTACCTACTGATGTCGACAACAGGAAGTACAGATCATTGATAAAGCAAGTATGTCAACCCATGGGAAGCATAAGGAGCTTCGAAATACACCTTAAATCCGTCCACGCCTTAACCATAGTGAGAACCAAAATAATCAACGCTGCATCTGATGTATTGACCAATAATAACACTAAACATAACTTCTAGGCAATAATCGACCGATTTACATTTTTGACCATTTTTTATTTTATTTTTATATTCTAAGTTTCTTGATTATATGCTAAACAAAAAACGCTTAAATTCTTGCTTAATTATCTTATATTATAACTTACTGGTCCTACACAGACGCTCGAAGCTAAACATTACATAACTATTGTATAATTAGCATTTCTGCCACAGAACTTTGTTTGTGCCTGAATTTTTGACTATATGTATGAAAAAGCAAAATTTGGAAAACTTTGTGTCGAAGTTTTTATTTGTTTTTTCTTAAAATTTAACTTCAATTTTATTTATTTATTTATTTAGTTATTTATTTATTTATTTATTTATTTATTTATTTATTTTTTTTTTTTTAATTTAGTTATAAGCACTGAACTTTAAACTTATACTACCCTAATTCTAGAAAATCCGGGGGGCTATGTCAGGGAGAACAACTTGCAAATATTCTGTTAATATGTTATATAATTAACTTGAGTTAAATTCATGTTGAGTGAATCATTGAATTGTTTTTGTGCCCACAACTCACATCCCCACCAGGGCAGACCAATCAGGGGCGAGAAATGTGGAGAAAACAATTGTTATAATTATTAAATTATTATATATATAACAAATAACCGAATTTTAAGAAATTCGACATTCCGTAAGCGGGTTCGTTCGAGGCTCTGTCGATGTTCGACTGATAGCAACATTTTGTAACATTAGGGGAATCGGTTTCACCAATACGAATGTAAATGCCGTCCATCGATATTTGCAAACAGGGAAACCTAATATCCTTGCCCGAACCGAGATCCAGGTCGACTCATCAATTGATTCGACATATCTTCGATGCTCAGGATACGACTTACAGTCGAGGTTACGTTCTTAGAATGGAGTCTGCGACTTCATACGGTCTGATCTGACTTTCCATAG
Organism: Microdon myrmicae; assembly: GCA_963931805.1. Classification (NCBI taxonomy): domain Eukaryota; kingdom Metazoa; phylum Arthropoda; class Insecta; order Diptera; family Syrphidae; genus Microdon; species Microdon myrmicae. The sequence continues at coordinate 252,974,242 of OZ007496.1, forward strand.
GATGGAGGTGTTAGAACCCAGTAACTTGGACATCATGTGGTTGGAGGTCGTGCTGAGGAATTCCGTTAAATTTCTTTGCTGTGTTTATCGCTTCCCGAATGACGATCGACCATTTTTCGAGCATCTTTCACATACCGTCGACTGTATACAGATCAACCACCCAGCTTCTGAAATTGTTGTCCTTGGCGATTTTAATGTCCACAATTCCGGCTGGTTGTTACATTCTAACAGAACCGACGAGGCTGGGAGGCTGGCGAAGATGTTTGTTGTAAGCCACAACTTAACTTAACTTTGTGGGGGAGCCAACGCGAGTGCCGGGTGCCCGAGGCGATTATGCGCCACTGGGAAACTCAGATCACTGCTTGGTATCTGTCGCGCAAGCACTAACATATCAAGCGAATAACCGGCCTAGGCAGCTTTGCCATGTATGGAAGTATGGGGCTGCTAACTGGAACGATATGCGAGATTTCTTCGCATCCTTTCTATGGTTGGAGGTGTGCTTCGGAAACTCCGATGTCAACGCTTGCGCGGAGTCGGTATCAGAGATTATTCTTCTGGGGATGGAGATGTATATTCCACATTCCTTCAAACGAAGTTCGTCCGATAAACCTTGATTTGACAAAAAATGCGAGCTGATTACAGCGGCAAAAAATAGAGCTTTTAGGCAATGGCGCTCCAATCCCACCGATGTTAACAGAACGAATTTTGTTAGAATCAGAAACGCGTGCAACCAGGGGATTGATACTGCGAAGAAGGCTCACAACGACAGGGTGATCAATACGCTCCTTCGGTGCCTAACTGGTCGGCGCTCCTTCTGGTCAATTCGTATCGTCCTCTTTCCCACCGTTGGTGACAGACAGCGGGACGTTAGTCACGAATCCAAAGGATAAAGCTAATGTGTTCGCGAATTTCCCCATTTCCCCCCATATATATATGTCAATATACATATCCCTATGTACATATCCCTATATACATATCCCATCCATCATCCTCATTTTAAACATCCCATAACTCCAAACGATTCCCGAATCGTTATCAAGCAAACATAGCAGCTGCCCAAAATAATGATTCTAAAATCAAATTTAGCTGCAATAGCAGCTGCTCAAAGTGACGAGTCTGAAATCAAATAGAGCAACCAGCAGCTGCTAAGAATAATAAACTCCTGCATCCCAAGTCAAAGACCATGGGCGCTGATTGAATACCATAGGCAAAATCAATATCGAGCAACCGGGGCAGCTGCTCGAAAATGATTGGGCAAACAAACTTTCATGTGTTTCACGGTTCAGGTATAAAAAGGAAAACAATGACGTTTTCCTAGATTATTGTATTATTTCACCTCGTCACGGGTATTTCACTTTTCCATGATCATTCGGATCATCACTCTCAATTTTGTCAAAGCTACAATTTACTGAAATAAATATAGAAAAAATTAAAGACAGTTTTTTATCTTCCTACACACTACGCTCTTCTCTCAATCAAAGAGGAAGCACGGCGTGGAGTTGACACTGTCTATGGTAATGTAAAAGGTCATCAATGCCGAGTTAATTAAGTATTTGGAGTCCAACGGACTTCTGAATGGGCGTCAATACGGATTCTGTGACAGGCGGTCCACGAGGGACATTTTGACCTTTATAACCTATATATGAACATCTGTGATTGGGCGACATGGCAAGTCAAGCGCGGTCGCATTGGATATCTCCAAGGCTTTTGACCGCGTCTAGCATAGGACATTGCTGAGCAAACTTCATTCATACGGACTTTCCCAGCTGCTTTGCGACTGGACGAAGAGCTTCCACGAAAATGGATCGAAGTTGTGGACGGCGGGTCTTCGGATGTGTATTCTATTAATTCCGGGTTCAATTTTGGCTCCAACCTTGTTTTTGTTTCACATAAATGATTTGTTGGAGTCAACGGTACAGACTGTTCACTTTTGCGGATCGACCGATCAGTGCATCAACGTCGCACCAGCTGAGATGTAGACAGATCGACTCTCTAAATCGGGATCTTGAAAAGGTCATGCAGTGGGTAAAGGCGAATCCTGTCGACTTCAATGCAACGAAGACACAGTATACAACATTCACAAAAAAAAAAGTGGATCATCGGTTCCACACCTGATGATGAATGGTTAGGCCTTCGAATCTGGGGAAAGCTTGAAATTGCTGTGTTTCACAATCTGTGGGAATGTATCATGGTATGAACATGTGTCGAACATCGCTAGACCCGCCTCAAGAAAACTGAATTATCTTTTTAGAGCCAAGAAATATTTTACTCCGGCTCGACTTCTTCCCCTGTATAAATCACAGATTAGACCCGTGCTCGGATACTGCTCTCATAATTGGAGCTCTGCTCATAAACATACCCTCGACCTACTTGAGAGCATACAGAGACGGGCAATCCGCCTGATCGGGGACACGGCGGTGACATATCACATCGAAGGCGCATAGCTGTCCTCTGTCTGTTTTACAGATATTATCACGGGTACTGTTCTTCGGAGATTCGTGTTATTGTTCCGCGCAATTTGTTTTATATGTACTCTACAAGGCAATCCGACGGATCGCACCAATTTGTGGTTCATCTCCTAACGGCGCGAACATCCCTCTGTCAGAACTCGTTCCGTTACAGCACGGGGAAGCTGTGGAATGCAGTCCCCGTGAAAGTGTTCCCGCAGCGTTACAACCTGCAACTGTTCAAAAAGAATTGCAACAGTTATTTGGTGGTATCTCGGGGCGTCGCGTCGTGTCGGCGATATAGGTTCACCTCTCCCGAGAGAACTGTGGGGTGGAGAAGTATTATGCCGGTCATGTGCACACGGTTCACTATTGTCCGCTACGTAATTGTTCGCCGAGTAACTGGACTGGGAGGCAAAAGAAAGCCAAACGCCGTAAGTCCGGGAGGAAGGAAAACACATTAAAATGGACAGATTTAATTGGTGATCTTTATTTTGATATAAAACCGCTAAATTTAGACACTCGGCAGTTAATGTCATTTACAGATGGTTTATAAATTTACACAAACTATTGTTAAATTAAATATGCAAGTGTCCGCGTCCGACTTCGACTCTGGGGGTGCACTCCGGTATGCACCCCATGCTCACTCTATTAAGGGAGAAACGCGAATCCGTGATGTGCAACCGTTAGTGGTTGAAATGACACTCAGTGATTCAATCCTCGTTTGGGGTGAGTTTGATAGTGTGGTGAAAAGGAAATGAAATTTCCGTTGACCAGTGACCAATGGCAGGCAATCTCGGGGACGCGGTGGTGTAGGTGTGTGTGTGTACACATCACCGTGTTCATCGATACGTTTAGTTAAGGATAAACAGAACCTGAAACGAGGAAAAAAAAAGAACAAAGACGAAACGACCTAAAGCATCTTTTGGTAATGATGTATATAATAATAATTCGGTTTAATGTCTAAATAGCAGCCACTCATTAGATGCTAAAAGGGATTGCGATATTTCATACAATAGAGATCGTATATCGCCTCTCTGCCGACTGGAAAAATCGGATTCTTTTGTTCGCATATGTTTATGCTATTGAATCCGATCCGACGGCAAAACGTGACGTCGGTGATCGTTTGAAAATTCGAACTAAGAAATATTTCCGCGAGAAATGCTTGCAATTGAATCAATAGTTGCAAGTCTTCGGAAAGTAATTTAGATGGGTACACAATGATGGTTGTGTATACCATCTGTGTCAATTATGCATGGCATCTATGGCGACGGCAGGATCAAACTACAGTGTGAAAATGTACACTACGTGGAAATTCAGTTTCTTGGGTCGCTAATGCAGAGATGCATTGATAATGTATGAATGCTCTTGGAGACGCAATTCTTTTTAGGAATTCTATGTAATACTTGTATGAATTAATGTCCTTGGAAAAGGAAATATTTTCAGGTGCCAATGCGATTGCAATGGCGGGAGACAATGGGAGTTTAGTTGCGGATATGAGGGGTTTTTCAGGTAAGTGGGCCGTGAGGTTTGCTGGAACCGCCACAGAACTATATTAACCAAAAAAAAAAAAGAATCATCATTGAATTCATTGAAACAAACTGCCTGACGACACTCGCCAAAGCAAAGGTATAACATTACAATGGTCATTGTCCAGATGTTTCTTATGGATGTGTGTCATGTATATTATGATATATTACGGTGCATGACGCTCACCTGTGGGTAAGTTTAGTCGGGGCGCCGGCAAGGGTGCAAAGTTCACTAAACGTCCACAGTCTTCTCCCGAAAATTGTTCAGCAACCCAAAGATTCGAAATACCGAGCGGAAAGGAAAATAAAACACACTGAGTTCGACGTGAGGATTTTTTATTAAAACACAAATGTCATATTCTTTACTCCTGGTTGCAGTGTAAAAGTAGATCTGCATAGTATACTCCACTGGTAGTTCTTACTACATTAAAAAGTTCACCGGTCACGTCGTTTCTCAATATTGTTTATAGTCTAAGATACACTATGTTACTGTTCACGAGACGGAAAAGGTCTTGAATACATAATTAGCACTTGTCGTGGACATCGATGGAGTTTATAGGTAGATTACATTTAATGTTGGTAAGTATATCAGCGCACAATGACCCGGCGAATAATAACAAACGGAGAACACTATTTCTACAAGAACACGAATTTCCAAGTACGGAATTCTCGCACGAGGTGTATTTACACGCAAAAAAAAAAAGGGCAAAGACTGCACAAACCCAATGAACATGCGTTCGATAAGTTTACTCCCAAGCATCAGTAAAGTATTTGAAAAAATCATTAACAAAGCTCTGCTAAAATGGGTAGAAAACAACAGCATTATTCCAAATAACCAGTTTGGCTTTAAGGCGGGTCATGAAACCACACATGCCGCAGCTAAACTGGTCTCCGACATACAATGGAATAAATGTAGGAACCAATGCACAGGTGCCTGTCTGATCGACTTGGAGAAAGCCTTTGATACCGTCTGGATCGAAGGGTTGTATTACAAACTGGTCAGACATGGCATACATAAGCCTTTACTATATGTACTTTACGATATGTTAAAGGACAGGAGGTTCGTGGTCAAAAGTGGTAATGTGACCTCTAATAAAACGTATAATATCAAGAATGGCTTGCAACAGGGCGCGGTACTCTCTCCGATTCTTTTTAACATTTACATTAGCGACTTATTAGAAGTACTTCCGCAGGCTATTGCGTACGCAGACGATCTTATAATTTACAGAACAGCTCCGAAAGTTGCGATCATAAATAAGTTAATACAGCGAGACTTCAACAAAGTGCAGCGCTATTGCGATGACTGGAAACTTAAGATCAACTTCCAGAAATGTGAAGCCATCCTATTTAGAACTCCATTATATAAAGCCACGTACGACACAAGGAAAAACTGGCGAAAGCTAGTTATCGTGGGACCGCATGGAGATAAACTGAACACCAAGAGTTTAGTTAAATACCTGGGCATCTGGCTAGACCAATATCTGTATTTCAACAGACATGTGGAGGCTGCTTTGCTCAAAGCGAGGAAAACTTTCGCTATGACAAGGAGGCTATTTCACAGTAGCCAACTTGACAGCAGGGCAAAAGTCATATGCTACATGACGCTAATCAGGCCAATGCTCATATATGATTGTCCAGTATGGTTTGACATAGGCACAAATTTGATGGAAAAGATTCGGGTGTTCGAAAGGAAGTGTCTCAGAAGTTGTCTCAGACTATATCGGACACCGGAATCGGACTATAAAAAGTATTATTCAAATGGGACTTTATATAATGAAGCGTACATAAATAGGGTGGATAATTTTATGATTAAATTAATCAGAGGACATATTGCGAGAGCAATAAGCTCGTCCAATGACCTAATTTTCGGGGCCTATTATCCAAACACTCTGTACTATGAGAGCGTGCGTCGCAACGGCTTTGTTCCACCAGAGGCGTTCCTTGACTTGGATATGAAAGGGCTTATACAGGATAGATCCGGAATTCCGCTGATCTATCATGTAAGTAGATCATCTGTAGACGGGCGATTGTGCTACGACCGGGAAGTAGCGCGCACCGAAGAAGAGCTCCTGCGCTTCAGTAGGGCTATCTCCCACAGAGACCGGGACGATAGTATTAGACAGCGTCAACAGTTCTGGTGGTTGAATGGCATATAAAGACCTGGGTACCAAAGTCGGTAAAGAATCATACTATCATCAGCTAGCTTACATAGACTTAGCTTTTCTAGAATTAGGGTAGTATAAGATTTAAGTTAAGTTAGGTTAAGTGCTTTTACATTAAAAAAAAAAAAAAAAAAAAAAAACGTAGGTAAGTTAAGTAAGTTAAATTTTAAGAAAAAAAAAAAATTGACAAAGTTTTTCAAATTTTTCTTTGTCTCAAATAATTATAAGTATTGCCACAAAGTTCTGTCGCCGAAAGGCAAATTATACAAATGTTAAGTAATGTTTAGCTTAGAGCGTCTGCGAAGGACCAGTAAGTTATTATATAAGATAATTAAGCTAGAATTTTAGCATTTTTTGTCTAGCCTTTAATTTAGAAATTAAGAATATAAAAAGAAAAATAAAAAATGTTGTAAAAATGAAATGAAATGAAAATGTATTTACACGCGAATCAAACACATAACTTATCGAATTCTCGCAAGTCCGACAACGCAACGACCTCGATTTGTCGCTCGGTTGGTAGAATTTGACTCCTGACTCCTTGGGCGAATAAAATCTGACTCCCCGTGATGTTGCCGCCAACATCCACTAGCTGCAGTGGTGGTGAATTTTTATCGATATGGAAGGAGCCGAATCGGATCGTTTCTTTGGTGATGACCAATGAACGTTCGATTGGGTTTTTTTTTGGAAGAATTCCCCTGTGGTGACCATATGGTCAGGAAGAAAACCCATTCGCTGGAAGCCAAGGCAAAGATCGATCCTGCAACTATACAAACAAAGGAACTGATATTAGGGGCTGCAGAAATAGGTTTCTATGTGTTCTGTAAATAGAAACGCTATTTCGGAGGGTCATACGCTGAGATGGGCATTTGTGTGGTTTAACCAATGCTACATGGGAACGTCGCCTGTTTACATAATCGCCCAGAATCATGCCGTTGCAGGCAATCGAGTTTTCTGTGACGATAAGCCAACCGAAGATCTGTCCGCCCATGGCAAAGGCTAGGGTGGCTATTGTTTGGTTAAGAAAACTGTACGTGGGACACGATCATTGGCACGATTGTTTAAATAGCAATCATGATCGTGTCCGATTCAATGGACGTCAGTTTTCGGAAAACTGTATCATAGGATATAATCGTTAGGATGATTATTTGAACAGCAACCGCGGTCATGTCCTATTCGCTGATCGGGTGTCGCTTGGGTGATCAATGGTCGGAAAAATCCACTGCAGCTGTGTCAACAAGTACATTTCCCGACGTGTCTTTTTGGACCAACGGGTTGTTGGAACAAGAACACATTGAAAGATTGGCGTCTGTTTACTCATCAAGATTGCTGACGAGCTGAGCCGATTGGGTTGGTATGGTTCATGTAATATAAACGAAATGATTTGATGATGTGCATGCTTGCTGGGGTTTTACTTTCAGGTGAAAGCTAATGAAAGGTAGCTTGCGCTGCTCGATTGCAGGTAAGTAAAGTGGCTTGTGGAGTGAGGGAAAGGCAGGTTGATTTAAGGAAATGGGTGGTTCTTTGGGAATGCTTTAAAGAACCCCCACACACCTATATTCGTGTAATTTGTGAGGTGAGTCGTTGTGGATTGGCCATGCTATGTGCAATGCATTTGGAGTGATAAAGGTAATGGATGAATCAGCCGAATAATAATGGTTTCTGACCCATCGGTGTGCTATGGAAATGTTGGTGGGAAAATTAGTATTTCAGGACCTAATTTTTAATAAATAAGTCAGATACAAACTGGACTCCAAGGCATTTGTATCTCACCCACTTTTTTTTTTTTTTTCTGACAGATATGTGGGGGAGGGTTTGTGTGCCGACGTATGGCTCGGGTTCACTACACTTCCACCGAACTGAGCTGCGAAACTCCCACCGAAACTGCTAAATGAGACACTGCTCGCCGCCGAGGGAAGGTTAAAACCAGGAACAAATGATCGCCCAACGAGGAATAAGTAAGATGAGAAACACAGTTTCCGGAGCAAATGGTTCTTTATTGAACTGGGTTTTATTCTAGTCTATCTTAATACTACCACTTATTCAATAGGTTGCAGTGTGCAAATTTGTACAATCGTGAAATTAGCCGTAAATTTGCAAAGCACTCGGCACAATGGTTTCTTAATTAAAGCGTACTTCACTTTAGTCTATTTTAGTTTTAGTCTATCCGGTGGTTGAAATCGTACAATTTTGGCAATCGTAACATTAGGCGTGAACCTACGAAGGACACTCGACGCCGCGCGCAACTCTTATAAACAATCACACTACTGAAACGTCAACAGTTCGCCTCCGACTTTATTGTTTTAAAGTGGTGTAAAGGGGGACGCCCCTTCGATCCCCACTATTCCAGGCGAAGCGACTTACCTCTAAGTCGAACTTCAGCAAGGTTGCGTAACCTTGCTACGGCATTTACCGCCAGCCAAATCGCTGGAATTAATACAGTTACCCAATCGGATAACTGTCATGAATATATATTTGGCAGCTTACCTTTCTTTGGGGGTTTTTCTTCTAAACCCTTTTTTCTCCACCACCATATCTGGAAACATTAAGTCCACGGCAAAGATTCTCACCTAGCCGTGGCATCGAAAATTTCATCCTCAGGCATTACTATCTGAAAACATTAAGTCCACGGCAAAGCTTATCACTTAGCCGTGGCATCGAAAATTCATCCTCGGGCAGGCATTGATATCTGAAAAACATTAAGTCCACGGCAAAGATTATCACATAGCCGTGGCATTGGAACTCTCATCCTAGGGTATGCATTGCACCCAGGGCATTTCGTTTCCATAGCCTTATGCCATGGAAACAAAATCAACAAGGAGTTCATTGATTACTCGTTGTTTTTGTTTGTCCATGGCACCCCTAGCATGCGGCTATTAGGTCCCATCGGTTTGCCACCGCCGACAAGGTTTCGGCTGATGCAAACCAAACATTTCCCTAATTACCAGCAATAGCTGGTTTCCTATTATCGGTCGCCACCGATCAGGGACCGCAAACAAGCAACGAATTGGATGCAGCCAGCAAGTGTTTACTTTTAACATCTGGCAATGGCTGCACCCTATATTCGTTGCAATATCTAAACATTGCATTTGCCCCACAGAGTGTTATGAATATACAATTCCCTATTAACGGCCGCCGACCGTCGGCGGACCTAAGGAAATTCACACCATCAACCTAAATGTTGATTTATGGCCTCTCCTAGGATGACCAGATCTTCGGCTCGTGTTGTTTTCACCCCAGATGTTCCTTGTTGCCGGCATGTATAGCACAATCAATTGTGTACACAGCCGCAGGCCATTCATTGTTTGCATTCGTGGAAGATGCAGTTGCGATGCTGGCATCCATCCTCGGTCACCGGACGATCGTATGCGAGGCATACAAACACATGCATAATGTATGCCTATTCCCCGGTCCAATCACGATTAACTACCTCGAGTTAATCGTGCAGCTCCTCCCCTTTTGCGGTTTTCTTTGGGTGTCCCTTTTCTTTTGTGGGCAGTAAATACCCAGTCAGATTTCATATTTCGTGGCGTGCGAACCTGCCATAGGGCAAGCGGTGTCTAAGTTTCGAGCTGTGCCTTTTTTCTTTGCTTCTTTGTTCATTCTCAAAAAAATAATAAGAGAGCCGGTGGAGTATTGTAGTCAAATCAGTCGATTATACGAATTGATCACCGCGCAATGTGTGCTGTAAAAAAATATCGAAATAAAGTGAAAACTAAGTAGAAAAACATTTTCATTTGAATTAAAGTAAATATATAAAGAGAGTGAATCAAAGTTATTGAAATAAAGAAAACTTTATATGAACAAAAACATCCTAGAGTTCTTTTATTTTTTTCATCCTTCGTCGGAGAATTGTTTGCAGTGCGAAACACCGGGAGTGTGGAGAATTGTTTGCAGTGCGAAACACCGGGAGTGTGGACAATTGTTTGCAGTGCGAAACAGTGGGAGTGTGGTAACCAGCGCCCATGACGGTGCACTAACCATTCTACCCCACAAGCTTCCTGCAAAATATTCCATGGTAAGATCATCACCTTGCCACAGCATCATCCACATCGTTGTAACCTTTTAAAACATTTTTGTTTCCTCTGGTAGGCACCCATGTCCATTGCCAACCATTGGGAAATCTTCCGCAGTCCCCTTATCGCAATTCATTGCAATCATACTCACGGAAATTCTTCTGTGTTTGTTTTTCTCAAGCAATCGCCGATCCGACGAGCATATCGTGCAAATCGATGCTCATGCAGCTGCATCCAATTATCACGGATCACCACTTCTTAGATAATCCTAATGTATTTTTATTGGCTTGTTCAAACAAGCCGCATTTTAGCGCTTAAGCATTGGATTACATTTCGGTATTCAATATACCCTCCAATGTTTATGTGTACCCAGCTGCACATCTCCCATCTATTCGTTTCGATGCGTGTTCGTTTGTCCTTCCTTCCAATGGGGAGACATTCGTTCCCATAGAAAAGATATTGTGCATGGACTTTCCAATGGGATGCTGATCGGAGTTAAATTAGTCAGATTTTATTCACCAAGGGTGAGGTTGTCGAGAGTTTTTGCCAAGTTACCTTTTTTATACTTTGTCATTTCGTTTAATGTGCGTGTTTTTGTACCGTAATAGTTGTAATAATAGTTGTTATTTAATCTATTGTCATCTAAGGCTAAGACATGGAGTAAAGTGAATTCAAATAAAAGAAACTAAATAACTAGAATCAATCGACGTGTTTTATTCACCAGTGTTACACTAAATCAGAGTATTTATTCTTCTCTCGCGGAACTTTTAGTTTGTTGGGGTATTTGACTGAACCCGCGTCCGTGTTTACGCATAGCAAATACTACCCACAATGTAATTGAGGGAGATGATTGGTATTCCATTGTAGGTTGGAATATGCATTTTATTATAGCTTATGAATGTCCGGGGAAATTGAGATTGCTTGGTCGCGAGGAGGGAATGTGAATTCAGTAAAGGATTGACCGAAGCAATTTTGGGAAAATGAATGCGGGGATGATTAGAATATATTCTGTTGAATTATATTCTGTTGAAGGTTTGGAATGTGTTTTGTTGCAGGGTTTAGGATGTATGCTATTGCGGATTTTGCATGGGGAGTTGGGTTACAGGTTAGGATAAGGTGACGCGCTGTTAGCGATCAAGATTGGTTGGCATTGTGGGTTGGTTTTCCTTGTGGTATAGAGAAACCTCACAGATACCTATAGCATTCGTGCCCTAACCATCAATTACCACCCTTTATTATTTTGGCAAATACTTATAGCAATCGTGCCTTACCGGGTAGTAATACTCTCTTCGTTTAAAACTGTATTCCTACCGTATCCTACCTAGTAGCAACTGACTTTTTGTTTATACCATTATATGACAATCCTGCCTCTACACCATTTTAGGGCGGTCCTGTTGACCTGCGTTAACTTACATTCTGCCAATCCGAATTAAATCCGGTCATTATAAGATTTGTTTATTACGTGGAGACCCTACCATTGCTGAATTGGAGAATATACGATTTATATATTACAATAGTCCTTTGCATTTCCAAGACTTACCTGGAATTAATGACACGATCCTAAGCTATAATTACGTCACAAGTTCATTGCTATTAAGTTTCATACAGACTATAAATTTGAGATACTTCAATTAAAAGTGATGGCCAAACCATTAACTTAAAACAAATATTTGATCCGAAGTATCTCAACTTTTCAAATACTTCTGCCTCCATTTTAGTTACTATTTTCCGCGTCCTTGTCTTTTTAAATAGCTTTCTTTTATGTGTCTCCTTTTGTAAATTTCGATTTAGAGTTTAAGAGGAAGAAATTTTAATTAAGTCAAATTGACGCTATAGTTGAAGGACAGAAAAGGATTAGATTCAACGAACTGTAATTAATTGAGGAGGAAGATTGCTGAAATCTCAGGTAAATCGTGCACCTTCGACCGAGGTATCCGTTACCGGGGTTATTGTCCACCCATTGACGTTACTTTTAATTAGATTAATAGAAGGACGTACTTTGTGATTGCAACTACCAGTCAATTAGGTAAGAGAAAATCAATATATAAAAAAATCCGAAACCTATCAATTTTCAAATTAGTTTGCCCTGAGAAATAATTTGTCGCCCATCAGCGGGGTTCCTATTAACTTCTCGAACCTTCATCACTTTTTGCAGGTTGCCCCAAATAGATCCTTCAAGAGAATCTCCAGTTAATAGTAAGCAATAATTACGTTAGAAAAATTACCTGAAATACCCCAAAAATAGACAAATGAGATCCACGAACAGTAACGTTTTGGGTTTCTTTTTTAAATTTAATAATCAAATGAATCAATTTGAATGAACCATCTTGATGGCTATGAGAATGTACTCTTGCATTGTATGTTTGATTCCTTTCTTTTTTTTAAATGCCTGGTCACCAGATATTTACACATTTTTACAACTTAGGATTAAAAGCTACAATAATACTATTTAACAATAGATGCTTTTAGTTAATGTTTCTTTAAAATTTTCAATTTTTTTTTTTTTTGGCTTGGGCGTACAATTTATTTGTATTAATAATGAAAATATATAAGAAGTTCACCTGTACTGTTAAAACATCTTTGCTATCATATATATACGTGGAGCGCCTTAACTGTGGTCACGCTTGTTTTCGTATATTCTAATACAATTTATAGGCGTGAGGAGACGCCCACAGTGCCGTTCGACGTGCCACCCTCTAAAATTTGCAGTCGGCCTAGAATATTTTCCAGGGATGCAGCATGCTTTTTGTATTGGTAGGTGGCACTTAAAAATATTCTGCGATGATATCTAAACAAATACATCGTGCTTACTTCGTCTATTAGTAAATGGATCATAAAGTTTAAGAGAACTGGGTCAATAGAAAGAATAATGAACGAAGGTTGCCTGACGCCGCCGGTGGGGACGGATTTTTCGGAATCTACAATAACCGATTCCCAAGAGTTTTTAAGCCTTAAACTTTAAAAGGACCATCGTACAAAGAATTTTATATCACGATAACAATTTCAAAGGCTATGAAATTCAACTGACACCCGAACGACACGAATCTTTGACTTAATTTTGCCAATGTGAAGCTGGAACGTTTCAATTGGCTTTTAAAACATAATGATTAACAAAGTGAACAAATTTCCATATCAATGGTTATGTCGCCAAGGAAAACTGCCCGTTTCGCGACAGAAGAAGGAAGTTCTTTCTATAACCTTAAGTTCGTTGTGTAGGCTATGATGTTAGCTTGGGGAATACTTGTCCTTTTTGCAAATAAGACTGGAATTGCCGTGATAGGAAAACTGGGATGCTTCACATGATGGGGTTCATGCTCTTTTGTATTCTTTAGATGGGTAAACTCACGATGCGATTTCGATAAATGCCGCTTCTTCAACTTAACGTACATATCGAATGGAAACTCCTTCACTTCGGTAGTTGCTTCTCCTTCCCACCGGACCGAATCTTTCTCGTCTTTATTTATGTTCTGTTGTCTTTACTTTTTTATGTTTTATATCATTCACTTATCATAGAAGATCTGTGGCGGTTTCGCCAAACCCCACTGTAGACTTACCCCAAGAACGCCCATAACTACAACCCAGCCATCATAACTTTCTGCTAATGCAATCGCATTAAGCACCTGTAAATGCTTCACGCAATAAATGACCAAATGTATTTAGCTAAAAGGTTCTGGAAAAGAATTCTTACCTTCATTCATTAATTCGAATTTAAAATTCCCTGTAAGAATTCTCTCCAAACTCATCATAAATTCCCTGAAAGAAAACTCAACGGTTCACATATAATGCAACCGCATAATCAGGGAATCTTAACCTTGAGTTGGCCATTCAACGCCTCAACATGTGTACAATAAATTTACCTACACACACATTGGCTGGCGACCCTTTTACCCAACAATAAACAGCCCATACAATTAGCGCAATAGATGCTGAAACAAATTCCCTAGCATGTACCATTCATAAGCAAGCACACACCCAATTAGCATGCAATGAGATTCGGCTTGTTTGCTTACCCGAACTCACATCTCATGGATGCACATTATGCACTTTCTTTGTTTCAGTTTCGTTCTCAGGGCTCTGTCCCACGAATGAACCAATGTACACACATACATGTGTACTACCATGACCTTTATTATGAGATCTGGTTTTCTGTTCCACAGAGAGAGACCTTACGTCTCTTTTGTGGTAAGTAAAAACATATCCTCAACGAAGAGGATATCCACCACTGTGACGTTTCCGCCACGGAAAATTGGATAAAATTAATTTGGTTACCTTATGGACGTTGGGTCACGTATTTCAATGCTCGCCTAACGTGGCTGGGCCGCCGTTCCCGTGCTCTGCTGTGCTCTTGTCCTTGGATATGTACCAAGACACAATCCTGTCCGCGGTGTCTTTGTCTGCCTTCAAAACTTGAGTGTCTTCTTCGGATTAAAACATATGCAGTTAAACAAAATGTCTTTATTTTTCCTTCTCCCCACGTTCATATTTTAACTTTACGTTTTTACAATTCAAATAATTTTTAGTTTTCTTCTCTCCACATTCAATTTTTAACTTTACGTTTTTAAAATTCAAATAACCTTTTCCAAATCTATTTCAAAGAAGAAAAACAACAAAGAACGGGGAGATTTCCTTCCTTTTTTTTTGCTTTTTACAGACAGAAACGAACCGCACTCAACAACAACAGTCTTTCTTCCACCGTTTTCAAAAGCCGTATCTTTCGAATACAAAACGGAATCGCAAATTCCTTTTTCTGTTTCTCCCTCTCGACATCGACATCCACTCAGAAAAACCGAATTCGAACTCGAAGAGCTGCATGATCCACACCCGAATCGGGGCGTGTTCGAAAACTCACTTGTGGATCGTGCAACTCCTCCACCACCTTACCATCATACTATTTTAAAACAAATTATATTACATACAAATTATCAAATGATGGTGGTGGCGGAAACCGCACGTAACATACCCCCCATTATTTAGCAAGTCCTGAGGCTTGTTAAATTTTCCATAATGATTTATTTTGTCTGGGCAAGGTCATTAGTCTTGCGCCAGGGGCTCCCCGACGGGGAATCGAACCCCGGTCTCCCGGGTGACAGGCGGATATACTACCTAAAACCTACCATCACCCGACATTATAATGCGCTTTCGCATTTTCATATTTGCGATCCAGCCCCCAGCACTGGGGTTTGCCTCTGCAGTCTGCGCTGGGACTGCGGCTGCAGCATTAGGCCTAGCCTTAAAGACTTTTTCGTCAGACTCCATTTGGTATCCCTGCGACGAAGGTCCTTTACAAGGACGAAGATTCCGGAGGGTAACCAGAGTCTGGCCAGCTAGGATCAGGGGCTCCAAGTTACAGGAAGGCTCATCCTTTCCTTATTTGTTCTTTTATAAAAAACGTTGTCTATAACTATGTTATCAACGTCCGCTGTTCGGGGTTCATCCAGATGACCCCATGGGTAGCACGTGGTTGAACAGCTTTTCGCAGCCCTCCCCTGTATGGGTAGGGTCTCCGGGCGAGTACCTGCCGAAGTATCGACCTTGACAGGTCCCTTTGGCACGTCTCCCCGTTCGGCTGACACATGTTCAACCCTTCCCGTCCCATAGTTGACAAATTGAATGGAGAATGGCACGGGATTTACGGTCGTTCGGGGAAAAACCAAACAACCACCCGGCCCGTCTAACTTACAATTCCGAGACAGGAAGTCGTACCCAACAATCCGTCTTCTTCCAAACCCGGCAAGGAATCTACTATTTGGAAACTGCAGGGAATCTCAGGGTGCAACTTGAAATTCCCAGTGCAGCATCCCCTCGACTTGCCTTTGACAAACAGCGCTTGGAGCGTTGTAGATCTACGCACATCCATGCCATATCTAGGATGGAGTGCCTTCAGCTTCAACAGGCTGATCTCAGCGCCGGTGTCCACGATTAGGCGCGTAGAGTTTCTACGGCCAATGTCTAAAGGAAGAGCGGCAATCGGGACCTGAGTCGGCGAAAACTGAGATCAGCTGGAGCTGGTTTGCGTTTCTAGTGCGGTCGGGTTGGATCTTGCCGACCCGACCTTTGGGAGTTTCCCGAACTCTCCCATTTTGCCTTATGTCGACACTCTGCCGCCTTGTGAGTGTGTCGACCGCAAAACTCGCACAATGTTCCGCTCCTCCGTTCAGGAATGTTCCGCTCGGGAGTCCCACTGGACTCCGAACTAGCGGAACTGGAGCTATTCTTTCTGCCCACTTTGGGCCCAATGCGCCGGGGTCGCCATTCCCGCTTCCCTGCGCTGCCTGATGCGGCGTCATGCCTCGCATCCGTTTTCAAGGACTTCGAGTCCATGGAGTCGGGTCGCTTACCGCCACCGTTCGACACGGAGGATCGTCGCCCATTATCCCCATTCACCTCCCGGGAGCCCACCGCGCGACTACTACCGGCCTCTCGATTACGCCGACGCTGTCTCCTACGCTTACCGCGCCTATTTTTCGCGTTTCCCCCAGTCTCCACACGGGTGTCCTGCTCTCGGCCCGCAACAGGTGCTGTTCCGGCGTGCCGCTTGTGGGGAGAACCCTGGGAACCCAGTTGTTGTTCCCACCTTTGTCTGTATTCGCACCCGCGCAAGCTATGACCTTGTCGGCCACAAAACTCGCAACAGCACCGGACGCTGAATACCCTGGGACCTGATGTCGCCGGCACGCCACCCGTAGACGGGAGCTGCGGCTCCGGCAGGGCTCTCCTCTGAAACTGCGGTTGCTGATGAGGCGGTCCTTGCCGCGCGAATCCGCCCTGCTGACCTCTACCCCTGTATGGAGCCTGGGGTTCGCGCGTCCGCGTCGGACGATCCAGGCAGTCGTCTATGTCGTGGCCATATCGCCAACACCCGCGACAGAAGGGAGTGTTTCGTCTTTGTAGACACTCGTCGTATAAGTGACCCCTCAGATGGCAAAAATTGCATATGGTCTGGGATTCCAGAGGGTGCGCCGATAGACCAACTGGATCCCTGCACGGATTGTCGCGACCCGGTCGATCCTGAGGCACCTACGTCCCCTGAGCCAAGCTCTGCCACTCTCCACTCCGGCTCAAGGAAGGCACGGTATTTGACCACGCTCCCTCGCCAGAGGAGGCCGAGCATAGGCACCAGCATCCCTTCGATAACCGAGAGGTCCGCACGACCGCTCCCGAACGAAACTATCCTCCTCCCGTCGACGACTATCAGACTCTTCGGCCGGCAACACGAATGACACCGCCCGGGGATTAAGATTTGATAAAACCGGCGTCGGCGCCGCAGGGTAATCCCTAAAAGTGGAGGATGGGTTCTCTAAAAAGGTTGAGGAGCCTCCCGGTCCTTCATCTAACGTTTCCGACGCTCGATCGGCGATTCCGGGCCGTGCATCCACAAACAAGTCGTCCTGCCTCAGCATTTCCCTTCGAGCTCGCTCAAATCCGGTTAGGTGGTCCACCAGGCTTCGAAATGGGACATTACCAAACGTGAGGAGGAAGTGCTTTAGTCCTTCCTCCCTCAGACCCCTCACCAACACCGGCTTGGCCATGCCCTCAAGCTGGCTTGCGAGGACAGACCTACCCTGGCGACCATAAAAGCGCTCAGCTGCCTCCTCGCACCGTACCACGGCCCGCTTCACTCGTGAAATGAAACACGTGGCATCATCGGAAGGAAGTTGTCGCATTTTGGAGAGTTGTGCACACAACTCCTCATACGACACCCGGGGTTCGTAGGCCTCTCTAAGGCGCTGTTCCGTTTCGAGGAAGGTCGTGGGTGGTCTCTCTTCGAACATTCGATATGCCTCGCCGCTCAGCCTAGAGGGCAGCCACCGGAGGAATGTATCTTCCTCTTCCACCGCCAGCCCATCCAAGGTCCTTCTACAGCCTTTGAGAAACGAAGAGAGTCTCTCGGCTGTATCCGAGCCTTCCTGTCCCGAAAACATTGGGACCGCCTTCGACACAAGGTCGAAAACCCTATCCGTGCCCAACATGGTCCGTACAGGACATGGCTGCGGGCCCAGTTTAAAATATGAGGGCATCGGCGTGTCCTCCATGCTTCCAACAGCTTTCTTGCCAATGGTGGGAGGGGGGGCGCGTCGGAGATCGCTCGTCCACAAATTCGTCCCGCGAATCGTGGAATGCCTCCGGATCCATCTCGTCAATCGGCGGCTCGGGTTATGCCTCGGGCCGCGCCCGGGCAGGGGTGCCCTCTCGGACATCTCTTTGCCGCTGCCTTGTTTGCATCTATATGCCGTCTAACCAGACTCAAGATTTCCCGATAACAAACCCGGAACCCCGACAAGCCCTATTGCCAACAGTAAAACCGGGGACAAACAACAAAATTAGTGGTGGAAAAAACAAAATTAGTGGTGGGCTGTATATCGGATACCAACCCACAACGTCTGAGCTGATTAGTGTTTTATTTCTAAATCTCTAAATCTCTTATTTGCAACACAGCAAGAAAAAAACAAACAAAATCCAACGCGCGACTGAAAAAAGGAAGAAAAGCAGATTCCCCTCTAACAATGTCTGCTTCACAAAATGAATAAAACAATATGTTAATAAATAAACAAATAAATTGAAGGCAAAAAAAAAAATCAAACTAACAACAACAACAAAAAAAGAAAATATAAGAAGATGTAACACAATGCAAAAGTAAGTATAACAGTTGGAAAAACTGATTAAAAAGAACTAAGCAAAACATAGATTCAGTATAAAGAGGAAAAACAAAAAAAAAATATTTCGCCTTTGTTCTTTCTCTCCTTTCTCTCCGGTTCATCCACCAGAAACTAATTCTTCGGCTGATACTCCGGAGTTGATGCTGGATTTGGTCTTTGACCCTGCTTTAGGCTCAGTTGGCTTTACTGTGGCTGGAGGCTCGTCTTTGTTAGCTGATCCCCCCACTGGTGTTGGTTTTGTTATGGCAGCAGTAATGGGAGACGCAACTCGATTCTTCCTTCGCGTCGATTTCTTAAGCACAGCTTGGTGCTGTACTTTTGTCTTGGCAGTAGTTGCTGTTTTCTGGGTATTGTTGGATTTGCTGAGAAATTTCGTTCATCCTGTCCGCAGCGCCAGTTTGTGACGTTTCCGCCACAAAAAATTGGATAAAATTAGATTGGTTACCTTATGGACGTTGGGTCACGTATTTCAGTTCCCGGGGTCTGCTGTGCTCTTGTCCTTGGATATGTACCAAGACACAATCCTGTCCGCGGTGTCTATGTCTGCGTTCAAAACTTGAGTGTCTTCTTCGGATTAAAACATGTGCAGTTAAACAAAATGTCTTTATTTTTCCTTCTCTCCACGTTAAATTTTTAACTTTACGTTTTTAAAATTCAAATAACTTTTAGTTTTCTTCTTTCCACATTTAATTTTTAACTTTACGTTTTTAAAATTCAAATAACCTTTTACAAATCTTTTTCAAAGAAGAAAAACAACAAAGAACGGGGAGATTTCCTTCCTTTTTTTTTTTTTTTTGCTTTTTACAGACAGAAACGAACCGCACTCAACAACAACAGTCTTTCTTCCACCGTTTTCAAAAACCGTATCTTTCGAATACAAAACGGAATCGAAAATTCCTTTTTCTGTTTCTCCTCTCTCCATCGACATCCACTCAGAAAAACCGAATTCGAACTCGAAGAGCTGCACGATCCACACCCGAACCGGGGCGTGTTCGAAAACTCACTTGTGGAACGTGCAACTCCTCCACCACCTTATCATCATACTATTTTAAAACAAATTATATTACATACAAATTATCAAATGATGGTGGTGGCGGAAACCGTACGTAACACCACCACCGAATCGAAGGTGAATCAAGATCCAGATTCCAACCCTCGATGGCGTCGTTTTACACCCGTCGACCGAGCAGGTCGCTATCGCCCACGCTCCCCGGTGCGCACGGGGACGCGAATATACCGGGGAGTCGTTATTTTAGCGTCGAGTCAAAATTCATACCCCCTCGAGTTGACTAAGCGCGCGTTTATTTAAAAGTAGTGTTTTTATTCAAATAAATCGCCTATCAAAACTATATTGCAAAATAATAAAAAATAACAATTTACAACAAAACCTGTGCTCAGTGCGTTTTATTTTTCGGTGACTTCCATCGGTGTGTTTTCACTTGCTTCTGAGTGACAATTTCCAGTTTACTTTTCATCGGAACTTTGTCTTTGTGATGCTGGTGGAAGGAAGTGAATCTAGTGCCCGTGTCTGGCACATATTTCTTCCCCACAGATCTATCCGATGCTCCGAATCTTTTTCGTCTTTATTTTATGTCATTTTGTCTTTCCTCTTTAATGTTTAATTTCCTCTTTAATGTTTAATTTAATCATAGAAGATCAACTGCATGCTGGCCCGTTTCTCAGTTATCAAAGTTCAATTGGTTCTGCCAGAGTTTCTGTTGAAATTGTACGGATTCCGTGGTATGAATTGATAGTTATGTTGTTCCCTTAGTTAAAAAAGAAAATACCCGACATGTTTCACTTTCATTATTTTAACATTTTATTCCACTTATTTTTACGATTTACAGTTTACTACTTTTGATAACGACTCTAAAATACGGCTTGTCACACGACGAATTTTAAAAACACAACGCGAAAAAATCGTTCCTTCGCATCCTTTTATACTGGGAGACAAATTTAACGCCACCTTACCATATATTGATTCATTGGAATTTGGCCTTCCAGTGGATCGTCAGATCTACAAGTATATAATGGCCGGGTAACGGCAAATATGCGGGGAAGAGTCATTGTACTTAAAAATATGTGTGAAAATATTCATTGTCCTCGTTAAGGGGATTTTGTTGTGTGGAAAAAGTTTGTATGTACTTTTTTCGTTTGAGTTATGACTATTCCTTTGGAATAAATTGTACATGTTATGTACGATGGACATTTTTAATTGTTAATTATGTCCACTGCAAATGCTGCTAGTTTGGAGCTCGTTTCTGTATTTTACGTCTTTCACACCGCTAGAAATTTTAATCGATTCAATTCTCTTTTCAACTGAGGGAATCGGAAAGCACAATCACAAAGGAAATAAGTTAGGGAATAATCACGTCTACACAAACCCTAGAGAAAGTCGCGATTCTCTCGTTATTAGTTAACTGGGTGTTACATAGAGTATTCAATTTAACTTTTACTATACGACCTAAGAGAACACAAACTTCACTCAATCTGAATGACCTAGCACCATACAACCTCATTAGAATAAATCTGTCTCTCACCTAGACGGAAAAAAATTGTACCTATGTACCGAATAATCTCATACCCTCAACTTTGAAACAGTCGCACAGATTCTGGTTGTCACTCAATAGACAGAAGCCAGAGACACAATGATGACTTCTTCTTGCTTTGTTTAACTCTGCCTTCGCTTCTTTTCTTTCGATTGCTCCGTATCAGCTTCAGACCATTGATGATGTCAATCACTTTAATTATATGGTAATTATTGACAAAAGTCCTCCTTAAAATAGGAATAATGCGCTTCCTTTTATCCTCATCATCATCGGCACTACAACCGGGATCCGGTCTTGGCCTTATTTAGCAAGTCCGTCCACCGGTATCCGGTCCACGTCCGAGACTTGTTAAATTGTCCATAATAACTTGTTTTTCCGCGCAAGATTATTAGCCTTGCGCCAACCTTTCTCAGGATGGCGCTTCCTTTACTAAATTAAATACACAAAGACGTAAATAATTAAAAAATCAACCAAATCCTGAACCGTAACGGCAACGAAAACTGGAAGAATCTTTGAGAGGACTTGTTCTTTGTTCTTTTAAGAAAATGACATCTTTCTGATCTCACTACCCTAAGGCGATGTGATATAAGCCACTGCGTAGTTTCTGTTAGACGGGAGACAAGTCTTGTATAGGTGTTGAAATTCAAGGTAGGATAAGTAGGAATTGTGATGAATCCAAGGAAACTAACGATAACTCTGCTTTCAAAATAACATTAAGTAGAACCGCAAAAGATGTACCAACTGGATGATATCAGCCCAAAATCTGAACCTTTGCAACGGATTAGTGAATTCGAACCTCGGATAGATAAGTATGTACATGGCTCGACTAAAAAGTTTCCGACCTCAACGTGAAGATAGCAGCACTCGTCAATAAAAACAAGTGAATGCAGTTGTGCATCTTTTGACAGTTACTCACCAAAATTTCGGCCTTTTTGGATGCGTTGTTTTTATTTGACAGTCCTTTGAGTGAGTCGATGTGAGTGTTTTTGTGAAAATGGACAAAATTGAGTATCGAGTTGTCATTAATTTTTTGTTTTCGAAAGGCAATACGCCTACGCAAATCAAAGATGAGTTGGACTCTGTGTATGGGACCTCTGCACCATCACTTACCACAGTGAAATTTTGGGCAGCTGAATTTAAACGTGGCCGTGAGAGCTTGGGAGACGATGAATGTTCGGGATGTCCAAAAACTGCAACAACTGACGATGACATCGCTGAAGTTCACCAAATGGCGCTAGATGACCGCCGAATTAAAGTGAGCGAGATAGTAGAGGCTATGAACATGTACAAAGAACGTGTTTGTCACATATTAAATCAAGATTTAGGCATGAGAAACATATCCGCCCGTTGGGTGCCGCGGTTGCTCACGTTAGACCAAAAACGTGTTCGAGTGAACATTTTCAATGCGTTCTGTTGGTGCAGTTTAGGCGCCATAAATCCGAGTTTTGGCGCCGATTAATTACTGTCGATGAAACTTTGACACACTATTATACGCCCGAAACAAAAATACAGTCAAAATAGTGGACTGCAAAGGGGGAATCGGTTTTCTTAGCTGGGAAAGTGATGGCGACTATTTTTAGGGATGTCATGGAGTTATCTTAATCGATTATCTTCAAAAAGGAAAAACCATTACAGGAGCATACTACGCATCATTACTTGACCAACTGAAGGCAGAAATTGCGAGAAAACGGCCACATTTGCAGAAAAATAAAATCCTATTTCACTAAGACAAAGCGCCGTCTCACACCTTGCCATGGCGAAAATGCACGAATTACGGTTTGAACTGCTTGACCACCCGCCTTACTCACCAGATCGAGCCCCAAGCGACTTCTTTCTGTTCCCGAATCTAAAAATTGCGCTCGGAGGACAGAGATTTTCGTCAAATGAGGAGGCAATCCCCTTCCTGAACAGTTATTTTGCAGAGAAAAACGCCGAGTTGCATTTGGACGGGTTAAAGAGATGGGAGCGCCGCCGGGTGAAGTGTGTAGAGTTACAAAGAGACTATGTAAAAATAAAAAATAAAAACATTAAGAAAAAGTGTCTTCTATCTTTGTTAGGTCGGAAACTGTTCAGCCCACCCTCGTAAATGGATAAATATGTGCGTTATTACCAGTCCGCTTTGCACCCTCTCTTCCTCCTTTTTTATGTCTTTTCACACTTTCTTTACCTTTGGTAGTCTATCCCTGTTTTATATAGTGTTGAGGCGTGGACTACATGCCTTGTTGAAAACAAACTCCTAATGTAAATCAAAGGCGTAGTTAAAATCGGGTTTTCCAATAAGGACTTGACAACTAATCATCGAACTGTCACTGTCAATTTATTCAGTAAACTCAACATGTTCATCATGGTTAAGTACACGAACGAACAATGTCTACGAATTATAAAAATTTACTACCGAAATTTGGAGTCGATGACCGTAACTTTAAGAGCGTTAACTCCAATTTTCGGTTATAATTCTCATCCTAGTAGACAGGCAATAACAAGTTTAGTGCAAAATTTTGACTCTGCATATTCGTTGTGTGATGTTGCCGTACCAGTGAGACGGGTTGGTCGAAGAGTCGAAAATATCGCTGCCGTTCAGGCGTCCGTAGCAAACGATCTAAATCAGTCAATTCCACGGCGTTCTCAAGAATTGGGCATCGCCCAGAACACTTTATGGCGAATTTTGCGTAAGGATCTTGGTTTACACCCATACAAGATCAAGCTGACTCAAGAATTGAAGCCGATGGACCATTTGAAGCAACGTACGTTCTCCGATTGGGCTCTGGAAAAGATGCGCCAAGATGATGAATTTCATCGCAAAATCATCTTCAGGGACGAAGCTCATTTTTGGCTCAATGGGTTCGTCAATAAGCAAAACATGCGTTATTGGTCTGGTGAAAATCCATATGTGCTTCATGAATCACCACTTCATCCACAAAAAATAACTGTTTGGTGCGGTTTTCATTTTTGGCCCGAATTGGAAGATATGGACTTGGACGATACGCGGTTTCAACAGGACGGTGCCACAAGTCACACAGCACACGATACAATAGATTTATTGAAGAGTAAGTTTGATGAGCGTGTTATCTCAAGAAATGAGCCAGTCGGTTGGCCGCCTCGTTCGTGCGATTAAACGCCTCTAGACTATTTTTTTTTGGGGCTACGTCAAGTCATTGGTCTATGCCAACAAGCCGACGACGTTGGAAGAGCTCAGAGCCAACATTGAACGCGAAATAGCGGCAATTTGTGGCCGAGTCATCGAAAATTGGGTCCAACGAATCGTGCTACAAACGTGCCCGCGGTGGCCATATGAACGAAGTCGAGTTCCATTCATAAATGTTTTGATTGTACTTCAAGCCGATAATAAAGTTTTTGAAATATCTCAAATAGTTTGCATTTTATTTAAAAAAGAAAAGTTGTCAAGTCCCTATTGGAAAACCCGATATTTGCTGTATAATTCAATTACATTTTTTTTTACACTATTTATTTGTCTGTAGGAACCCGGAAGGTCATGACCTCACTGACTCGACTCCGCCATCGTTCACTGTTCTAAGCACTCTCCTTCAATGCTTCACCATCTAATCCGATCTCCTCAAGGTCAAACCTAACATTGTTCTCCCATCTCCGTCGCAGCCGTCCTGTCGGTCTCTGTTGGTCTACCGTCAAGAATCCTACGCACGGTCCTATCGTTGCCCATTCGCGCCACATGACCGGCCCATTTTTATCTCCGCGACGTGATTACTCGCACTGTTGTAGGTTTGCGGTATAGCTTTTCCAATTCGTGGTTGAGGAGTTCCTCCATTGTCCTGCCTCCTCGTCGTATTTACCTCCAAAGATACCCCTTAGAACTTTATTCTCGAATACGCGGAATATGTTTTCTTCCCGTTTTGTGATAGCCCATGCTTCGTATCCATATAGAGCAATCGGCATGATTATGGTCCTATAGGCACCGAGCTTTATATTACGTGACAGCAGTTTGGATTTCAGCAATTTACTGACTGCGTGCCAACTACGTTGCCGGAATGCAGTCTTTTGTTAATTACCTTCGACATTTCGTTACTGGCCGCCAGTATCGTTCCCAGATATTTAAATTCTTTAACTTTTTCTAATATCTTGCCTCTGACGTTAATATGTGTTCGCTGAGGTCACCCGCTCCCGCCGTAATCATATATTTTGTTTTGTCTTCATTTATTTCTAGGCCCACCACTTCTGCCGCTTGCATGATGATTTCACGGTTTTTAATTACTATTTCTGGATTGTCGCCTAGAAAGACGACGTCATCCGCATATGCGAGCACTTGTGTGACCCCGTTCAGGAATGATCCGGCCACGTTGTCGTCTTGTATCTTTCTGAAAACATACTCGACCACACGGTTAAAAAGACATGCTGGGGGGCCAACCCCCTGTTTTAGTCCGTCCCGGATTTCAAATGGTTCTGAGAGGTGGTTTTTTATTCTAACTCGCCCTTTGTTTTCGTTCATGCAAATTCGAATGAGGGCGGAATTTTTTTCGGGATTCCCAGCTCAACGGCAATACGGTAGAGTCTTTGTCTTGCAACTGAGTCGTAGGCTTTTTTGAGGTCAACGAACAGTTGGTGAACTGTCTCTCGGTACTCCCATTTCTTTTCCAGCTGTTGTGTTATTGTGAACATTTGGTCGCTTGTTGACCGGTTCCGACGGAATCCGCATTGGTAGTCTCCCAGTATTTCTTCTGCGTGCGGTGTGATTCTTGCCAGTATGACATTTGTTAGTATTTTGTAGGTGGTTGGGAGCAATGCTATTCCTCTGTAGATTTCGCAGTCAGACCTGTCGCCTTTTTTGAAAATCGGGACGACTATTGAGGTTTTCCATTCTTCTGGGGCGACTTTCTTATCCCATATTGTTTTCATGAGTTGGTGGATCTTTTGAGCGGTTGCCTCTCCTCCATGCTTCACAAGCTCTGCCGGCCTGCAGTCAACTCTGGGAGCCTTGTTGTTTTTCAATCGATTTATTGCGTCTGCAACATCGTTGAAAGAGGGCTCTGGGATCTGAGGCTCGGCTGTATGTACGTCTGGTGCGTTTATTTGTGGTTGATCGGTGCGCACATTGAGCAGGTTTTCAAAGTACTGCTTCCATCTTGTCACGATATTGTTTGTTTCTGTGACCAGATAGCCGTTTGCGTCTCGAATTATTTAGGCTCTTCCTTGGTAGCAATTTCTATTTGAATTTATGCCGGCATACATACCTCTGATGGCGAAAGGCTAATAACCTTGTCCGGAAAAACAAATTATTATGGACAATTTAACAAGTCTCGGATAAGGATCTGATACTGGTTGAGAGACTTGCTAAATAAGGCCAAGACTCGATCCCCTTTGTAGTGCCTATGATGATGATGATGATGATGATGATACATACCTGTGATGTTCTTTGCTCTGGCATTTTCTAGCATCTTTTCGATCCGAGTCGAAGACTCCAATTCGCGTGTTTTGCGTTTGAAGAGTCTCATTGCTTATAGCTTTATTTGTTATCGTAAATTCAATAGTTATTCACCTTGTTAATTATGTATCTAGTCATTGTTATTATGTGTTGGGGCAGTAGTTAGCAAGACTTGTAGACGAGATGAATCCGTACGTCGGTTGGTTAGCTGAAACAGTCCTGCGACGAGATAACGTAATCCGTATGTAGGTTGGCTGGCAGGACTGTGGGGCTTTTCAGGGCCCGAAGAGCCATGCATCGCTCGACCCCCACCATTTCCAGCAACGCGACTTACCTTAAAGTCGAATCTTCAGCAAGATTATACAACCTTGCTACGGCATTAACCGCCAACCAATTCGCTAGAATTAATTCGGTTATCCCCAAGGATAACCGACATAAATACCTTATAGGCAGCTTACCTTTCTTTGGGGGTTTTTCCAAACCCCTTCTCCACGGTCATTCCTGAAAACATTAAGCCCACGGCAAGGATTATCACCTAGCCGTGGCATCAGAAAACTTTCACCCTCGGGCATGCATTGCACCCAGTGCATCACGTCCCTATTACCTTATGCTACCCACGTCATGCCATGAAAACAAAATCAAACCAGAGTTCCTAATGTGCTTGTTTTGTTTGCCCATGTCACCCCTAAGCGTGCGGCTACCCAGTCTCACTAGTTTGCCACCGTCGACAAGGTTTCGGCCGACGGAAAGCAAACATTTCCCGCATGTTCAGCAATAGCTAATTTTCCATTATCGGTTTCCACCGATCATGGACCGCAAACAAGCAACGAATTGGATGTGGCCATCAAGTGTTTACTTTTAACAACTGGCAACAGTCGCACCCTATATTCGTTTGCAAAACCTAAACGTCGCATCCATATCTTCCGGATTGTTTATGGTACATCGGAATTTTCTATTAACGGCCGCCAACCGTCCGCGGACCTGGAAAACAGCATGTCCATCAACTGACTGTTTATTTACGGCCTCTCCTTGGGCGAGCAGATCTTCGGTATGTTTTTCACACCAGAAGGGTCTGTTGCCGGCAAGCATTACACAATCAATTGTGTACACAGCCGCCGACCCATGCAATGTTGGCGAACGCAAACAATGCATATCCATTACCCGATCATGGAAATAGCGTTTCTGTTGACATAAGACCGCAGAGACCTATCCCTTCGCTTAATGATCATCACGATGAGGTGCAATAACGACGCCTGCATCTATCCATGTTCACCGGATGATCGTATGTGACGCATACACATACATCCGAAATGTACGCCATATTTTCCAACCCAATCACGATTGACTGCCTCGAGTTGATCATGTAGCTCCTCCCCTTTTGAGGCTATTCGTTGCGATATCATTCTGATGGTGGCGAATGGACACGAGTCAGATGTCCACCCCCGAGGAGTGCGCATTAACAATTCGAAAACCTAACACGGTCTCTGAGCGCGTATGAAATGAGTGCATCCAATAATTAATTCCTTTCGGCTGTATTTCTGTTTTCCGGGCGGTGTTGTTTCATCAAATTTCCCACCGGTTGATTTGCGGTGAGAGTGTGATATAATTTCGGGGGAACAAGTTAAGAAATCGTCAACAGTGAAACTAATGTATCGATAACATAAATATAGTCCGAGTGATGTCCAGACTGTAATAATAAGTGCACAGTGTAAATTAAAATTAAGTCTTCCTAACTAATAAAGGAATGTGGGTGGTGTGCCGCTGTGTTTATTGTGGGTATTGACTTAGGCGTTATGAGGCGTCTCTTTTCTGCCTCGTCTCGATAGGGTGTCCGTCCGACACTGGTTCACCGAGACGTCCCCACTGCTTGCTCGATCGTCGAGCTTCGATGTTCGATGTAAAACAACAGCTGTTTCCTTATGTCTATTTATTTACTCTGTGAAACTTAACCTAGGTTAACATAGGTCTTTAATACTTATGAAAAGCTTAATTTTAGTGGTACAGTATTTATTATGACACAAAACTTAACTCAAGTTAAACTGTACTTTATTATTACAAAAAACTTAGTTTAGTTAAACGGTACTTTATTATTACAAAGACTTAGTTTAAGTTAAACTGTACTTTTTTTATTACAAAAACTTAGTTTGGTTAAACGGTACTTTATTATTACAAAGACTTAGTTTAAGTTAAACTGTACTTTTTTATTACAAAGAACTTAGTTTGGTTAAACGGTACTTTATTATTACAAAAACTCAGTTTAAGTTAAACTGTACTTTTTTTATTACGAAGAACTTAGTTTAGGTTAAACGGTACTTTATTATTACAAAAAACTTAGTTTAAGTTAAACTGTACTTTTTTTATTACAAAAACTTAGTTTAAGTTAAACTGTACCTTTTCATTACAAAGAACTTAGTTTAGGTTAAACGGTACTTTATTATTACAAAAACTCAGTTTAAGTTAAACTGTACTTTTTTTATTACAAAAACTTAGTTTAGTTAAACGGTACTTTATTATTACAAAGACTTAGTTTAGGTTAAACTGTACTTTTTTTTATTACAAAAACTTAGTTTGGTTAAACGGTACTTTATTATTACAAAGACTTAGTTTAAGTTAAACTGTACTTTTTTTATCACGAAGAACTTAGTTTGGGTTAAACGGTACTTTATTATTACAAAAACTTAGTTTAAGTTAAACTGTACTTTTTTTATTACAAAAACTTAGTTTAAGTTAAACTGTACTTTTTTATTACAAAGAACTTAGTTTGGTTAAACGGTACTTTATTATTACAAAGACTTAGTTTAAGTTAAACTGTACTTTTTTTATCACGAAGAACTTAGTGTGGGTTAAACGGTACTTTATTATTACAAAAACTTAGTTTAAGTTAAACTGTACTTTTTTTATTACAAAAACTTAGTTTACGTTAAACTGTACCTTTTTATTACAAAGAACTTAGTTTAGGTTAAACGGTACTTTATTATTACAAAAACTCAGTTTAAGTTAAACTGTACTTTTTTTATTACAAAAACTTAGTTTAGTTAAACGGTACTTTATTATTACAAAGACTTAGTTTAAGTTAAACTGTACTTTTTTTATTACAAATGGTAATTCCAATTCTTAAAATGAAAATCATATTTTATGTTCTTACTACACTTACTTGACGTCGACACAGGTATTTAAGGTGGAAGGTTGGCGTAACCGTTGTAGTTTTAATTTAAACAATTTGAACCGTAAACGTCCACAGGATGAAGAACTATAGCACTGTGTTAAGCACTAGCGTTGTCTTTGAGATTGAAGTAAGTATGTTTCACTTGCGCGGTCATAAAGTTTACTTCGTATTCTTTGAAACAGAACTAAAGCACTACGGTTAGCACCAGTTTTATTTTTTGTTATTGAAGTAAGTATGTTTTTCTTGCGCGATCATAAAGTTTACTTCGTATTCTTTGAAACAGAAAGACAGAATTTGTACACAGCGCTAACAGTCTGGTTGCCACCACGGAATCTGAACTACCAGTGACTTGGTTCATCGAAGCGACAGAATACCACGTACTCAATCATCGCTTCGATGCCCATATTTGGTCATTTTAACTTTCCGAGTTAGGTTGCCACCACAGAAGGGTTGTAACACACATCATGCTCCCTTATGATGTTTATGTTGTGTCGCCCAGCATGCGAACCATGGTCGTCGTGTATACATGAAAATAACACATTCGCAGCTGGGGACGAGTTGTTTTTTGAACCGATCGTCGTATTTGCACGATCAGCGCCTACATTGTAGCATGATTGCCGATCGTGCGCATGTTGGCTGTTAGATGCGAGTTTCCCTGTGTGTGGCTAGAGTTAGCGGCCGATGTAAGCATTTCGTGTACGAATCAAGAGAAATATAAACACCTCTTGTTGCATTGTCGCCGCATCTTATGACCAATTTCTTGGTAGGAAATAATGCAATGTTGGTTGCTAGATGTGCGACCAATTTGCACTTCCTATGGCTATGCTTGGGTTTGGTAATGTTCTAAACAGCGCAGTTAAATATTGCAGCTGGTGGTTGGTCGTATGGGCAGGTAGGTCATACCTTTCAGGTTTTAAAATGCCCATGTTATACTCTTATATCTTTTAAGCGTTTCTATTTTGGGGAATGCCTGTCATTGCTGATACACTTTTCGTATCAGCAGACATTGCGGTTATTCGAAATGCTAATGCAGGTAAGTACACGATTTATTGGCGCCGAAGGCTTATAAAAGAGGGTTTACCTGGTGATGGGTAGGCAGGTGCGTTCGCACGAGCCGCCACAGGAACATTAAAATTAATCCGGCGAGTTTTATTTATTTTCCTCCTTCGTCGAACTTTGTGCAGTTTTTTTTTGAGAACTATCAGTGGGTGTTAGCTGAATCCGCACCCGTGCTTGGTGCATAGCTAAACACTACCACAGGACCACTACTGCGACGAGATGATTTCTGCGAATGAACTGCCCGTTTTCTCACCAAGCGTTATCATCAGCTTTCCACTAGTTTCTTGCACATGATTCTTTGTTAAGTTACCGATGATCTTTCTGCCGCACGCGTACTTCGAATGATACACAATTTTCTTCACTCGGCAACCAATTATCTTTCTCTTTTCCTCTGTCTTAAACGTATGTAATTGCAGGTACTCACGGTCCCTCGTTCTACTCCGTGATGTGTCTTTTCTCACCAGCTTGAAGATCCTTTGTCTGCTTTATTTCGTGGGTTTTCATAGGAAAAAGCTTGGTCCAAGAGATGTTTAAATTGACACTCGCCGCAATCTTTTAAATTGTTTTCTTCCCAAGTTTCTGGTCGCAAATTAATTACAAAGTTCGTATTTTGGTAAAACCGAAGTTATTACCACTTCCTTGCCCTTTTAGCCAGTACTCTCTTCGACCGTATTTTTTTTTTTTTTTTGTTCGATTGTCAAACGTTATTGTCGGTCACGAGCAGTACTCCTGTATTGTTTTCTTGAATTCGCCCCAGTGTTTTTGTGTCACAATTTAACGTAATCGAAACTGAGCTCAGAGGTTGTGACACAAGGTAACACCTCGTAGAGGGTGGAGAGTTATTTTAAATAAGGTATTATAAGGAAATAAGGTATTTTGGCGCAAAGCTAATAACCTTGCCCGGAAAACACATTATTATGGAAAATTTAACAAATTTTACTTGCTAAAAAAGGCCGAGACCGGATGTTGATTATAAGGAGCATTCTCATCACCACGAGTTGCAGCATGGACACCCCCTCTCTCTTTCACCTCTATTTTCTTGATTCGGTATTCGTTCTTCTCGCTCTCCCACTTTCTCTTTTGTACCGTCGTCTCTTGATCTCTTTCACCAGTTCGTTTCCTTTACATCCTCCTCATTCTGTTTCCAACCTTTTTTTCTCGTCCTTTTCCATTTCCTCTTCCGTTATTCTTCCCCCCTTCTTCAATTATTCGCTTTAATTTCTCATTTACTTTTCCTCCTCGCTTTCGTCCCTTTCATCTTCGTTCTACTCATTACTCGCAAATTGTAATAAATAAATTTGCCGAAACGTAATTCAAGACCGACGTCTACCTGCGTGTGCGTTTTCAACAGCCGTCCCTTTCGGAATTAAATATCAAGTGATATTAATGATGTGAATTTGTCTGTTCTTTAGAGTATCCGCCCAGAAATGTCCTTTTTCAATTTAATAAAGTCCGAAATTAAATTCTCAGGCAAAAGTATTACGTTTACTTTGCTTTGTTGTTTTTCCTGTACTCTGATTAAAAACCGATGATCACTCGAAATATTGCCTGGCGTCAAGTTCTTGTAGTGCTCTCATTTCACAAGGAGCAGTCCAATTTCATTTTATCACAGACAAAAAATATTCTATCGCACTCACGAGACAAGAGCTCCTGACAAACGAATTGAATCCCACAGATATGTCATCCTTTTGCTGTCCTCCCGCTTAGTAAATATTTGCTGATTTCTCTGAGAAAACAAAACCGAATGATGAAGCTAATCGTACGTTTCAATTTAATTTACATCAAGGACGTGGTCTGCAATATCCCGCGCTCTGGTCAAGGATTGCGTAGCGGGAGGGAAAACAAAATTATTTACCACTTATCCTTTGTTATCGCATCCATTCATCGCCTGCACAAGTAATTTGATATGCGGTAGCTGCGGACGTTTCCACAGGCTCTCCTCGTAACCTAAGTGAATGCCCTTGCCAAACTTAATCATTTAGTATACATTAAATAAAGGGCTCGACTTCTGGTCTGACGGTGGGCAATTATTTATATAAATATTTCAAATGTGTATTGGTTCAGTCTGAAACGCTTCATATTATAGTATTCGGTCGGCATTTCCATTTTGTTATATTTTTGCTTAATTGTCTTTCAGGAAAAATAAATAAACGTCGTCCAGACTTGATAACGAATGATCATCATCATCATCATCGGCACTACAACCGGGAGCCGGTCTTGGCCTTATTTAGCAAGTCCTGAGATTTGTTAAATTTTCCATAATGATTTATTTTTTCTGGGCAAGGTCATTAGCCTTGCGCCAGAGGCTCCTCGACGGGGAATCGAACCCCGGTCTCCCGGGTGACAGGCGGGTATACTAACCACTATACTATCGAGGAGCCCTAACTAATAACGAATGATACTCCCGACCTAATTGACAGTTGGGGTGTAGTAATCCATGGATAATACAGTTGGGTGAGATGACATTATTGCTAGGCGCACACAGTGACTTGGAAAGTAGAATCGGACACTTAGATGGTATCATGAAGGATTACGCAACTTATTGACTTGTTATATCCGTAAAACGATGTACGACGTAACGTAACGACGGGATAATAACATGATTGAAAAAGAAAACGACCTGTCTCATTTTTGGCTCTACATGGAAAGGGCATTGAATATGAGTTAGCGAAAAAAAAGTTGGCATTATGTAATCCTTCGAAAAGTCTCGGGTATTTTAAAAGAAATATTTTCAATCCAACAAACTTGTTTTATTTGGTTTTTTTATTAATGGCGAAAAGTTCCAGGATTAATATCTCGGTACTTACCAACATGAATTGCTTATGTTTTATTACAACTCGATTAAATGCCGAACAATTACAAGATAGTTGAGCGTCGTTTCAGGGCTGGAGACGATTTTCCGAGCTAGTTTCACAAGTGATGATATAAGGTGAAACGTTTCCACCACATTTCTTGTACAATTATGAATTTCAAGTTGAAGTGGCCTTTAGATTTCGACACATCTGCTTACTATGACAATACAACGTTGTACTGCTTTCGCATTATGCCCCTTCTCCTTTCCTCAATAATCAAATAATCAAATGAGACCACGATTTAGAGATGAAATTTATCTACGAAACATTTTTCGGACAAGAACTACAATTTTCCTACTTGTAGTATATTTGCTTTTTGTTGCTATTGTGAGTTTACAGCATTTTGCGATGGCAGTGTAGAACGTGGTTCGAACCCTTCACGCTATGAACATATTAGAACTAAGGTACCGATGAATCAGGCCATGGTCGTTACTACTAGTATACGAGGATGACTCAACCCATTATATAAGCTGTGATTGCTATGTTGATGTTCTGGTTTACGGCATAGATGAGTTTTTTTTTCGATTTCTTTTTAGTGGTTGGGTGGCGTTTCCGCCAAACGCCACTGCTTAGCTTTCCATTTAATAAGCTGAAAACCCATAGTTTTTCGCCAATTCAATGGCATTAGCATCAATAAACATTTCCCCCAGGGTCATACTTGCATACAACGCAGCATGTTCCTGAAATTCAAATCGGTTACGACACCACGTAACCGACAAAATCCCCCGAACTTGTCTATGCAGATAAATAACAAAGATCTTTCCACACACGTGCATGGCAAGTCATAGCCACAGACATTTTCCCCAAGGGCATGATTGCATGAAACGCATCATGTGCCTAAAAAGCAATTCGGTCGAAACGCCAAGCAACCGATATAAATTCAAATTATATCGGCGCCCATATCCCCTATCCAATCCTACAGCACACATGCAGGAGATATTCCTTCTTTTCCTTTTTCCTACAAGCACATCGGTCGCTAAACCCATGCGTGCACATCCTAACTGCGACCAATGCATGGAGATCATCCCCTACTGGTCACCGAAACGATGGACAAAATTTGGTATTCTGCTGTTTCGGAAGGAATCTCCAGTCGTAACTCAGATTCCGTGGAGGCAAGTCGTGCCTCCACGTAAAACGTCAAAAGTAAGATAGGCGATTTGTAGTCACTGGAGTGTGCGGACGCGAGTGTTTGGGGATGCACTGTGTATTACGTGCAACGTAAAATCACCATTTCTTTATCCAATGGCCGTTTCCTTTAACTTTCACCAAATGAAACTCACCATTTATTTATTTAATTGAACATTTTAAATAAAAGAATCATTTTATTTAATGTGTATATAGTATATTCAGTGTCATCAGTATAAAATAAAAAAACATTTATCTTAATGCACTTCAGTGTCTTTCATTTACGGTGGCGCCGATAATATGAAGCGGACAGGGGTTTCGGTAATCGTTTATCCACGTCTTTCTGGTGTATTATTCACTTTTGTGGAGAACAGTTTGACGAAACAGTGAGTGAACTTCGTGGTGATAGGAGTAGAGCCAGTGCCAACGACGGCACACCTACGACTTATCCCATAGTTGTACTTTACTGTTAGAATCACCACAAATGTTTCGAACTGTCCAAATATAACCGGAAATCATTTTTCTGCTCATTTTTATTACATACATATTCTACGCATATCAAACATATTTTCTTACATCCTTTATCTCACGTATGTCTGTGGCGGTTCTCCCAAACCCCACGGTTCTCTTCCCTGAAAAACCCCCATAATTTCCACCCAATCGTCCATTTCGTACGTCGCCACAAACTAATTTCCCTGCATATACAAATGCAGGCAAGGGATTCGTCTCCGCCACCAATCCCATTAGCACCCTTTTTCCCAACGTCGATAAGAGCGATGACGTATTGCGTAAACAATGACCCGCATTACCGAACGATGCATTTGGTCGTTTCCTCCTTTGTCTTTTCATATTTCCGGATCTGCTTCTCATCAGCAGCAGTATAAGCAAACACACACCCAATTAGCATCCAATGAGATTCGGCTTGTTTGCTTAGCCGAATTCACTTTTCATGGATGCACATTTTCCCTTTCTTTGTTTAGATCCGTTCTCATGGTGTGTCCCATGAAAGAACCTATGTACACACATACATGTGTACCACCAACGATCTTCACCCCAAAGGATTGAATATCGTGGAGTCGTTTTCCATCCACCGACCGAACAGGTCGCGTCACTCTCGCTCCTCGGTGCACACGGGGACGCGAGTCGTGTGAGTAACGTTTTAATATACAAGTCGTCGGTTCATTACAGCGGACGTGTACGCGTGGTTTCAGTGTCTAATTAGATTAAGTTACGATTTCAATCTTTCAATTATCCTTCTCAATTTTAAAGATAATAACCAGTGAAAACAATAAAATATTTTACGCCAAATCCGTGTGTTTTCTTTGAATTGCTCCGGGTGATGCGAAGTTTTCTTTTGGGGCTCAGCGGAACATTCTCTTGGTGAACGAGTGGGTTGGTGGTAGAACTCTCGCCCATGCTGGCGTCGCGACCACCATCCCCACATGCCCATCCTAATAGTTCCTATAATACACCAGCATATCACACTTTTTCCCCACACATTTTTGTACATACAAAACCCTTCCCAATAAATTTTCCGTTGGTTTTCCATGACACCTGTAGGTCCTTGAGTAAGGGTTTGAACAAACAAACGAAATATTCAAGAATTTTGTGGATTCGTCTTGTTTTGTCAGAGGTGAAAACTGGCCTCTCTGTAACTTAAAAATTGATCGCGTGATTGATAATCCGTTGCTCATTGTGGTGGTTGGTCAAGAACAATCCGTGGTGTGCGTAGTTTAAAAGATCGATAACAAGTTAATCAAATTAAACTAGCCAAGTAGAAGGAGACAAGAGCGGCAAACGCCAGATGTCCCGGCCACAACACCGTCGGCCCATGGCATGCGAAAACCGCTCTAGTTCTGCCAGTTCTTAGCCCACTAAGGCTCAAAAACATAACAAAGGCGTATCCACAGGCTCAACAAGTCGGAAGGACCGACCCAAGGCAGGCCGAGGTCGCTCTAGCTTTGCTAGCACGGAGTCTACAGAGGCTCCAAAGCAGAGCAACAAATCACAAAAGAGCGTCCGATGGTGCCAGTTTTGCGGTCGACACCTATATACGGACACAAAAATCCCATTCATATCCCCAAATTAACATAGAGTTCATCATCACCATCATCGGCACTACAAGCGGGAACCGGGAACTTGACCTTATTTAGCAAGTCCTGAGGCTTGTTAAATTTTCCATTATGATTTGTTTTTTTCCGGGCAAGGTCATTAGTCTTGCGCCAGAGGTTCCCCGACGGGGAACTGAACCCCGGTCTCCCGCGTGACAGGCGGGTATACTACACTATACTAACATAGAGTTCAATGTCAAGCAATTTGAACCAAACGTTCAATTCTCGAACATTGAATTCAATGCCTTAAAATCCAAAAAGCACAATGCATATCTTTACATGTATGGTATGTGCAATTAACACTTTTTAAAACCTAGAATCCTAGACCTAAAATGAGCACGTGTCTAAACAATAACTTGTCCATTTGATCCGCCGACACACAATTCCGGCAATCTAAACATCACAATGCATTCGCATTGTAACCAAATGTTTTATGACTTGCATCTGAAGTGCATGCAAACTCTTGTTTGCATTAGCCAGATGGATTACACAAAAAAAAAAAAAAAACCCAGAAAGGATCGGTGATAAGTGGCGATGCGTTCGGATTTCGAAAAGATAACAAAAAGATACAGATAGAATCTGAATGAAGAGTCGGAAGCGACGAGTAGTAGATAGTAAGAAAATGGAGTTAATACGTAACGCTCCTCAAAATGTATTATATATTACATGTTAATATATATTACATCGTAAATCTGAGTATTAAATGTTCTTTTTGCCAAAGCAACAATTGAGTTTGTGTTTTAACTTCTCGTCGATAGGAAAGTTCGTTGGTCGCAGCATTTGGTAAAACAGTGATTTGCTCGTTTCTCTGTAGTTTAATGAAAGTGACTTGCAGAAAACAGTATTTACTTTTTCGCGTGTGTAAGGACATTTGCGTCGCCTATGAATCAGTGGAATCGTGCAGCAACATCTTCGATAGTGCGCGGAAAGACAAATACACACGAGTTCGACACATCCATAAACGACAACAACGGTAGCCTACTCTTCCTGGGGAATCGGAAGCACAGTGGTGTACCAAAAATATTATAACATCACGAGATTCCCTGCAACTTCCAAGTAATGAACTCCTTGCCGGGGTTATCGGAAGACGGGTTGTTGTGTAACGACTTCCTATTCAAAAATTGCAGGGTCGATGGACCGGGTGGTTGCTTGGAGTTTCTCCGAAAAACCATTTACCGCGAAGGCTCTTCCATTGAATTTGTAAATAATAAGATAGAAAGGCTTGAGCATAAGGCAGCCGAACGGGGAACCGTACCAAGGGGGCCTGGCAAGGTCCAGACCGCGGTCGGTATTCTCCCGGCGATCCTGCCCACACAGGGGAGAGCTGCGAAACAATGCTGGACCCCGCTATACCAACAACGCCGCACCCGAAGGCCCAAAAGGCGTCATAGAAAGGAAAGCTTCACTATAACGTTCACCAACCCTTCGGAGCTCGAAATCTTTCTAAGCAGACCGGTGAGACTCAGGCTTCTCTCCGAATAAATCTTCGACTTTTGTTAAAGACCTTCGTACAGAGGAGCCAATAAATGAGTCTAAAAGGAATTTTTTTAAGGCCGGGCCTAAAACTATAGGCACCAAACTATAGGGTCAAAACTATAGGCACAAACCCTAACTGCAAATTATAGGGGGAAACCAGGACGCTCACGAGGGATGATTGGGGAGTAGAGTTGCCACATCCAGGGAATATTCCGTAAGCCCCCTGGGGTTGCGAGTTAACACATCAACGGGGCACACCTCTGATTACGAATCGAGTGATCCCGTATCCGAGAACCAACCTTCGGAGAAAACACCTCCAACACACTAAACCTCTGTTTTCGGGTGGCAAGTCATCAGATGAACTTACACAACTGAAAGGCGACTAGCTGACGTTCACCAGTGATAGCTCGCATCATATCTCCACAAATTGACGTGGTCAGATAAAAGTCAACACCTATTCGAGACAAAAAGGGGATGTTGGTTTAGCCCCAAAAGGACCCAACCCTAACTATACCAAACCCCTTTAATCTGGTCACGGATGCGAGCCAAGAAGCACTAAGAGCCTTGCTATCTTAACGCGAAATAGGCAAAGACCCGCATATTGCCTACGCCAGTCGCACCTAGAATACGGTGAAAGGAAACCACTCCACTATTGTGAAGGAAGTGTTTAGCCGGACCGTGTGGCCGGTTCAGACTTTTGACTGTTATTCACAAGTTCGTAGATTCACGGTACACTCCTCCATCAAAATTGTGAAAAAGACGGCTGCTAATCCACAATACCGGTGCGAACCCACAGGTTCAATCTACAGCGGGTCATTCCTCTTCCAAGAATGACACGCGCCTTTGTGGGAGGGGAAGTTTGTTACATAGTAACTCCCCCACCAGCTTCATCCCACCGAGAAAACATAAAATATAAAACTTAAAATTATACAACACATAAAACACATTACATTTTTACCTTACACAAAAATTAAAATATAAAATATTAAACTTAAACTTAAATACAAAAACCAATTTAATTTTGATTTACACATACGAGGGCTGCCTTTTATATTTCGGGATTAGAGAACAAAAACAAATATTGATCATCGAAAATCACTTTATTGTTTTTCAAAATATTCCCCATGAAGATCTATACACTTTTGCATGCGTTTGAACCAATTGTCGAAGCACTTTTGCCACTCTGATTGAGGTATCTCCAACTCATGCATTCTGAATGCAGCAACCGCTTCTTCAGGTGTCGAAAAACGTTGACCTCTCAGTTTGTTTTTTACGTACGGGAATAAAAAAAAGTCATTCGGTGCCAAGTCAGGACTATACGGCGGATGACCCATCAAATCGATGTTTTGGGTGCTCAAAAATGCAGTTGTCGCAGCCGATGTGTGAGAGCTCGCATTGTCGTGGTGAAGAGTGATCCGTCTTCGGCGGTTGGTTTTCCTGATTTCTTGGAAGACAACTGGCAAACAAATGGTTGTGTACCACTCAGAATTGACTGTTCTGCGTTGTTCTAGTGGTACGATTGCGACATGTCCAGTTTTTCCGAAAAAACAGGCGACCATTTGCTTGGAAGTGCTTCGTGCGCGAACAACTTTTGTTGGATTTGGCTCATCTTGAAACACCCAGACAGTCGACTCCTGTTTACTTTCGGGCTCATACGCGTAAATCCACGATTCATCACATCACCTGTCACGATGTCATAGACGTGTTTCGAAGAACCGCGACCGTATTTTTTGAGCATTTCTTTCGACTAATTGACACGAGCCTTTTTTTGGGCGATTGACAAATTGTGTGGGATCCAACGCGAACAAATTTTTTTGACAGTTAAATGTTTATGCAATATTGAATGTATGCTGGTCACACTAACGCGTAAGGTTGTCTCAATCTCACGATAGGTCACATGACGATCTTCCAACATCAGTTCACGCACAGAATCAATGGTTTTCGGAACAACAACTGATTTTGGACGACCTTCACGAAATTCATCTTGGAGTGAACTACGACCACGATTGAATTCACCATACCATCAATAAACACTGGTCCTTGATGGAGCTTCATCGCCAAAAATTGAATTAAGTTCATCCATGCACTGTTGCTGAGTTAATCCACGCCGAAAGTTGTAAAAAATAATCGCACGAAAATGTTGACGATTTAATTCCATTTTTGGGCCGAGATGAATCTTTTAAGTTACTGTAAACAACACAAATAGCGCTCGTATGTCAAAGCGTTCTGAGTGCGTATAACCTAAAAAATGTCCAACTTTACGACAGAGCTGTCAACTGCCGGATTGCAACACTAGGGTTGCCAAATCCCGAAACATAAGAGGCAACCCTCGTACAATATATAAAACATAAAATTACATTGCATTCATTTTCAAATTACAACATTTTCAAATAAACACATTCATTTATACAATTTACAATTTCACATAATTAAACACTTAATACACAAAACATTAAATTAAATTTAACATTTCAAATATAAACCATCGAGCATTGTGGGGCTTTTTAGGGCCCGAAGAACCTCGCATCATTCTTAACCCCCATAAAAATCCTTTAAACTCCTTAGCTACCCTTAATTCGAATCCTTGGCAAAATTACACAACCTCGCCACAGCATTCGTCACCACCCTAGAAACCTGAAACCAATTTGGTTGTCCCCCAGGACAACTGACATAAATACCCGTAATAGCTGAGGAGCTTTTCCCTAGATTCGACAGGATGTGTTCACCTTTTTGGCCATAGATCCATCGGCCGATCTTACTATCTTCTAATGCAGCGTAGCCATGGTAGGTTTCCTGCAAATGGCCTTGTGTTATTTTAAACAACACACATGTCACCACATCGATCGATAGGATGCTCTGATGATCGGAACAATGTGTACCCAGACACTGTTTCAATGCCCATTATCTCCCAAAACACTGGCCGGCTTGCACATCTGCAAACCAGATGTCTAATAGTCTGTAATGGGACATAACGAGTGGGATACTAAAAGATCAGTCTCGATGGCGGGCGATCTTCTGCCAATTTAACATCACAGAAAAATCTAACACCGTCGCCTTATTATCCCTTACACACCACCCATAAAACGTTTCTGTCTAGTTAATGTAGACAGAAGATATGATTTTCGTCCGGGCGGCAATTTCTATCGAAACTAAGTGGCCGAAAAGACAAACACACAATAGAGTACCCTTGAGTGTCTGTTAATATCATAGGAAACTATTTCTATGATTTATGACCGCCATTACGGCCAGCCGCAACCTCGTACTTCTAGTCGACCAGATGTGCATTGGTATTTTCCGTGCGCATCTGTA
Source organism: Microdon myrmicae (assembly GCA_963931805.1). Taxonomy (NCBI): domain Eukaryota; kingdom Metazoa; phylum Arthropoda; class Insecta; order Diptera; family Syrphidae; genus Microdon; species Microdon myrmicae. The sequence continues at coordinate 253,016,092 of OZ007496.1, forward strand.
ATTATTGGCATCGTCACCACTTCAAGCGTGTGGGCGTGTCCTCCTAACCGGTATGGTTTCTATAGGAACTTTTCAGTTGGAATTTTCCAGGGCAATCGCCATTGTATCCCTAATCCAATGATCCGATTGGTTCTTCGATGGCATACCATCTGATCCTCGATTCTACAAGGAATGAGGAGGACGAATGCTCCGGGCAGTCAGATATTAATGGTGAAAACGAACGCTACAGAGAGTCCGATTTCTTATTCCAAGTGTGCACATGCACCAGGCGTCAAGAACCAAATTTAACCACCGGTAGAGTGTGCAAGAGTCGTGAGTAATTATTTAAAATATAATAGAGTCGCGGATGTCATTGTGCAGTTTATTAATTTCTTAACGATTGAGTGTCGCTGTTGTGGACAATTTTATATGTACCTAGCATTGTAAGGAAGGATTAACCTGTTAGTGCTGTATTATCGAGTAGCTGCTAGTGTAATATCCGTCGGTTTTATACCATTAATAAAGAAAATTAATACCCAAGGATTTTCAAGTGCGTTTCATTAATCGGACAATTGTGCATCGGATTATCATCGATATTTGTCGGGGTTAGGAAAGACCTAGTGCCCATGTTTGACACATTAACCTTTACACCCACAGCATAAATTGAAACATAAAACATTAAACATAGAACTGGCGGATAGAAACGCCCAGTTATTCCGCCGGCTATGATTTCTCCGAACACCTCTAGATCGATCATCGCCGTTGTATTCTCGTTGAGATAATGGTGGATAATAAAGAATGCTCCGATGGAATCGCACCGTTGTGTTTGAAAGTGGTTTTTAAAAACGGCAGTCGATTTTGAAGTGTCGATAGGCGACTAACTTGAAAAACTCGCTCGATTATGGTTACGTTGGAGAACAAAAACAAACCGAAGTGAAGTGTTAATTTTAAAAATCTGGTTTTACATAAAATAGAACCGGGAGCTAATTGGGGGAAAACATTACATTACCGAGGAATAAATATCATTGAATATAATTAATTATAAGTAAAACGAAGGGAAGGAAAAAACATAGCGAGTGTTTTTTTTTCACCTTAAAAAAACTAATTTGTGGAAAACATTACATTACCAAGTAATCCATATCATAGAAAACAAAATAAAGTGAGAAGAAAGAAAACCAGCGAGAACAAGTAAAAAAATGGGGGGGGGGGGGGGGGGGGGGGCAACAAATGGCAACACAGTCTAAAAACCGTTAGAGGTAGGGGCGCACGAATGGCGGGGAATTGTGCGTCGCTTCATGCGATTTTAGTCACGTTGCAATGGAGCGCTTCACGGGACAACAGCGTGCTTTTTGTCTAAAACAATTTGACAAAAACAATGATTCCTACGATCCTGTACGGCGCCTATTTTAAATTGAATACGTATTACGCCATGTAAGTGAGTGTCCAAGTGTTAATTTAATCAAAGCTTGGGGCGAGAAGTTCGAGCAAATGGGATCGACTACGAATATTAAACAAACAGGGCGGCCACGTTTAAGAAGAAGCGATAAGAACATTCGGGAGGTTGAAATTTCCGTACATCGCAGCATGTATCAGCGAGTTTTCCAAAGTGTGCGTAGTCGATTGCAGGAGTGCAAACGATGAGACGGTGCACATCTCGACGATGTCATTTTAAAAAATAAATTGCAATAAACGTTTATTACGTTAAATAAATGATCAACAAAATAACATTTGTAGATTTATTTCTAATCATGTTTCAAATGTGCAAACGTTTATGGCCCACCCTATACAAAAAAAAGGAAGTAGAAGCAAAATAAAGTACCCTTCAACGTACTATAACCCTGACCAGGAACATTCCGCCTAGAAACTGTGAGTACAAAATATTGTGTACATATCATATTGGAACAATGTGATTCCGTTTACTTTGAAGGCAAAACGAAAACTGTTCCACCCTTCCAGCAAGGTTTACCCACTGATGTACCCAATCTCCAGAATGTATTCGAAAATTTCCACGAAAACTTTAATTTGTGTTCTCACAAATTATCGGACGACCTTTCCATTTTCGTCTATTACATTTACTTTAAAAGGATAACACACTTTAATGGAGTAAGGCTAATCACTACAGGTGTTTTCGTCTCTAAACTTCCATTCGCTCTATCTCCTTCTTAGCCCATAATGCTCCTTTTACTTTTCACTATTAGAGTTTAAAAGGCCTTCGCTCAAAGAATAAATCGGTGGCGATTCCACGAACCGCACAAACTACAGTAGGCTGAAACACCTGTCGTTCCACCAAGGAACATACTCACCTTAGCCTAAACCTCACGTGCCTACAGACACGTGCCCGCCATGGTACCCCCTTTCGCCTAGCCAAAGGTGACATTCATACTGGTGTCAACAGCCCCACGTATCCACAGATACGTGGGCCCCAAGTCTCGCACATTTCATAACGCCTGCATGGTGATCAAAGGACGCGACCCAGTATAGAAATTGTGTATCGATACATTAGCTGGATAAACACAAGTGGTTGACACAGCGGCGCTAGATGTCGACAAAGATCAAATCCCTGGCGATAAGCAAATTGTCGTAAAACAATCCATTGGCTAAACCTTTGACCCTACCGAAATACACTTCGCATAAACAAAGGCCATTGCAGAGGAAGAGCAATAAACTAGCTAACACTGTTCCCATAGGGCAAAATAAATACAATTATCGTAACCGACGATAATTACCACGATCCCAGACATCGCCAAGGATAATAAACCATACACCGGAATATACACAAAATCGATTCTGCAGAAAGTGTGAACATTCTGGCGATCCTAGGAAGATTGTTAGGTTCTGTAGGGGTTCAATTTCAGGAAGCGAGTCTCCTTATCCTGAAAAGGATGTGGGATCTCTTAAAATAGACCGCTCCTGAAAAAACCGTCATACAAAGGGGTCGTCGCCGTGCTTCCTCTGATCCGGTGGGAAGAGCAATGTCCTTGATTTGGCCTCAGTCCTTGTCTACTAATCTGCAATTTTTATCTTTGTGGGGGTTCCACTGCTCTACTCAGCAGTTGTCAACAAATCTATTAGAAAAGTCTCGCTTTTCTTAGACGTCCTCCTTGTCCCGTTGTTTGATAAATGAAAAAGGCACGTTTTTCCCTGTTGGTTTATACCAGTGTTTATTTTATTCATAAAGGGTTCTCCTGGGCACTTTCTTCAGGGACAAATCTCGATATTCAACTGCGGCCCGGAGATAACTTTACTATTCCTTTATAGAGGAAAACAAATCGAAATTTGTATCTCGAAAATACACAATTTCATACAAAAATCCCGATTTTTGTATCCTGAGTGAGATGCTCAGTGTTTATTTAAGATAAGAATTCAATTTCTTGAATTCTTACGAAACTATTGCGCAGATGTGGATATTTATCTGGTTTTGGTTTTGTATTTGTTTTTCTTAATGGAATTTTTTCAGATAGAGATAACGATCTCTGAATTTTGAGTTTTGATGATGCCATGGGGCAAATGTAAAACGATAGACGAATATTAGATTCGTTTTGTATATTGTAAAGTTAAAATCGTCTGTTATTATATAAGTTTAAAACGGAGGAAGTGATCGAAACGTCGTTTTTTAATGTAATGTGAGAAAATTAAACAAAAATAAAAACAAAATTAGTCTGTATTGGCGACTCTAACTTCCTCCGTTTTAAAATTAGATTCGTTTATTGTGAATTTTAATTTTAATTCGGATGTTGGATTAAATTTTGCGGTGGGGGCAAATGTTATGCGATAAACGAATGTTTGATTCGTTTATTGCGAATTTTGCATCATGTTTGGGTTAATTCGGGTTTTGATAGGTTTTTGGGTTTTGGGTAATATTGCTGGGATTTGGATGTAGGAATTGGGGAAAAAAGTGGTAGGGCTTTTTGGAGCACTACAAGATCTCCGGCCACACAGGCAGTAACACCCCCGTCTGTGTGTGTGTGGGTGGGACCGCACATCTGACCTACGACCAAACAGAAAATCGCAGGACACAGATAGGGCGTGCGATCTCCTATAGGGGAGAGATTCCCGATTATGAGAGAATCAGCAAAAAGGGAAACAAAATAGGAAAGGGAACAATCAGGCGAGTCGTGACATCCCCTAAGGAAAATTTTAATTAGTTTAAAAAATTCGTTACAGGGGTACAGTTCCTTTTACGACAAAAAAACAATAATTGAGAGTGTGTCGCGCGAGGGACTGTTTTAATGAAGTAATAAAAGTCACAAGAAAAATCGTGTATGCAGAGAATGAGTCACAAGTAAAATCGCGTGTGCAGAGAATGGTGTGTTTTTGTGAACGTGGCGTTGGACAACATAAGTGCTAATCTCGTTGACAAAAAAAAAAAAAAAAAAAAAAAAAAAAAAAACAAGCAAGTAGTGTTTTTTGTTCTGCTTGGGACGACTTGTGTCGGCTAATTTGGAGTCGTGTTTAAAGTGTTCGGCGGAACACTTCCGAAAGTTGGACAAAGGGGAATACCCCATCGCCAAAAATCTTTTATGCAAAAATATCTGTCTATCTTTCGACATTCACGAACTAAACGAAACAAATTTAATCTCCAGCATCAATTATCTCGTATTATTCTTTCCCAGCTTTAATGTCTACCACGATGACGACCCAAATCGATATATTGTTGATTCACTCTGCGGCTGAGCGCTTATAGCCACCCAAAACATCCTTGATTCGTCACTTATTTAACTCGTATCTACCTCATCTAAGATTGATAATGTCTCAATCGGCATAGTACTACCCCATAAATCAATTTATGTTATTTACTCTACACCTTGCCATCCTAACGCATTAAAGCAAACCTATTAGCTCTCCTCGAAATTTACCAGATAATGAAGTTGAGTGAGTACTAGGATGAAATAATCGTTTTTGGAAATTCTAACCTTCCACAACTAAAATGAACATTATCTAGGAGTTATACTATCCTACTTCTGCTAAAGAATATCTTTTCAACGATCGGATAGCTAATTTGAACCTCTTTCAACGTTTCAAACTTCATGGGCAGGCAGGTAAAGCTCTTTATCTTTACAACTGACTTCATTACTTCTGTATTTTCACTATATTAAGTCCTCTAGTCCTCTTGTGAGGGTTTTCTAACCTTACGCAAAGAACCACCCACAATTCCAACCCCAACTTCCTTTGCAAACCTGCAAACATTTCCTTCCCAAGGAAATCTAATGCATTAACATTACGGTAACATTACAGCATTCAATGCATTATCAAAATCTCTGAAAAGAATTTCTTACAGGCAAAACATCATCCTTAATTAGAAAAATACGTGTCGGCGCCCCTGTCAGCCAGTGTACCGTACCACACACGTGCGCAGCACATTTTCTGGCTTATACACAGTCTCGGCAGCCTTTTGTCCAATCGACAAAAGCGTTTACGCATCTAACGTCTAGCCGCTAAAAACCTAATTCTCCAGCATATAAACATGCATACAAAGAATTCGACCCTTTCCACCAGCAAGGATACAGGGCACAATCGCCATTGTGTACCTAAATTCCTGTTAGCGCCCAGTTTTCCTAATTGTATGAACACAATTTATACAGCTGCATCCATATCTTCAATGATGCTCTTTGTTCTTTCCTCCTTTCTCAATTTCGTTTTCCCATGACTCCGTTGCGTGAGTATGTGGGAGTGAAGTAGGTGTGCCGAACAGGGGCACAGATTCACTTGCATCCCCGAACAAATGTTCCAAATGTAAAAACAAATGAAAACACACTGGGGGTTCTTTTATAGATAATGTTTTTTATTTGGTTTTAACCGGAATATCCTTTTAATCAGATTTGGTGGTGATACCAGTCTATTTTTGTTGCAAGAAAACTTATTTTTATAATGCACAATTTAATAGGAAACTTTAGTAATCACTTAATTACTTTATCGCGAAAATACCGAACAGAATTAATTCTTAGCAGCGACTCGACTTGGAACGTGCGCGCACTGATATGATTGAATTACGACTCACTTTAATTTCTCAATTAAATTTGGACCCGTGCGGCAGCGTGACTGCTCACGATTGTGGTTGTCACCACCACAAGTGAACAATGGATCAATTAGCACACTAGCTAAGATCGACCCAGAGAGATCCTCTCCAATTCACGACCACAAAGAGAAACTTCACGTTTCTCTCAAGGGTAGAAAACTCACCCTTAGATGAGAGTGGACTCACCACGAGTCTCTAGAGGTTAATCACGGCGAGTAGGTTATCATCCACCGGCGAGTACACATCCCCAGGGGTCGTCTTCCATCCCCCGTAGCGCGCGCACACCCCTGAGTGTGTCCCTTCACGGAGTCGAGTGCGTTCAAAAGTTTTCTGTACAATTAAGTAGTGTTTTGTTGGTGTCTGTCGTGTTCTAATAGTTTGGCATTTTAATTTGACGCTTTGTGTTGGTGTTTTAACAAAAGATCTATTGTTCACAAATTAATTCAGTATAGTGTATTAATCAACAAACAATATAGTGACAAGATGGAAGCAGTACTTTGAAAACGCACTCATCAACCACAAATAAACGCACCAAGCGTACATACACCCAAACCTCAGATCCCAGAGCCATCTCTCAAGGAAGTTGTATACGCAATAAATCGATTGAAAAACAACAAAGCTCCCGGAGTCGATTGCATACCGGCAGAGCTTGTGAAGCATGGAGGAGAGACAACCGCTCGAAAGATCCACCAGCTCATCCAACCATTATGGGATAAGGAAGTCACTGCAGAAGAATGGAAAACCTCAATAGTCGTTCCCATTTTCAAAAAAGGTGACAGATCTGACTGCGAAAATTACAGAGGAATATCATTGCTTCCAACTACATACCAAATAATAACAAATGTCATACTGGCAAGAATCACACCGTATGCAGAAGAGATACTGGGAGACAACCAACAAGCGACCAAATGTTCACAATAAGACAACTGCTGGAAAAGAAGTGAGAATACGGAGAGAGGGTTTACCAACTGTTTGTTGACTACAAAAAAGCCTACGACTCGGTCGCAAGGCAAAGACGCTACCATATTGTAGTTGAGCTGGGAATCTCGAAAAAATATGCCGCCCTCATTCAAACTTGCATGAATGCAAACAAAGGGCGAGTTAGAATAGAAAATCACCTCTCAGAACCATTTGAAATCCGGGACGGACTAAAGCACAGAGATGGTCTATCACCGTATCTTTTTAACCTTGTGCTCAAGTATGTCATCAGAAAGGTACAAGACGACAACATGGCCGGATCATCTATGAACGGGGTCACACAAGTACTCGCATATACGGATGACATCGCCGTTTTGGGCGATAATCTGGAATCTGTAGATAAAACCCGTGAAATCATCATGCAAGCGGCAGAAGTGGTGCGCCTAGAAATAAATGAAGACAAAATCAAATACATGATTACGCCGGGAGCGGGTGGACCTCAGGGAACACATATAAACGTCAGTGGCAAGATATTTCAAAAAGTTAAAAAATTTAAATATCTGTGAACGATACTGACGGCCAGTAACGAAATGGCGAAGGTAATTAACAAAAGACTACACTCCGGCAACGCTAGTTGGCACGCAGTCAGTAAACTGCTGAAATCCAAACTGCTGTCACGTAACATAAAGCTCCGTGCCTATAGAACCATAATCATGCCGATTACTATATACGGATGCGACACACAGTGTCTCACAAAACGGGAAGGAAACAAATTCCGCGTATTCGAGAATAAGGTTTTAAGGGGTATCTTTGGAGGTAAATATGACGAGGAGGCAGGGTAATGGAGGAACTCTACAACCACGAATTGGAAGAGCTATACCGCAAACCTCCAATAGTGAGAGTAATAATCAGGTCGCGAAGATTAAGATGGGCCGGACATGTAGCGGGAATGGGCAACGATAGGACCGTGCGTAGAATTCTTGACGGTAGACCAACGGGAAAGATACCGGTAGGACGGCCGCGACGGAGATGGGAGAACAATGTTAGCTTTGACCTTGAAGAGATCGGATCAGATGGTCAAGCCTGGAAGGGGAGTGCAGAAGACGGAACGGTAGCGTAGTCGAGTCGGTGAGGTCATGAACTTCCGGGTTCCTACAGGCCAATAAAAAATAATAATATATAGTGTATTAATCAGGATCATTAAATAGTTATCCCAGAAAATTTCATTCAACGGAAAATCGATATCACTTAAAAACATATAGTGAGGCACGGTGTTCAATACTTTTGTGAAAACGAATTAAACACACAAAATTAAAAGACAAGCAATAGACCCTGTATAGATTTTATTAACTGTTTGATTGTAAAAACATATTAGTGGTGAACAATAAAATAAAAATCATTTATACAAACAATACCAGTGCTTGTTTCATTTTTCCTTTTTCTTTGTGAACGGTTTGCGGCGTTACTCGGAGTAGTAGACAGTGAACGCGTTGAGGGGAATACAGTGAACCCGTTCCCGTGCCGGCACACCATACATTTACCCCCCACACTCTATACCACGCTCCTTTCCTTTGTCCCCTCACGCGACTCTTTACCACCACCTCCCTCGGCCCTTTATAATCACTACTTCTACGATCATCGCAAAGCAGATTTCAGCCTCATCAATAATTATTTAGTCAGATTCTCGCTTAATTACGATCATCATCAGAGGGATTTAGAATTCCTATTTTTTGTCACGTTTTTTATTCTCGGCATAAAACATCAACCTCATCACCTTCTCGGTATAATCATAGGTTTCGGTCCTCACATAAAAAAGGAACACGTTGTGTGTCACTTTTCTCCGCAAGCGTACAATTAACGTCCTTTCACATTTTCTTACCTTCAGCCTACCCTTTACTAAAATGACGTAATAAAAACACCAACCAACTTAACAAAGTCTAAAACCTTTTCTCAGTTTGTCACATCGTTTTCGTATAACTTTGAAACTTCAACTGATCCACATACATTCGCTGACACTACTAATTCCAAACAATCTACCAGCAACGATTCTATCGATTGTTTACTCCAGTTCTCCCTCGGCGTTCTTCGTGACTTCATTGAGCCTCACATAACTGAAAAAGAATTACTTCACGTCAAAGACGAATTCACGCGGAGCTCTGGTATTCTCTGTACTTTTCTTTAAAAAAATATTTCTCTACTGTTGCAGTTTTCTCCTAAATTTTTTTCATGTACCCTGTTCTCAAACTCAATTTATCGCTTTGGGAAATCTAAAGTACTAATGTATGTACTAATCCTTCAGACTATCTGCCGGATATACGAGATGAATTGTTATCCTCAACTCCAATAAATTGGAAATGCTATGTTTATACGGCTCTGATGGTCTAAATCTTGGATTTTCGTTTGGTGCTGGTCATCATTATGGTTTGTATAATCTGTGTATCTGTACAAAACTGTCTAAAAGTTGGCAAACCGCCTTTACCACCCCATATAAAAAAAAAAAACCACCTAAATTCCTCGTTATGAACTATATTCCTATTGCCATATTTGGTATTTTATACGATAGGGAACTAAATTTCCTCTCATGTACTGACGAGATTATCCTTGAAGAATTCTCCAACCTCCATATGACCTGATCCCTTTAAATTTCCTTTGTCCGTCCACTGCTCGAATATGCCAGTCAGGTATGAAGTGTTTATTATTAGACTCTCGTTCGTAGAATCGACAGCATTCAACCGTCTTTCTTACGATTCACTCTCCGCGGACTAGGATGGGAAAACGCTTTGATCCCGATCATTTACTCTAATGGTTCCAAAATTATTGACCTGAAAGCTTGGAAGAATGCGGAATCTTGTCTTTTCGACTTTAATCTTAGCAGTCCCATTTCTACACCTCCTAAGTCTCTCTCCTAACTCCCATACAACTTAAATTTAATTTATACTTAGTTTAGTTAAGGTAATTTGCAAGTTTATTTGTCGGAATTTTGTTATAAGCCTTCTCTAAGCTAATCAATGGATCGGTACCCACATTAAACTAAACTAAACTAAACCAATAAATTTGTGAAAACAAAAGAATTGTTTGAATCTTAAAGTGAGATAATGATTTCTTTTCTTGGAACTTGAGCTATCCGGACCAGACCTCTAATACATGCCTCACGCAGTGTGTAATCTGCTCCTTTTGGGACGGATTAATTTGAGATAAAACTTCCGTAAACATTTTTTCATCGATTCGTCTGTTTTGCTTCCTTTTTTGCTTATTGTGTCTTTCTTCAAATTGAACCTTTTTGTTTAGCTCAATTACGATTGGATTGACCTAGATATTATCTTCACTTCGATCTCTCAATTCGACTTGGGTTCAGCTGTTTTGCTGATGCATGCTGTATTTTATTCAAGGGCCCATTAATATAATGTATATACGAGTGAAACGTATAATTTGTGTTTTATTGACGACATTTTTAATTAGTAATTTCACTTACATTCAACAAAGTCTGGGGAGCCCAATACATTTAGGTCAACTATTTATAACGCGATGTTTCCTGTATTACGTATTAATTGCTGTCAGTCGTAGTTTGGACTTTCAGTTGAGTTGCCTTGGTTTCCCATTGTGCTATGCTCCAATGTCGAGCTGTGTTTATTAATTAGAGTGATTCATTGCTAATTATATTCTCTTCGATATCGATTCCTTGATATGCGGCTCGATGGCCATCCTCTGTTATGGCATTGCGTTGAATAAGGCAAATAGGTATTTTTATGAAGGAGTAACATCAACAAAGTCTGGACAATATATATATATATGTAGAATCGATAATAACGCAAAATAAAATCACAGGTGCTAATTATTATATACGTTACTTTATTTTCGCCTTAGAAGACGGTGTGTCTTAATCGTTGGATAATGCCAAACCCTAACTCTTTTCGGAAAATAAACGCATTGGGAGATGTTACTCTGTTCCATTTGTTGTGTAGTATGTCATTGTACCATTCTCTGCAGCGTTCATTAGCTGCCATGTGATATTGTAGGACGTCGTGTCTGTTGTTTGGCCCTATCCCACAATCAGGTATCTTGATACTTCATTCGTCCCAAGTACAGGGCTACACTTCTTCATATATTCTGCTAGGCCGTTATGTGGGGTCCTACGTGAGTACCGACCTTTTTTTTTTTTTGATTTGGTTTTATATCTACATTTATTTAAGAATTCAATAACATATTTTATTTAAGACTAAATGTTAACTTCTATTTTACAAATATCATTCTTACATTAACACTATGCGGTCCGCTTATATTTAGTGGTAAGTTTACCATGTAACCGGTGTTTTTTTTTTTTTTTTTTTGTTAAAACCACCTCAGTTTCCGGCAAAAACCTCAAGTCAAAATTGCAAAATCGAACTTTGACATGGCGCCTGGGTACAAGAGATTTCAAAAAAATAAACGATAATGACATTTTGACAAAAAATGTTATTTTTCAAATATTACAATTTTTCAAAATTGAAATATACTACTTCCTCAAAGTTTCGTAATAAAGAAAATTTTATATTTAAGACTTTGGTGTAAATCTGCAGAAGGTAGTTGATTTTGAGTGTAATAATCGGCAAATAATAAGCACATGTTTACATGAAGCTTACACTACATTTTATTTAAAATAAATGAATAACCAATCAGAAAACTGTGAAAATTAAAATCTGTAATTTAAATGGCCTCATATAGGTACCATAAATTTTTTATTGAAATAGTCCATTTATAAATAGAAATATACATTGAGCTTACATTAGATTTTAATTAAGTTACAAGGTTTTTTACAAGTGAAGTTACAATGCTATGTGTATAGAACATTCATTCAACAGTTCTTCTTCAAATGATATGAAACAAAGCAATCTATTAAACGTAAGGGAACTTTACAACCTTTACACATAAGATTGGTGGTCTTTCGTATTTTATGTTACGTCAAAGAATCCTTCGACGACACCAAAAAACCTATCTATCGAAATATGTAACTTAATTACACATTTCCTAGAAACATTAAATTATAAAAATTGCAACGTAATGTCTATTGCAACATATGATAGAAATAAAACCTATTAAGAAGTAATTAAAAAGTAATTAACAAGACTTCGTGAAATCACGAAATAGGCAATTAAGCAAATTGCAATACAATATATATTATGTAGAAAGACAAACCTAGGAATAGATCTTGATGTAAAAATAAATTCAGTTTTTAGAAGCGTCTCTCTGAAGAGCAGACGATTTGTTGACTCCAATAAAAATTGGTCTTTTGAACCGGATCCAGTCTGTGGATCCAATCCACTGCTGCCAGTTCGCAGTGGACAAACGAGTTGCAGTTTCTTACATCACGGCATATTAGAGGATTCACGATCCGAGGTAAACACAGCAACTGCCGACTGAACAACCTCTCCTGCAGTGCAACGTGTGACCCAAGCGTTTCAACCGCAACGCAAAGCAACAAGACAGACGGTCATCCAACCGATTAAAGCTAGCCACAACCAGCAGCGCACTCAGTTGCGTAGAAGCCTAAGGCCAACCTACAGCCGATCCACAAGAATCGGAATCAAGTAGCTAGTGGCACTTTGATCCACAAGCATCAAAAAAGGGGCAAACTAAGTTGCAATGGCTACCGGCGACATGACTGTTCCGACAATGAAACGGAGACGAGGAGTCATCAAGGGATTCCTCACGCGGTTGGAGGAGTTCGCGGACAAGTCAAAGGAGGTGACCAGGGAGGAAGTCGCAAGCAGACTGCGCAAACTGGAGGACTCATTCAAATCTTTTGAGAACCTTCAGATATGTATCGAAGAGAACGACCCGGAACTGAACATCGACAGGGAGATCGAAGAGCGAGCAGAATTCGAGGAGCGACACTTTTCGCTGCAAAGCAAGCTCAATCAGCGGTTGACCATGGCAACAGGCACAGGTTCCATCGCATTAGATACGTCAGGAGACATCCTGGGAACGGCAACTACTACAACGTTAACAGCGGGGCAACCAGGAATGAAGAGGCTGCTTGACGCCATGAATGCCAGCCAGAAGCTCATGAACAGCTTGGTGGAATTGGTTACGCGGTCAACGGAACCGACAGCAACGGATTCCACGAGTGGAGCGACAACCCGACCGGTCAAGTTGAGGCATATCGACGTGCCTACCTTCAAGGACTACCAGCAACAAGATCAATCGCAAATGAACGACACTGAACCACATTACAGTAGCCCGTCTCAGCCAACAAACTTCATTGTAAATCAAATGACTTCTTCTCTGACCAGTAACGGCTGGGCGACCTGTAGTGTTTCGACAACTTTACAGGCGTTGCAACAACAAGAGCCAACGCAAAGTTCGACATTGCCAATAAATATTCCTACACATAACGACATCGGCAACGGTAAAGCTGCGCATACGAATTATCAGCAAGCTCCTTATGTTCCGACATCGGTGTATCAAGGGGGAAATGAACTCGGTGGTTCTCCATCATCTTCCACACAACCGCAGCAACAAAACTTCCAAATTTATAATTTACCACCTGCTTCTAATATAACTAAGCAATTCGATTCGTCTGGTGTCACAAACACAATGACGGGCACTACGTACATAAACTCCCAAGTAACAAATGAACCACAGAGTTCTTATCAGGTATCTTCACAACCTTATTCAAATTCAGGGACTCCGCCGAATGGGCAAATGCAGCACTGGATCCGCACCAGTTATTCCGCCAGGATCCACGGACGGTGCCATGGAAGAAGTCGCACCAGACTCAACGTTGCGGACTCACATGCCATAGGCAGCATCCCATCGGACGATACCGTCCAGCGACGGAACACTCGTCATCATCAATACACCCATCACCAATTCAGGGTGGGCGGCTCTTTCCATGCCTCCACATCAGTAGAAGTCAAGCAGTCAAACGCTGCACATCAACATTGTAAAGAGATCAACAGATTGCATTGTTGTATATTTAAAGGTTAAGAATAAATTTTCGAAATTAGTAAATCGAGTTTATAAATTTTTATAAAATAAAATGTTTTTTTTTATTATTTCACTTAAGTGTAATTTAGAAAAAACGTAACTGGCGCAGTCGGTCAACTTATCATCCGAAGATGATAAATCGAAAAAAAATTATCTACGCGACATACAGTGAACTATTTCATTAAATAAATAGAAAAAATAATATACGCGACAAAGTGCATTGAATTATTTTAATAAATTATTTAGTGACAAATAAAAAAAAAATTAAAAAGACAACCATTAACCTAAAATGTGTGAGTGAAAATTAAAAACTTTTTTATTTAAACAACAACGAAATAAAACACAATTATTCATCATCATCAATTCATCAAAGCATCGTCATCATCAGCTGGAAGAATAAAAAACAGATAAAACTCTTATTAAGCGACTATTCACATCAAGGAAAGTCTAACATTCAGTATTTAGTGTTAGGCAAGACACACAATGAAAAATATAAAAACAGCGGACAAATTTAAAATGTTTTATAATCATAAACACCCAACATATGTAAAATCGAATCTATAAACGTCACAAAGTAAACGGTGAACAACGGAGCCTGAATAAAGTTATTAAATGCGGATAAAAATAAAATAGAAGTAATTACGATCAAACAAATATTTTTGTGCTAATGGAAAATTATAGACAGTGTTCAGCCGACAATTTTAAAAACGCATATACGTTAATAAACAAAAAATTATAAATTTTAAATACATGCCTAATCATAAAAACGACAACGAAATTATGATGTGTCAATAAAAAAAAAAATATATATATATATAAAATCAATTGCATTAAAAAAAAAAATATTGTGATTAAAAAATTGCCTACGCTTATTAAAGAAAAATACGGTAAATTCAACAACAAAAGAGGAAATATAAGTAAGCAACATTTATTTTAAGAATGAGATTTATATTCATAAATTCATACATTGTACATTTATATTCATAAATTCATACATTGTACATTTATATTCATAATTTCATACACTGTACATTTATAAATTCATACACTGTTTAGAAAATAAGTTAGTTTCATGTCTTTTGGTTTTGGTCTCAATGGTATTGAGAAAGAATACTTTTTAAAATTTAAAAATATAGAAAATCTATTTACAAATCAAAAAAAAAAAGTCAGACGAAATACATGCAGTCGAATTAATAAGGGAAGCCGCGAAAATAAAAGAATTTCACGGGGATGGAAGATATGACTTGTCCTCCTTTATAAGGGACGTAGAGCTTATCCTGCCACTCTTTAATGAAAACCAAGCGTTGAAAAATTTCATTTATCAACGACATGTCCGCAATAAAATTCAAGGAGCCGCTCTCCATTGCATAAGGACGTTAGGACCCAATCCCACGTGGGAAGGGATAAAAACAGAATTAATTAAGAACTTCGGAATTAGGGAAACATATCACAAATTGCACCATGAAGCAGTGACATGTAACAATTCATCCGTAAGCTCATACTATAGGGATCTTCGGAGAATATTAGACAAATTAAACGGTAAATACGAATTCGATGAGAAAAAAACCTAGCGAATTTTCCCCAACGTCGAATGAATCCCTTATACTAAAAATATTTTTAAATGGAATTAACCCCAATTTATCAATTATAATTTACAGTAGGAACATAGAAACACTTAGAGAAGCATATTATACTTTAGAAGAAACAGGAATGCTTAGACATTATAACAAACCAAATAATTACGAAAATAGAGCAAATAGACCTAACAACCAAAATTTTAATAGAAATCAATACCCCAGACATAATGACTATAGAGAAAACCTACAAAGAGACAATAACGACCCAACACATTATTACAATAGAAATAATACATACCAATACAACAACACATACGAAAACAATTCTAGGCAAACTAGACAAAATAATAACAATACATACGGAAACAATTCGAACCAAATGAGACAACATAATAACAATAATTACAATACCAACAACACATACCAACACAATACAAACTGGAACCAACGTTTTCCGAATAACTCTAATCAAACAAGATAAAATCAGACAAACTATACAGGCAGAAATTACACCCAGGCAAGAAACAATTCGGTTGAACCAATGCAAGTGGACCATATCTACAACACAAATCAAAACTTGGACCATGAAAATTTTCAAGTGACCACCTTAACAGGAACTTTACCAGTAATCGAATTGACAATAGGTTATGGCAAATTAAAATGCCTAATAGACACACGGTCAACAAGCACTTTTCTAAACTCAGACAAACTGCCATATTACAAAAGAATAAAATTAGAAAACACAATCCCCTGTAACACTCTTAACGGACAAATCTCAATAAACACTGAGATAATAACACCATTGCCAAACGAGTTCAATGAGAAGAGCTATATGCGTTGGAAATTAACTCCTTTTTATAATAAACCATTCGATGGACTTATAGGTCAAAGCCTACTCAAACCTCTGCAAGCAATAATTAACTTAGAAGAGGAATACATAGAAATAAATAACACAAAAACGAAATTTATTAACTCTTGCCCACTCAAATACGAGGAAATACATACATTAGAAGAACCTAAACTAAAACTAGAAAAATTAGAACGCGAAGACATGAATAGGGAAGAAAAAAGGGAACTACGAAAAATTATTAACAAAAATAGAGATCTCTTTTACCAAGAAGGACAAAAACTTTCACATACTCACGAGATCCAACATGAAATTATAACCTCTGTAGAAAAACCTATATACTCAAAAATATACAGATATCCCCAAATACATGAAACAGAAATAAATAGACAAATAAAAGAAATGTTGTGACAAGGTATTATCAAAGAAAGTAATTCACCATACAACTCACCATTATGGATTGTTCCGAAGAAACTCGATAATTCTGGTGAAAAGAAATGGAGAATCGTGATCGATTATAGAACACTTAACGAAGTTTCTATATCAGACAAATATCCAATCCCTAACATATAAACTATATTGGAAAGATTAGGGCGATCACAATACTTCACTACCTTGGACCTTGCCAAAGGATTTCATCAAGTACTAGTCAAAGAAGATGATAGAAAGAAAACCGCATTTTCAACGCCTCTTGGACATTATGAGTTTATACGAATGCCGTTTGGACTCAAAAATGCCCCTGCAACTTTCCAAAAACTAATAAATGCAGTTTTAAGAGAGCACATTAATCGAATTTGCGTAGTTTATCTGGACGATATTCTTATTTTTAGTACGACCTTAGAAGAACACACTGTAAATATACAAAAAGTGTTCAATAAACTTAGAGAACATAATCTGAAGATTCAAATTGATAAGTGTAATTTCTTTAGTCGAACTACAGAATATTTAGGTCACACTCTGACAACAGAAGGTATTAAACCTAATATGAATAAAATTGAAAATATACAGAAGCTTAAATTACCGGAAACCCAAAAAACAAATAAAATCATTCCTGGGAATGGCCGGATACTATCGAAAGTTTATTAAAGACGGAGATGGGAGGACAATGTTAGATTGGACCTCGAGGAGATCGGATCGGATGGTCGAACGTGTAAGGATAGCGCACAGGACAGGGAACAATGGCGGAGCCGAGTCGGTGAGGTCATGAACTTCCGGGTTCCTACAGGCCAGTAAATAATAATAATAATGGAAAGGTTGCACACGGTATGATAAAGTATTTGAAGACAAATTCTAAAATTGATAAAAAAGACCCTCAATATACAGATTCATTTCAGAAGCTTAAAAGATTGCTCATGGAAGCACCAATTTTAAAATATCCAGATTTCAACAAAAGATTTAAGTTAATAACGGACGCCAGTGATTTTGCTTTAGGCGCAGTCCGTACATAGGACAACCACCCACTAAGCTTTGCAAGTAGAACTCTAAATGACCATGAGAAAAAATACTCCACAACGGCAAATAACTTCTTGGCCCATATATTTATGGTAGAACTTTCGATCTACTCACGGATCATCAACCTCTCAAATGGCTCCAAAGTAAACATAAAGGGAAAGATATAAACCCTAGATTACAAAGATGGTTGCTTAAACTTGGAGAATACGACATAAATATAACTTACATTAAGGATACAGAAAACAAAGTGGCAGACTTTCCATCCAGAATAAATGCAAATACAGGAGAAATAAATGCCACAGATTTAGAAGAACAAAATGACAACATGAGCACAGATGCAACAATACACTCACAAGAAGAAGAACAAAATGATCACTTTCCAATCTTAGAAACAGTTGTTAATAGATTCCAGACACAAATTATATTGACACATACAAAAACAAAAGAAATCGAAGTTATAAAAGACAAACGAAAAATTTACATAAGTACAAATGACATTGAAAACAACTTCATGACTGATCTATTTCGCAGATTTATAAAATCAGGGAAAATAGGAATTTTTTCAGAACTTTCTGACCATATCTATAACAAAGTACAACAAAACTTAATCAAACTATTCAATACAAAGTTGAAATTTTATAAATGCACCTACCATGCAAAAGACATGACGAATGAAGACGAAACATATAGATACATTGCAAAATATCATAGGAACGAAACAGGACATACAGGAATTAATGAATATTACGAAGGATTAAGAAAACTTATATATTTTAAAAATTTAAAAACACATATCTAAAAGTATATTAACAATTGCGACACTTGCAATAAAGCAAAATATGATAGGAAACCAATAAAACCAAAGTTCCATATAACCGAAACCCCCAATAACGTAAATCAGATAGTTCACCTCGATGTATACATAAACAAGAGACATATCTTTTTATCATTTATCGACAAATTCTCAAAACATGCAGTAATACTAAATTTAGAAGATAGAAATAGCGTTACACCATTGAAAAAATACGACTATACTTTTCCATTAAAGGCAAACCCAAATTAATCATTTTCGACAACCAATTCAATTCAGTTAACATTAGGGCATTTTTAAGATTAGAAGAAGTAGAAACACACTTCACAAAACCAAATAGTCATACAGGTGTAATGAAGTTTTTACCACTTTCGTATAATCACCACACACCCTTTAAGTAAAACAATCTTTTTCTTTTCTTTAACTTAATTTATTTTGTCACTGAGTTTATGTGTTTATTATTTGTAGTACTTTAACTTTATACTCCAACTTTAACGTAATTTATTTAGACTCGCACACACGTCACGGACCGTTCCCGTCATTTTTCCAAAAAACCACATTGTCAAGTCTCGCCGTCTCGGTCGAGATTCAAAAACCAACTCTCGAAATCAAACTTACGTCCGTTCTGGACTTGACCCGAAACACAACTCTCATGTCATTTTTTGGACTTGATCCCAAAACCAGCCTCGTCTTCAACAATGGCCCGAACAACAACTCTCATCCCACTATCGTTGTTCGTTTTCCATTGTACTTTTTCCTAGGTGTGAAACCTGGTTTTTTTCACGAGATCAAAGGATCTTTCCTTTTTGCCTGCTCCCCTTTTTTTTTGTGTTAAACTCAAAGAAAAATCAATAGCGCGTTTATTTCGCCTATTGTTTTTCTTTTGCCTAATGAAATTTTCCCGTGGGAAACTCATGAAGGAGGATCAATGATGCCGAGGCGCATGTTTATTTTGCTTTATTGCCTTTTCGTTTGTTCTAACTTAATTTGGTTAGAACGAAAACTGGACGACGGCATCTGGTCCGCACATTTGCCTTTTAGGAGTTTTTGTTGGGTGAATCCTTGGTTCAATGATTATCTTTCAGCTTTTATGTGAGTAAATTTAGCGTTCAGCTCAATTTACTTGGCATTTAATTGATTAGCGCAAATTGCACGTTTTACCTTGATTTGTTTGCTATCAATTTATGCGGGACGAGGTGTATAGGGTAATGCTTTGATTTAGCTAAATGTCATATTCTTTTAAGTGGAATGTTTTTTGGCGTGTATCGCCGTTAGTGGTGGAGACTAGCTCCAAAGGAATAAGTATTATGGGATGGGTGGTTGTGGCCGTAACACAGGCAATTCAGATATTAAAAGATTTCATAATACATTAGGAGACAAACTTAGAGTTTTGGAAACCGAAAAATCCGAATTATCAATTCAAGAAACACTTTTGACATGTGTAGAATGGTACAATACGTCTATTCACTCCGTCATTAAAGCAAAGCCAATAGACGTAATAGAAGGAAAAGTCAATAGAAAACAAATAGAAAAACTTTTAAAAGATTACAAAGAAAAAACCATTAACAAACGCAATGAAAAACAAGAAACCTATAGACCAAACCAAGATGAAGGCTACGTAAAAATTATAAAGCATTAAGACACAAAGACCAACCTAAATATAGAAAACTTAAACTAGAAAATATACACCCGACAAATATAAAACGACCCACGAAATTTTTAGATCAACTAGACGCTAACTCTTACATTAATGACAGTAACAACACTGACCCACACAGCGACAGGAACATTTAGGAACAATTGACGAAAATAACCATAACATAATCACCAACCTTAATAATACATAGATATTAATAATCATCTCAACGGAACTTTCAATAAGATTAAAGAAACATTAGAAATAGACACAAAAGAAATTATAAATAAAAATCCCAAAAGACATGATAACAGCTAAACATTCAATTATAATTAAATTATGAAAATTTTAAAGAACTTGTGTTCAAAAAAAAAAAAAAAAAAAAAAGAAAAGAAAAAGAAAGAAAATTGTAATTGTAAATAACACCACTTATAACTCTGACGAAAATGTAAATTGAATCCAAAATGTGTATATACCAAAACAATTACCTAAAAATAAGAATAGTAAATCGAAAAAATTAATTCACACTGTTAATGAACCAAGATAAAACAATGTTAAAGAGTTCATGTGACGATAGATTAATTATGTTAAATGGAAAATACCTAATAAATTTTAATAATTCTAATCCTAATAGTCATAAGCATTTTTAAATTGAATAAAAAACAAAACTCAGGAGAGTTTCGAATTAAAAGGGGGAGGTGTTACGTCAAAGAATCCTTCGAGGACACCAAAAAACCTATCTATCGAAATGTGTAACTTAATTACACATTTCCTAGAAACATTAAAATATTAAAATAGCAATGTAATGTCTATTGCAACATATGATAGAAATAAAACCTATTAAGAAGTAATTAAAAAGTAATAAACAAGACTTCGTGGAATCACGAAATAGGCAATTAAACAAATTGCAATACAATATATATTATGTAGAAAGACAAGCCTAGGAAAAGATCTTGATGTAAAAATAAATTCAGTTTTTAGAAGCGTCTCTCTGAAGAGCGTCAAAAGACTCCGATATAAGTTAAAATAAAAATTTAAATTTTTGTAAAATAAAACGTTTTTTTTATTATTTCACTTAAGTGTAATTTAGAAAAAAACGTAACTTACACAACACCTTCTTCTTATACCTTTATTGGTTTCAAAAATTCGAACCAATTGGTGTTGTTTTAATTGTCCGGATAGCCTCTGAGTTGAATCAAGATGTGGTCGACGTGACGTAGTTGGGATATCCAAATTTTTTCAGTATCTGGTAAATTACCCCGAATCCGAGCTTGAGATAGCTGTAGTAGGAAATCATGAAACTTCAATGTTTTAGTAGAATTCACATTTAAATGTTCGTAAACTCTGAATGCATTAAATAAAGCACAATTGAAAAGGTATAATACTACTTTTTTTGACCATTTTATAGTTTTTCTAGATATAGGATAATAGCTGAGATATTGATCAGCTCGATCCACTCCTTTCATATGATGATTGCAGTCAATTACGCATTTTGGTTTTTGTATTGGACGATTGGTTTTGCTACAAATTTTTCCGGTATCAACTATTTCGGCATTATGAATAGTAGAAATCATTCTTATATCTTTACTTTTCGCTGTTTTCCATAATTGTAAAAGTATTTTCTTTTTCAGATTGTTGTATTTAAACTTTGCCCTGCACCAGAATATAATTTAAAACTAGAAATATAACCTGTAGTAGAATCGCATAGCATCCGGATAAGAATACCATACTTTGTAATTTTCGAAGGGTTATAAACTCTGAAATTCAGTCTTCCACGCCATGCCATCATGCCCTTATCAATGGAAATATTTTGCCCAGGTTTGAAATTTTCTTGGAATTTTTTTGAAAAAAAGTTTATTATGTGTTGAATTTTGAAGAGTCGGCCAGCATTGTCAGGAACATTATTATTATTAGAAAAATGTATAAATGCTAATATTTGTTTAAATCTATTACGCGCATGGTTTTAGCAAATATTGGTTTCAATCAAAGGATTTTTGGACCAATAATCGTTTATCCTTGATTTTTTTGTCAGTCCCATCAAAATTACTAGAGCAAACTGTGGTTTTTACGTTTGGTTCGCTGTATTGCGTTAATGTGTTTAGTGGTCGTAGCGGAACGCCAACCCAGTCCGGCCGCAGTCAGTAAATTTTCGCCGTTGTAGAAAAGCACTCGGTTACTCTGGTAACGCAAAACAAAAGGTTCTTTATTTCCAATATTAAAAGAAACGATAATTGATCATCCGACTCCATCCGGTTAATTCAGTTTTATCATACGCTAGTTCTTAGTTGGTAGTTATATTAATATGATTTTAACGAACACTGGTCCTTAGTTAATAGTTGTATTAATATGATTTTAACAAGCACTGGTCCTTAGTTGATAGTTGTATTAATATGATTTTTACAAACACTAGTCCTAAATTGATAATTATATTAATATGATCTTAACAAACACTAGTCCTTAGTTGATAATTATATTAATATGATCTTAACAAACACTAGTCCTTAGTTGATAATTATATTAATATGATCTTAACAAACACTAGTCCTTAGTTGATAGTTGTATTAATATGATTTTTGCAAACACTCGTCCTTAGTTAATAGTTGTATTAATATGATTTTTACAAACACTCGTCCTTAGTTAATAGTTGTATTAGTATGATTTTTACAAACACTCGTCCTTAGTTAATAGTTGTATTAATATGATTTTAACAAGCACTGGTCCTTAGTTGATAGTTGTATTAATATGATTTTAACAAACACTAGTCCTTAGTTGATAGTTGTATTAATATAATTTTTACAAACACTAGTCCTTAGTTAATAGTTGTATTAATATGATTTTAACAAACACTGGTCCTTAGTTAATAGTTGTATTAATATGATTTTAACAAGCACTGGTCCTTAGTTGATAGTTGTATTAATATGATTTTAACAAGCACTGGTCCTTAGTTGATAGTTGTATTAATATGATTTTAACAAACACTAGTCCTTAGTTAATAGTTTTATTAATATGATTTTTACAAACACTAGTCCTTAATTGATAATTATATTAATATGATATTAACAAACACTAGTCCTTAGTTGATAGTTGTATTAATATGATTTTTACAAACACTCGTCCTTAGTTAATAGTTGTATTAATATGATTTTTACAAACACTCGTCCTTAGTTAATAGTTGTATTAATATGATTTTAACAAACACTGGTCCTTAGTTAATAGTTGTATTAATATGATTTTAACAAACACTAGTCTTTAGTTAATAGTTGTATTAATATTTTTTACAAACACTAGTCCTTAGTTGATAATTATATTAATATGATCTTAAAAAACACTAGTCCTTAGTTAATAGTTGTATTAATATGATTTTAACAAACACTAGTCCTTAGTTAATAGTTGTATTAATATGATTTTTACAAACACTCGTCCTTAGTTAATAGTTCTATTAATATGATTTTAACAAGCACTGGTCCTTAGTTAATAGTTGTATTAATATTTTTTACAAACACTAGTCCTTAGTTGATAATTATATTAATATGATCTTAACAAACACTAGTCCTTAGTTGATAGTTGTATTAATATGATTTTTACAAACACTCGTCCTTAGTTAATAGTTGTATTAATATGATTTTTACACACACTCGTCCTTAGTTAATAGTTGTATTAATATGATTTTTACAAACACTGGTCCTTAGTTAATAGTTGTATTAATATGATTTTAACAAACACTGGTCCTTAGTTAATAGTTGTATTAATATGATTTTAACAAGCACTGGTCCTTAGTTAATAGTTGTATTAATATGATTTTAACAAGCACTGGTCCTTAGTTAATAGTTGTATTAATATGATTTTAACAAACACTGGTCCTTAGTTAATAGTTGTATTAATATGATTTTAACAAACACTGGTCCTTAGTTAATAGTTGTATTAATATTTTTTACAAACACTAGTCCTTAGTTGATAATTATATTAATATGATCTTAACAAACAGTAGTCCTTAGTTGATAGTTATATTAATATGATTTTTACAAACACTCGTCCTTAGTTAATAGTTGTATTAATATGATTTTAACAAACACTAGTCTTTAGTGAATAATTGTATTAATATTTTTTACAAACACTAGTCCTTAGTTGATAATTATATTAATATGATCTTAACAAACACTAGTCCTTAGTTGATAGTTGTATTAATATGATTTTAACAAACACTAGTCCTTAGTTAATAGTTGTATTAATATGATTTTTAAAAACACTAGTCCTAAATTGATAATTATATTAATATGATCTTAACAAACACTAGTCCTTAGTTGATAGTTATATTAATATGATTTTTACAAACACTCGTCCTTAGTTAATAGTTGTATTAATATGATTTTTACACACACTCGTCCTTAGTTAATAGTTGTATTAATATGATTTTAACAAGCACTGGTCCTTAGTTGATAGTTGTATTAATATGATTTTAACAAACACTAGTCCTTAGTTAATAGTTGTATTAATATGATTTTTACAAACACTAGTCCTTAATTGATAATTATATTAATATGATCTTAACAAACACTAGTCCCTAGTTGATAGTTGTATTAATATGATTTTTGCAAACACTAGTCCTTAGTTGATAATTATATTAATATGATCTTAAAAAACACTAGTCCTTAGTTAATGGTTGTATTAATATGATTTTAACAAACACTAGTCCTTAGTTAATAGTTGTATTAATATGATTTTAACAAGCACTGGTCCTTAGTTAATAGTTGTATTAATATTTTTTACAAACACTAGTCCTTAGTTGATAATTATATTAATATGATCTTAACAAACACTAGTCCTTAGTTGATAGTTGTATTAATATGATTTTTACACACACTCGTCCTTAGTTAATAGTTGTATTAATATGATTTTTACAAACACTCGTCCTTAGTTAATAGTTGTATTAATATGATTTTAACAAGCACTGGTCCTTAGTTGATAGTTGTATTAATATGATTTTAACAAACACTAGTCCTTAGTTAATAGTTGTATTAATATGATTTTTACAAACACTAGTCCTTAATTGATAATTATATTAATATGATCTTAACAAACACTAGTCCCTAGTTGATAGTTGTATTAATATGATTTTTGCAAACACTCGTCCTTAGTTAATAGTTGTATTAATACGATTTTTACAAACACTAGTCCTTAGTTAATAGTTGTATTAATATAATTTTAACAAACACTAGTCCTTAGTTGTTAGTTATATTAAGATGATTTTAAAATCGCGCACACAACGAATTCTAAAATATTAACTCAATTTTAACGCACGCCGTACACACCATATTTTACTACATTAACGGTTTTTTAACGTGCGCAGTACACAATATATTTTACAATATTAACGGTTTTTAACGTGCGCTGTACACTATGTATTTTACACAGAAATTCGCTTTAATTATGCCAAGAACCTGTCTATTCGCACCGTTGTCGCGATCCCTTGGGACATCCCATGAGAGATTTCTTATTGATTCTTCTCAAGCGCTGCACGTCTATATGGCATTCACCACCATTGTCCACTGCCTTTCAGCGATCCAATTCCAAAAACTACATCCGTGTCCCGATGACCATATTTGGTAGTTTTCTTTTTCGAATCGGTGTGCCACCGCGGAAGGTTTGCACGCACACACACAATAGTCCCCTTTTGTGCTCATCGCCTGTGTCGCCCAGCATGCGAACCATAGACTTTGTATCAAAATAAACATAAACGCATTCGCAGCTGGGGCGAGTTGTTCTGAACAGGGTTAACTGTTTATACGATCAGTGACTGTGTATGGCATTAATGCTGATCGTGTACATCGCATTTCCATGGTGGGATGTGTTTGTTCGACCAGCACTGTGTGACACGTTGGTGCTGATCGGTTCGCGCGTCGCTGGCGTCCGCTTATATTAATTGCCATGCACGTGTATGGGAAAAATACTTTTCCCTTGTGTGCTTGGACAACGCTTGGTAATTTACGCCGGTTACGTAATATGTACCGAGTTGTATTTTAGGGGCATTGCACTCGTACTTTTGGGCAGTGTTGGTTGCGGCGTTTGCAACCGGATTTGCCTTTGTGGTACATGGTGCCCTTCGCACTATTATGCTTGATGTAGGCAATGTCTGTTGTTGCTGATGTGCGGTTTCGTATCAGCAGACATTGTGCTCCACGGATTTTAGGTGGTTATTGGTATACCAATGCAGGTAAGTACCTGCTCTATTGAAAACAGGTTGCTCATGGAAGGTGTGTTACCTGGTGTATATTGACAGGTGAGCAGTGGGTTTCGCAAGAACCGCCACAAAACCACTTTTAGAGGTCGAGTATAGTGACATAAACCCATTTAGCAGTTTTTTTGTAAACTTTGAACTTATGGGAATTTTGTGCGTGATATTTGTTTGTTTCCGTAGCAATGAATTTAAATAAGTCATCTCCAATAAACATGTCGGCGAAATCTTCTATCTTATCTGTATTTTTAGGAAATACATTTGGCCCAAGTAAACCTTCGAAATCGTCATTATTTTTAGGTGGTTCAAAATCCGACAAGACATCCTCCATATCTTGATCGCTTTCTTCTGAATCACTCGGCAAGGGTAGCGTTCGATGATTTCTTGGCACTTCTATTTCTGAACCCTTTGAATATTCTGCACAATCTGGATTATCTTCTAAAATTATTGAGTCATCACTATCAAGAGGAATATCAGATAAATTATCTACGCATTCATCTATAAAAGCATCTTCTCTTTCGTCTGCCATTATCAAGGGATATGTTTAAGAAATATAAAAACAAAACGCGCACCAGTTTATTAGTCAAATAGATGAAATAGATCATGTAAGTATTTATGCCGCGGGCGTCTGCACGGACGCAGGTTTAGCACAACACCACTGATGTAGAGGACGACGCACTAATCGCACATGAAACGATGTCGAAAATATTGTTCACAAAAATCCCAGCACCGAGGAAAGTAAAGATCAAAACTCACTATATTGTTTCGGTGTAATTATTTTTTTATTTCGTATTTGATGTTGACATGGTGACACTGACATTACAATTAGATATTACCAATAGTATGATGAGGCCGACACTCTTTTCAAATGAATTTGTTTAAGTACAATACTAAGGCAGCGATCGCTCTGTGACACAGTAAGTTCAAAAATTCTTTCCGACGGTTCTCTGTAAACGTGTTATCGATTTCTTAAACTGGTAAATATCACTTAAATGTATTACAATACACTAGGTCTTTTGTTGTATAAACTAATGTAATGTATGTACTAATACGCTTTCTGATTATTCCATTCATCAAAAAAAAAAAAGTTTAAAAGAATCAGCTTAAAAGGTTTATTTGCAGTGCGACTCCATAAATTTGTAATTCCAAAGGTTATTTAATTCTATCAGATAGCAACGAACCGATGTAAAATGTATCCAACGAGACGATGTATTGTGTTAGACTTTTCTAATAGAATAGCGTACGTTAGCTCTCGACTCCTGACTCGCTCGGACCGCACACTCTCTGGATAAAAATCTGACTCATTATTGGATGTCTCTTTACAGACATCCAACGAAAACGAACCTAAGGGATTCGCCGACGAAGGGCGGCCAATGGCGAAGGTCAAAAACAAAAGGAAACAGGAAAAACTCATGTAGCAGATCGAATCTGCTGCTACATTTTTGGGCAAGATAAACTGATGCCATCCGCAAGGGATAGATTCTTTGATTGACGTGAGTCAATAAAACCCTTGCCGAAGGCAGGAATCTATCTTGGAATAATGAATCAAGCATTGGGTATGGCTGTTGCTAGATCATTTAAAATAAACATATTTCGGTGATGTATATTGTCTTAGGGATATGTTAATCCCGTTGAAGGTACTGTCAGGCGAAAGTATCCGCTTGAATGTTTACTTTGTGTAAACTAAAATTGGTGGTCATGACCGATGCTGGTGATCGTTCTGAGAAACGGCAACGGATCATAAAATCGGTCATGCTGAGATACAAGTAAATATGCGCGCCTGAAAACCCAATGTTTAATCTGATCTTCTTTACTGGTAGGAAAGATAGATCATAGACATGTCGTTGAAAATCTGGCTTGCAGATGTGCAAGCAACCCGAAATGATGCTAGGTCAATGAATGGGTACAAAGATAACACACGGAAAGATCAGCGTGTGTTGGTAGATATGTGCCATCCATTGTTCGGTCGCGGAAGCTCGTGGTGATGCTGAATTGATGTCATGGCAAGATGATAATCTTGCCATGAATTATGCTTGATGAGTGAAATTTGGTATTCGTTCGTTGCTAAGTCATTCTTCAATCTTAAAACAGATTCCATGGAGGCAAGTCGTGTCCTCCACGTAAACATTAAATAAATTAGAGTCGAGTCTGAGCCAGAGTGAACTGCACGCAAACTATCCAGTTGTCTTTCTTATAAAAACCTTTTAGTTGAACATTATTAAGTAAATCTTGCGAACAATGATATTTTATAAAATCATTTTTGTTAAACTTTGTTAATTGTATGTAACCTCTCTGTAAATGAACTATTCATGTATATTAATAAAAAGGGGCGCGTACCTGAATAAAACCACATCACTGTGATCTTTTGGTAGCTGTTTTCGCTCAGTGTTCGTGATCAGATAGTGTTCGGCGGAACACCCGTCAACCTAAAACCCAAAAACCGCCAAAGTACTGACCTTGTCAGCCGAAATACACGCAACCTTCGAACAATAATGCACCTGCGGTGGTATGTTTTTCGTTAGGGGCGTTTGCACGAACGCAGGTAGGACGAAAACACCACAACACTAAATAGCACCTTACGTTGTTCCACAAATCAAACGAAGAAAAACAAAATAAAACACTTAATGTTGGATATTTATTTATGTAAGAAGCAACTTTTTTATTTCTCGGTAGGAATGGTGAGGCCGACTCTCTTCACAAATGAATTTATTTAAATACATGACCAATGCAGTGATCACTCAGTTCGAAACACTTGTTAACAGTTTTCCGTAACGTATTATCAAATTTTTTTCACTATTATATGTCACTTAAGGGTATAACAATATACACGGTCTTTAGATGAGGACGACACTCTTTACAAATGAATTTAATCAGATAAAAATTACTACGTCAGCGATCACTCCGTGAAACAGTAAGTTAGCAATTACGGCCTCACTGACTACTAACATTCGACTCCGACTCCTGATGCGTGCGACAAGTTTGGTGTATAATATCTGACTAACCATTGGATGTCTCTTTACAGACATCCAACAAAAACGAACCTAAGGGATTCGCCGCCGAAGGCCAGCCAATGGAGAAAGTCAAAAAGAAAAAAAGGGAAACAGGAAAACTCATGTAGCACGTCAAATCTGCTGCTACATGTTTGGGAAAGATAAACTGCCGCCAGCTGCAAGGGATAGATTCTTGATTGACGTGAGTCAATAAAACCCTTGCCGAAGGCAGGAATCTATTTTGGGATAATGAATCCAGCATTGGGTATGGCCGTTGCTAGATCATTTAAAATAAACATATTTCGGTCATGTATGATTCGATGCATGTTGTCTTAGGGATATGTTAATCCCGTTGAAGGTACTGTCAGGCGAAAGTATCCGCTTGAATGTTTACTTTGCGTAAACTAAAATTGGTGGTCATGACCGATGCTGGTGATCGTTCTGAGAAACGGCAACGGATCATAAAATCGGTCATGCTGAGATACAAGCAAATATGCGCGCCTGAAAGGCCAATGTTTAATTTGATCTTCTCTACTTTAGGAAAGATAGATCATACAACATGCCGTCGAAAATCTGGCTTGCAGATGTGCAAGCAATCCGAAATGACTTCTAGGACAATGGATGGGTACAAAGATAACACACGGAAAGATTAGCGTGTGTTGGTGGATATGTGCCATCCATTGTTCGGTCGCGGAACCTCGGTTGATGAATTGATGTCATGGCAAGATGAAGTGACTTCCTTATCCATTATTGTTTTGATGAGTTGGTGGATCTTTCGAGCGGATACCTCGCCTCCATGCTTCACAAGCTCTGTCGGTATGCAGTCGACTCCAGAAGCCTTAGTGTTTTCCAATCGATTTATTGCGTCTACAATTTCGTTAAAAGAAGGCTCTGGGATCTGAAGCTCGGCTCTATGTACGTCTGGTCCGTTTACTTGTGGTTGATGAGTGCGGACTTTGAGCAGGTTTTCAAAGTACTGCTTCCATCTTGTCACGATATTGTTTGTTTCAGTGACAAGACAGCCATTTGTGTCTCGGATTATTTTGGCTCTCCCTTGGTAGCCATTTGTAATTGAATTTATGCCGGCATACATATCTGTAATATTCTTTGCTCTGCCATTTTCTAGGATTTATTCGATCCGAATCTTCTCCCATCCACGTTTTTTCCATTTGAAAAGTCTCATTGTCTCTTTCCGAACTGTCGCGTATCTGTCTGCGTTGACTTCATCATATCTTTGTAAGTGGGCCACTCTGAGGCGTTTACGTTCTTCGATCTTCGCCCTGCACTCATCAACAAACCAAGGTTTGGATTTAAATGTTTTCTTAAAATCGAATACCTTTGTGGGCTGTTTGTTTGATTGTGTCTCTGATCGATGTCCATTTAGTGTCCACACAATTGGCTTCTCCCTCCTCACTGCTCTCATTCTCTCGAATGCTAAATCTATTCGTTAGTTCGTCTTGGAAGGTGATCAGAGTCGCAATCTGCTCCTCTATATGATCTTACGTCAAGGATATTCGAGTGGTGTCTTTTGTCTATGGGGAAGTGGTCTATTTGGTTACGCGTTACATCGTCGGGTGATATTCATGTGGGTTTATAGATTTGCTTGTGTTTGAACATCGTGCTTTTCACTATCAGACTTTTTGACGCTGCGAACGTAATAATTCGAATTCCATTATTATTTGAAAGGTCGGTAGGCTTCCTTTACCTATAGTTGATTCGAAGATGTCTGCCTTTCCAATTTTTGCATTGATGTCCCCCAAGAGGATTTTAACATCGAATGATGAGATCCGAACGAAGACCTCTTCTTGGGCCTCCTAGAACATATTCTTCGTTTCTTCGTCGGAAGAAAAATCTGTTGGGCCGTATACGTTTATAGATACATAATTGTACCATGGGCCCTGTATTTTTAGCACCGACAACCTACATTCGGTCTGGAGAAAGTAAAAAGGACGCCGACTTGGCTAGGGAAATCTGATCACGGGAACTAACTTAAATGCTTTGATAATTTCCCCAGCGGTCGCAAGATTATGCAACCGCGTCGTTTGATCAGACTATGCCGTTGCTAATCGACATGATGCGATTTCCGGTGGAAATCTCATGGGTTAGCGAAATGGGGTTGCCGTATGGCAAAAAGGTAGCTAAACTCAATTATGCATTATCTGCATTGGATAATGAGTTTAGCTATGCGTCCGTTTAACATGATTTACAGGTGGAATAGCTTATAAGGGGAATGGGTAGAAATGACGCGCTGAAAGCGGGCGAAATAACGTTTGGAATTGTGGGTTGGTTCTCCATGTGGTATAGAGAACCCCCACAAATGCCCGTAAAGAATTTTTCCTACAACGGCATTCATACATGTATCAAGGCATCTCTGCATTAACGACCAAATCCCAATTTGTGTAAATATTCACACTAGAGTTCGACCCTGGTGTCGCCTTAGATGCCATACATAATTGACACAGATGGTATACACAACCGTTATTGTGTAACCATCTAAATTACTTTCCGAAGAATTGCATCTATTGATTCAGTTGTAGGTACTTCTCTCGGAAATACTTCTTTGTTTGAATCATCAAACAATCACCAACGGCGCGCTTAGCCGCCGGATTGGATTCAATAGCATAAACATATGCAAACAAAAGAATCCGATTCTCCCAGTCAGCAGAGATACGATATACGATCTCCATTATCTTAAACCCCTTTGGCATCTAATGAGTGGCTGCTATTTACTCAGCTGACCCTCATTACAGGACGATGCATTCGGTCGCTACTTCCTTTGTTCGGCATCCCTTGTCTAGGTTTCGTTCGCTTTGACCTGGGAGCGTTAGCAAACAGTCTGATCTCAACGATCGACTTCACGCACACCACTACAGGACCTCACCAGTGAGATCCTTTTTCCTCGTTTTCACCACGAGAGGAACACTTTCTCTCTCGGGGAAACTCATCCCATTAGCGAGTCGGCTTTGCACGAGCCGAATATCGCTGAGTTCAATGACATCCGCCGACCACGCAGATCCTGCCACTCCCGCCCTCCATATCGCTGCGGAGACGCGAACGCGTATCCAGTCGCTTTTCCTCCCCAGTTAATTGAATAGTCGGAATTATAGTGCGAAGTGTTTAGATAGTATG
This sequence comes from Microdon myrmicae, assembly GCA_963931805.1. Lineage (NCBI taxonomy): Eukaryota > Metazoa > Arthropoda > Insecta > Diptera > Syrphidae > Microdon > Microdon myrmicae. Next base: position 253,048,645 of record OZ007496.1, read on the forward strand.
TTAATGTTTGAACAATGGCCATGAGAATGCTTAAATTAATATTTTCGTAAGGTTCCAGGTGACATCTAATACGCGTGTACATTTGATTAATTACAATAGATATCTATCAACTAATTAAATAAAGAGAACATTTTGCCGACTAAAAATCATTCAGTGTTTTACTTTTCTTCTCATTTTATTTCTGGTGACTACCATGTGTGTTTATCTTTTTTTCTTTGGTGTTCACTGGCGGACCTTTTAGCGAAATGACGTTCGGTTTGGCGGAACCTTGCCCGAACAGCGGATTGTTAGTGGGACGAAGTAGAACTCGGACCCATGCCGGTGCCACGACTTCGCATCCCCACAGTATGATACTTTTATGAATGGCTTACTTACTTACCCAACTTGTATGCGGTATATTCGAGTCACATTACCAAAGAGATATTTTCTAAAACAAGGTGGGCCAGTTTAAACTGATTGTATTAAAATGGATACAACCATCCTCATTTTAATTCTTAATTAAAATTTTAGATTTTATACCACAGCGAAATTCGTTAAAATTATTTTTTTTATGTGTAATAGTCAATTTAAGTTGGAACGGTCTGTACTTACCTGCAACATGAAAACACCCTACGCGAATTACACTTCGATGAACAAACTGAATATCTGTTTTGAATGTTAGTGCGCCGCTTTATATTTAAACCATGTAAACGATTCCTAACTAAAGCTAGTATGACGCTCCTTATTTTTCACTTCGGTTACTAAATTATTTTCATTCTCCAGGAGTTAATCAACTTCAGATAAAATCCAAACTATTGGCTATACTCTCCAACTCTAAAGCAAATAAAACTAGTTGTTGCTGAATACTAAATGTAAACCCCTGAAATTTCAGGTAACGAATACTAATCCCCTTGCTGAAGTTGCCGCAAATGTCCTGGAAAGGGTTATTGACCACAGCAAAGGATGATTATCCTAAAGTTACTGGACTTTTAAACAAAGGCGCATTTTAATGACGTCGCATCCTCATGGCGATAGAATATGTTGAGTTTTATGGATCCTTTGTTGGTTCTTTTGTTTTAGATGAAGGAAGTCTTTGGGTGGCTGGCTACTGTTAAGGCTAATTTTTTAAATTTAATTATGTGGGAGGATTGCATTGCTTCCACGCTGATATATACAATTACCCTTGATGAACAAAAGTATTTTACGTGTGGCGGGGTTACTTCCAAAGGCAGGGCATAGGTTCTCTTATTGTTGCCAAAAATGAATCCCCTCAGTTTCAAGGCAACGGAAAACCTTTCCCATTTCGTCCTTTGTACATGAATAGCATTTCAGATGTCGAATAAAATGATGTCATCAATGCCACCTAATTACGTTTGCGGCTTTGTTTAATACCAAATTTATGCCTAAGCGTAACGCAAGTGACTTTTATGCACCTGAATGTACAGAAAAACCTTATTTGCTGGTGCAGAAAAAGGAAACCCAGACACATTATTTGTTGGAATTGCCCTCAAGAGGTCAGTAAAGTTAAGAGTATGTTTGGCACGAGAAATATCCCACCCACAACGGGTGTAATATTATATAATGGGGCATTTTTCTTTATTTTGTTTTTCCTATGAAGGCTTTTTATGCACTTAGATAGTATATCAGTCCTTTGGATCAATTCAATTTCACGCAAGGGCGCTTCAATTCAGTACTGGTATGGGAAAGCAGTTATTATGAATCCAATAAAATAATGCAAAACTGCGAATGGTTGTCTTGCAGAGTAATTTTGTGTGCTGAAACTACATTACAAATTCCAATAATAACAGGGACAGACGATATTTCAAAACATCCATAAGGATTTCAAAAGCAAAAAATCATCTGGAATTGATGCCATTCCAAACATTACCCGCAAATTGTTACCGCCAAAATCAATGACATTTTTTACTCACCAATTGAACAATACGGTCAACAATGTTTGGTATCCGAAGCATTGGAAACAAAAGCAGCCCAGCCTAGTCCGAAAAGAAGCAAAAGCAGGGTATCCGAAAAAGTAATAGATAAAGCAATCTAGTATAAGCCGATTTGGAGACAGTGGCAGTTAAGATCCAGATCGCCAGTTGATACTATTCATTCTGAAATAAAGGAAAGGATTAATATTTAGGTTCATAAACGTTCCTACGTTGGTTGTTGGGGTTTCCATGCCGTCGAGTGGTACCATTTGCGCATACGCAAAGGACCAGAGTCGTCATTGCAAACTTCTTTGCCTCCTTTTTCAAACAATCCTTTACTGAAGACAATTTTGTTTTTGATTTCTCTTATTTCAAATACTTACTTATGATTATTACTTACTTATGATTATTATTAGTCCATTTCATTCTCATTTCATTGATTTATCCATAATTAAGAATAAACTAACTCAATTTAAAGATGAATTTACTTCCGGTCTAGACGGTTTTTTGTTTTTGTTTTATCTTCACATTGATTAAGAATTCAATTACATGCGCCCGTTAATATACCTCGTACAATCCATAGTTCCCCGTTACTGCCATCCGATCAAAAGCACCGTGCCATCGTACTTAAGACTAAATGTTAAATTCTATTTTACAAATATTGTTTGGTGGTACACCCCCCCCCCCCCCCCCCCCCCGTCCTGGCGAGAAAATCATTGAAAGCAATAAAGTACATAACATATAAGATGTTTGAAGATTAATGAAACACATACATTACTAACAATTTGCTTTTTCATTAAAACTTGTATTTACATCTTTAAACTATACACCTACCTTACTAAACATTAAATAGTAAGTAGATACATCGCAAACAATTACCACATTTTCAAACTAAATTAAAATACAAACAGCTATAAAACAAAAACAGCTGGTGCACAAAGTTGCTTCCCCAGATCTCGATTTTGTTGTCGTCGGACCTTTCGACAGGGAACCGTCGAGGCTCCTAGATCCCCATATTCTGGGCGTTTTCTCTTCTTCCTTCCGTTTTTATTTCTTTTCCCCAATTTCCCCTTGTCTGGTTCCTTTGGAACTTCTAAACTAATTCAGGGTAAGGACAGCTTGCTGCGCTAATGATAAGGAGGCAGCAGCATAGCGAAAACCAGGGCACCCCCTCGCCGGCACCGTTGCCCCACCCTATCCCAAGAGGTCTGTTGCGGTTCCATTGAACGCCACTACTTACCTTCCCACCAAGTATTAAGAAACTGCTTCCTAAGGCACTAAAAACCCTGGAGAACATGTACTTACCTTTCCATTGTTTGCTCAAACTTTTGCCTAAAGTATCTAAACCTATAATTTTCGCTAATTCAATAGCATTAGCACCAAGAGACATTTTCCCCAAGGGCATGATTGCATGAAACGCATCATGTGCAAAAAGGCAATTCGGTCGTAACACCAAACCACTCACCACTGGCTGCGAAGGAAATCGAATTCTCGCTAATGTAAATACACATACGAGAGTTCGACTCTTTCAAGACGCCACCGACTGGTGCATGATCAGCATAAGTGCTGTACGCGGTTGCTGATCATGTAAACATCAGTTCATGATTATTGCCCAGCTGCAACCACTCCGCATAATGTTTCCCTTGTACGAAATTCGGATATCCACGGTTCGCATGCTGGGCGATACATGGTATGAGAGGCGTTTGCGATCATCGTGTGTGTGTTCCGAGCCCTTTACCGTGACCAATGTGTGGAGAATCATCCCCTATTGGTCACTAAAACGATGAATGAAATTTGGTATTCGTTCGTTGCTAAGTCATTCTTCAATCTTAAAACAGATTCCGTGGAGGTAAGTCGTGTCCTCCACGTAAACATTAAATAAATTAGAGTCGAGTCTGAGCCAGAGTGAAGTGCACGCAAACTATCCGGTTGTCTTTCTTATAAAAACCTTTTAGTTAAACATTATTAAGTAAATCGTGCGAACAATGATATTTTATAAAATCATTTTTGTTAAACTTTGTTAATTGTAACCTCTCTGTAAATGAACTATTCATGTATAAAATTTTAATAAAAAGGGGCGCGTACCTGAATAGAACCTTCGCTCAGTGTTCGTGATTAGATAGTGTTCGGCGGAACACCCGTCAACCTAAAACCTAAAAACCGCCAAAGTACTGACCTTGTCACCCGAAATACACGCAACCTTCGAACAATAGTGCACCTGTGGTGGTATGTTTTTCGCTAGGGGCGTTTGTACGAACGCAGGTAGGACGAAAACTCCACAACACTAAATAGCACCTTACGTTGTTCCACAAATCAAACGAAGAAAAACCAAATAAAACACTTAATGTTGGATATTTATTTATGTAAGAAGTAACTTTTTTATTTCTCGGTAGGAATGGTGAGGCCGACTCTCTTCACAAATGAATTTATTTAAATACATGACCAAGGCAGTGATCACTTAGTTCGAAACACTTGTTAACAGTTCTCCGTAACGTATTATCAAATTTTTACACTATTATATGTCACTTAATTTTTTTTTTTTTTTTTACATTTCTGTATTTATTGACCATAAATAATTTTTACAATAAGCAATACAGATAACTTATGATACCTTAGCTATAATTGTTTACATATACTTACTAGTACATTTTTCAAACAATATGATAAAAGTTATATATTGGTTATGGATTAAGATTTTAGTGGGTAGAGCTTCCTGGAAAAGGTCAGAAAACCAGGATATAGTTATTTACTTAACCTATGCTAAATTGCTTAACTTAACTTAACTTATCTTAACTTAGTCTAGTTACCTAATTATTATTGAAATAAGTTAGTGTGGTGTGGAAGGGAGTAGCATAGTGATCAATGGGTTAGTGAGGATATTGTCAGTCAGGGATGTGGGTTGGGGAACTAATTTCCGTTTGTTCGTTGAAACGCAAAATATTGGAGAAGGGTTGAATATTACTATATTTAAATTGGTGAGGTGAAAGCTCTGTATTGTGGTATACAATCTCATTAGAGTTATTAACCAATCTGCCAGAGGTGAAGAACGTTCTGATGTGGAGACAGTTCGGGTAGGCAGTTCGGTTATCTGACGGAGTCGATGTGAGCGCATTTATTATCGGGTTGGGATTATTGGGAAGATTTTCGATAAATTTGATGGACAGTTCGAGGAAGCGTCGATCTATACGTTCAATATTAGCGGCATAGTAGAGCGAACTACTGTTGTAATATTTGTGGGAGTTGGGATGTCTGTTGAGGCCAGTGATCAGTCTGAAGCATTTCCTTTCGAAGATGCGTAGCTTCTCCATTTGGGCGGGTGTGATATGGTACCATATCGGGCATGCATATGTGAGAGTGGGTCTGATTATCTGTTTGTAGATAAGTGATTTAACTTTGGGAGAGAGACCATTCGGCTTGTACATCACTTTTCTGCAGAGACTAAGTTGAATTGCGGCTTTGCGAATCGAGTTTTTGGTGTGGGCGGAGAAGGACAGATTGTTGGTGAAGGTTATTCCCAGGTACTTTAAGGTTTTGGAGGGTTTAATTATATTGTTATTTAACTTGATTCTGATTTTGTTATGGCAGCGTATGGTGTTGTTAGTACAATTCGCATTTCTGCCTTTAAACACTATGAGTTGAGTTTTGGCTGGGTTGAGTCGGATTTTCCACTTAGTAAAATATGCAGAGAGATTCGGGAGATAGCTGTTAATACAGTTTCTTGCCTCTTTGACAAACTTGTTGCTTGAATAAATTAAAGTGTCATCGGCATAATTCAGCATTACTGTATTAGGTGACAGTGGCTGCGGGGTGTCTGAAGTATAAAGGAGGTATAATAACGGTCCGAGAATGGAACCTTGAGGAACACCCGCGGTTATACTGTATGGTGTCGAAAGAGTTGAATTTATTTTCACCATGAACTTTCTATCAGAAAGGTAGGAAGCGAGAAGTTTTATGGTGTGGGTGTTTAATCCGAACATTGAATGTAGCTTATAGAGCAGTCCTGCAATCCAAACGCAATCGAATGCTTTTGCTATGTCGAGAGAGACGCATACTGTAGGGGATTGGTTTTGGAGATTCATTGTTACATCATGTGTCAGTTTTAGCAGAGCATGACAAGTTGAGTGTTGTGGACGAAAGCCAAATTGAGAATTCGGGATAAGGGAGTTGTCTCTAGCAAATGAGAGAAGATTTTTGTATATCTTACATTCCAAAACCTTACTAAGCGAATTTAGCTGTGATATGGGACGGAAGTTAGCCGGGTTGTTGGAAGAACCGGATTTACTAATAGGGACTATCACCGCTGTTTTCCAACATTTTGGGAAATGTGAAGCGTTTATTATGTGGTTGAGAAGAACGAGAATGGGGAGTAAGTTTTCCGGGTGAAGCCTTTTAAACAGAAGGTTAGGGATTCTATCCAAACCTGTAGATTTTTTATTGTTACGCGAAGTAATCAATTCAGATAATTCTGTAAAGCTTAGGAATGTGTCGGTTCCCATGGGATGTGACGCTTTATTGGTTTCGTTGAATTCAGTAATGAATGGTGGGAAGGATGGCTCAAGTGTGCCTGAGATGAATTCATTCACGGTGTTGTGGAAATTAGTGACTGGGAGGGAATCGTTTTGTTTATGAGTTTTACAGAAGTGTTCAGCGAGACAATTTGCTATATCAGTGTCCGATTGGGCGATGTTACTGTTAGTTGGTTGGATGAGATAGATATGTCACTTAAGGGTATAACAATATACACTGTCTTTGGATGAGGACGACACTCTTTACAAATGAATTTAATCAGATAAAAATTACTAGGTCAGCGATCACTCCGTGAAACAGTAAGTTAGCAATTACGGCCTCACTGACTACTAACATTCGACTCCGACTCCTGATGCGTGCGACAAGTTTGGTGTATAATATCTGACTAACCATTGGATGTCTCTTTACAGACATCCAACAAAAACGAACCTAAGGGATTCGCCGCCGAAGGCCAGCCAATGGAGAATGAGCGTTTTTAGCTGCTGTAAGAGCAGCTTCTGTATGCTCATCAAAGTAAAGATACTGATCAAACCAGATACCAAGGTATCTGACTACAGCTTTTACTTGTAGGGGAAGATTATTACGTCCTGCAATGGAATTTTGTTTACAATTCCGTTTTATATCCCTTTATGCACTGGACAGGAGCGTTCTGAAAAGGATAGATAGTGTTTTTAATTTCCAGTCGTCCATACAACGTTTGATTTTGTTAAAATCATCTTGCAGAAGTCTGTTGATGACATCAATTGTTTCTCCAGATCTGTAAACCACAATGTCGTCGGCATACGCAATTGCATGGTTGAGAGAAACCACTAGATCACTAGTGTAAATGTCAAATAAAATGGTAGAATTCACTGCTCCCGTTTTTGATGTGAAAAGTCTTGTTAGATTCATTTCACCACAAATTGTTTACCCATTATCATATCGTAGATAATGTATAATAAATATTTGGCCATACCTAGATTTGATAACTTATATACCAGCCCGTCTAACCGGCGTCGAAAGCCTTTTCAAAGTCAACCAATCAGGCGCCTGTGCATTGTCGCTTTGCCTTGTTCCACTGTATGTGGGAAACAAGTTTTGTCGCAGCATGAACTGTGTCATGTTGCGATCGGAAACCAAACTGATTGTTCGGAATAATACCATTTTGCTCACACCAGTTAATCAATGCATTATTTATAATTTTCTCGAATACCTTCCTGATGTTCGGTAGCAAACTAATCGAGTGAAGATTGGATGGATTGCTCATTTAACCCGATCGCCGAATTGAAAACACGTCCGCACTCGGTCACTGTGTATTGTTGTATCATGTCTAAATATATATTTTAATTCGAAAGTGGAGTATTAAAAGAATTAAGAAGACAAAATAAAAGAAAAGAAGCTAAAACAAAATAATAAACATATTTAGTAATTAAGCATAAAATGAATTCATGGACGTCAAGTAAATCATCATCATCGGCACTACAACCGGGAACCGGTCTTGGCCTTATTTAGCAAGTCCTGGAGCTTGTTAAATTTTCCATAATGATTTGTTTTTTTTCCGGACAAGGTCATTAGTCAACAACCGGGAACCGGTCTTGGCTTTATTTAGTAAGTCCTGAGGCTTGTTAAATTGTCCATGATAATTTGTTTTTCCGGGCAAGGTCATTAGTCTTGCGCCAGAATCAAGTAAATAAAACTGATTAATTAATTAAGTGTCAAAACATCGAAAAAACAATATTTAATTAATATCAAGTGAAGACAAAAATTTAAAAGAAAATGGACACAATAAAATTATTTCCTAAATTTCACATGGAATACTAATTGGTTTTGTAATTAAAAACAAAGGATAAAATCGCTTGTGGAGATTCCAACACCAGCCACGTGAGTACACCAAAAAACGTAATACATATATATATATATATATATATATATATATATATATATATAAATATATATATATATATATATATATGTATATATATATATATATATATATATATATATATATATATATATATTGTATTGTACAAAATAAATTGTTACAGCTTTAGGTGGCTAATATATTGGTGTCCTCGTCCGAAAACCAGTTTAACAGAAGGAAGAATTTGTCTGATGGCTAGGTACGCCCCGCGGTCTAAAGAATCACTTAAGAGAGTAAATAAGTAATACGAGTAATAGTCGCCAGAGTTCGCTGATGAATCCATGTAGAGGATTGTCATCATCAAAATTTGTCAATATTACCATTACAATGTACAAACAAGGTTTCATCAAATTTTTAATAGGGACTAACAAATAATAAATATTTAAACTCGTTTTTTGTTTTGAAAAAAAAAGGAAAAGAAAAAAGAAACGTGTAAAAATGAGCTGAAGAATGATGGGATAGCACGTCACTAATGTTTCCTAAATTTATTTCTTTATCTACTTATTTATTCACGCAAAAAAGTCCTTAGGATGCAAATTTGAATTTTAAGGTTCCCCTTACCAATTTATAAAGCCGTGGATGAATGCTAATGAAAGCTTTTTTGAGCCATTTCCGGTTGCGATTGCAGGGGACGATTCTCGCATACTTAATCCACAATTCTTTAAGAAATTCCTGCAGCTTTTGATTTTATTCTTCAATTTTTCGTTCTTTCATTTCACTTTATAATTTATAGTCACATCCCTGGACTTAGGTTCTATTAAAGATAATTACGAAAGAATACATCATGTCACTCAGACCGCTTTTTACACCTGTGCTCTGAAATGTGTCCTCCCATTCAGGGAGGGTAATAGATTTGTAATAAAGCAATCGCATTAAATCTTCTTATCTTTTTTTAACACCAAAAATGTGCTCGTATATTTTTGGCGTTTTTCGTTTTTGAGTCTCTTGTTTATTAGATTGACAGCCGCCTCCGTGAGCGGAAAGCGCTGTTAAATTTTGCTAGGAAAAATTAATTTATTTCTTCATGTAGTTAGGAGAATCAAATTTAATGGTTCAAAGAGCTTAAATTGCGCTTCCGCATTCATCTGATATTAATCTATTCTAGCTCGAAAGAACGTTCTAGATTCATATAAGAGAAGGAGAATTTAAAAATAGTACCATGAAATACTGAGTTTTGGGATTGTATAGGGAAACTTCCCTCGATTCCTCTGTATGTTTCACAAGCTGATTTCAAATCATCGGTCACATATTTCTTACTACCAGACTCTAGCTTTCTACGGTTAATAGAGTGACCATTGAAATCATTGGCAGTGGTCTTTTAAGTGAAGATGAGAATGTCAGGAGTGGCAATTAAACCAAAGCTGACAGAACATAGACTCATAACTGTGGGCAGTAAAACTTGTGTTCTTTCAAGGATAAAGTTTTACGAGTGGTCTTTGTTCAAAGTTTGTTGTGTGTTTTCGTATTTTTTTATAGCTTAACTTTTAATAGCTTCCCACTCGGATTGTTGAATAAAACGCTGGTTAGTATAAGGATCCTGAAGATAGGTTCTGGGTGGATACTAAAAGAATTTAAAAGAAGAAGTACGAGTAAGTGTCAGGATAATAATGTTAATCGGAAAACCGTCTGGTGAAACGATATTCTGTACAAATTTTTCCACAAATTGTACTTTAAACGGTTGTGGCAGTATATTCCTGCTTTAAAATTTAGTGGCTGAGAGAGAGAATACCTTCTTTCCATGTAAATTCACAATTATGACTAATATCACCCCTTCAAATTAATTACAACTTATCCCCGAAGTATAAGCAAGTCTGCCGTGTACAAGAAGCTGCTGTATGTGTAGGATGACGATTTTTGGAAATCGTTTAGGAAAATGGGATGATGGATGGGATGTGTATATTGGGAGATGAGATGTGTATATTGTATGGGAACGTGGGATGATGGATGGGATAGGTATATTGGGCGATGGGAGGATGGTAGGGCTTCGGGAGCACTACACTATTCACTCTTATATTAGCCGCACTTATTATGTTTACTAATCACGGTTATACTTATAATCCTCACTCTTATACTATTCACTCTTATGCCATTCACCCTTATACCGTACACTTATATACTATCCACCTTTATGCTATTTACTTGTGTACTATTAGTTCGTATACCATTCACTTTGGTTCCATGAAATTGTACACTTTTCACTATTATACTATTTTTACTTATTTTAATTAACTATAATAGTATTGGCCATTTTAATAAACATTATTATGGCTTCTACTTGCTAATGAAAAAACTACATGTAAAGTCGTTTTTTTAGTTGGGACCCAAACAGTTTGTTTTCCACTGGTTAGCGACACGCACCTCATGACTTCTAAGCCACGATCGACTGATCCTCATGTGCCAGCGATAGTATAATTATAATGTTATGGGACCGTATACGTAAAAAAGTAAGTACCAGAGCGATTTAAGACTATACACCCATGGTCTTATACCATTCACTTGTGTGCTATAAAGTCTCATACTTTTATATGGCGAACTCCAATACCGTACATTTGTATACTGCAAACTTTTACGCTGAAAACTTTTACGCTGAAAACTTTTATGTTGCAAACTTTTACATTGCAAACTCTGGAATCTATTATACGGTTGTACTGCCGACTATTATACTTTAAACTCTTACTATAATAACTAAAATTTTGCAAATAGTTTATACTGAAAACTATTACACTGCAATCTATTATATTGCAAACTATTATACTTCAGACGTTTATACTACGCACCTGTGGCGGTTTCACCAAACCCCACTGTTACTTACCTGAAGAACCCCCATAACTATGACCCAACCTTATAAGTTCCGCTAATGCAATAGCATTAGCACCTTAAGGGGGTATTCTGGTCTAGAAAAAAAAGCAATCAATATTTTTACTATTCATTTGTTTATAGGATGTTTATTAATATTTCAAGAATACAGTAAAAAAAATTGAAAGAAAACAATTCAAAAAGTTAGCAGCTGATGAAGTGGGGGCACGTGACCATACCCACGATTCAACCCTCCTAGCAATCTGAAAAAAAAGGTTATTAATTTACATAAATGCCTCTATCGTTGGAACTAAAAAAAGTTGAGAAAAAACAATTTTTTTTTTAACAAAATGGCGACTACTTGAAAAAAAAATTTCTTTTGTACCACTTTTTTTTAGTTTTTCGAATTTTTTAAAAATAGTTAACATTGAAATTTGAGGATGAGCATAGTTCATGCAATAGAAACGCCTATAAAGAAGACATATACTAAATTTGAGGTGAATCGATTCAGTAGAACTTGAAAAATCATGGGTATTGTTTTAAAAAAGACAGTTTCGAGAAAAACGCATTTAAAAATTTCGGGGTATAGTAGCTTCAAGTGACATCATATTGCTAAAGCAGCTGTAACTTCGCCAATTATTAGAATTGTAAAATTTCCTTTAGACAGCATATTCTTAAAAATATTAACTATAAGAAAATATAAAGAGAAAAAATCGATTTTTTCAAAATTCTAGACCAGAATTCCCCCCCTAAAAGTCCCTGTAAAAGAATCCTTACCTTTCATGCATCTCTTCGCATATAAATTCCCTACAAGAATTCTTTCAGGAGCATAAAACCAAAACCTATTTGGTACCTTCGGTTGCCAGGCAAATTCCAACCTTCCCACACCTGCACCGCAATCTCCCCGTAGCAAAAACGTTTACTTCCCAAGGATAATTAATGCTTTCACTGCATTATCTGGAAATTCCTGTAAAGAATTTTTCCTACAAGGGCATTCATACATGTATCAATGCATCTCTGCATTAGCGACCAAGAACCTGTTACGGCTCCAACGCCGTGCTTCCTCTTTCGAGGGAAGAGCGTGGAGGTTATTATATTTATTAAAGAATTTAAGTGTTCTTTATTAATATGTTATTAATAATAATAAAAGATCTCTTTTATTTAAATATTTGTTTTATTTATTTTTATTTTATCGAACTCAGCTATCTCAAGCTGAGCTCTCTTCTTTCTACTTTTTTCATATAAATTTACTTGTTTATATAGAACATTTTGTTCTAACTGACTGTGGCGTATAAACTGAACAAAACAATCTAGAAGTCTCTGTGACTTAGAATTTTGAATAAACTTTGAACGAAAATCAAAGTGGCCATGTTTTGAAATGAAAAATGTGCTTGTTATGGAAAGGGGCATATTTATGAAATGTGCTGTAAGTGACTGGATATAGAATATTGTGTCTGTTTATTTATGAAATGTGCTGTAAGTGACTGGATATAGAATATTGTGTCTGTTTATTTATGAATTGTATTAACTGAGAATGTAAGATATGTGCGGATGTAGTTTTAAGGGTTGTGTTTGAAAGGACATGAGTTAGTGTTAAAGCGAATAAGGGTAGTATTCTGGAATACAACAAACCGAATTCCCAATTAGTGTAGATATTCACACTAGTGTTCGACTCCAAAGATGCCGGGCACAATTGACACAGATGGCATACACAACCGTCATTGCGTAACCATCTTAATTACTGTCCAAAGACTTGCAACTATTTATTCAGCTGCAAGCACTTTTCTCGGAAATACTTTTTTGTTTGAATTTTCAAACAATCACCAACGTTGCGCTTAGCCGCCGAATTGGATTCAATAGCATAAATATATGCAAACAAAAGAATCCGATTCTCCGAGTCGGCAGAGATACGATATACGATCTCCATTATCTTAAACCCCTTTGGCATCTAATGAGTGGCTGCTATTTACTCAGCTAACCCTCATTACCGGACGATGCACTGGGTCGCTACTTCCCTTGTTCGGCATCCCTTGTCTAGGTTTCGTTCGCTTTGACCTACGAGCGTTAGCACGAAGTCTGATCTCAACGATCGACTTCACGCACACCTCACCTCACCAGTGAGATCCGCATTCCTCGTTTTCACCATGAAAGGAACACTTTCTATCTCGGGGAAACTCGCCACATTAGCGAGTCGGCTCTGTACGAACGAACAGTGTCTGCAAATTATAAAAATTTTATTTAAAAAAAAAGTTGTCAAATCCCTATTGGAAAAGCCGATATAAAAACAGTGCGCAGTAATTAGAAACATGTGAATTCACAAATAAACCTTCATTCGAATTATTGTCGCGGCATCATGTGTACTTGGATGCCAACACAATATGTAGTCAACGTATAGATTAATAAAGAGAACTTTAAATATTTTTAGTGTTTCATTTAACTTGTCGCCTTCGGACGCTGAGTCGAGATGCCTGGTTGCTTTTCTTTTCTTTCGGTTGAACAGTGCGTTTTCTTTCGTTGTGTTGCTTGCTCTTAGAGAACGATCAGCAGCGGAACAGTGTTGAGGAGTTGTGGGGACGAGGTAGAACCCTCGCCCATGCTGGCATCACGACTTCTTCCCCACAAACCTATATAGTACAAGCTGGTACACTACAAACTCTTATACTGTCATGTGCATACAGTATATATGATTCTTTTCCACGAGTAATTCTTCTCCTTTTACCTGTTATAGTATTCATTGCTATGATATTTATTGTTATACTAATTATACTAATGATACACTGTTTTACTGATATACGTGTATGTTTATATCATATACTATTATTCCTCTACATCTGACTCGCTGAGTTTTGGCAGGTCAAATCTGTTTTTTTTTTCGAACAGCCCGCTAGCAACCATTAACGTTATGGTTGTAAGAAATTGATTCTAAAAAGTTTGTGGGTTCATAAAAAAAGTTATAGTTTTCATGCAGAGATATAAAAGAGTAAGTCTTCTTATATATTAATATACTCAATATATACTTTCATTATCTTAATTAATAAAAGTTTATCCACGCCGCCAGGCATAACAAAAATATTATAATGTACTATTTAGAGTGCTTATTATTATTATTATTACTTATTGGCCTGTAGGAACCCGGAAGTTCATGACCTCACCGACTCGACTTCGCCATCGTTCCCTGTCCCGGGCACTCTCCTTCCACGCTTGACCATTCGATCCGACCTCTTCAAGGTCAAACCTAATATTGTCCTCCCATCTCCGTCGCGGCCGTCCTACCGGTCTCTTTCCCGTTGGCTTACCGTCAAGAATTCTATGCACGGTCCTATCGTTGCTTATTCGCGCCCCATGTCCGGCCCATCTTAATCTTCGCGACTTGATTACTCTCACTATTGTAGGTTTGCGATATAGCTCTTCCAATTCGTGGTTATGGAGTTTCCTCCATTGTACTGCCTCCTCATCATATTTACCACCAAAGATACCCCTCAAAACTTTATTTTTTTTTTCTATTCTAACTCACCCTTTGTTTGCGTTCATGCAAATTTGAATGAGGGCGGCATATTTTTTCGCGATTCCCAGCTCAACCACAATATGATAGAGTCTTTGCCTTGCGACTGAGTCGTAGGCTTTTTTGAAGTCAACGGACAGTTGGTGAACCGTCTCTCCGTATTCTCACTTCTTTTCCAGCAGTTGCCTTATTGTGAACATTTGGTCGCTTATTGACCGGTTCCTACGGAATCCACATTGGTAGTCTCCCAGTGTCTCTTCTGCGTACGGTGTGATCCTCGCCAGAATTTGTTATTATTTTGTATGTGGTTGGGAGCAATGATATTCCTCTGTAGTTTTCGTAGTCAGATCTGTCGCCTTTTTTGAAAATGGGAACGACTATTGAGGTTTTCCATTCTTCCGGAGTGACTTCCTTAATCCATATTGTTTGGATGAGCTGGTTGCCTCTCCTCCATGCTTCACAAGCTCTGCCGGTATGGAATCGACTTCGGGGGCTTTCTTGTTGTTTTAATCGATTTAGAGTGCTTATGGGGAGCCAATAAATAAATAGAGATTTTGAGTGATCCCAGCAATAACTGGATTGTCCCAGTGAGCAATGTATAACATATCCCCTTAGAAAAAAAAAAAAAAAAAACAGTTTATCTAAGATTATTGTGATGCTACTTTTATCTACGTAGGGCTCGGAGTAAATAAATGTTTTTTTTTTGATTCGATTGAATAACGCATTTATTGTACAATAATTTAACAAATGTTGACTTAGGACTAAAATGCTAAATCCTATTTTACAATCTTTTCTTATTCTTAAAATAATTTACTGGCTCTACACGAGCACTCTAAATTACACGATACAATTTTGTGTAATGCCTTTCGGCGTACAATAATATTTTTATATTTTTATATTTTTATATATTTTCTATTACCCGAATATTTTAGAAGACGAAGTTCTCTCTGCATTTTTTTTTTTTTTTTTTTTTAAATAATATAAGGTAAAAAAGTTTACAAAAAAAAAAAATTAATAACAAAAAAACAAAAAATGTTAACATAAAGAAATTTTAAAACGAAAAGGAATCTAAATGAAAAATGGAAATAAAAAGGAAGAATAAATAAATATGAAAAGGGAAATGAGGAATGGGAAGGGAAGCCGTAGCGTCTGGAGATCTTACTATATTTGGGGATATTAAATCCTTTCTTCATTGTCAATCCACCACCAGTTGGGATGGGATCGGTCATTTATAGATTTATCTCGTACGCCTATTGCCATGATAAATCGCAAGTGAACTGCAGCATTTGATATATCACTGTTATAAAGAATCCGTTTGTCCCTGGCACCACGAAAAGCGTGGTAAATAATAGGGACTCCGGGCTTGTTTTGGATAAGACCTTTTCTATCCAATAGAGGGAACGCTTCTGGTGGGATAAACCCATTTTGGAGTGTATTCTCCAGGTATATGTCATTGGGGTAGTATGCTCCCGAGATAAGATTATTTTCGCTGCACATTGCCCTTGCAGTGTGACCACGAATAATTTTGATAATGAAATTGTCTATCCTATTCAGTCGTGATTTTTCATACAGTGTCTTATTAGGATAGAATTTCCTGTATTGAGACTCAGATGTTCTATGTAACCCGAGGCAGGAACGCAAGCACTGCCTCTCGACCATGCGAAACTTTTCCATGTAGGATGGGGAATCGTTGAACCATACCGGGCAACCATACAGTAATATTGGACGAATAAATGCTGAGTAGGAAATTATTTTAACTTTGTGATCTAGAAGACTATTTCGAAACAGACTTCTTGTCATTGCATATGCACTTTTAGCTGCAGAGAGGGCAGCTGCTATGTGCTTATCAAAGTATAGGTATTGGTCCATCCAGATACCAAGGTACCTGACAACAGTTTTCATTTGCAGCGGAAGATTATTGCTTCCTACAATGGAAACGTTTTTCCAATTATGCCTTGTATCTCTTGAAGCTGTAGAAAGAGGTGTTCTGAAAAGGATGGTTTCTGTTTTTTGGAAGTTAATTTTCAATTTTCAATCGTCACAAAAGCGTTTGATTTTATTGAAGTCTTCTTGAAGAAGTCTGTTAATGGCATCGATTTTTTTTTCTGATCTGTACACTACAATATCGTCGGCATATGCAACAGCATGATTAAGAAATCCAACTAGATCACTAGTATAAATATTGAAGAGAATGGGAGAATTCACGGCTCCCTGCTGTAAGCCATTTTTAATATGGAAAGTTTTATTGGAGATTTTGTCCCCACATTTTACCACAAATTGCTTATCCATTATCATATCGTAAATGATGTATAACAGATATTCGGGCAAACCTAGATTTGATAGCTTATATACAAGTCCTTCTAACCATACGGTATCGAAGGCCTTTTCAACGTCAACCAAACATACGCCTGTGCATTGTCGTTTTGCCTTGTTCCACTGTATATCGGAAACAAGTTTTGTAGCTGCATGAACTGTGTCGTGCCCCGCTCTAAAGCCAAACTGGTTGTTCGGAATGATGTCGTTTTCATCACACCAGTTTATCAATGCCCTATTTATGATTTTCTCGAATATTTTGCTAATGTTTGAAAGAAGACTAATCGAGCGAATGTTAGCGGGATTGCTCCTGTGCTTGCCCTTTTTGGGGATGGGATGGACTACTGCTATTTTCCAACGTCTTGGAAAGTATGCATTATTTAGAGCGTTATTGAACAAGGTAGTGTAAATTTTCACCGCTTCCGGAGGCAGATGTTTAAGAACTGTATTGGGAATACCATCTGTTCCAGAGGATTTCTTGTTTTTAATGGATCTAAGGATGTCCATGAGTTCATTCTTATTCACAAATATATTTGTGTGCAAATTTCTAAGCGGCGCATCCGGTCTATTGTTTTCACTGAAGGTGGTGAAACTTTTGTTTTCGGAATGCCAACTTTGCCGTTCATTGTGCAGCGAAATATGGTTTTGGATAGCTCTGTTTTCGATATCGAGGTTAGAATGAATGGATTCATTCACTTTGTGTACTGCCTCGAAACAGGCGCCAATGGAGTTCGCTTTCTCTTGCGGATCCTCGACTACTATTAGTTCTTCGTTGGAGTTGATGTGTTCCGGGGTGAGTCCCGCGTTCTGCAATATTTGACAATTCTCGGGAGTCCTCGGGACTCGAAGGCAGGGAATGTCATTATGATCTATTCTTCTAAATACTTTATTTATTTGCGGAAACATATTCCCACCACTGGTTTTAATGGAGAGAATGTTACGTTTCCATTCTTCATTAATTACTGATCTGTAGTTGTCACGGATCAGCTTTTGAACGTTTTTAATCAATGACTTAATTGTCTTTATTTCTTGGCTATAAGGATCGCTGAACTGTCTGTAGAGCAGTTTGAGCTGGGAGAGCAGAGCGCTTTTTTGTCTATAAAGGGCATCAATAGTTGAGTTTCTATATCTATTAAAATTCTCCTCTATGTGCGCCGCTTTTGGAATGAAACGGTGCGTTGTTTTGATGACAATGTTGTCCATCGTTGAGAGATAATGATCTATTTCCTCATTTCGAAGGTTTCTATTAGTTGGAGGGTCTACGCCATTAGAGCATGGCTTCACATCAGTGAATTTTAAACTGTCAATTTTGGCAGTTTGTAGTTCTGAGAGGAGTTCTTCCGAGGAAAAAGAAGGATCAACTCCTTTAAGTAACATGGAGATAGTTTTCTCCGATTTAGGTGTGTACGTGAAGTACTCTCTACGTGCTTCCCTTAGAGCAGATTTTATGATAATCATCTAAACTATCACATAAAAAACTTATTTTATTATTATTTAAATTCTTCGTTTTAAAATTTCTACATGTTAACTTACCCAATTTAATTAGGTCCTTAGCTTCCATAAAACTAACTATGATGGGAGGCACTTTCTCCTTCTTATTGGCTGCGGCTTGTTGTTTTTCCAGCAGTTGTTGCTGCTGCTGTTGCTGTTGCTTCTGCTGCTGTTGTTGTTTCTCCTCTTGCTGTTGAATATTGCTTTCCGATAAGGCTTCTTTGATTTGTCGATCCACATCGTTCTTCTTTTTGGAGAGCTCCTCTTTCTTTTTGTATAGCTCCGCAATAAATTGAGCACGTTCGACATCTTTGTCACTCATTTCAGTATTGCTGGTTTTGTGGTCTTCAGTTGCCAGTTCTTTAAATTTATTCCCTTCTCCGGAATAATGTGGCTTGTCAGGAGTGGTCATTCCTTCTCTGCGAGTTTTTTCTTTGTTGGTTGGGTTAGCTTTATGCCGTTTGGCAAGGAGGTTTGGCTGGGCTTTGGGCCTCCTCTTTGAAATTACTTTTCTTTTTTCTATTATTTATTTCGACCGTTAATTCAATTGTTTTATTTGTGAAGCAGCATGCAGAGAACATCTGCTTTCACACGCATACACACTAACACACGCACAGTTTTTTATTGGCCGTTCGGTATATACACAGCGGTAGACACGTCAGCACACACGTTTACGCGACAATATTGTAAATTTGTGTGGACGACCGGCGAACGATGTGTTTTCAACGAGAGTTTTAGACGAGCACTTGGCGCATTGTCGTTTTATTCAAGTTACACCCTATTTTTGGGTTTAATTAATATTTATTATATCTTTTACGCGCACCTTGCACAACACTTTGGCTACGAGTTCAATGACTATACAGCCGTTCTCAGTGATGGCCACACTTTCACACACAGGTGCACACTAGAAAGACGCGGGATGGAACGATAGAACGATCCGTATCCTTCGAACGTTAGCTGAGTTATGGTAAATAAATGTTTCACAACACGAATGACTTTGACATCCCAAATCGCGTATACATCATCATCATCGGCACTACAACCGGGAACCGGTCTTGGCCTTATTTAGCAAGTCCTGAGGCTTGTTAAATTTTCCATAATGACATGTTTTGTTTTTTTCCGGCAAGGTCATTAGTCTTGCGCCAGAGGCTCCCCGGCGGTGAGTTGAACCCCGGTGTCCCGCATGACAGGCGGGTATACTGTGTGTAAAAAAAAAAAACGATCGGATGGGCTATACGCCATTCGAAAGAGCGGACAATTCTAAGAAAAAAATTATCCGTAACATTTTTCGAATAAGCTCTTAGTTTGGTGCTCGTTGGTTGGCTTACTGAATATTCCCGTGTTTACATATTCACTGAGAGCGTTCACTCTTGATGCCTGTCAAACAGGTAATAAAAAACGTTGTGTCCTCAAGCTTGAAACTAAATCTTTCTAAGTCAGAATGTCAGTCATTATATTAATAACTGCCGCCATCTATGTGTCAGGCCAATTAATTCTGGCGCTACTCTCGTATAGCTTCTCATCCATAAATTGTTAACTTAATCAACAAAAAAAAAAAGGAATAATAATAAAATTGAAAATACAAAGCCATTTTTAAAAAGTAAAAAGATTAATATTTACAAAGATTAATATTTAAAAAATGTTTGTTTTATAAAAATGTAAAATCCGCCAGAAATATGGAAGATGACTACTTTTAGGCATAGACGTATTCAGACTAACCGGAAAAATTAAACCAATTGGTTAAATGACTATTTCTGTTACAATGCTCACTCCCACCGACCTACACGCATTTCCCATTTGTTTATCCTTTAAAATCATGAAGATATTAAAATCAAATTCAATTCAATGAAAAAAAAAACCCCTGTTTTTTAATACTAGTCGGCGGAATACAAATGAATATAAACACAACAAAATATATAAAAAACCCTTAATGTGAGAGCATGCGTTCATTCATTTGAATAAAAAATACTCCGGGGGAAAAGCAGATGCTGGATGCATGTGACCCTTATCTCCAATCGCAAACTCTAGAGCGTACAAATCCCTATCAACATCAACATCCTATACGGAAAGGGTTTCCATTTACATTTTAATTAACATTCATAAAAGTTTTTAAAATCTGTTGAGTGGCACTATCGAGGGATGTGCCAACATTCGTTTGCAGCTTTTCGTGGTACAATACGCCTGGATGGGTAATCTTAAAAGGGATGTGCGGTGCTAGAGAGCCGCATGAACTAAGGATGCATGAAGCGTATCTTGATCCAATTACTTCCGATCACAAATGTTAACGGATGCGAAACGTAATCTTGCAAATTTATTACACAAGTGCCACTTGTATCTTCACTAGTTCGGCTGTTGCCTATTGAACCCACACTTTCGCGGTAATCGTGAATTCGCATCCATTCAATGGATTATAGTACATCACACTCGCCGGCAAGCTGAAAGGGCTGTAATTGCTTTTCGTGGTATCTAAGTAAGCCAGTAAAAAATGCAAATGCTGACAAAATGCCATTAAATCGAATGCAACTGTGTGGGAATTTATGAGTGTAAGCTCTTTTTTTGTTTGCTGTCCTCGTACTGCCCCCTTGTAGTTTATAAATTGATGACATTGATAGGAATACTCATGTGGTGTTAATGCAATTGTAGTGTTTCCTAATTCAAACTATGTTTGACTAGATGCCTACTTTGTATTTATATTATGCGCATATAAAAGGAATGTTTTAATATCCTTATATACTAAAGCCGGTGGTGTCAGCAGCGTAGAGCCGGGAAGCGAAATTAATTGAAAAATTTGAATTGTACGTACAGGGAATGTTTAAACAGAACACTCCACATTGGTGGGGTTCGGTTGAAGAAAGATTTCCTTTATTCATTGGTGCATTTGAATATGAATAAATGCTCGTTTGCGGGTGGTTTCATCCAATGAAAATTCGAAAACATCATGCTGTTACGTGACGTTCGGCAATCCGCCGCCCCCATCATTTATTTGTTTTAATATAATTTAATTTTAATATAATGTTATGGTAAGGTGGTGGAGTGGTGTAAGTGTGCGGACACACCCCAGTTCGAGTGTGGATCGTGCAGCTCTTCGAGTTCGAATTCGGTTTGCGAGGTGGACGTCGATGGAGAGTGAGAGAGGGAAACAGCAGGATACTTAAATTCGGTTTTTTGTTGATTCCGTTGCCGACGGTTTTTGAAAACGCAGGATACTTAAGACAGTTGTTGTTGAGTGCAGTTCGTGAACAGAAAAAGTTGAAAAAGAAAGGAAAAAGTAGAGGAATATGACGGTTTCTTTTTTGTTCCGTTGTGGTTACCAAGAAAAAAGACAAGAGAGGCGCGTTTTTGCTTTCTTTTTGCAAAAAGTTTTGTCAATTAAAAATTAATAAAGTTAAGCGAATCAAACTGTTATCTTGTTCTTTGTTCGTTTTTGGACTGCGGAAAAGATTGGAACCGAGTGCCAGTGAATCTTGGCTCGGCAGCCGTTTACACATTCTTTACATCTGCGTAACCTGTGATGTGGATAAAACCAGGTAAACCATAAATATATAACCGTCCATCCACAGGAATTAAAAGAATATCCGATGACTGTTGGGAGCCGTTAAGTGTGAACGCCGACCCTACGCTACAACGGTTTCGTTACACTTAAATTGGGTTTACCTCTAGATAACACAATAGTAGAAGAAAAACAGTCGATTGTCAAGTTCGAGTTCGCGTTAGCAGTAAAAAAAAAAGGAAAAAAAGGGAAAAGGAAGAAACTGCAACGTCCCGCTTGAGGAAAAGAAAAAATGTGGAATAATCATCATCACCTCTAACTGATAGACAAGCAGCACTCTAGTTGATTCGGGCCATTTCTGCCACCCACCCCGGGTCCTGGAACCAAATACAGATTGATACACGCCTTTGTTAATTTCCTGGAGCAGGAATCACAGCCGCACGTTTTGCTCGGAGGTGTGAGCAATTGAAGACCACAGCCAAAGAATATTTCCGAACGAGTCTCCTGAACATCAGGTAATTTATTTACATATATATCAAATTTTCTGTGGCAAATACATCACAATGCCATATAAAACGGAGAGTCTCATACTGTTTAAACAGTTTTGCTTTGTAAATTGCGTTTAAGTTGAATGTTGAGCTGAGAATTGTACCGGGTGCGCAAACGTCTTATGAAGCGATAACCACACTAAACCACCAAAAAAACGTAAGCAACGTATTGTTAATTGTCACCAAAATATATAGTATAAAATTACTATTCATATACTGTTTAAACAGTGTTGCTTTGTAAACTGCGTTTGAAGAAAGAATACACGACGTTTCAAATGATAATGGAATTCGAATTATCACGTTCGCAGCGTCAGAAGAGCTGTTACTGAGAAGCACGATGTTCAAGCTAAAGCAAATTCATAAAGCTACATGGATATCTTCTAAACTAATTCAGGGTAAGGACAGCTTGCTGCGCCAATGATAAGCAGCAGCATAGCGAAAACCAGGGCACCCGCTCGTCGGCACCGTTGCCCCACCTTACCCCAAGAGGTCTGTGGCGGTTCCATTGAACGCCACTACTTACCTTCCCACCAAGTATTAAGAAACTGCTTCCTAAGGCACTAAAAACCCTGGAGAACATGTACTTACCTTTCCATTGTTTGGTCAAACTTTTGCCTAAAGTATCTAAACCTATAATTTTCGCTGATTCAATAGCATTAGCACCAAGAGACATTTTCCCCAAGGGCATGATTGCATGAAACGCATCATGTGCCTAAGAAGCAATACGGTCGTAACACCAAATAACCGATATAAACCCCAATCATATCGGCGCCCATATCCCTTCTCGAATCCTACAGCACACAAGCAGGAGATATTCTTTCCTTTACTTTTTGTTGCAAGCACATCGGTTGCTAAACCGATCGACAAGACGCAATAGCATATCTCACCACTGGCTGCGAAGGAAATCGAATTCTCGCTAATGTAAATACACATACGAGAGTTCGACCCTTTCAAGACGCCACCGGCTGGTGCATGATCAGCATAAGTGCTGTACGCGGCTGCTGATCATGTAAACATCAGTTCATGATTATTGCCCAGCTGCAACCACTCCGCATAATGTTTCCCTTGTACGATATTAGGATATCCACGGTTCGCATGTTGGGCGATACATGGTATAAGCAGCATTTGCGATCATCGTGTGTGTGTTCCGAGCCCGGGTGCGCAAACGTCTTATGAAGCGATAACCACACTAAACCACCAAAAAAACGTAAGCAAAACACGAGCCGAAATTGCTTTATATTGTTAATTGTCACCAAAATATATATTGTAAAATTACTATTCATATACTGTTTAAACAGTGTTGCTTTGTAAGCTGCGTTTGAAGAAAGAATACACGACGTTTCAAATGATAATGGAATTCGAATTATCACGTTCGCAGCGTCAGAAGAGCTGTTAGTGAGAAGCACGATGTTCAAGCTAAAGCAAATTCATAAAGCTACATGGATATCTCCTAAACCAATTCAGGGTAAGGACAGCTTGCTGCGCCAATGATAAGCAGCAGCATAGCGAAAACCAGGGCACCCGCTCGTCGGCACCGTTGCCCCACCCTACCCCAAGAGGTCTGTGGCGTTTCCATTGAACGCCACTACTTACCTTCCCACCAAGTAAACATCAGTTCATGATTATTGCCCAGCTGCAACCACTCCGCATAATGTTTCCCTTGTACGAAATTCGGATATCCACGGTTCGCATGCTGGGCGATACATGGTATGAGCGGCATTTGCGATCATCGTGTGTGTGTTCCGAGCCCTTTACCGTAACCAATGTGTGGAGAATCATCCCCTATTGGTCACTAAAACGATGAATGAAGTTTGGTATTCGTTCGTTGCTAAGTCATTTTTCAATCTTAAAACAGATTCCGTGGAGGCAGGTCGTGTCCTCCACGTAAACATTAAATAAATTAGAGTCGAGTCTGAACTAGAGTGAAGTGCACGCAAACTATCCGGTTGTCTTTCTTATAAAATCCTTTTAGTTAAACATTATTAAGTAAATCGTGCGAACAATGATATTTTATAAAATCCTTTTTGTTAAACATTGTTAATTGTAACTTCTCTGTAAATGAACTATTCATGTATAAAATTTTAATAAAAAGGGGCGCGTACCTGAATAAAACCACATCACTGTGATCTTTTTGTAGCTGTTTTCGCTCAGTGTTCGTGATCAGATAGTGTTTGGCGGAACACCCGTCAACCTAAAACCTAAACACCGCCAAAGTGTTGACCTTGTCACCCGAAATACACGCAACCTTCGAACAATAGTGCATCCTACCAATAATGACAGATAGCAGTTTTAAATAACAGAAAGACAAGCGCTAATATAAATAAATAAAGACGAAAGAAAAGAAGGAAGTTGAGTTTTATTGTTCCAAAGTGACAGAACGGATGGGGATATGAGTAGAACCGGTGCCAAGGACGGCACACATACGTTATACCCCCATATGTCAAACCCAGTATGCCGCGGGGGGACACACACAGCACCCCAAGACCGAAACGACCAAGACCCAGCCTCCCCCACAGGGCCTGGAACACATTTCCCACCTCAGGCTGTCGGTGACCAGTTCCACCGCAGCCACCCCACCGGGGGCTCGGTCAGTACGCATGTTAGAAACTAAAATGGCCTGCGGCTTCTGTAAGAAAAAGGGGCACATGTACGACGTGTGCATGAAAAGGCGAAACACCCCCTTCTGCCGGGATTGCAGGCAGTATAGCCATGATATTAGAGACTACCGTGCCTATCGGGCATCTGATCGCAACCCCGAATCTCCACCCCAAAATAGGCCACCACAAACTGGGAAACCTCGAAATGGGTCACCACAAAAGCAGGACGGGTTCCAGAGGAGAGCACACCCGGAACACACACACAAATACTGGTCGGATGAATGCCGAGTATGAAAGTATTTTCACCTTGTGGTCCAGAAGACAGCTACGGAAGAGGCTTCGTGTCATTGCATATGCGTTTTTAGCTGCTGTAAGAGCAGCTTCTGTATGCTCATCAAAGTAAAGATACTGATCAAACCAGATACTGACCAAACCAGTATCTGACTACAGCTTTTACTTGTAGGGGAAGATTATTACATCCTGCAATGGAATTTTGTTTACAATTCCGTTTTATATCCCTTTATGCACTGGACAGGAGCGTTCTGAAAAAGATAGATAGTGTTTTTAATTTCCAGTCGTCCATAAAACGTTTGATTTTGTTAAAATCATCTTGCAGAAGTCTGTTGATGACATCAATTGTTTCTCCAGATCTGTAAACCACAATGTCGTCGGCATACGCAATTGCATGGTTGAGAGAAACCACTAGATCACTAGTGTGGATATCACCCGACGGCGAAACGCGTAACCAAATAAACCACTTCCTCATAGACAAAAGACACCTCTCGAATATCCTTGACATAAGATCGTATGGAGGAGCCGAATGCCACTCCGATCATCTTCTAGTGATGGGCAAAATCAAGAGTCGCCTCGCAGCAATCCCACACGGGCAGTCACGGGAGACGAGCAAAAAGTTCGACATTGATAAACTAAAAGACATGCGCAAAAGGGCGAATAGATTTAGCATCCAAGAGAATGGGAGCAGTGAGGAAGAGCAAGCCAATAGTGTGGACACTAAATGTCCATCGATCAGAGACACAATCAAATAAACAGCCTACAAGGTTTTAGGATTTAAGAAAACCATTAAGAGCAAGCCATGGTTTGATGATGAGGGCAGGGCTGAGGTCGAAGAACGTAAACGCCTCAGAGTGATCAACTCACAAAGATGTGATAAAGCTAACGCAGAAAGATACGCGACAATTCGGAAAGAGATCTCGTCAAACGCAAAAAACGCGAGTGAAGTCTCGACTGGAGTCGACTGGATACCGACAGAGCTTGTGAAGCATGAAGGAGGGGCAACCGCTCGAAATATCCACCAGCTCATCAAAACAATATGGGATAAGGAAGTCACTCCGGAAGAATGGAAAACCTCAATAGTCGCCCCCATTTTCAAAAGCGGCGACGGACCCGACTGCGAAAACTACAGAGGAATATCATTGCTCACAACCACCTACAAAATATTAACAAATGTCATACTGACGAGAATCACACCGTATGCAGAAGAAAAACTGGGAGAGTACCAATGCGGATTCCGTAGGAACCGTTCAACAAGCGACCAAATGTTCACAATAACACAACAGCTGGAAAAGGAGTGGGAATACGGAGAGACGGTTAACCAAGCCTACGTCTCATGTTGCAAGGCAAAGACTTTACCATATTGTAGTTGAGCTGGGAATCCAGAAAAAATATGCCGTCCTCATTCAAACTTAAATGAACGAAAACAAAAGGCGAGTTAGAATAGAAAACCATCTCTCAGAACCATTTGAATTCCGGGACGGACTAAAACAGGGAGATGGCCTAGTAGCGGTTCTACGAACCGCACAACCAACTATAGGTTGAGATGTCCTTACCGCCAAGGAACATACTTACCTTTATTCATTACACGTGCCCACAGACACGAGTCCCAAGAGTCATGGCCATTCCTGAAACTGGCAACGACGTTGAGCCCGATACAGAAAAGCAAGGAACTTAACATCATATGTGAAATTTGTAAAGCTCCTTCCGGGCAAATATAAAACGACAACCCAAAAGAAAAATTATACAAGTGAAACAACAACGAAATGAATCTACATTATATAATAACATAATAACGTGTAGATGTGTAGAAATTATTTTCAAAAGCACCTTCGAGACAGCACGGATGTCAGCTAACACTAAATTCTTGCCCAATTTATGATTGCTTTTGTGTTTGATAAGCTAGTTATTAAATAAAACAGGATATATAAAACTTATGAAACCAATTTAGAATTAAACAAACGAAAACGTTTACAAACTTTTAGGAGTACTTATCTTCTCTTAAATTTTTTTTTCACTCTTTTATTGAGAATAATTTAAGTATATTACGTTTTCACAATTTCATGGTAAAAAATGCAAACCCAGCATAAACATTTTTGTAAGCCCCTTCAGAGCCCGAAACCCAGCGAACTGACAACACACGCTCGACGTTTTCGTTCCTTCCACCGAAAAAATTAAGACGCACGATTAAATTAAGACAATTCGCGGCCGGAACAACGCGAAAACAGTGCGTGCACATAAAGAAAAACCTCGGCAGTCTTACCTTCTCATTTCTCGTTTTCCTCGTCCGAACCGAAAGTTGCTCTCTTGTCCGCTCCTAGCACCGTCGAATTACCGAAATATCCGCTTGTGTAGGCCCATCCCTGTAGCATCTTAGGAAACTAGACATTATCCTCTTGTGCTAGGCCCTTTCCCTGTCATATCTTCTAAACCAGCAGGTCGTTTCGCCGCGTTCCACGATTGTAAACGTTCTCCAGAAAAACCAACGCGAACAAAACAGCGCAACGACCAGGTCGCAAGCTTCATCCGATGAAACTCCTGAAGCCTATACGGACCAACGCCCAAGCAGACGTAGCCTAAAACTACCGAACTTTACGTCCGACGATCCCGACTTCTGATTTGGCTACGCCGAACAAACCTTCAGCTGGGAAGGAATCTCGGACGAACAGGAGAAATTTCTTCTGGTAACTCGAGACCTGGACCCAATCTTGCATCCTTACGCGAAGAATTTGATAAAAACCCCGTCAGCCCGACCTTATACCACATTCAAAGACATGGTGATAAAAGCGTTTAGGGAAATACCGCAAAATCGTATACGGCGCCTACTGCGACAGACAGACACCCTGGGGATGCGACCGTCCCAACGTGCCGCCCATTTCCGGGCACTGGCTGGCACAGACATGTGGGATCAAGCCTTATCGGTTATCTTTAGGGAGTCCTTGCAAGCAATCGTCGCCCCCCTAACGGATTCAAAACTAGAAGAACTTGCACGACACGCAGAGGCAGTTATGGCCACGGATCTCCAGAATCCACAGGCGACGACGCTCCTCCAAACTCCACCCCAACCCCAGCCGCGAACTCACACGGCAATTCACACCCACATAACGCAGCCAAGCAGTGAACTCGACAGCTTGAAACTGCAAGTCTGACAGCTGCAAGCGCAACACGGCAGTTTGTGGTTGGAAATCCTTCTTGGGTAGGCCGTGGCGGAGCGCGACGCCGAAGTAGGTCGCGCGAAAACACAAGACGCTGGCGTAGCAGATCACGTCGGGGTCACCACTTTGGCGGATGTTTGGTGCTTCGAATGTCACTGTGTCTTTACGTCGAAGTGTTCGCCGAACACACACGAAAAATAAATTGAGAACACAAATGAAACTCTGTCAAATTGTTTGTAGGAAGCGTGTATTAAATTTCCTTTTATTTATGAATTGCTTAAAGTAGCAACGTTGTAGTGCTCTAAAAAGACCTACTACCCTTTTCCCCCATTCCTACATCCGAAATCCTATCAAAACCCGAATTAACCCAAACATAAACCAAAATTCGCAATAAACGAATCAAACATTCGTTTATCGCTTATTAGCTACTTCCACGGCATAATTAAATCCAAAATCTTAAATTAAAATCAAATTCCCAAAAACGAATCTAATATTCGTTTATTGTTCTACATTTGCCCCACGGCATCATCAAAACTCAAAATCCAGAGATCGTTATCTCTATCTGAAAAATTCCATTGAGTTAAGCAAATAGAAAACCAAAACCAGATACATATCGACATCTGCGAAATAGTTTCGTAAGAATTCACTCAGGATTCCAAAATCGGGATTTTTGTAGGAAATTGTGTATTTTCGAGATACAAATTTCGATTTGTTTCTCTTTATAAGGGCGATGGATTTTGTATTCGAGGATCAGTCTCTAGGTTGGCGTCCGACGTTTAAGGTCGTCAATCATTTATTGTAAATATTAAAATTAATAAAAGTAGTTGCAGATTCCAAAAGCTGCATTTTTATTGGGCCTGGCCGATTCCCAGGACCCGAATTCAATAATCGTTCACTTCTCTTCCTCGTTGATCGAGAAGCACGGAAGCGAACCGTATTACAAAAATGGTGGCAGCGGTGGGATACTAACATCCCCTACCAACAGAATGGTGGACTACAATTTGCCCGGTACCCTCTATTCCAGCAAAGAAGAAGAATATCCATACGAACCGGACGAGTTCTACGAAAAATAGCGGCAGCATTTTTTCGAAATACTCGCTCGCCTATTCCTGATTGAAGAAACAGAGAACTACTTCGTGAACAGTGAGGACAACGAGAGCGAAGAATTGACCAACATCATGCCGGAAGTCCACCTCGAGAACCACGAAAATCTGAGGCGGCTGGAGGAATAGTGAGAAAAAAAAATAATAGAAATTCAACAAATAACAAAAGCCTCCCCGGGGCTAAACACCGGGAACAGTGCAAAAAAGTCAAAGTGAAAAAGGATGCGCATGGAATATCGTCGGTTACTGACAATTAGTGTCGGTAGCCGTTAGTACTTCAGCTCCGCAGCACAACGGCAGTAACAAAAACACCAATACAACAGTAACATCAGCAATTTACTATACCAGCACGACACCAGCAATAGGAACAACGAGGTGATTACAACGTCAACTGCAGCTACAACAACCACAGGTACTCATGCATATTACTTTTTTTTTGTGTACGTATATAGTGTGCTTAATTTAAGAGAGACAAAGAGAGTCCTGCAACATAAAATTATAAAAATGTTTTTTGGTTGATTTAAGTCGTTTTCCTAAAGGCTAAAGTGAGATGAAAATTCCGTTTTTCTCTTTCTAACTAACTTTGGAAAATAAAGTAAAGTTGATAAATTTCAATATATATATATATATATTAAAGGGGACAAATGATTAGAGGTTTCATTAAAAAAATTCCTTTTACACTATGGGTATAAATATAGCCCCGCATAAAAAATGTTGAGTTTTGTACATGAAGGACACCTAGAAACCTCAAATAATTAAATTCCTCCAAAATTTATTTTTAAATTCATCAAAGGGGAAAATTCTAGAATATACTTTAAGGGGATACAAACACCCCATAAAGTAAAAATTTAAATTTCTATATATATATACAATATATACATATACATATATACATATATTTTAAGAATTATTATAACATGCTTTTTAATAATTACTCGGGGATAATTTTCCATATTCTCGGGCAGAGACTGCACAATTTTCACGCGCTCACCCTTATCTCTCGCTAGTCTTTTTCGTTTTATCTTTTTAGATTCGAAATTCCTGAGGATCACTTTCCCCTATCCAGGATCTTTCCACTTGCAGGCTCGTTTCACTTTGGGCTCGATAAAAGTCTCCTCTCTTTTTACCCTTGGCTTCCTTCACAGGATCTCTTCTGGTTATCCATCTATCAGGATCCTTCGATATTAGGATTGTTTTTAGCAGTGTCGGTAAAAATCTTCTCTTACCTTTAGTATTATCGAAATTTTTTGTAGATATATCGATGTGTTTGGGTTTGAAGTCATTTTTGCTCTTTTCTCATTAGGATCGCTTCAGTTGAGTTCGAAAAATTCTCTTCTTACTCTTCGCCCTTTGTTACACTTGTATTTGGTAGGATGGATTCTCCGAAGGAATATTTCGCCCAAAATAATACCGAATCGAATATTTGAAGTGCGCGAAAAAATGAAGGTCACAATCGGGTTAAAGGATATTTTGGATTTCGTACAGGTGTTTAACGGTAATCCGGACGAATTGGATAATTTTGTTTCTTGCTGAGATATTATTTTTTCACAGGCACAGGACGACAGTCAGCATGCTTTTTATCTAAGCGTGGTGAAAACCAGACTGAAAGGGCCAGCATACGACCACATCCGGTACAAGGTCATTTCAACCTGGAATGATCTTGCTTCCGAATTAAAGGGAGAATTTAAAATTCTCACCTCAAGGTCAGCGGCACAAAACAGTCTGGTGAAAGCCAAGCAAGATAGCAAGGAAGATGTGAAGGAGTTTGGAAACAGACTCGCACACCTCCTGCATCTGCTGAACAAAGCCACGTTCGAAAGCTATGTCGATCCTGCGGTGCGAATATATCTCCTCGAAGAAAATAAAAAGCTCGCCTTGCATACTTTTGAAGATGGTCTTAGGGATTCCCATTTAAAACTCTTAGTGAAAGCACGAGGTACCCCAAGTCTTAGAGCAGCAATAAATTACGCTCTCGAGCAGGCCCCACGACTAGGCGATAGAAACCTTCTTAATTTATCTTATAATTCCAAATATAGCCAACCAGCAATTTGCCAATCGTGCAATAGGTCTGGTCATACTTCTGCGGCATGTCGTCGAAATGAAAATGGTTGTAATGCTATTTCCCAAATTAAAGCAGAGGTTGAACGCTTCCAATGCACATATTGCAACAAATTTAATCATTCCCAAGCAGAATGTAGGAGACTGTCCCATTTCAGAAGTCAAAACGACTCTCCATCAAATAAAAATGATTTGAGAACTCAGCCCACTTCTACGGCAAACGTTTGGAGTGGAGTAAGTGGAGTAATTAACAAAACGAGTAGGGTACAGCAATCACAAATTTATATAGGAACATTAAACAGCCAAAGATCTAAACAATCGTTATTAGAAGCTAATGGTATAAACAGGAAGGTAGAAAATGCCTCACCTTACAAGGTGTCGTCTACGGATGAAATTGGCATTAGAGATAATAGGGACAAAAATCAGAGGCAGGACGATCTAGAGGCCCCCCAAATAGAGGAGGTATTGGCCAAAGATCGCATCCAACAGTCAACATTTGAATCCGTTTGTCTACGGGCCGGATCTGATGATTCGACAAAGACTCCTGACCATACTATCCTAACACCTCCATCTACTTTTATATTCTTAAATGCTCCGACTTCTAGCAACAACACGTCCAAGCTCATAGAGCACAAACAGAAAATTCCGGCAAAATGTAAGCCTGAGGAGCAAGAACTCTCAGCAGATTGTAAGCCCGAGAAACAAGAAATTTCAGCTAAGTATAAGCCTGGGGAACAAAGAGTCCCAGCAGAACTTAAGCCTGAAAAGCCACTAGAACTCCCAGCATCCAATAAGCCTGAGGAACAAAGATTCCCAGCTAAGTGTAAGACTGAGGGACAAGAAGTCACAGCAAAATATAAGCCTGTAAATAATAGCTATATCAAATTACCGCTTTTAAATTACTTGTTTGTCCGCATCGTCTGCCTCGTTTCTCTAATTTTTCAAACTTCAAAATGGGTTCTACAAATTAAACTTAAAAATAAACAGATAATCAAAACCCCGTTTACAAATAAAACAAACGTTGATCTTTCAAAATTGATTACGACTCCTCCATCCTTTAAAACGCTCTTTCTAGATGGTTTTATTGCCCAAATTTTGAACTATGTCACACAACCCAACAAGAAAACATGGAACATTTTTCACAAATTTAAAGAGAAACTTAAAGTGAAACAAATGGATTATTCCTTTTCAAATATATGTATACATGTATGAATATAAAAATAAAACACAAATTCTCAGATGTAAAAAATGAAAAAATAAAAAATAAAATAAAACTATATGTAAATTAAATAGAAAATATACAATTAATAATTTTTAATTGCCCTCTTAACAAATTATTGTACAAAAACAATTGAATACATACACACAATAACGCAAATAAATAAAATAAAACAACCAACTTTGTTTTGGAAAATGTATGTATCAAAAATAGAATTGTCTATAATGAACAACGAAAATTTATAAATAATACCAGAGTATTAACAATTCAGGAGACAATAAGCAAAATATAACAGAAATAAATCTCTGCAACTTCATATTATTAACATATAAATGATGAAACAAATATTAACTCCCTCAATAAAATAATTTTGTAAATATTATACAATATTTTCATTAATTGCCATTAACTTAAAATTTAAATAAATGAACAAAATTATTTAATTAATAAATGATCTTAATTTGTAAATAAAAAACATATATAATTCTAAGTTAAAAAAAAAAGTTTAACTAAACAAAACAAAACCTATGAAATAAACAATTTTAAATAGAAATATAATAATTTTAAATAACTATGTAACATTTTTCACTTAACCAAATTACATCTATCCTAAGAAAAATAAGGAACTAACATTTTTTACTTAACTCAAAACAAACTTAAAAATTTAGAATAAAATCTGTCTTTATAATACATGAAAAAAAAAAAACATAAATATGGTCCTCAAAATGAAACAGAAATATACTCTGGAGATAATGTAAATTCCTATATAATACACAAGTTGTAATACAATACACTTTTAAGGCTCACCTAAAATTTATCTGTAGCACAAATTGAATTTAATATTTTATTTCATATAACCTTATTTTATAAAAATAATTCACAGTTATCATTAAATATATTGAAAAAACATAAGAACTCTGTAAATAACATTATTAATATATGTAATTACAACATAATCTTTAATTAATTCAATATCAAAACGTAAAAAATGTACTTATATACACGATAAGAAAAATTGTGAATTTAAGCCTTTAGTTTAACACATAATCTTAGACTTTATAAAAACATAACAAAACATTGAAGAACACTCTACCGTGAGCTACAGAATTAACACAAAATTTTGAATAATACTTAAAAACAAGAACAAACATTTAAAAAAGTAGCAAGCAATTGTAACTACAATGAAAATTTAAAGTAACCATTATAATTGGAAATCCAAATTATGTAACGAATCATGATGACATCGCCCTTCATCTTTTATCGCGTCACTCCTACAAAATTAATCTCTTACAGATTAATTTTTTTTCAAGGAGGGGAGGATGTAGTGCTCTAAAAAGCCCTACTACCTTTTTCTCCTCATTCCTACATCCGAAATCCTATCAAAACCCGAATTAACCCAAACATAAACCAAAATTCGCAATAAACGAATCAAACCTTCGTTTATCGCTTATTTGCTGCTTCCACGGCATAATTAAATCCAAAATCTTAAATTAAAATCAAATTCCCAATACACGAATCTCATATTCGTTTATTGTTCTACATTCGCCCCACGGCATCATCAAAACTCAAAATCCAGAGATCGTTATCTCTATCCGCAAAATTCCATTGAGTTAAGCAAATAGAAAACCAAAACCAGATACATATCGACATCTGCGAAATAGTTTCGTAAGAATTCACTCAGGATTCCAAAATCGGGATTTTTGTAGGAAATTGTGTATTTTCGAGATACAAATTTCGATTTGTTTCTCTTTATAAGGGCGATGGATTTTGTATTCGAGGATCAGTCTCTAGGTTGGCGTCCGACGTTTAAGGTCGTCAATCATTTATTGTAAATATTAAAATTAATAAAAGTAGTTGCAGATTCCAAAAGCTGCATTTTTATTGGGCCTGGCCGATTTCCAGGACCCGAATTCAACAATCGTTCGCTTCTCTTCCTCGTTGATCGAGAAGCACGGAAGCAAACCGTACTACAACGTTACACTAGTACACTGTTCCCTTCAATTGCGGCGAAACACTAAAATGAGTTTTTAAACATAACAGGTAATTCTTTAACACACATTATATAATTTAATTTTGGTGACACTTAAATGATTTTTACATAACAGATAGGTTGTTCAAACACACCATATACAATTTAATTTTGGGTGACACTTAAACGAATTCTAAACACGGCCAGTAGCCATATGTGTTTCGCCTTGGTTCAATTTTCAGGCGTTCTGGGCGATAATCTAGAAACAGTAAGTTAAAAATGCAAGCGGCAGATGAGTTGGGCCTAGAAATAAATGAAGACAAACCAAAATACATGATTACGGTGAGAGCAGGTGGACCTCAGGGAACACATATAAACGTCAGAGGCAAGATATTCGAAAAAGTTAAAGAATTTAAATATCTGGGAATGATGCTGACGGTCAATAACGAAAGGTCGAAGGAAATTAACAAAAGACTACACTCCGCCAACGCTAGTTGGCACGCAGTCAATAAACTGCTGAATTCCGAACTGCTATCACGTAACATAAAGGTCCGTGTCTATACAACCATAATCTATACGGATGCGAAACATGGGCTTTCACAAAACGGAAAGAAAAAAAATTCCGCGTATTCGAGAATAAAGTTTTAAGGGGTATCTTCGGCGGTAAATATGACGAGGAGGCAGGACAATGGGGGAAACTCTACAACCACGAATTGGAAGAGCTGTATCGCAAACCTACAATAGAGGGAGTAATCAGGTCGCGAAGATTAAGATGGGCCGGACACGTGGGGCGAATGGGTAACGATAGGACCGGACGCAGAATTCTTAATGGTAGGCCAACGGGAAAGAGACCGACAGGACGGCCGCGACGAGGATGGGAGAACAATGTTAGGTTTGACCTTAAGGAGATCGGATCGACTGGTCAGGCGGAGTCGAGTCGGTGAGGTCATGAATTTCCGGGTTCCTACAGGCCAATAAATAATTATATTAATAATAAACTGCGTTTAAGTTGAATGTTGAGTTGAGAATTGTACCGGTTGCGCAAACGTCTTATGAAGCGATAACTACACTAAACCACCAAAAAACGTAAGAAAAATCAGCTTAAGCCGAAATTTCTTTATATTGTTAATTGTCACCAAAATATATATTGTAAAATTACTAGTCATGTATGAATTTCTAATTGAATGGAAACAATAACGGCAAGAACAATTGACACTAAGATACAATATTCTTTTGTTAGCACGAATATCACAAGAGATGCTCCAAAACGTGAGTTCAATTTTTTGATATAATAATACAAAAAATATATTTGATTTCCGTCATGTTCGCCAAGTATGACGGTTTACCATTGGATCGATATCGGTAACATCTGTTGGAGAGTAGCAGTCATCCTTCGCTATCCAAAGGTTGAGAGTTTTCGAACACATACTCAATGGGTACTGTGAAAAACATTTGGAGACTTGAGAAGGAGAGCCTAGTTTATTTAAGCCTTGAACCCTTTATTATGAAAGAAACCAGCGTTCAAACATTTCTATAGCTATGCCAGATTATCATAGAAAAAGTTTAATTCCAAATGTCAAACGCATCAAAAAAGTCGGAACCGGTAAACATACCCACGTAGTTGTTTTGCTTGGGCATTGTAAGTTCTGTCGATGTGTATGCAGGGCATGTTTTTATTCATAAGTTTATTTTAATGGAATTGGTCTGGTGATCGCTTGATTCTGACAATAAAACGAAAAATAGCGGATCAATAGTAATTGTTTAGAATCAACTCGTTTTCCCGCACATACATAACATTTCCGGCAATTTCTGTTTGAAGTGCGTAAGGGATGTTCATCTTCGTCTTAAGTTAGTGGGGTTGTACTAGGTTGTGTGTAGTTGCTCTTTGCTGATATAGGTAAATATTAAACCTAGAATAAATAAAAAACAATAATGTTTAGTATTTAGACTGCACGACACACAGTAGGTATATAAATATTAGGTGTACAAATAACTTGCGCCGTTTGGCCAAAGATTTCCCCACCAGATAATTATGTAGACATTGTCAGATGTCAAACGTAATATTCTGAGTTTTAACACGTGATAGCAACATAATTTCAAAATATTTGTGACTTTGTATCAGCTTTACATAATTTTTTTCGTGCAAAGATGTCTAGTTTTGTGCCAAATAAGCACCATTTCCGGGAACTTTTACTTGACTTTTTTAATCTGAAGAAATCTGTCGCTGCGGCGCATCGATTGCTTGTAGAAGTATATAGTGAGGTGCTTTCAGTGAGAGAAGTTGTCGTGAGTGGTTTCAAAAGTTAAAAAACGGTGAGTTTGGCGTGGAAAACAAAGAACGAATTGGACGCCGAAACTGTACAAAGACAAGGAATTGGAACCAATATTGGAGGAAGATCCATCCCAAACGCAAAAAGAACTTGCACGTACATTAGATGTAACTCAACAAGCAATTTCACATCGTTTAGGGATGATTCAAAAACAAGGAAATTGGGTTCCATACGAACTGCAGCCGAGGGACGCCGACTTTGCATAAGTGAAATACTGCTTCCCAGGCAAAGCAAAAAGTCACTGGGGATGAAAAATGGATTCACTACGATAACTCTAAGAAGATAAAATCATGGGGACCACAGCAAAACCGAATATTCATGGGAAAAAACTCATGCTGCGTATTTGGTGGGATCAGATTGGTGTTGTGTATTATGAATTGCTGAAAACATCACTGGAGTACTCTACCCAACACAAATAATAAGATTGGCCCTAGCACTCAAGGAAAAACGCACCCATTACTACTCCAGGCATGAAAAAATTGCGGTGCCGGTGAAAAACTATTTGGAAACACTTCATTGGGAACTCCTACCCCACCCACCGTATTCACCAGACATTGCCTCTTTTGATTATCACTTTTTTCGATCCACGACACATGGTCTGTCCGAGCAGCACTTCACAACATATGAAGATACCAAAAAATGGGTCGATTCGTGGATATCCTCAAAAGATGAAGAGACGTGTCCAGTAATGGGCAATACTTGGAATAAAACGTAATGTAACGTTCTTTCACAATAAATTCTTAATTTTTTATAGAAAATGTGTACACCTAAAATAATAAAGATAGATGTAATATAAGGAACTGTGGTAGTATTTTACTTAAATCCTAGCAACGGATAAAACTGCCTTCATCTTTGGTTCCTCATACCACATGAAGGTGTATTTGGGGCGGTTCCGCCAAACCCCACTGTTACTTACCTGAAGAACCCCCATAACTTCGACCCAACCTTATAAGTTTCGCTAATGCAATCGCATTAGCACCTTAAATGCTTCACGCATCAAATAGATCAAATTTATATAACCTAAAAGACCCTGTAAAAGAATTCTTACCTTTCAGGCATTTCTTTGCATACAAATTCCCTACAAGAATTCTTTCTTTTGTATAATGAGCCTAAAACAAAACCTATTCGGTACCTTCAGTTGCCACACAAATTCCAACCTTCCCACACCTGCACCGCAATCTCCCCGCAGCAAAAACATTTCCTTTTCCAAGGACATTAATGAATACATCATCATCATCATCATCGGCACTACAACCTGAAACCGGTCTTGGCCTTATTTATTAGCAAGTCCTGAGGAGTGTTAAATTTTCCATAATGATTTGTTTTTTCCGGGCAGGGTCATTAGTCTCGCGACAGAGGCTCCCCGACGGGGAATCGAACCCCGGTCTCCCGCGTGACAGGCGGGTATACTAACCAGTATACTATTGAGGAGCTTAATGAAAAACATTTCCTTTTCCAAGTACATTAATGAATACAAGCGTTACCTAAAATTCCTAAAAAGAATTGCATCTACAGGGGCATTTTCCCATGCATTAACGCATCAGCAAAATTTTCCCAACAAAGAAGTCTTTAATAAACAGCATATCCCTAAAAAAAAAAACAATTCGTTTCTCATATCATGTAACCATCCCAACCAGGGATAATGATCATTGCGTCGCCTATTCCCATTTTCATCATGTGTACAACAAATCCCTTTTCATACACATTGGCTGGCGACCTTTCCTCCCAACAATAAACAACCCAAGCAGCTGCATATAATTCGCGAAATCGACGCTAAAGCCAATGTCCCTAACTCGCACCATGTGCAAACAAAAGAACGCAGTCCTTCAAAGGTTTTCTAGCGATACCATAAACAACCCACATCGTTTGTGGTATCCCAAATGCAATTCCCATTTAATTGGTTCCAGCTTATTTATTTAGCTGACCCTAATCACAGACCGATGCATTAGGTCGCTTCTCCTTTGTTCTTTTTCCCTCGCTCTAGGTTTTGTTTATCCTTGCTGGAATGCATCGATAAATACGGTGATGTGTACGTTCACACATACACAACACTGCATCAAAAGATCGCGTTTCCTTGGTGGCCACACCCTTAAGAGAAACATCATCTCTCTCTCTTCCGTTCCTTAATCCGGGTGGAATTCAAGTCAGAGTTCTATTCTCGAAGAGTCAAATTACATCAGCTGTCCACCACGGACGTGCCGCTCCCGCTCTCCGTTGCACGGCGGAGAAGCGTAGATACACAAATGTCGTGTCGGGATAGGAGTATTTCACCGTGTTTAAAATTTATAAGTAATCAATTTAATATTAATTATAAGTTTAAGTGAAGTATAAAAACACTAACATATTTTTTAATGGCTGAGAACAAACTGGTTTTTATTTAGAGAATTATCCTTCACAATTTTAAAGATAATAACGAAACTGAAATAAACTAAAAATTAATTAAGAACAACTTGTGTTTTAATTGCTATATGGTGGACGCTGTTTTCCTGTACTCCCGGTTGCGGACAAACGTGGCGGAGTTTCGTCCTTTTGGTTCGGCGTTTCACTTGGTGGAACATTATGATGGAGGAAGAAGATGAACGGAGTGTCCGTGTTAGGCACAATACTTCCTCCCCACATATTACTGCATGATATCACATAGAATATCATTTGCTACGGACCATGTCTGTTTTGAACTTAGCATGTGTTCCATTACTCCTGCCGGAGTAACTGTCCATCTCATATGTTTCGGATTCATGATTATATGCTCGGGGAGAATCTATTACATCGCCTAGTACTCTCCCCGACACATATTCACCACACATCCCAGCAAGACGATGACAGTGGAGAAACTGTCATCTCTTGCATTGTTTACTGTTGTTGGTGGTTCGGCAATTCTAAAGAAATTGAATTACGGAGTCTATACTGTTTTGGTGCGCAATCGATGGTTTTGTAATAACCCTAAATGTACATTTCAGTTTGTAAGAACTGTTAGTGTTCAATAAATGAAGAACTTTCCAGATTCGAGCGTTGTCTGGTGTACACTGAATTCTTTTCGTTCGTGAACTTATAACCTGGTGAATTAAACAATTGTTCAAACATAGACACTGACTTGGGTGACAACAACGTAATTCGTCAAACACATCCGTTCCGCGCGGATGTCTCGATTCGCTGCTGAATCCCAACGCAAACCCTAACACGGAGGAACAACAATTTCAGCAGGGGTTAACAAAAGGTATTGCTGTTCCTTTTTCTAAATACACTTTTGGTTTCAGGCAACGTGCGCACCGTCGCAATTCCCCGAACGACATTCCTCCTACGGCGGAACAACATCAACATATAGGATGTCGGCTGACGACATTCCTCGTCAGGATCGAGACAAAACACAGATGTCTCTCCAAAATCGTTCGTGCGGTCTTGAATCTCACGCACTCTATGAGTACGTGTTCAGCAGTTTCTATTTTGCCTTCACAATAGAAGAAGTATGGGTGGTTCACATGCTTATACTTGTGCAAATATTGCCGAAAACATCAATGTACTAATATTAGGTGGGTCAGATGGTAATTCAGCTCGCCATGTTTTCTTTTCACCCATGTTTCTACACCAGGTATCAAGGTGTGGGTCAATATTCCTTTGGTGGAAAAATCCCATCTTCTTTACCATTCTCTTAGGCTTTGAGAACTCTAATTGCGACCGCATTCTCCAACGACTCTCTTGGGAGACCTCAAGCAATGCAGCGTATTCTTTAGCGGCAATATCAAGTGGTGTCCTCCCGAGCAAAACGTTTATGGGATTTTTTGGGATACTGCTCGGAATGCACATTATACTCTTATTGATGCCAGCGTATGTGCCGAGGCCATTCGCCTCATGCGCGGCTTATATGTGCGGCTCCTGCCCATATGTTAGCTGCATACATTATAATGGAGGTGTTGACACTGGTTATCAGTTTCCTTATGTGGGGGCGGGGTCCTCCAACATTGGGTAGCAGTCTTGTCAAAACTTTGCATACCCTTGCCGTTATATATATATATATATGTATTTATATACATCATCATCATCATCGGCACTACAACCGGGAACCGGTCTTGGCTTTATTTAGCAAGTCCTGGGGCTTGTTAAATTTTCCATAATGATTTGTTTTTTCCGGGCAAGGTCATTAGTCTTGCGCCAAAGGCTCCCCGACGGGGAAACGAACCCCGGTCTCCCGCGTGACAGGCGGGTATACTAACTAGTATACTATCGAGGAGCGTATATATATATATATATGCTGCAACAAAAATAAACAAGCCAAACGAGGCAATAGCAGACTTGCTCGCAAAGGCGCACAAAATGGAAGAGGACAATCTATTCCCCCCGGTTCCATATAATGACGGCCATCTCACCAATAACATGTTTGCATGTTTAGCGACTACCGACACTGAGGACGAAGAAGATGAAATCAGCGATCTTCAAACAAGGCTAGCCCGAGCAAGGGCGCAATTAGCAGAGAAGCGTCGCAGGAAAAAGGAATTTGCTGAAAAGGTGCAGCTAATAGCGAAACAACAGCAGAATCAGCAACAATGTGCACAACAGAAGCCAAGCCAACAAAAAGAATGTCCACCACAACAGATGACGCAACAACAACCACAACAAGAGCAACAGGCAGCAAAAAGGAAAACGAAGATCCCACCCATCAACATTACAGATATGGACTGTAACGAACTGGTAAGTCTATGTAAGCTTTCTATTGGGGCAGATTTTTCAATTAAAAGACTGACAGGGAACAGGTTGGCCATACAGACAAATTCGGTTAAGGATTTCGAAAAATGAAAAATGTGCTAAAACGGGCCACCGTGGAATTTTACACGTACACCCCGAAAGAAATAAATAATATAACGGTTCTACTAAAAGGCGTTGACCCTGAAACAGAACCAGAAGTTCTATTAGAAACGCTGCGAGAGCTTAACTGTAATTATATTGAGTTTATCGCAGTAAAACCTTTCAATACAGCTAGGGCTAGACATTAGAATCGAAAATTACCACTCTTCCTGGTGCAGCTGGGCCCTGGGAGCAAAATTGGTGGACTTAGGAAAATCACTATCCTGAACCATCAAATTATCACATGGGACAAATTGAAAAAAGCAGAGATATAATCCAATGTCTTCGCTGCCAAAGGTTCGGGCACTCAGCAGCAAACTGCGAAATGCAGTATCGATGCGTAAGATGCGGACAGGACCACAGCGCAGAACAATGCACGTTAGGTAAAGAAAGGGTAGACGACAGATCTCTTCTAAAGGGTGCAGTTTGTAAGAGTGAGGGACACACCGCTAATTATCGAGGCTGTCCTAAGTTCCGCGAACTACAGGAAAAAAAGTTTTCACAGCAACGAAAATCAGAACGCCCGATAGTTCAAGGCCGACCAGCACTAAATGTAACACCCCAGTTCTCGTATGCTCAAGTAACAGCTGGCAGGAGAAACACGCCACAACCCACCACACGGGTACCGCCGCAACATACTGTGCCTCCAGAAACAGTAACACTAGCAGATGTGCTCACAACCTTGCTCGCTATTCAGACGCAGATGACACAAATGCAAAAACAAATAAAAGAACAGGACCCTAGACTAGACTGGGTCTATTCGCAGTTGTCTAGCCAGCCGTCAATATAAACCCCCCAACAGGAAGCACAATTAAGGCTTTAGTCGTGAATGTAAATTCACTTATCAGAATCGAGAGAAGAGCCGCTCTCTTTAAACTGTTGCAAGACGAAAGTCCTCACGTGCTTCTGGCTAGCGAAACTAAGCTGAATCAGAGGCATAAACTATGTCACACAAACTACGACATTATACGAAGAGACCGACCCAACTCCACACAAGGAGGAGGGGTGGCAATCTTTATTAAAAAACAACTTCAACATAAGGTAATATATAGTGGTGAGATTCGCAGATTTCAGGTGCTTGAAGCGTGCATTATCCGCATACCCCTCCGACAAGGTAGGGGGATGTATATGATATCGGCCTACGCACCAGAAGCACATCAACAAAACCTATTTCTAGTGGAGCTAGAGACTCTTTTCCAATGCTTACAACTTTACTCGGAAGGGAACTATTACATCGTGGGTGGCGATTTGAATGCTAAACACCCAAATTGGGGAAATAGCATATCCAACACGAGAGGAAATCAACTAGCTAGTTGGCTAGATCAACATCACCTTGAATATAAAGTTGACCTGCTAGCTACAGAATATCCTTCTTTCCCCAGAGGGGGCTCGTTCCTCGATATTATGCTTATTGACACACGCCTTAAACATACACATACTAACAAACAAAATATAAACTGCCTACGCACAATTGAGTATGACAGCGACCATTGTGCATTATCAATATTGATAAAAACACCAAGCGAAGTTATGGAACTCGGTGAATGTATGATACCGCAACCCTATAACTATTGGGGTATGCGATGGACGCGTTTCACGAGAACCTTAACAAGAGAAATTCGCTTAAAAGACATTAACCCTCCTACCAACAGAAACATACCCAACGATGACATCGACAAATACATACAAAAAATGGACGAAACCATAAAACAAACTATGGACAAAACAATACCAAAAACCACACCTACGGACAACATGAACATGTACCGAAACGCCACAATCAACGCACTCCACAGAAAAAAAAGTAGACTTCTGTCTCAACTAAAACTACGAAACAGACGATTTATTGATAGGCACGACCAGGAGATAATATCACTGAAGTCCAGATTAAAAAATCTCCAACAGCTGATAAAAGCCAACTATAGGCTATCGGCAAATTTGTATTGGAACAACAAAATTCGGGCGGTAAAATCCAGCATAAAAATACAGCAAACGCCGAGATCACTGTCGAAAGCGATAACAGCCTTTTGGTCACTAGTGAAGACATCGATGGCGTCTTTGCATCATTAAGAAGCAAAAAATCAGTTGGAATCGATGGAGTACCCAATATCGTACTAAAACATCGTCCTCCAATCGCAATGGACATATATGCAGTTTTGTTTAACAACGCTCTGAACAACGCACACTATCCAGTACGTTGGAAAACGGCCATCATCCAACCGTTACCAAAAAGAGGGAAAGACAAAACAAAGCCAAAAAATCTGCGATCGATCAGTTTGTTACCGAGTA
Source organism: Microdon myrmicae (assembly GCA_963931805.1). NCBI lineage: Eukaryota > Metazoa > Arthropoda > Insecta > Diptera > Syrphidae > Microdon > Microdon myrmicae. The sequence continues at coordinate 253,092,969 of OZ007496.1, forward strand.
TCAGTAAAGTATTCGAAAAGGTTCTAAACAAGGCTCTACTTAAATGGGTTGAGGACAATAATATTATTCCAAATAACCAGTTTGGTTTTAAAGCTGGTCATGAAACCACACATGCCGCAGCTAAACTGGTTTCAGACATTCAGTGGAATAAAAATCTGAAACAGTGTACAGGTGCCTGTTTGATTGACTTGGAGAGGGCCTTCGACACCGTTTGGTTAGAAGGGTTATATTACAAGCTAATGAGACTAGGCATTCATAGACCACTACTGTATATACTATACGACATGCTGAATGAAAGGAAATTCATCGTCAAAAGTGGCAATGTGCCCTCTAACATTACCTACAATATAGAAAACGGTCTGCAACAGGGAGCGGTGTTATCTCCGATCCTTTTTAATATTTACACTAGCGACCTGGTAAGGTCTCTTCATCAGGCTATTGCGTATGCAGACGATCTGATAATATATAGAACAGCTCCAAAAATTGAAATCATTAACGGATTATTACAAGGGGATTTCAATGATGTTCAGCGATACTGCGACAACTGGAAACTCAAAATCAATATCCAGAAGTGTGAAACCATCCTTTTTAGAACACCACTGGCTGAAGCTACCAGGGACACCAGGAAAAACAGGCGAAAGCTAGCTATTATGGGACCACATCAACAAACACTGGAAACCAAAAATGTAGTCAAACACTTGGGCATCTGGCTGGATCAGTACGAGGGTTGCCTCTTATGTTTCGGGATTTGGCAACCCTAGTGTTGCAATCCGGCAATTGACAGCTCTGTCGTAAAGTTGGACATTTTTGAGGTTATACGCACTCAGAACGTTTTGACATACAAGCGCTATTTGTGTTAAAAGATTCATCTCGGCCCAAAAATGGAATTAAATCGTCAACATTTTCGTGCGATTATTTTTTACAACTTTCGGCGTGGGTTAACTCAGCAACAGTGCATGGATGAACTTAATTCAATTTTTGGCGATGAAGCTCCATCAAGGACCAGTGTTTATCGATGGTATGGTGAATTCAATCGTGGTCGTAGTTCACTCCAAGATGAATTTCGTGAAGGTCGTCCAAAATCAGTTGTTGTTCCGAAAACCATTGATGCTGTGCGCGAACTGATATTGGAAGATCGTCATGTGATCTATCGTGAGATTGAGACAACCTTAGGCGTTAGTGGGACCAGCATACATTCAATATTGCATAAACATTTGACTGTCAAAAAAATTTGTTCGCGTTGGATCCCACACAATTTGTCAATCGCCCAAAAAAAGGCTCGTGTCAATTGGTCGAAAGAAATGCTCAAAAAATACGGTCGCGGTGCTTCGAAACACGTCTATGACATCGTGACAGGTGATGAATCGTGGATTTACGCGTATGAGCCCAAAAGTAAACAGCGGTCGACTGTCTGGGTATTTCAAGATGAGCCAAATCCAACAAAAGTTGTTCGCGCACGAAGCACTTCCAAGCAAATGGTCGCCTGGTTTTTCGGAAAAACTGGACATGTCGCAACCGTACCACTAGAACAACGCAGAACAGTCAATTCTGAGTGGTACACAACCATTTGTTTGCCAGTTGTCTTCCAAGAAATCAGGAAAACCAACCGCCGAAGACGGATCACTCTTCACCACGACAATGCGAGCTCTCACACATCGGCTGCGACAACTGCATTTTTGGGCACCCAAAACATCGATTTGATGGGTCATCCGCCATATAGTCCTGACTTGGCACCGAATGATTTTGTGGGGGTGGTAGGTATGTGCCTGCGCGGACGCGGTTTCACCGCGCCCCCAACACGTCACTGGAAGGATACAACCGAAATTTTCGCCAACGGGGAAGAGGAAAAGGAAATAAAACGCACTTGTCCGGTTTTAATGTTAATGCTCCTCTTTTTATTTGTCTTTACTTATCTGTTTATTGCTTAATTCCCCCCTTTTACTTAGGACTATCCCGGCACTGTATTCCACTTAACCACGGTTTTGGGGGCACTTAGTTTTGGTTCGGGTTTGATTCCTTAAGCGACATTCTAGCAATTCGACCCGATTAACAACGAACGCGGACTCTCGTAAATAGCACCTCGATACACTTCGCGACCTTCGGGGTCTGGTGGTTGGGAAAGGGCGCGTGCTCCTAACAGTTGCCCGAGTCGCGCCGCGCTATATTTCAAAAGGCGGTTGAATACGCGAGGGTAGCCAGACGTAAGGTGACCGAAACACACGTCAGGTTCTGGTGAGCGACTCCCGAAATATACTGGGTTAACACCGACTGAGTGGGTTGAATGGAGACGTTTGTAATTAGGAAAAATGCTTGCAGGTGGCGATGCGCGTTCCTTGGCGGCTGGATCTCGACTGACCCATCGAATTGAAAACCCATTGCGTTGTGGTAGTGGCATCGTAAACTCATTGTCGCTTCCTAAGAATCTAGTGGAAGGGTTGCTATGCCTATACATATGAGTTTAGTTCCAGCGAATCCTTGCCGTATAAGCTAAGTTGGATTCGTTGGTTGTGTATACCAGGAAATTGAAATTGCTTGGGTGCAAGAAAGGGGTATCGTTTAGATAGAAATGTTAACCGAGATAATTTCGGGGGAAATGTGCGCGGTTTAGTTGGTTGGTAAGGTTCCGTTGAGGATTTGAATATACGCTTTGTTAAGGCATATGAACTTCGGAGAAATGTGTGCGGCTTGGTATACTTGCTAATGTTCCGTTGAGGATTTGAATATACGCTTTGTTAAGGCGTATGAACTTCGGAGAAATGTGTGCGGCTTGGTATACTTGCTAATGTTCCGTTGAGGATTTGAATATGCATTTGCTATGGCATACGAATTTCGGGGAAATGTGGATTGCTTGGTTGCGTTGAGGAAATATAGATAATTGACTGACGCAGTTTTGGGGAAATGCATGTGGTGGTGATTAGAATATATTCGGTTGAATTATATTCTCTTGGGGGTTTGGAAAGTATTTTATTGCAGATTTGGGAGTATATGCTATTGGGTTATTGATTTCTGCATGTTGCAGGTTAGGGTTGTGGGTTGGTTCTCCGTGTGATGTGGAGAACCCCCACAACTTCTTTTTATTCCCGTACGTAAAAAACAAACTGAGAGGTCAACGTTTTTCGACACTTGAAGAAGCGGTTGCTGCATTCAGAATGCATGTGTTGGAGATACCACAATCAGAGTGGCAAAAGTGCTTCGACAATTGGTTCGAACGCATGCAAAAGTGTATAGATCTTCATGGGGAATATTTTGAAAAACAATAAAGTGATTTTCGATGATCAGTATTTGTTTTTGTTCTCTAATCCCGAAATATAAAAGGCAACCCTCGTATAACTATGGGGGTATGCGAAGGAAGCGTTTCACGAGAACCTTAACAAGAGAAATTCGCTTAAAAGATATTAACCCTCCTACCAACAGAAACATATCCAACGATGATATCGACAAAAACATACAAAAAATGGACGAAACCATAAAACAAACTATGGACAAAACAATACCAAAAACCATACTTACGGACAACATGAACATGTACCGAAACGCCACAATCAACGCCCTCCACAGAAAAAAAAGTAGACTTCTGTCTCAACTAAAACTACGGTACAGACGATTTATTGATAGGCATGACCAGGAGATAATATCACTGACGTTCAGATTAAAAAATCTCCAACAGCTGATAAAAGCCAACTATAGGCTATCAGCAAATTTGTATTGGAACAACAAAGTTCGGGCGGTAAAATCCGACAACCCTAGTATGTTTCCGCAAATTAATAAAATATTTAGACGGACTAATGAAAACGAGATTCAGTGTCTCCAAATACCACGAACTGACGAAAACCAACGAATGCTGGCAAATGTAGGCATAGACACAAACAACGCCATCCTAAATGATGAAGTTTTTGTGTTTGAAGATCCCTTGGAAAAAGTGAATGTTGTAGGGGCCGTCTTTCAAGAACTGTACAAGGGAAATGAAGTAATTCGTCGCAACCATGACTTGGACGATAAAGTTCTACTGAATTATCGTCATCTTCGAGATGACATTTCACAGTGGCGATCAGAAACCCATGGTTTTATCGAATTCAATAACGAAAATACGGCAAACGCCGAGATCACTGTCGAAGGCGCTATGACTTGGAGGATAAAGTTTTATAGCGTTAAGCAAGGATAGTGAAGAAGGTGAATTGAACACACGATGAAACGATTGAAAAGCGAAACAGTGAAGCATCACACTACTGACCGTGTTTAGAATTTGATTTCCAAACTCGACTATATTCCACTGGTGTGAATTATTTTTATGTTATCGCTTGGTATACGGTTCTGATGTATTTTTCTTATTCGATTTTTTTCGTTCGTGTTCTTCACTATTTTTGCTTGTGAATTTGTGTGTGTCTGTTAGAATCGCTACACCACTCCCGCCGCAGTAACTTCGTTACGATCAGATTCGTATGCGGACGACGGACGAACGAGAGAAACGAGGAAACATCGGAGGCTGTGCTCTATGCGGAAGTCGTGACCGTGTGTGAAGTTCTGCTTTACTATGGGAAGTGTATGCTGCGTATGTGTACAGATCACGTCGTAGTCACCAATTATATCGTTTGAAATAATAGTGAAGAAGATCGTGTGATTCGAACTGACGCTATGACAGCTCGAATCACGAAAAAAATTTTACCTAAGCGTTACACACCAGGCTACTGACCGTGTTTAGAATTCGATTTCCAAACTCGACTATATTCCACTGGTGTGAATTATTTTTATTTATCGCTTGATATACGGTTCTGATGTATTTTACTTATTCGATTTTTCGTTCGTGTTCTTCACTATTTCGCTTGTGAATCGTGTGTATCTGTTAGAATCGCTACAAAGTAATTGAATAAAGTGTACAAACCGTAAATAGAAACCATAGAAAATTAAAGTTAACAAAGTAATTGAATAAAGTGTACAAACCGTAAATAGAAACTATAGAAAGTTAAAGTTAACAAAGTAATTGAATAAAGTGTACAAACCGTAAATAGAAACTATAGAAAATTAAAGTTAACAAAGTAATTGAATAAAGTGTACAAAGCGTAAATAGAAACTATAGAAAATTATTGCGTAAAGAATGTAACTTGAAGATTGAAATTAATTAAATACCGTAAATTAAAAATAAGATTGAAATTTATTAATTATTGTAACTTAGAAATAAAATAAAATAAAATAAGATTTAAATGTTGTAACTTAAAAATAAGATTGAAAATAAGATTGAGATTTATTAATTTTTGTAACTTAGATATAAAATTGAAAATAAGATTGAAAATATTGTAACTGTAAATAAGATTGAAAGTAATTAGAGATTGTAACTAAGAGGAAAATCAAGATTGTAATTGTAATTAATAAAGTTAAGTTAAGGTTAATAAAGTTAAGTTAAGGTGAAAATAAGCGTCTTTAAAAAAAAAAGGTGAATCCACGCGGTAACATCTTCCTTGGTTCCAGCATCCGCCCCCTAGTCCAACGGAAAAGCCGGAGGTTCCTCCCACGAACCGTATCTGGCCTGCGGACTTAGTTGGTGCAAAACATATGACTTGGTGTGCAGCCTAACCAGGCATAACAATATATATATATATATATATATATATATATATATATATATATATATATATATATATATATATATACTCGGATATACAGATAAGAAAAACAACTGAAACCAGCTTTACTTTAGGCTATTCACATCCAGCCTCCTATAGAGGTAGTCCCGTGATACTGGAAAATAGAAGAATAGAGACTCTCCCCGTCACCATACAACTCGCCTGCGGGAACACAACTGACAAAATATACACACACCCGGATCCGATAGCCAATATGGCCTTAGGAAAATCAAATCAAACATTGAAGCCATTTTTTGTTGTATATGACATTGCTCGTAATCGGATAAGCGGCTTGCCATCAAGGGACGAATTAAAAATTATTTTCTGAGCGTTGGATAATCTTCAGGTTTAGTGTAGTGCTCTGAAAAGTCCTACATTTCTTGCCCCCACACATACAAATTCATTCTCCCGATCTAAAAAAATTCCTGATAAACGAATCAAAAGTTCGTTTATCGCTCATACACCCAATTCCCCATAAGCCCCAAATTAAAATAAACGCATGTTAAATTGAACCAGATGTTCAGTCATCATCATCATCATCATCATCATCATCATCATCATCATCATCATCATCATCATCATCATCATCATCATCATCGGCACTACAATCGGGATCCAGTGTTGGCCTTATTTAACAAGTCTGAGGTTTGTTAAATTTTCCATAATAATTTGTTTTTTCGGGCAAGGTTTTTAGCCCTGCGCCAAAGATGTTCAATCACCATACCCTTATCCCAATGCATATCTTCATATGCCCGGCATATCCCAAATTTCCAGGAATTCGCTTAACCGAATTCCTACACAACTTCCCAGTACTCGACTCCCGCCGAAGTACTTTTTCGAGATTTTGCTTACATTTCGATGCATCCGTGATGTAAAATCTCGATAAGATTTTGTATATAAAGGGGTCTGCATTGTGATCTAAAAGGAATATCTCAAGATCTAGTGTCCCTGGAGGAAGACCCCCGGAAAAATCTAATAAACCCAGTTAATTTAATAAAAGTAGTTAATTTAATAAAAACAGTAGTTATTTTAAATAGTCCATTTTGTTGGGTTTTGGGTGCCCTAACACAGGCCTGGATCAGGGGCGAGAACTGGTGAGTAGAGTCGTGGCATACCCACAAAACCCCCTTTCAGCTTTGCCGTTTCCGATCATCACCTGAACTGCGGAAGCCGCTGGGTTGCTCGGCACAGGGACCTTATTCCCGGAACGACGTCCGACGAACGGTCGGTCGCTAATCTCCCGGCTAATTCCGGAAGCACGGCGGCGACCGCAACGGGCGAACTTGGGGGACCCATAAAGAGATCTTGTTCATAAAGAACAGAAATATCCTCCCAAGCAACGCTACATCAGCTACAACAGTAGTACGCTATCTCTCTAATGCTACAATGGTGTGTGTTACTGACGAGCACCCGGAAAAAATATAAAGTCGGATATGCCACACGGGTCAGTGCTCTGACCGTTACAATAGAAAGTGGCTCACGGTGCGTTCAGAATAAATTTTTCAGGGGAACTGGCAATTATTGTCTTTGCAAATGATTCTAGTCACCGCTTCACATGTGTGCGAAATGTAGAATATTAGGGTCATGCAAACAATGGTGTTAATAACAAACTATATATAATACTAGCGTTTAATAGTATAAGACGGAAGTATTTTTAATAAACAGCCGAAAAAAAATTTAACAGATTAATGTAGAATAGTACCCTCACCAAGAGGAAGAACGGAGCAGCTAATTGGGACGAATTTTGAAATTTGTTCGCGTCCTTTCCGTGGTCAGAGGTTTGCTTTAAAAAATTCGATGTGAACGCATGTACTGATTCAATCACCAAGATTACTCTTCTTAGTATTGAACTTCACATTCCACATTTTATTAAACGAAAATCGTCCAGTGAACATTGAGCTTTTAAACAATGGTGCTTTAATTCCACGGGGGTCAACAGAAAGAATTTTATCAGAATCAGGATCGATAGTGGAAAGAAGGAGAAGGCTTACAACGATAAAGTATCCAACCACTTAAGTGCCCAACTAGTTTACCTCTTTTCTGGTCAATGGCAAAGGTTTTTAGTAATAACTTCGGTTCATCGTCTTTATGCTCTCTCTCTCTCGCTTATTGAGCGACAGCGGGACATTGAACACTGTTTTATGAGTCGCTCCCGTGCTTCTCATAAATGAGGAAGAGTAGCCACCGATGATCAGACAGATCCCTTTTTCTTTAAATTAAAACACGAAACCGCGGATGTGTACTTTATTTTATATATTAACTCTACTTTATTGAACTGTGTACTTTATTATATATATTCATCATCATCATCGGCACTACAACTGGGATCCGGTCTTGGTCTTATTTAACAAATCTCTCCACCGGTCCCGATTTCGAGCCGATGTCATCCAGTTTGGCACGCCCGGGCTCTGGGCGTCCTGGTCTATGTCATCCCTCCATCGCATACAAGGTCTGCCGCACTGTCTCCTTCCATACATCCTGCCACAAATGACCTTCCGGGCACGCTCCTCTTCGCTCATTCGAGCTAGGTGTCCCGGCCACCGGAGTCTACTGAGCTTGATTTTTCTTACAACATTAGCTTCAAGGTAGATTGTATCGTCTGCGGAATTGTCCTCCCTCACATACGGGGCCACCAATTCTCCTTAAGACCTTATATCGTATTGCGACGATAGTGAAGAACGTGAGATTCGAACTGACGCTATGACATTTAGAATCACTAAAAATGTAACCAATGCTCAACACATCAGGCCACTGCCGCTTGTACGAATTCGATTTCTTAACTCAAGTACACTTAACTGATGTGGGATTGTTATGTTATCCGCTATGGTATACGGCTCTGACATATTTTCTTATTCGATTTTCCTTCGGTGTTCTTCACTGTTTGCTTGTATGTTGTGTGTGTATCTGTTAGAAACGCTACACTCTCCCTCCTCAGTAACTTACGATCAACCTCGTGTGCGAACGTCGGAGCGAGGGACTAGCGAGCGAGAGAATGTCGTAGCAGGCGAAGGTGCCGGTGCTCTATGCGGATGTCGTGAACGTTTACTATGGGAAAGTGTGTGTGTGTATGTGTGTGTGCGTGTGTGTGTGCGTGTGTTTGTGTGTGTGTGTACACAGATCACATCGGGTTGCTGCGTTAAGCAAGGATAGCGAAAGGCGGTGATTTGAACATACTTTGAATCGAGTGAGAAGCGAAGAAATGAAGCATCATGCTACTGGCCGCGTGTACGAATTCGATTTCTAAACTCAAGTACACTCAACTCATATGGAATTGTTATATTATCCGCTATGGTATATGGCTCTGACACATATTCTTATTCGATTTTTATTCAGTGTTCTTCACGATTTGCTTGTGTATTGTGTGTGTATCTGTTAGAAATGCTACAACCTTACTCTCGAACGCGGCTAAGAGTTCAGGGTGCCTTTTATTGACACCGACTTTTCAACTTCTTCTTAATTTTATTTACTCTAATGGAGAATGCAAAAGTCATTTGATGACAACAGTTCTTTATTTCTTACAACTTAAAACCAAAGACAGTTTGTTATAAGGATTAATCTTAATAAACGCAAAGGGTTCGAGTCACTTAATGATATAATTTATGTTGAACAAACGTAAAGGATTTCAGTCAACTGATGATAAAAATTCATGCTACAAACGTAAAGGATTTAAGTCACCGGAACAATTCCGAGGCAATTTCCGCTTTTAACACACGACCTGCTCTCTCGCCAAAGGTTGGTTCTCGACTCGGTATTTCTTTACAGTTTACGTGAAGGACACGGCTCGCCTCCGCGGAATCTAACTAAAGACTAACTTACCCTTTTAAAATGAAAAAGAATCAATTCACATCCACCGCTATTGAGCGACCAATAGGAGAAGATCTTCTATACATTGGTCCCAGAGAGGGCGCCAAACACACACAATGTTTGCTTCTATTGCTCATGGTGTGTGTCCACGAATATGCGAACAGTGGATAAACCAATTCAATAGGGGGAATACCATGAGCAATGATTTGCAGCTGGGCAAAAGTTTATATAGACAGGGGTTTGGATGTTTATACGATCGGCAACTGCGTATAGCATCTATGCCGATCGTGCACATATCGCTGGCGTCTCGAAGGACCGAACTCTCGTGTGTATATTTACGTTATTGAGAATTCGGTTTCCTTTGGTGGCCAGCGGTGAGCTATGCTGTGCCTGCCGTTCGAACGACCGACGATGTGCACGCAGATAAAACGAGGGAAATTTTCCTGCACGTGTGTGGCAGAATAATTAGGAGATATTACATAGCTATAGTTCGAGTTTATGTCGGTTGCTTGGTGTTGCAACCGAATTGCTTTTCAGGTACATGATGCATTTCATGCTATCATGTCCTTGGGGAAAATGTCTGTTTGGTGCTAATGCGATTGCATAAGCGAAAACTATAGATTTAGTTGTTTTAGGAGAAAATCTTTTACCAATTAATGGGAAGGTAAGTAATGGCGTTCAATAGAACTACCATAGTAAATTGTTTTCCAGGGTTTCAGGTGTTCTAATAAGACGTTTGTAAGCAATTAATGGGAAGGTAAGTAGTGGCGTTAAATGGAACCGCCACAGGCTTATGTTCTTAAACTTGCTTCGCATGCGAAGAGTGCATAGTCTTTCGTTTATTGCATTAAGGCCGATAATGGCAGGCTTCAGTTTTCGGATGACTAGAACACCTACCGCGAGCACATGGTGTTTTGCATGGCAGCTGTAACAAATATCATACTCGTTTCTTTAAATTACACCACTCCCCGTCCATCTTATTGCTTGTAATGCTGTTATGCCAGTCTTATATTCGGACAGGGCATCGGCTAGCTGCTGTGCAGCTCGAGCTCTGTATAGTCAGCGGACCTTCCTTGAGTAAATTTGTGGGTATTTTGTTAATTTCTCCTTAGTGGTAACGTGCCTCAGGTGCACAGGTTCACCCCTATACCCTGTCGCTGCTTTCAGTTCAATTAAGTAAATCTCCGAGTTGATCTGTTTTTTTATTTGTTATTAAGAAAACAAATTAAAGCTTACATAACGCAGATCCGATGTCGGTTGACAATTCCTATAATTAATGTAACAAAATCACTTAGCACTATGATGAATTACAGTCTTAAAGCTAATGTACACACTGTTTAGATTACTTAATTTTAATACGTATACAATACACAACAGAAACTAAAACACAACGGTTCAAATTATTTAATTCAATACGAAAACTATACACAACTGTTTGGATTAAAAACATTGGAGAACTCAAGAACGATCCGTTGTGGGTTTTAATATTGTTACTTTAATAGGAAGGAGCACCCTTTTATTCACCGTTCACTGGCTGATACTTGACTCGGCTATTGGTCGTTTAACGTGGACGCAGAACTTGCCCCCACGGAATCCGTATCACGATTAATTAAATTTCCGAAAATAAAATTTCATCTTTTGCTGTCGAATTAAAAGGGGATGATTTACCTTGCATCAGCACAATGGGCGCGAAACATATTCGATGTTTGCCTCGGTTGCTCATGGTGTGTGTGTCCACAAGTATGCGGACCGTGGATCGACCAAATCCACAAGGGGAACATTAGCTGGCTTGGTTGCAGCTGGTGCCATTATCTCGGCATCGAGATTTTGTTGTTTACACGATCGGCCACTGCGTAAAGCATTTATGCTGATCGTGCAAATCACGTAGTCGAATTCTCGATGGTAATTTTCGCTTATACGAAACATGTCTGTTTGGTGCTGATGGATATGGCGTCAGCGAATATTATGAATTTACAGGGTTTCAGGTTTTTATAGTAATACTATGCAAAGGTAAGTATATGCTTTTATGTGTTTTGGTGCTCTAGAGAGCAGTTACCTGGATGGTTAATGGGAAGGTAAGCAGTGGCGTTCAAAGGAACCGCCACAAATTCTTAAATCGTTTAGCTATTTTCGATTCATTTACCACGTGATGGATTTCGTTTGATAGGATTTGAATCAATGTAAGACAATTGACATTGGATTCAATTAAAAATGGAAACGGGAAATGTGGAGGGTTTTCGTGGAGCACTACACCAAAAACTCAAAGGACAAAGCCAAAGCTTTCCCATATTTACGTTGCGCGAATTCCGCCCTCGGCTCTGGTCTCTTAGTAGCACCTGTGGCTGAATGGGTACAATCTTCAATACCAGATGCGAAGTCCCATCCACTTCCTGGTCAATGGGGTCTACGTGGATTAGACAACAGGAAGGCAACTAGACCGGACGCAATGCTAGCAATAGTCCTTGAAAAGTGTGCGCCGGGGCTTAGCAAACTCTTTATTTCATCTTATCCACAGAAAAGGGTATTATCCGAATGTTTGGAGTTCAGGTTATAATCGAACCCTTTACCTACTTGACAGCAATGGAAGTGGAACAATGTGATTCATCGGAATCGGGCCCTGGCAGTGATTGCGTTTTGGAAAGAAGAGCTCCAATTACCCAATTTAATACTAACAGACTCTATGGACTAACCATGTGAATAAAATGGCCGTTTTTCTGCCGGCTTCTCTTTCCTCTTATGCGACTATTCAAGCCATTTACAGTCGGCTTAACCCGATAATATGATAGGCCAAACTCACTTGAAAGGAATTTTAGTTCCGCAACTTATCAAAACTTAAACAATTAACAGACTATTATTATATTATTCTGATGGTAAAACAAAATTGCCCACAGTTGTTAGGTGAATCTACTTACGTGAAACCTGTGCATTTCGTAAGCTTGTTAGCAACTGCGCTATTGAAGAGATGTATTTAAACTTCTACTACACCATTTCGAGGCCTTTCTGGAATTTCTGGAAAAATGTGTATAGTATGACATATACAATTAGTAAGTTTTCAAGCTCCGTTCCCATGAGCCTGTGGGGCTTTTCAGGGCCCGAAGAGCCATACATCGCTCGATCCCCACCTTTCCAGGCGAACGACTTACCTCTCGGTCGAACTTCAGCAAGGTTGCGTAACCTTGCTACGGCATTTACCCTCAGCCAAATCGCCGGAATTAATACGGTTACCCAATCGGATAACCGTTTTGAATTTATGTTAGGCAGCTTACCTATTCTGTAGGGGATTTCCTTCCAAACCCCTTTTTCTCCAGCATCACCACTGAAAACATTAAATCCACGGCAAAGCTTATCACCTTGCCGTGGCATCGAAAACTCACCCTCGGCCAGACCATATTCCCTAAAAAACATTAAGCCCACGGCAAAGCTTATCACCTTGCCGTGGCATCGAAAACTCACCCTCGGCCAGACCATATTCCCTAAAAAACATTGAGCCCACGGCAAAGCTTATCACCTTGCCGTGGCATCCAAAAGTTACCCCCGAGGCGTACATCATTTCCTGAAAAGAACATAAGTCCATGGCAAAATCATCACATTGCCATGGCATCTGAAATCTTATCTTTAGGCATACATTCTGCCAGGGCATCTCGTTTCCATAGCCTTAAGCTATGGAAACAACAATCAACAAGAGTTCCTTGAGACTCGTTGTATTTGTTTACCCCCGGCATAACATGCATACGGCTATTGCCCCTATTGATTTACTACCGCCGACAAGGTTTCTGTTGACGCAAATCAAACATGTCCCTGTTTACCAGCAATCGCTGGCACCACAATTAGCGTTCCCCATGTTCAGAGATAGCATTCAAACAACGATCACCAGCAGCCAGAAAATGTTTACTTACAACATCTGGCAATGGCTGCACCCTATGTTCGTTGCAATGTTTAATCATCGGCAACAGAAATGATGATTTATGGCCTTCCATTAGGATGACCAAATCATCGGTTTCGGTTTTTCACACCCCAGATGCTAGTATTTACATTCCTAGAAAATGCACTAGCGATGTTGCCCGCCATCCACGGTCGCTGAACGATCGTATGCATGGCATACGCACACATGCGTAATGTATGCCTATTCCGTCCGGTCCAATCACGATTAACTACTTCAAGTTAATCGTGTAACTCCGCCTCCTTTCCAGTTTCTTTCAGGGTTCCTTTCCTTTTGATGACTTCCAATGGAATTAGTCAGATATTACACACCAGAGTGGTCACATCAGAGGAGTCGTCGCGGAAACTGGAGTCTAGTACCAATTTTTATTCAATTGTTTTCCCCTGTCGTGTCGGGTGGTGTTGCGGGTGTTCCGTTTTGAATTGTGTTTAATAAATAAAAAACAAAACTTTAACTGCATTAATGCGAATTCAATAGACAAATAAGCTGATATAGCCGCAGACTAATGGAATATTGTTGCAGCCATGGAATCACCAGTACTTCCTTCCAAATAAAGACATTCAACGAAACAACAACCAGTGTGTTTTTACTTCATTCTGTTCGCTCCGTTTGGGAAGTGTTTTATCCCGAGAACTTTGTTTCCTTTTCGCGCCGTGAATTAAGTAGTGGAAATTAGTTAAACCCGCGTCCGTGTCGACGCACTGACTAATTACTACCACAAGCCCTAGACACAATTTTGTTCTCGCTTGTGGCAGAAGCGTGTTACCTTCAGATAACACAATCACCTCTGAGTGTTAATGAAGCTGATTTTAAATTCTTCTCAGTCGCAAGTCATCCATGACCTTACTACTTAATCTAATATAATTAGCCAGGATCAGGTCCATAAATGAATATTTCCACCATAGGATTAAACAGTCCTTTCACGAGCAACTCAACGGCCCATATAAGCGCCACAGACGTAATTGCTCATAGAGATTGGCGCATTCCACAAGACGTTCCTTGCACACTTGGTGGGGTCTTACAAAATACTAAGTCTTCCTCCCATTTGAGACCTTCACGTCGCACTACCAAGTGCTCAGAACGTCTTCTTCCTCATAAATTCCTTCATTCTTCTGTCTGGGAATTTCAGATAAATTGCCTCAGTGTCTAATAAGAAATTGATAGCTCTTTCGAGTCACTTTAGCAGGAATGTTATGCCGGTATTCGCCCCCCGCTTAGCATAACATAAACACAAACAAACAGTTTTAACGTGTGGACTTGAAAAAAAAACATATTCCTGTTCACCATTTACATCAACTGATGGGAAAGATTCTAGTATGAGCTTTAGCAGGACCATGGCTTTATGTGTACATACAACGGTGTGGTATATTTTCCTACGGCAAAGGCATAATTTGAGTCAACACTTTTCCTAGCTAAAGGCGGCTCCAACGAGGACACCCGTCTGAACATATTTTCTTTTACCAATCGTCCTGCATTAATTTCTAGGAGTGAAGTCGGAGCGTGAAAAGGCTTTGCCGGAAGGAAAAGAGCTTTCAACTGAAAATGGTTCCTGAATGCTGCTGACTGATGGGATATTTTCCTGTATCTTTTTGTTAAAGAGACAGGCATGGGATGGAGGTATACATGTAAGTGCAAACGACGACAAAATTGAATTGGGAATGAATAGAGGAGGAATCTCTAATCTAACGCTGTGTTTATTGTGTCCTTTTTGGTTGTTGTCAAATAAATACAATCGTTTACGCTGCCTAGTAAATGCAATAGAAAGGACTTTTCAGGTTTCCTAAAATCACTTGAATACGGCTGAAAATTAGTCATGTTTTATACATTTTTTTAAAAGTGTTAGAATAACCCCATGGTCTTGAAATGTTGACAACATTTATTATTACTTTCAAGTTTAAAAATCATTTTTTTTACAAATTTTTTTTTGTACAATAAGGTTTTTTTTTAGGCATAGATATTGAAATTATTTCCGGTTTACCGTCAACTATCTTGTGAGTAGTGCGTCGGCATTGTGACTGCGTCGTTAGATTGTACTCACAGCTAGGCCGGCTTGTCGTAAGAGGCGACCGAGTGGTAGGCCTGTGGGGATTTTATGGTTTGGGCGCCGGCATGGACGCGGATTCTACCATCAACCCAGTCGCTGCTAAACAATGTTCTCTCGAGTACCTCCGAACGAAACGCACAAACACGATCACCAAGCAAAGGAGAAAACACCAGGCACAGGAGGAATGAAAAGAAACACTAAAATTTAGTTTTTTCCGTTTTATTCTCTTTAAAATAGTGAAGGATAATTCTCTTAATAAAAACCACTTTGTTCTCAGCCATTATCAAATATGTTAGTGCTTTTATACTTCACTTAAACTTATTATTAATATTAAATTGATCTTTTATGAAATTTAAACAGAATGAAACACTTTCTTTTCGACACGACCTACGCTTCTCCGCCGCGCGACGGAGAGCAGGGGCGGCAACGGCCGTGGTGGTCGGCGGATGTAATTTGACTCAGTGATAAACGGCTCGCGCAGAGCCGACTCGCTCATGGGATGAGTTTTCCCGGGAGAGAAAGTGTTTCTCTCGTGGTGAAAACAAGGAAGAAGGACTTGGTAATGTATGTGTATGTGTGAGTGAAGCTCACATTGGTTTTTTCATACACAAGGCCATGGGAACGAATCAACAACAAAGAAAGGGCATAAGCGCATTCATGAGATGCGAGTTTGGTAAAGCAAACAAAACCGAAACTCGTCGGATGCTAATTGGATCTTTGTTTGAGATGTGCATCGCGGCTAAAGAAAGAGACGCGACGCATCGAAGAAATGGCGTTAAAGGGTTGGGAGCCGAACGAATCCCTTGCCCGCAGTTGTATATGCAGGGTAATTCGTCGCGGCAGAGAAAGGAATTGCAGATTGTTTGTTAGTGGGAAAACAAATCATTGGTTGGATATTATATATGTTCACATGCGTAGGAATTCGTTTTTATGGCACTAGACGCTAGATGCGCGTGTTGCTTTTGTCCCTTGGACGTGTCTGCATGTGGGAAGATAAGGGTGCACATGACGAACAAAATTGCTTGGCAAACAAAGGTGCCGGAATAGTTTTCCTACTTATAATACACGTATGCAGACGAATTATTTTCCAGCGAATTCTAATGATGCATTAGATGTGGGAACAGAATCTTTCAGGATTTTCCATGTAATGCGTTGAAAGCATTAATGTTCTTGTAGTAGGAAATGTTTATGCTGGGTGGAGATTGCGGTGCAGGTGTGGGAACGTTTGAATTTGCCTGGCAACCGAAGGTACCGAATAGTTTTTGGGATCCCCGAAAAGGTAGAAAAGAATTCTTACAGGGAATTTGTATGCGAAGAGATGCATGAAAGGTAAGTTTTCTTTTACAGGGACTTTTAGATTATAAATTTGATAACTTAGATGCGTATGTAGTGGTCCTTCTCTCAGGTAGCGTGTCTTCTTATCCTGAAAAGGACGTAAGATCTCTTAAAGACCGCTCCCGAGGGGACCCGTTGCGGTTGCCACCGTGCTTCCTCAAACCTCGAGGGAAGAGCAGCTACCGGTCGTCGAGTAGGAAGAATCGGCCAGGCCCAATAAAATGCTTTTTATTTTATTTTAAATTTATTTTCTGGCGTCCTTACATCTAGAACGCCAATTGAGACTGACCCTCGAATACAAAATCCATCGCCCTTATAAGTGAAACCAAATCGAAATTTGTATCTCGAAAATACAGAATTTCCTACAAAAATCCCGATTTTGGAATCCTGAGTGAGATACTCAGTGTTTATTTAAGATAAGGATTCAGTTTCCTGAATTCGTAGGAAACTATTGTGCAGATGTGGGTATGTAAAGGAATTCGGGTTTTTGTTTGTTCAATTTGATGGATTTTACCAAATTGAGATAACGTATCTCTGGTTTTTGAATCTAGATGATGCCGTGGGGCAAATGCAAAACGATAAACGAATATATGATTCGTTTATTGTGAATTTTGATTTTAATTTGGTTTTTTAGATGAAATTATGCCGTGGAGGTAAATGTTAAGCTATAAACGGATATTTGATTCGTTTATTGCGAATTTTGGATCTAGTTTGGGTTTTTTCGGGTTTTGATTGAATTTTAGGTTTTAGTGTATTACTGCTAGGATTTGGATGTAGGTGTGGGGGAAGGAGATGGTAGGGCTTTTCAGAGCACTACACGTAAAGCACTTAAGGTGCTAATGCGCTGGCATCAGCGAAAACTTATGCCGATTGGGATGTAGTTATGGGGGCTTTTCAGGTAAGTGGGCCGTAGGGTTTGGCGGAAACGCCACAGACCCTGTCACCCGGTGGTAGGCCTTGTCACCCGGGTGACTTTCGGAGCTTGGTTCATGAACAGGTTCGAGAAAAGATTCGTTTAGGTGGTAGTGGGTCCCAAGGCGAGATACCACCCCGCCATACTGTACATTCCGCGATATCAACAATGTTTCGGGTGTATGTCTGATGGCCCGGACTGACATGGAGTTAGATCATCAATGTGCCTTCTGAGATAAAAAATTCCGGAGGTAAACTAGTTCCCCATTCGGATCTCTGGGGGGGGGGGGGGGGGGGGGGGGGGGGGGCTATGTCAGGGGGAAAATCATGCAAATATTTTGATAAATAACCTAGCTTTAAGAAATTCGACAGCGCGTGATCGGGCTCGGTCTCAAAGCTCTGTCGACTTTTGACTGACAACTTCATTTTGTAACATCAGGTGTATCTGTTTCTCCAATACAAATGTAAACGCTGTCCACCAATATTTACAGACAGCAAAGCCTGCGATATCCTTGCCCTAACTGAGACTCAGGTCGATTCGTCAACTGATTCGACATATCTTCGTTGCTCAGGATACGACTTACATTCAAGATTCCGTTTTAAGGGTGGAGTCTGCGTCATCAGGCGATCCGATATAGCTTGCCAGGGGATGGAGGCGTTGGAACCCAATAACATTGGCATCATGTGGTTGAGAGTCGTGCTATGGAATTCTGTTAAATTTCCTTGATGTCTTTACCGCTCGTCGAATGACGATTGATCATCGACACTTTTCGCACATCTTTCACGTGCCATCGACTGGATACAGATCAACCACCCGTCTTCTGAAATTGTCGTCCATGGCAATTTTAATGTAGACAATTCCGGCTGGTTGGTGCATTCTAACAGAACCGACGGGGCTGGGAGGCTGGTGGGATTGTTCGCTGTTTACCCCAATTTGACTAAACTCGTGGCGGATACTACGGGAGTGCCGGAAGCCCGAGTTGATTATGCTAACACCCTGAAATTGTTTTTGACATCCGAGCCGAGCTGTGTCTCCCACAAAATCACCAGCCGATAGCATTATTGTCTATCTTGTCTAAGGTGATGGAACAGGTCATCAATGCCGAGTTAATTCAGAATTTGGAGTGCAACGGACTTCTGAATGATCGCCAATACGGATTCTGTGGCAGGTTGTCGACGGGTGACCCTTTGACCCCTGTAACCGATATATGGACATCTGCGATTGAGGGGAATGGTGAGTCAAGAGCGATCGCATTGGATATCTACAAGGCGTTTAACCGCGTCTGGTACGGACGGATGTGTACTTCATTTACACGGACTTTCCCTGCAATTCTGAGACTGGACAAATACCTTCCTTGAAAATCGATCGATCTTGGTTGTTGTGGACGGGGAGTATTCGGGTCTGTATCCTGTTAACTGCGGGGTACCTCAAGACTTTATTTTGGATTCAAGCTCGTTTTTGCTTCAGACATAATATACAACATTCACAAAAAGTGGATCATCGGTTGCACATCTGATGATGAATGGCCAGGCCCTCGAATCTGCGAGAAGCTTGAAATTTCTCGGTGCCACGGTCTGTGGGAATGAATCGTGGCATAAACACGTGTTGAACATCTCCAGATGTAATATTAATAACTAATATACACCAATTGATTGCCAAATGGAATTTTCGTTTATCTAACATTGAAAATGTTTACGATCTGCGAGACCTGATTGTGTGGATGCGTGTGATACAGTTCTTAGAATCTTGTATTTACACAAGTGTTCATTTATTGTTAACGATGACAAAGATATTTTGTATATCTCATTGCTTCGTTACCATGGAATTGTTCTCTGTTTTGAGTAGCACATAATTTTCTTTGTGCCGTCATAGATTTTTCCCAGATATGGTATCTGGGTTCCATGATTCGGAACCCTCTCTTATAGAGGGGAATATTGTTGGAAAGGATGTTTTCTTCAGTTTTGTACTGAAGAAGAAATTGTAGCGGTCGTAGCCGAAGATATCGAAAAAGAGAGGGGTCAAGAACGCAAGACTCCCGTACAAGTAGGTTCTCGCTGTTCTTAATGCTTTCGAGGTACTTGTATGCTAAGTGTAGCAAGTACTCATCGATAGGAGTAATGGAGGCGGCTTTGTATAGATGATAGTTGGGGTGATGGCGACTGTCAAGCCTTCTAAAGTGGTTGGTGGATCTTCTGATGAGTTTCCTTTCGAAAACTCGGAGTTTTTCCATTTGGGCCGAAGATATGTAGGACCATATGGGAAAGGCGTATGATATTCTAAATCGGATAAGCTGCTTATAGCAGAGAAGCTTAACTTCGGTTTCAACTTTGTTTTGCACTTTAAAGCGTGTGGGTCACATGTTTGATGAAATTCCTTCTGGGGTATAAATGAGCCCAAGATATTTCCTCCTATCCTGTGGTCTAATTCGTTGGCGATTCTGAGTTGTCGGATCGCTGCATGTTGTTTTTTTGGGGCGTGGTGCAGGTGTCCTGCGCTTGGCTATGTCATTAAGTTTCAAACGTTTGCAACTACGTTGCCCGTTGAAATTGATGTTATGCTTTTTGTATTTTAGTGATGTCGCCTGCATGTTATATGTTGGTGAGTTTGTCACCTCAAATAGGGTTGCACTTACTTGCAAGGGGAACTGTACAAGGCGACCGTCGAATTGTTTTGAAGTACGCACCTGTTAATGCGGCTTTTTTACAGGTTAGGTGTATGCCCCTTTGGTTACACCTGTGTACCGCGTCACATGTGACTTTTGCTAAATTACTATTTTTCAGGTGTAGTGGTTCTGAGGTGGAGGATTAATCGGTGGGTTTCGGCCGGAACGCCACACTTCCTCCACATGAAGGTTCACTCCCCAGTAAATGACAGATCGTTGGAGCTGGCTTTTTTTCGTTTAGGTCGTCTGGAAATTTCACGTGAACGCCTTCTATCATAAGATGCTCGCCCCATTTTAAGAAAAGAAAATGAAACATTGAATTTAATATAATGGAAAACTGGGTCGTTTTTTTTTTTTTTTTTTTTATTAGACTTCTCTCGGGAGAGGCGAACCTATAGCGTCGAGTGGGAGCCCCGAGATGCCATCAAATAACTGTTGCAGTTCTTTTTGAACAGTTGCAGGTTGTAACGCTCCGGGAACACTCGCGTGGGAAGGCAGTTCCACAGCTTCCCCGCTCTGTAACGGAACGGGTTCTGATACAGGAATGTTCGCGCTGTCGGGAGATGAACCACAAACGGGTGCAATCCGTCGGATTGTCTTGTGGAGCGCATATAGACCGAATTGCGTGGAACAATGCCAAGAATCTCCGAAGAACAGCACCCGTGATAATATCTGTAAAACAGACAGAGGTCGGCCACGCGCCTTCGATGTGATAGCGACTGTAGTCCCGACGTCAGCGCCGAGTCCCCGATCAGGCGGATCGCTCGTCTTTGTACGCTCTCAAGTAGGTCGACGGTATGTTTAGGAGCCGAGCTCAAACATTAGAGCAATATCCGAGCGCGGGTCTAATTTGAGATTTATATAGGAGAAGAAGTTGGGCCGGAGTAAAGTATTTCTTGGCTCTAAAAAGATAACTCAGTTTTCCTGAGGCTGATCTGGCGATACCCGATACGTGTTTATGCCATGATACATTCCCACAGACCGTGATGCCGAGCAATTCCAAACTTTCCCCAGTCTCGAGGGCCCGGCCACTCATCATCAGCTGTGGAACCGATGATCCAGTTTTCTTTGTGAATGTTGTATACTGGGTCTTCGTTGCGTTGAAGTCGACAAGATTGGCCTTTCCCCACTGCATGACTTTATCTAAATCCTGGTTCAGAGAGTCAATCTGTCTACATCTCAGCTGGTGCGACGTTGATGCACCAATCGCCCGATCACTCGAAAAGGAGGAAACAAGCGTACTATCATCCGCAAAACTGAACACTTGGTTATCCATTGTCTCCAACAAATCATTTATGTGAAGCAAGAACAAGGTTGGAGCCAAAATAGAACCTTGGGGCACCCCCGAATTAACAGGATACAGATCCGAACACTCGCCGTCCACAACAACCCGGATCGATCGATTCTCAAGGAAGCTCCTCGTCCAGTCGCAAAGCTGTTGGGAAAGTCCATATGAACGAAGTTTGCTCAGCAATGCCCCGTGCCAGACGCAGTCACAAGCCTTGGAGATATCCAATGCGACCGCCCTTGACTCACCATGCCGTTCAATCGCAGATGTCCATATATCGGTTATAAGTGTCAAAGGGTCTCCTGTGGATCGACTGCCACGGAATCCGTATTGACGATCATTCAGAAGACCGTTGCACTCCAAATACTTAACCAACTCTGTATTGATGACTTTTTCCATTACCTTAGATAAAATAGACAGTAATGCCACCGGACGGTAATTTTGTGGGAGACACTTTTTTCCCGTCTTTGAGATTGGCTGAACTCGAGCGATTTTCCAGCAGGCAGGAAAGGTCCTCCGTGCATAAGATAAGCGGAAGAGTCTGCCAAGAACCGGCGATAGTTCTGGAGCACAGTTCTTAAGGACTATTGCTGGTATTCCGTCCGGGCCGGTTGCCTTCCTACAATCCAGTTCACGTAAAATGCGTTGAATAGTGCGCGGACGAAATCTCCTTCCCACATCGAAGACCGTACCGGCGAGATCACAGGTGGCTCCAAAAGGCCGGGATCAAGGTTTGAATTCGCGGAAAATAAATTCGCGAACACATTAGCTTTATACTTTGGATTCGTGACTAACGTTCCGCTGTCTGTCACCAACGGAGGGAAAGAGGAGGAAGCAAAGTTACCGCTGACAGCCTTTGCCATTGACCAGAAGGAGCGCGAACCAGTTGGGCACCGAAGAAGCTTATTGATCACCCTGTCGTTGTGAGCCTTCTTCGCGGTATCAATCGCCTGGTTGCACGCGTTTCTGATTCTAACAAAATTCGTTCTGTTAATATCGGTGGGATTGGAGCGCCATTTCTTAAAAGCTCTATTTTTTGCCGCTGTAATCAGCTCGCATTTTTTGTCAAACCAGGGTTTATCAGACGAACTTCGTTTGATGGAATGTGGAATATACATCTCCATCCCCAGGAGAATAATCTCTGATAGCGACTCCGCGCAAGCGTTAACGTCGGAGTTTCCGAAGCACACCTCGGGCCGTGGAAAGGATGTGAAGAAATCTCGCAAATCGTCCCAGTTAGCAGCCCCATACTTCCATACATGGCGAGGCCGGTTATTCGCTTGGTATGCTAGTGCTTGCGCGACAGATACCAAGCAGTGATCTGAGTTTCCCAGTGGCGCAGAAACCTCTACGGTATAAATACTCGGTTCGGATGTCAAAAACAGATCCAGGGTGTTCGCATAATCGCCTCGGGCATCCGGTACCCGCGTTGGCTCCCCCACGAGTTGAGTCAAGTTGTGGCTTACAGCAAACATCTTCGCCAGCCTCCCAGCCTCGTCGGTTCTGTTAGAATGTAACAACCAGTCGGAATTGTCTACATTAAAATCGCCAAGGACAATAATTTTAGAAGCTGGGTGGTTGATCTGTATCCAGTCGACGGTATATGAAAGATGTTCGAGAAATGTCACCGGTCGATCTTCATTCGGGGAGCGGTAAAGACAACAAAGAAATTTAATGGAATTCCTCAGCACGACCTTTGGCGGATAGGTATTTAACGGATAGGACTTTGGCGAATGTTGGCCTATTAGTATGGCTACTTACGTTAGAGTGTTCCGCCGGACACTGTTCACAGCGACACACGAAAACTTAGTTCAGCACACAAATGAAACTCCGAGAAATGTTTTGTTTTAATCAGTTTGATGTTTATTTGAAGTTTTGTTAACGCTTTGATTTTCGTTTTAAATTCTGTTTCGATTTTAAAGCGATTCGCTACACCGCACGTACGTTCAATTCTCGACGTTACTTTCACTTTCCTAACTTGAACTAACACTCTCTGATACTTTGACTCTCAAAATTATACTCCTCGTCTTGCTGCCGATCAAAATCTGACTGACCTGCTATTCTCCTCAAAAATACCCTAATACAGATCGTATCTGTATCTGTATCGAAAAATTTGCTTATTCCCTTTGCTAACAGAATTTCCGAATTTCTGGTAGCAGCATATTATCGCATCCCCGGGGATATTTCATAGATTCCTGAGAAAGGGAAAGTCATCTTGCATACATTATTCGTTGGTGATAGCATTTCCTTTTCCACGGCCCTCGGTTTGCACAGAACATCTGGCGCGCAGGACGGAGATGATTGTTCGGGCGTACAGCCCGTGGTTGCTTGCCTTTTGCAAACACAACCGAAATCCATTAGATCCCTCTAATGGGTGTGAAATTTTTACAAAGGAATCGTGGGACCGGAGTATTTCCTTTGTTGGCGTTGGACTTGTAAATCTTCTGAATTATCTTGTTGCGATAATTACGGTTGTTTACAATTTTGGTAGCGGATAGGCGATATGCTTTCTTGCATTTAGCTGCCAGCGTATGCATCCGTTGTTATCTATCTACCGAAAATGGTAATTCCTGGTAAACATCGTGCAGATGTTTAAGATGGGAGATTTGTATGCGATGCTTTAGCTGTTGGATTTTTGGGATCTTGCACGGAATTAGACGTGCTAATTGCCTTTAGCTACCCGAGTATGCCTCCCTGGTTGGGTTAATTTACCAAAGATATAATTCCTTGGAAACATCGTGCAGATGTTTTGGATGGAAGATTTATGGCCTGTAATCTGGAATTGTTTTTGCATACTATGAATGGATGCGTTGACTCGATACTGAAAGTTTTTGAACGTTAAGTTCCTTGTTTTTTTTTATGTCGGGTTCAACATTGTTTCAGCTTCCTATGCCCTTGTTACAGATCTGATTAAGAGCTTTGGGGACACGAGTCTGTGGGGACGTGTAATGGATAATGTAAGTAAGTTCCTTGAAGGTTTGGAACCTTACCTGGGCGGAATTGTGCGTTCGTAGGACGCTACAGACCCTCAACCATATGATGTCCATGATATTGGGCTCCAACGCCTCCATCCTCTGGCAAGCCAGATCGGACCGTGCGAAGACGCAGAATCCGCCCTTAAAACTGAATCTCGAATGTAAGTCGTATCCTGAGCAACGAAGATATGTCGAATCAGTTGACGAATCGACCTGGGTCTCAGTTAGGGCAGGGATATCAGGTTTCGTTGTTTGCAAATATTGGTGGACGGCGTTTACATTGGTATTGGTGCAACCGATTCCCCTGATGTTACAAAATGCCGTCACCAGTCGAGCGTGGGCTGAGCCTCTAGAGCTAGCCCGATTATGCGATGACGAACCTCTCAAAGTTCCATTATTTATCATGATATCTGCATGATGTTCCCCCTGACATAGTAATAAAAACAAAAAATATCAGTTTTTAAAAAATCCTAGAGTGAACTTAGTATCACGTCTAATTGGTCTACGTTCCCACTAAGCATTCTAAGCGGCTTCCAATCCACCTACCTTCTCCAGTATTCAATAACTGAGTGTTAGAGTATCGCCTCTTTGGTTTGTAACGCCATTTGTCAAATGAAGACAAACACCCACCAAAACTGGATTGTGGTAATTTCCGTACAGTCAAGACGTTTGTAAAACAAATATCTCGAATATCAGATGGTGCCAAGGGAGGAAGAATAATACCTAGGAATGTAAAATCTTTGTATAGACAAGGCGAATAGAAATTTATTCTAATTTGATACCTCCAAGTTTTTTACGGGCTTACGACGCCGCCTCTCTGAACAACATCTGTTGACTGTATTTGACGCAACTGCCTTGTCTACTACATCATTTGTGAAAATGTAACTAAATCATACATCTTAAATGACCAAACTTTTCATCCCTGCTAAGTGAGTCTATGTTTGCCATTCGTAAGAGTCTGAAGGAATAGCAAGGAGAAAGGACAAATTACCCCCCTGTGCAGAAGTCTTACAAAATATGCCCGAGTTGGATTTCCCACAACACTATGCCCTCATTTGTTTCCACAGCTCACACGTATTTTTCCCAGCACTCACATTATGGCTCCAAAACAAGTATCCTGTCCGAGTCAGAAATTTGCGTCAACGAAATTCCATCATCTTAGAATTACTGGACAGGATAGCATGCAGCATGAGATATGTTCTCTGCAAATGTAATTAGACTAATGTATTAAGCACTGCGCACCGAACAACTTTTTCAACAAATACAAGGATTCCGAGCAGGATACACATTTGTTGTTGCTGTTCGCGTTTTTCGATATTAATATTCATCAAAGTTGCGATGCGATGTGGAGCTTAACTGGGTTATAATGCCCCTTCTGAAAAGGACACGAGATAAGTTTTACAATTCGGGAGATTTATGGAGGAATAATTGCCAGAAACGTAGGAGATTAGGGACTCCCCTCAGTTTTACCGTTGGCAAGCTTTAGCTTGTACCCAAGAGAATAAAGGTAACATGGGTAACATGTGATTTATGGGCTTTTGTTACGCACGAAACTTTTAAGCCTCACGTACGACACAATATTTTGGTTACGTTATACGTAAAATATTTCAAGGACAGTAGGCATATTTTACGATATTAAATAACATAATCCTGTTGGTAACCTTTTTAAGGTGCTTGTGTTTTACAATAGCGAAGATTCAGAGCTCACTGAGGTTAATTGGTTTAACATTTAGTCGGGCGATGACATGAGATTTAAAAACTAGGAACAGAAAAAGCTCATCGAATTTTATAGAGCAGAAGCCATGCAAATGAAGAGATTTTAAAACCTACAGACAGGTTAGGGGAGTTTGAGCGATGTACTGTTTTTACAGGGTAGTTAAGTTGTTGAAAATTACGCAGCAATCTGGTCTTTTGGAAACTTCATTAAAAGAATATTAGGTCTCAATCTTGAATTTCTGGCGCGTGAGTTTGGCGTTTACTGCCAGGAAGGAAAACCTAGGAAAGAGAGCTGTAAAACTCTCTAGACGTTAATTGGGAGTTAAAGTAAAAGCGGACTTGAATATTGAACGATATGGGAGTAAATGGCTGGAAGACACTGGATAATCAACTGTGGCGTAGTTCCATCATTGAGTCTTGTAACTTCTTAATAGGTTCATTTGGTTCAATTGATGTCACATTTATGGTAGATAGCGTTAAGTGCAATTGAATTATTTAGAATGCCCGATGAGGAGAGGAATAGCGAGACAAATGCGACTCTGATCCAACTGAACTAAATGTGATATATACAAAACTCCTCCCTTAAAATCGCAAGTCCACGTCAGTCCTCTGAACGCCGAAGCGTTGGACATTTTCAGCGTTTTGAAAGGCGAACCTATAGCTTTGTTTAAACGCCCTGAGATGATTTTTCTCTCAAGACAGACTACCAGTCAAACTCCGGAAGGTGGTCAAGGAGTACTCCCAGCCATTTCACAGAGACTACAGTTTAGAGGTATTTTACCTTTAGGCCTAAAGCTACTACTCTGTTATTGATTTTACATAATTAGATTTATTTTAGATTTTTGATCGAATTTAACTTTTTTATTTACCATTTGTTTTAAATTAACTCAAGTGACTATTCAATTTAATTTAATTTGGAAGGACAACAAACAACCCATCATCTTGTGCATGATCCCGAAGCCAATTAACTTATATACCACGAACAACGACAAAAACCGATGCCATCGAAATTTCTAGTGACTCTGTGTCTGTGACACACACAAATGGTTTTGCAATTGTTGTGGGCTCGATAACAGCGTCAGGAACACGACATATGGACATGGATATAAAAAACTTGAATATCAGGAACACGATGGTGTCTCCTTGAGTTGGATATCAGCACTGTGGGGGTTGAAGTATGGATGCCAACGTATGGCATAGGATTCACTTAATCCCAAAACACTGTTGACGAAAATAGTTCACCCAGGAAGACAGGAACAATTGAAAACACACTGGTGTAGTTTTTTTGTTTGATTTATTCTATAAAAGCACGTGCAAATTGGAATTAAGAAAGTTCCCTTCTTCTTTAGTACATGAGGTTTTCTTGTAATATTAGTTTTCTTATCATGCAGATACTATCTCACGTTCTGCTTCATTAAGTACGGAAACAACGTATGTCTTGAAAATATCACTATTACTATCCTTAAGCACTTTCCTCCTTATGTATATATGAAAAGTATAAAATAAAAGAAAACCGAGCGACTCGACTTCGATGTACGGCGGAACTAACCTCTATAGTGGTTGGATAGCGACTCTTAACGCCAGCGAGACTGACCACAATGACGGTTGAATAGCGACTCACTAAATTAGGGTGGAAATCGTAATTTCTGCTTTTTACACCTTGATCTGCCAATGGTAATCATGCTCTCTTGTGTGTTCCCCAACTCACCACACTCATCCAGGTCGAAACGTACTTTTGTATTCGTTCGACGTCGATGGGCGTAGCCAGAATGGAGAAATCAAAAGGGAAAGCACAATAATCCAGGGTTGATCTGGCTAGGTGTGTGTGCGTCAATGCCGTGTATACGGCTGGTCTACTGACCTAGTGATAATCTCTTAGGTCAACGCACTATAGCAAGACAGAAATACGAGAGAGAGGAAAACCTAGCTAAGGTTATTGACCAGCAAAAAGAGAGCATTGATCCCAAGCGAATGGGTGATCTGGGAAAAGTCAATAGGACGCCGCATCGGCTGGGGATATAATACCATTCTGTGGAATGTTCGATAAATACCCAAGCCTATGGACTATGACGCAACCGCGTCGCTTGGTTTGACTTGGTTGTTGCTAACCAATGCGAATGGAATTTCCAGTGGAAATCCCATGGTTAGCGCAATAGTGTTGCCGTATGTCGTTGGTTGTAGCTAAACTCAATTATGCATTATCTGCATAGAATAATGAGTTTAGCTATGCGTCCCCTTTGACATGTTTTACCGGTAAATAACTTATCAAGGAAATGGGTAGGTATTGTGGTCGGAATTGCGGGCTGTTTCTCCTATAGGATAGAGAAACCCCTACAGGACCACGATGGTGTCTTCTTGAGATTGATGATGGCTATAACTAAATGGGATGTTATTCTAATCAATCTCAACAAATACCTTGATTGAGACCCAATCCAGGATACAACCGAGTCACAGAAGAGTTGGTTCCAATAAAAGATAGTCCTGGTCGGTTGGTTTGATATAATAAATCCGTTTATTTTAATCGATTACAAAGGTTTTCTCGGATTGAGAAAACGTACTGTCGTTCATAGAATTTTAACCAAGAAGGAAAATTAACAAGCAAAAACCAAAACAAATGGTTGTCATTTTGACAACCAACAAACTTAACTTTAAAATGTCAGCAGATTGCTGACATTGTTTAGGGCGGTGCCATAGGTAGCTTTAATTGCGAATTCGCCGGTTGTGTCAAGGGCGAATCCGCAACAGACTCTGTTGTTGTTTTTTCTCACTCTTGCAATTTACGCATAAGTGTGAACCGCTGAGAACTACGAATAGCTGTGCTCAAATGTGAACTCTGGAATTTAACGAGGACGTAAAATACTTGTTTACATACAATTTTGAAATTCAATTGTGATAATTTCGGGTCGCTATAGTACTCTCCCCCCAATCACGAAAACGATAGTCAATCCGACTCGAAAGAAAACAACATAATTAAAAGGGTCGTGTGTTGAGAAATGTCCTTGAGTTACATGGGAGAGGTAAAAATAAACAGGAGCAATAATTTGTAACATCAGAGTACTTATTCCTTATATGATTCGTGCAAAAAAAAAAAAAAAAAAAAAACTGACTTCGCCCGCCTTCGATTAGTTGATTATCAGTGAATTCGCCTTGAACTGTGGTCGGGGAAAGGAGGTTTGCGGCACTTTCTGGCTATCTCGCATTTTCTAATTTTTTAAGCTAGTATCTCTTAGTCTGGCCGACGTGTCTGTTGTGGTGAGGTGTGTGACTATTTGACAGATACGTATGTAGCGCACGTCATTTATCAAGTATTGAGAAGGCACTGGCGCAAAAGTAGACACGGGTCACTCACTTCTCGCAGTTCTGGTGTAGACGGGTCCTTATGGTGAGGATGGATGCAATAAAATTCTCTGCGGTTTTCTACCAAATGTTACGGATCCGAATGAAAATGAGTCATACACGTACTCGAAAATAAGTCTATTCAAGCGGTGCCGAGGTGCCGATCGAGATGCTAAATGATATAGACGGGGATATTGGGATTAGGATGCTACCGTGAAACGGGACGCTGAAAAATGAGGAGAACATTCGTGAGGTCCAAAAGAAAACGGGCTGAAACCACCTGACAGCAGACCTGGTTTTTGGAATTCCATGGTTACATTTGTCTCATTAGTTTAGGAACCAATTCCTTTTGGAATACCTTGACTCCAGTCTACGTTGATGATGCACCTGTGACACTTGGCGTTGCAAGGTGATGTCTGTTGATGTGTAAAAGTAAGAACAGTTAGTGGATGTGTAGCGATTCTAACAGATACACACACAATTCACAAGCAAAAATAGTGAAGAACACCGAACGAAAAATCGAATAAGAAAAATACATCAGAACCATATACCAAGCGATAAATAAAAATAATTCGTACCAGTAGAATATAGTCGAGTTTGGAAATCAAATTCTAAAAAAAACACGGTCAGTAGCCTGGTGTGTAACGCTTAGGTAAAATTTTTTTCGTGATTCGAGCTGTCATAGCGTCAGTTCGAATCACACGATCTTCTTCACTAAAATATTAAACGCTATAATTGGTGACCCAGACGGGATCTGTACACACACGCAGCATACACTTCCCATAGTAAAGCAGAACTTCACACACGGTCACGACTTCCGCATAGAGCACAGCCTCCGATGTTTCCTCGTTTCTCTCGTTTGTCCGTCGTCCGCATACGAATCTGATCGTAACGAAGTTACTGCGCGGGAGTGGTGTAGCGATTCTAACAGATACACACACAATTCACAAGCAAAAATAGTGAAGAACACCGAACGAAAAATCGAATAAGAAAAATACATCAGAACCGTATACCAAGCGATAAATAAAAATAATTCGTACCAGTGGAATATAGTCGAGTTTGGAAATCAAATTCTAAAAAAAACACGGTCAGTAGCCTGGTGTGTAACGCTTAGGTAAAATTTTTTTCGTGATTCGAGCTGTCATAGCGTCAGTTCGAATCACACGATCTTCTTCACTATTATTTCAAACGCTATAGATGTTAAATAAAACCAACTGAGAATTTAAAGTTTCTATTTGGTGAGCTGGAGTTTAAATGGAAATTATTGTTCAACATATTTAGACTAGGTAAAGGACCTGTAGTCGGTGCCACTTGATGTACTGCCAGCCTTACATTGTTTTTGCCTTGCATGTCATGTATCGCAGAGGGATTAAAGACGCAGACAGCGATGAAACTGATTAGGAAATATAAATGAAACGTTTAAATGTTATAACCAAATTCATATTTATACACAACAGTTAATCAGAAAATAATCATATTGTGTAGAAGAAAACTCACTCATTATGTAAAAACGAAATGACGTGTTGTTGGTTGTACCGACTGTAACTCAATTTATGTATTCTCCACGTGTATTGTAGCTCTCACGAACTTGGAAAAGAGTTTGCATGATTACTCGCGAAGGGGGTGTTAATGACCAATTCAAAGGGAACGTACACAATAAAATTTCACCCATAAAGTAAACGCAAAGTATTACAATATTACGTGTCCTTGTGCATGACCGGAAACTCTGAGCAGTTTCCAAATCCGTTCCTGCCGGTTTACGTTAACAGTAGGCATTGAACACGATTCTCATTTTCCATTTATTGGATTTGTTGTTCCCTTTCACAAACGATGCGTGTGTATTGTTCCGTAAATCATGTTACGAGATATTCAATTACGCGTGTTCGCTTTGTTGAATTGAAATGAGAAAACTTCTTTGATCTCATCAAATTCAGGAAGCTTTTATATCGTGAGGGAGTTCGTGAATTGCCCTTAAGGCATATAGATACGATTGCTAAGGAGCATGACCCACTGTTTTGACACTCCGTTAATAATTGAAGTGTAGCTATCACAACAAAGGCCCACAATTCATTGTATCAAAACAACACACGTCTTTTATTATTACGTATCGAAGTCAAACGTAGAGCAAAGCCGTTTTCAATACAAACAAGGATATTCCACTGTGAGCAACTTGTAACTTATTCGTGTGATACTTGACAGCAATAACTCAATGTGAATAATACAAAAGTACATCAAGGTTGATTAATAATTAAAATAATGTATCTGAATCAGCAGTAATATCAATGAGAACAAGACTGACGAAGAAATAGTGGTGCTGTGCTGGAGAGGAGTAAAATTGTTATAAAGTAACGATAGAACTGTACAGTCGCATAAATAAATACACTAAAATGTGAACTGTGATAATATTTTCGTATTTTGTATTGGGATGCCCTAAAGGTTTGTTCGGCTTATAAATTCATCAATAATATTCTCGCAGAAGGTCTTAAGGCGAAAAGCTGGTCGAGGTTTTTTTTTCGGTAGTAAGGTGGAAATCTTCGAAAGATACCTCTTACTGATGCAGAGGCTTGCCGTATTTTTACCGACTAAAAGCTCCTCCCACCAGGCGAATATTCACGCGGAACTTCCCTATAGATATTCCATCGCGGGGCGGAACGGAATTTACTTGTTACTCCGCTCGTCGTGTCGCAACTGCTGCATCATGTCACATATAACATCATTTGCTACTGACCATGCCTGTTTTGAACTCAGCATGTATTCTATTACCCCTCCCGAGTAACTCTCCGTCTCATATGTCTCTCTCAAATCGTTCGTGCGGTCTCGAAACTCACGCACTTTCTGAGTACGTGTTCCGCATTTTCTATTTTGCCTTCGCAATACAAGCAGTATGGGTAATTCACATGTTTATACTTGTGCAAGTATTGCCGAAAGCATCTGTGGCGGTTCCATTGAACGCCACTACTTGTCTTCCCACCAATTATACGAGGACTTCCAACATAGAGTATCCAAAGGTCCTGTGGCGACTCTAACAGATACACACACAATTCACAAGCGAAAATAGTGAAGAGCACCGAACGAAAAATCGAACAAGAAAGCCGTATACCATAGCGATAACAAAAATAATTCACATCACACGATCTTCTTCACTATTATTTCAAACGCTATAGTCCTATAAAACAAGTATTGTGGCAGTTCCATTTAACGCCACTGCTTACTTTCCAGCCTATAATGAGGAAACAGTTTCCTAGTGCACTAAAACCCGGGAATAAATTCACTTACCTGTCCATTGTTTGCTCAAACCTTCGCCTAAGTAACTAAACCAATAATTTTCGCTAATGTAAGATCCATCAGCACCAAACAGATATTTCCCTAAAGGCACGGTTTCATGAAACGCACCATTTCCTCGAAAGCAATTCAGTTGCACCACGAAGCAACTGACATAACTCGACCACCGCGGTGCACATATCCCCCATCGAATTTACAGCACACAAGCAGGACGTACTCTTGCTTTACTTCAATGTTGCAACCATATCGGTCGCTAAACCGATCGACACGAAATGGTTGAGTCGCACCTGGCCGCAAAAAGGGATCGAGTTCTCGTTAGTGTAAATACACACACGACGGTTCGACCCTCTGATGACGTCAGCAACGTTCGCCCGATCAACATGGATCTCTTACGCGGTCCCAATCAGATAAACATTTCCTTTTATAGAAATGTAATATCCACGGTCCGCTTTCTCGTGCACAGCATGAGCGTGCGATGTAACCGCATCTGTGTGTGTGCACATCCTCTCGGTGATCAGCATCAAAGATCATCCCTTATATGGTCACCGAAGCGATCGTTGGAATATTTGGTATTCTGTCGCTTCGGTTGAGATAGTTAATCGTAAAACTGATTCCGTGGAGGAAGGTCGGGTCCTCCACGTTAAAACGCGAGTCGAGAGTGGTGTGGCGATGCGAGTGTTGTGCGTTGATAACGTTTTCGATGAACATTGTTTTTTTATATTTATTGTGAATTTATTTTAATGCTTGTAA
The DNA here is from genome assembly GCA_963931805.1 of Microdon myrmicae. NCBI lineage: Eukaryota > Metazoa > Arthropoda > Insecta > Diptera > Syrphidae > Microdon > Microdon myrmicae. The sequence continues at coordinate 253,126,632 of OZ007496.1, forward strand.
ATTATAAACAATAAAACAATATTAAATCGAGGTGTTGTATTAAAGGAAAAGAAAAATATGTCTTAATCTCATTCGACTAATTCTGGACTGACCAGAATTGGGAAGTGCGTTGCTCGCCATTGAAATTCCTTGATATTTATCCTTTTGCTACTTCTTCGCCAAGTGATCTGCTTTTATTGATGATGTGTCGTTTCATTGCATTACGATAGATGCGTTAATAGGGCTATGGAGAAGCCCATCGACAATATGCCCAGTAAAATCAAATGTCATCCACGGCAGTTGCATTCCTCAAAGTGACCATCAGCTCCATTAATAACAAATCCGAAACCGGAACTCGTACCCCACATTGATGACAACCCAATGGGGTAACTTAATGGATAGGAGTAGAACCGGTTCCAACGACGGCACATATACTTTTCTACCCATATATCCATGTCCTGATATTAGCTGAGTCAGTTGGTAATTCAGCTCGCCATGTTTTGTTTTCACCCATGTTTGTACATCAGGTATCATGGTGTGGTTCCATCTTCCTTTGTTGGAAGAATCGCACCTTCGTTGCCATCCTCTTAAGCTTGAGAGTTCTAATTGTGACCGCATTCTTCGACGACTCTCTAGTGCAACCTCATGCAATGCAGCATTTTCTTTAGCTCCAATGTCAAGTGGTGTCCTCCCAGCTAAAACATTTATGGCATCTTCGGATACCGTTCGGAATGCACAGTATACTCTTAGTGATGCCAGCCTATGTGCTGAGTTCTCTCCCCTCATGTACGACTTATACTGTGCAGCTCCTGCCCATATGTTAGCTGCATACATTATAATTGAGGTGTTGACACTGGTTATGAGTTTCTTTATGTGGGGGCGGGGTTCTCCAACATTGGGTAGCATTCTCGCCAAAACTTTGCATACTCTTGCCGTTTTTTCACTCGTTTTCCTCAGGTGTTCCTTGAAACTCAACCTGCTGTGGAGTATAAAACCAGAATATTTAATATAGGGTCAGAACCTGATTATTTGTCCTTCTCTTTTCAAATCAAGGTGTTCAACATTCTTGTGGCTGCTTATTTAAACAGCCTTCGTCTTATGTCCAGCTAGTTTCAGTCCGGCTATAACTAGACAGCATCTAATGCTCTGGATTGCTTGGGAGCAAATATTCTCCAGGTTATCTAGACGTTTAGCTACGGCCACTATTCCCAAATCATCTGCGTACCCAACCCAATGATTCTAACCTTCTGGTACATTGACCCTAAGCACACCATCATACATGATATTCCATAACAGCGGACCTAATACTGATCCCTGAGGCACACCCGCCCTTATATTATATTCCTTCGGTCCCTCATCTATACCATATAGCAGTCTCCTATACGAGAGATAATTTCGTAGTATACGCACTAAGTAGGGTGAGACTTGTAGATCGCGCAACGCTTCTAGAATCCGATTCCAATTCACCGAGTTAAACGCATTTTTAACATTTAGCGTCACCACCACGCAATATTTTTTTGTACCACCTAGCCATCGTGCTCCAGCATTTCGAGCGATGTCGCACACCACAGATGGTGCCTTACCGGTTGATCTACCTTTCCGGAACCCATACTGCGATTCAGAGAGCCCCGATGTCCCCTTAGTGAATTGTTCAAGGCGTGTGGCAATTACTCTCTAAAGCAGTTTTCCTGTTGGGCCCAGCATGCTCAATGGGCGATAAGACGAGGGCGCCTCTGGATTCTTGACTCCTTTTGGTATAAGCAGAGCCCGCTGTTTTTTCCATCGTTTAGGAAATTGTCCTGTTTGAAATCAGGTTATGAAGAGACTGCTGAAGTTTCGGCTTTTTTGTTAAAGCAGCCTTCACTACAGCGTTAGGAATATCATAGAGTCCCGGGGTCTTGTTGTTTTTGACAACCCTTTCAGCTAAGAGCACCTCTTCGGTGGTCGCGGGAGGTATCTCTCCTTCATTGATACTCCACTCCTCTTGCACTCTCAACACCTCATCGAACTGCGGGAAGAGCGATCTTGCCATGTCAGTTTTTACTTTTTGCATTTGACTACTGTTGTTCTGTAGTCTTTTCATGACTATCCTCTAGGCGCTGCCCCACGGGTTGTTATTTAATTCATCCATTAGGGAGCAGAACGCGTCATATTTACTTTTGCGGATGACATTCCTGAACTCTTTCCGTTTGTTGACGAATTCCGCATACAACTGTGGGTAGGTGTTACGGTTTCTTGCTCTTTGCTGCAAGCGTCTTAATCTGTTGCACTCCGATCGCACATGGGCGATTTCTGAGTTCCACCAATACACTGGTTTGATAGCCCCTGCTGGTTGTCTTTTTCGTGGCATAGAAGCATCACACGCCGTAGTTGACCACTTCATGACTTTTCCAGCCTGCCTGTTCGGATCGGCCTCTGCGTCAAACTGTGCGATTTGGCCTTCTAGTATATAATCGAGCAGTTCCGCATCGAGGTCCTTCTCTTTCCACCCATTTTTTGGTGCTTTCTTCGCCAATTTTCCAGTGATGAATCCCCTGTGCGGTATTATTTCGTACATCACGGCTTGGTGGTCACTATGGGTGTAGGTGTCCAAAACTCGCCACTCCATACTTCTTGCCAACATGGAGCTGGCAAATGTGATGTCGATTTTAGACCGGCCTCTCTCGTTTATGAAGGTGTCATTAACACCGTCTTTAAGTAACACCACATGTAAGACTGCGAAGGCTTCGACTAGTGCCTAGTCTCTACTGTTGGTCCTTGTGCTTCCCCATTCTACTGCCAAAGCGTTGAAATCTCCAGCAACTATCAAAGGGCTCTTATCTCTAGCTTCTTGTGTTATCCTGTCCAAAAAGCATTTGAAATATGCTATTTCCCACCTTGGCGGAGCGTAACAACAGTCGAAATGAATTGCTCTGATCTTAGCATAGGCAATTCCTTCCAACCGCTGGAGACTGCATTCCATGGAGGAATTTCAAGTTGTCCAGATGGCCGCTGTTCCGCTGCTGTCTTCCTCATATGTAATAGTACAAGTGCCAGGCATCCTGTACTGCTCATTGATGAGTACCACGTCGGCACCATATTCCTTAACCATTTGGGAAAGGAGATCTTGTGCGGCTCCACAATCCTTTAAGTTGATTTGAATGCACTTAAACCTGTCCATTTTTATTGAGGGGATTGGACATCGCGTTTTTAAATGATCGGCATTTGTAACTCCCTGCTGAGTGTTGGTTACCGCCTTCGTATCCTGATTCGCAGAACATGCATTTGGGTTGTGCTTTACAACCCATTGCTTTGTGGACTTTTTCATCGCATTTTAAACAGTTTTCCGAACCATCTTCTTTGGATTTGCAGGATTTCGCCACATGACCGTATTGCCAACATCTGAAACATCGTGTGGGTGCGATGTGTTCTCGAAGTCTGCATCTCACCCATCCAACCCGTAGGAAACCTGTAGCCAGCAACATGCTAGCGTTTTCTCTTGGTAAGCGGATCATGGCAGCCAGCGTGCCATCTGATTTCCTTCTCTAACTCCTTACTGCTTCCTTTGGGACCGCGTTTAGTGCAGGGAACTCTATAGCGACCGCTGTTAGGATTTCCTCCACAGTGGTAAAGTGGTGGTTCTGCCAAACCCCACTGACTACTTACCTCAAGAACCGCATCCCTACAACCCAGTCTGCATAAGCTTTCGCTAATGCAATCGCATTAGCACCTTAAATGCTTCACTCATTAAATAGAGCAATCTTTAACCTAAAAGTCCCTGTAAAAGAAAACTTACCTGTCATGCATCCCTTCGCATACAATTCTCCGTAAGATTTCTTGCTCAACTTATCAAGAATTCCAAACCAATTTGGCACCTTTGGTGCCAGGCAGCCTCTCCTAGACGAATTCCTAATAACAAGAATTTGGATTACATGCTATGTAACCTTCCCCAGGGACCATAAACATTGGGCTGTCTATTTTTCAGCTTGCCATGTGTATGATAAATCTCTTAACGTACACATTGGCCGGCGACCTTTTTCTTCCAGCAATAAAATACCCAAGCAGCTGCATTCAATTAGCGCAATCGACGCTGAAGCCAATTTCCCTAACTCGCACCAAGTGCAAACAAAGAACGCCGCTCATCCATAGGCTTCCCGGCGATACCATAAGCAATCCATATCGTTTGTGGTATCCTAAAGGCAGTTTTCTTTTAATGAGTGGCTGCTATTTGTCCAGCTGACCCTCATTATCGAACGATGCATAGGTCGCTTTTCCCTTTGCATTGTAATTGCCCTGAATCCCTCCCTCATGACCTCGATGCATAATCAAATACAAACCCATTAGCATCCCACGAAATCCGATTTGTTTGTTTCAACGAACACACATCTCCTGGATGCACATTATGCCCCTTCTTGGTGTTTCAGATTCGTTATCATGGCTTCGACCCATGAAAAGATCCGACGTGCACATATACATGTGTACCATGGCGATCTCCTTTATGAGATCCGGTTATCACCACAGTGAAAGCGAATGCACCCAGAATTACCTTAGTCAGCGAATTGAATCTTTGAGTGAAATTCCATCTGCTGACCACAATGGTCACGCGATCTCCAGCTCCTCGTCGCGCGCCGAGGACGCGAAAATACTATAATAAAAAATCCAAATTCGTATTAACAATAAGTTTACGCGAAGTATAACAACGCTAAATATTTAATAATGTTTTAGAAAAAGTAATGATTGTGGAATGTAAGAACGCTTAATAAAAAGTGCGTGTCAATTATAGAGACAAACTTGAGTGTTTCATTTACTTTCCTCCTGGTGAACTACTTGTGGATGGTGTGTTGCGAAGTTTATTTTTGTTTCTTCTTTGATGAACAGTTGCTGCGGTGGAACTTACGTTTAGTGATTGATGGGGAAGAAGTGAACCGTGTGTGCGTGTCGCGCATAATACTTCTCCTCCCCACAGTAACCTCATCTAAATCATGACGCTCAATGGTGATTTCCTATGACATTGTTTTGACATTAGCATCTTCCTTTAGTACTTGTTGTACCTTTGCTTTCAGTGTCTCGGTGGTGGCCTCTGGACGGCGTTTCAGTTCTAGCAGCAATTCCCCTTTGCTGTCTTTCGAATTTTATTTAGGCTATTTCCGAGTTCACTTAGCTCGGGGTGGGCCTTCATAAACTTCAGTATATCCGCATATGTTTTTTCTCCGATTTTGGATCTTATTATAGCGTCCAGGCGTGGTCTCCTTCTTTTCATAATGTTGGCTTTCCCAGTATTAGCTTATGGAGCCTCTTTACCCTCTAACCTCGAATCCCTCTTCCTTCCCCTCTCGGCAATTGTAAACCAATTGTAATTGGGTGGCTCATCATTGATCCGCCCCGTGACCCTGATTACGTCTGTGTGCCAGTTTTGCTTTGGCTGGATTTGCAAGTTTCCACCGCTTGCTTCAGGCAACGCAGATGGCTTCTTTAACGGTTTTCCACTTCCTTTTCATAAAGGCAACCAATAATCTCGCCCAGCATTAGTATATGTAATATATCTTCGATTTTTAATTTTGATCGTGCTTGTCAATTCTGCGATTCGTTGTCCGAGCTGCCCGAACACCAAAGAACCATCATCACCTCCATCACGTTTCTGACCCGCGCTTGTCTCTATAACGCCACTGCTTGTTGCCGCCATAAATTATGCAAAAAACCTTCCTTTGCACAACTGTGAAAAACCCCTCAGTAGCTGTCGGGAGAGCAGGTTTTGTGTCCCCTATATGACTGGTCTCTGAAAATCCAGAATCCAAATTCCAATTTGATGTCAAAACTTACCATGTACTGAAACATTCACCAAGGGACAATTGAAAACATGTGGGATCCACTTGGCCTTCTGGCTATTGTTGTTGTTTTTTTTTCACTGATCCACTTTGCGCTAATTACTTTTTTTTTCACTGATTGTCACTTTGAAAGTCTTCAATTTTATTTGCTCTTTTTATTTTATTTTATTTTTGACACTTTTTTTTAAATTATGTTTTCTTTATGGGCCTTTAATTACCTTTTTTTTCTCACTTTGTCCCACAACACCATATAGCGCATTGCACCACACCCGCATATGTATACTGGTCGAGGTACATTTGTATGTTTGTGACTCTGCGAATCACAGTAAACCAACAAACTCTTTACCTAGCAAACGGGCCATGCCATCACGTGCCGCATTTCTGTGCGGCTAAAAGCTCGCACATAGATTTTATTTTATTATTTATTGGCCTGTAGGAACCCAGAGGATCATGACCTCGACTCCGCCATCGTTCCCTGTCCTGTGCACTCTCCTTCCACGCTTGACTATTCGATCCGACCTCCTCAAGGTCAAACCTAACATTGTCCTCCCATCTCCGTCGCGGGCGTCCTGTCGGTCTCTTACCCGTAGGTCTACCGTCAAGAATTCTACGCACGGTCCTATCGTTGCCCATTCGCGCTACGTGTCCGGCCCATCTTAATCTTCGCGGCTTGTTTACTCTCACTGTTGTAGGTTTGCGATATAGCTCTTCCAATTCGTGGTTGGGGAGTTTCCTCCATTGTCCTGCCTCCTCGTCATATTTACCGCCAAAGATACCCCTCAAAACTTTATTCTCGAATACGCGGAATCTGTTTTCTTTCCGTTTTGTGAGAGCCCATGTTTCGCATCCATATGGAACAATCGGCATGATTATGGTTCTATAGACACGGAGCTTTATGTTACGTGATAGCAGTCTGGGTTTCAGCAGTTTACTGACTGCGTGCCCACTAGCGTTGCCGGAATGCAGTCTTTTGTTAACTTCCTTCGACATTTCGTCACTGGCAGTCAGTATCGTTCCCAGATGTTTAAATTTTTTAACTTTTTGAAATATCTTGCCCCTGACGTGTATATGTGTTCCCTGAGGTCCACCTGCTCTCGCCGTAATCATGTATTTTGTTTTGTCTTCATTTATTTCTAGGCCTACCTTTTCTGCCGCTTGCATGATGATTTCACCGTTTTTACTAACAGTTTCTAGATTATCGCCCAGAACAGCGATGCCAGCCGCATATGTGAGCACTTGTGTTACCCCGTTCAGGGATGATCCGGCCATGTTGTCATCTTGTAACTTTCTGATGACATACTCGAGCACAAGGTTAAAAAGACACAGTGATAGACTATCTCCCTGCTTTAGTCCGTCCCGGATTTCAAATGGTTCTGAGAGGTGGTTTTCTATTCTAACTCGCCATTTGTTTCCATTCATTCAAATTTGAATGAAGGCGGTATATTTTTCGGGATTCCCAGCTCAATTACAATATGGTAAAGTCTTTGTCTTGTGTCTGAGTCGTACGCTACGTACCGTCTCTCCGTATTCCCACTTCTTTTCCAGCAGTTCCCTTATTGTGAACATTTGATCGCTTGTTGACCGGTTCCTACGGAACCCCAATATTTCCTCTGCGTACAGTGTGATTCTTGCCAGTATGACATTTGTTAATATTTTGTATGTGGTTGGGAGCAATGCTATTCCTCTGTAGTTTTCGCAGTCAGATCTGTCGCCTTTTTTGAAAATGGGGACGACTATTGAGGTTTTCCATTCTTACGGAGTGACTTCCTTTTCCCATATTGTTTTGATGAGTTGGTGGATATTTCGAGCGGTTGCCCCTCCTCCATGCTTCACAAGCTCTGTCGGTATTCAGTCGACTCCGGTTCTTTGTTGTTTTTCAATAGGTTTATGCGTCTACAATTTCGTTGAAAGATGGCTCTGGGATCCAAAGCTCGGCTGTATGTACGTCGTTCATGCAAATTTAAATGAGGGCAGCATATTTTTTCGGGGCTTCCAGCTCCACTACAATAAGTTGGAGTCTTTGCCTTGCGACTGAGTCGTAGGCTTTTTTGAAGTCAACGTACAGTTGGTGAACCGTCTCTCCGTATTCCCACTTCTTTTCGAGCAGTTGTCTTATTGTAAACATTTGGTCGCTTGTTGACCGGTTCCTATGGAATCTACATTGGTAGTCTCCCAGTATCTCTTCTGCGTACGGTGATTCTCGCCAGAATGACATTTGTTAATATTTTGTATGCGGTTGGGAGCCATGATATTCCTCTGTAGCTTTCGCAGTCAGATCTGTCGCCTTTTTTGAAAATGGGAACATAAACTCACACATAGATATAAAACTAAAACTGCTTAATAACTTAAACTCCGAGTAAAAACAAATGGGTTTAATGTTGACCTTTAAAATCTGTGGGGGTTATCTATATCACACGGAGAACCAACCCACAATTCCTACCTAACTTTGACCGCTACCAGCGCGTCACCTCCACCCAACTCCCCATTCAAAACCTACAAAGAATACATTTCCCAATCTGCAGCTGCACCCATTCCCGAATCTGGAATAGCATACATTCCCAAACTTGCAAAGAACTCATCTCCCAATCTGCAATAGCATACATTTCCCAATCTGTAATAGAATGTATTTTTAAAACCTACAACAGAATATACCCCAAATCTTGCAACAGATTACATTTTAAATCATCTCCCTCATCTACACCAAACCGTATTTAGTATTCCCCGAAAACCATTCCGGCTCCGTTCCTACTTGAACAATTTTTCTCGCTGCAACCAAGCAGCATTTATTTTTCCCAAAAAACCATTTCAGTTCCCATTCTACTTAAACCATTTTTCTCGCTTTTAACCAAGCAGCATTTAGTTCCCCCGAAAACCATTTCGGCTCCCACCCTACCCAAACCATTTGAAATAATACCAATTCTCCCTACTGGTAAGTCACCAGCACGATGCGTTGCATTTCCACGAAACAACCATCCCAACGATCAAGACCCATGTTCCTCTACTTGGTTATGCTGCCGAAACCGATTTCACCGTATCCCCAGCAACTGGGGATATCTAATTCAGCCTGTACGTCAGAGAATTCCCCGAAACAAATTCTCTATGTACGCATAGCAACCCTTCTTCACATTCCTAGTAAGTGGCAGTGAGTTTTTGGCGGTTTTATACGTTCTTCAAGTGTTCCGCCGAACTCTGCTTGCCGGATAGAAAACATAAACACCAGAGCGAACGCGGTTAAAAAGGAAACATCAAGTAAATTGCTCTCGAACTTTACTTTATTGTTAGCGTTTGTTATTGTTCTCACTAATTACATAGTTCCAATATATAGTTTTACAAAATCATATTCGCTTTCACAAAATAATCTAAACCGATCAAAAATGAAAAAGACTTCGTGCGCACTCCACACAGACCCAGACTCGACTTTTTTTTTTTTTTTTTTTTTTTTTTCTCGGGCTATCTTAACGCGTATCACCTCCTCGTGGTGTTCTCTTATTCCTCCTCGCGTGACGATCAGAATCTCAATCACTCGCTATTCTCCTCAAAAAAAAAAAAATGCCCTGATACAGATCGTATCTGTATCTGTATCGAAAAATTTTCTTATTCCCCCTGCTAACAGAATTTCCGAATTCCTGTTAGCAGCATGTTATCGCATCCCCGGGGATATTTCATAGTTTCCTGAGAAAGGGAAAGTCATTTTGCATACATTCTTCGTTGGTGATAGATTCCTGGTAAACATCGTGCAGATGTTTAAGATGGGAGATCTGTATGCGATGCTTTTGCTGTTGGATTTTTGGGATCTTGCACGTAATTAGAGGTGCTAATTGCCTTTAGCTACCCGAGTATGGCTCCCTGGTTCGGTTACTTTACTGAAGATATAATTCCTTGGAAACATCGTGCAGATGTTTTGGATAGAAGATTTATGGCCTGTAATCTGGAATTGTTTTTGCATACTATGAATGGATGCGTTGACTCGATACTGAAAGTTTTTGAACGTTAAGTTCCTTGTTTTTTTGATGTCGGGTTCAACATTGTTTCAGCTTCCTATGCCCTTGTTACAGGTCTGATTAAGAGCTTTGGGGACACGTGTCTGTGGGCACGAGTAATGGATAAGGTAAGTAAGTTCCTTGAAGGTTTGGAACCTTACCTGGGCGGAATTGTGCGTTCGTAGGACGCTACAAGTTTAGTAGCGACGACTCCACTGCCACGACACACTGAATGGATTCTTGCCTCCATTTAGTCAGTCGATCGTCAACCGCTGATGAGTGCGCACACGTTGGGGTCGGGTTTTTTACACCATATTGTGCATCAGTTTGCATCGAGTTCGAGTAACGGCAAGCGCGTCTCGTTTGCCGTACCTTTCCGACTCGGAGAAGTTTAGTTGTTTTCTTCCGCGTAAATCTTTCCCTACGAAATAGGACGATTTTAAGCATCCTAAATTGACAGTATCCAAACACACAGGGCGGTACCCAACAACCATCGGCACTAGCCCCTTTGATGGAAAATAACACTAAGTACGTACGAAAGTGTCCAATAGTTTTTCTGTAAAAAGACCAATTAATCCTACAATATAGTAAAAGACGAACAGTGAACTATAAACGAATTTCAAAAACAACATATTGCTGGTGTTTCATTTTTGCGTTTGGTGAACAGTGTTCGGCGAAACGTACGACGGACTCTAGTGGGTTGGTAGTAGAAACGGTTCCCGTGCCGGCACGAACACTAAGCACCCCCACAAATCCCCTGCTCGATAAAAGGACAATCAAGGAGGCGTTGAAACCGAAACCGATTTTACAGTTCTCCTTTGAGCGCCGACTCAGTTTTCCTTCACGGAAATCTTGGCGAAAGTAACACCATTAGAAAATCATTAAGGGTAAGATAACACTGTTCCTATTTTGTGACTCCTAACCTCCAATACATTTATCCGGCGACATAAAAAATAAAGGAGTCCCCACTATGTTCGAAAGCATCATCGCAACCGAAGAGTGGGTTTTAATCATACAACGGGAAAATGTTCCCTAAAAGGAATTCCGACAAAGCATGGTAATCAAGCATGATGTCTATCGCATCTTTGAGCGACGATAACATGCGGGAGAGATGGATGCATTAGCACTGTGGTAGGGTGACACGAAAGTAAGAGTTTTCCTCGAGGGCGAAAATAAGTCGCCGAAAAAAGAGGGAGAGGAGGGAATGTTGCTTGGAAATTCATAATTAATAGTGAGGGGAAGATAAACTCGGTTACAAAGCGAAGTATGACCATAAAATAAGGACATTTTACATCCATTACTATAATTACCGAAGTCTTGCGATGACTGCCGCTCTTGCCGTGTCTACGGACTATTAGTCTGGATGCTGTCTTTGCATAGCACCTAGTTTAATATTTAAGTTCGATATTACGATTGAAGCCTTTTCTCGGCATTTTAATTAACATTAAATTTAAAATTTCATTCTACTCACAAGGTAAAAAAACGTAAGTTTTAGGCGAACAAGATCGTTGTTATATTACAAATGCGAGAAAAATTGAATAGCGCTTTCGAGGGATTATTCCCTTTAAACGTATAACTTTTCTATGAGAAATCTTCCAAAAGCCAGATGAAGAGGTTACACGAGAACACTCGTCAACTGTATGGCCTTGCATCTAGCTTCAAAATTACGACAAGCCCAAATTGTATATTCAGATTAAAAGCAAGGAATTATTAACAACAGTTAATAACTCCTTAAGTGCTCTTAGATTTTGTTAATAATTCCTTAAGTGCTCTTGGAGTTTTGGTTTTCTTGATTTGAACCACCGGCAAATGCGAATAGGATTCCCGTATGAATATTTTACATTTTTATTGAAAAGAAAACTTCCAAGGATTCGCTTTACACATATGTCTGTCTTCCTATACATGCATTTTAAATAAACCAAACCGAATTCTTCGTTTTATCATGTGCCACAAGCAAGTGTGGATTGAAATGGAAATTACTCTTTTAGATAGGGGCGAACAAGAACCACCCATAATTAGGTTTGATTAATTCAATAGCGAAGACCCACATTTTCTTGTAGCTATTTTCCTTTCACTCCAAGTGAAAGTGGGAAACTCGGTGAAAACTGGCAATGGGGAAGTGAAGACTGCAAAATGTTACTTTGACACAGGTGCACAGGTACTGTGGCATGAAATGGTCTTGAGGCAGGGATTGAACAAAACCGTATATTGAAATAAAGCTTCGGATTACTTTGCTTTGTTAGGGCTGTACTTGAATGTTACACTTTGATGAAGGAACTACAAGTAGTATTTGTGCAGATTCTGTCGCCATGTGATTTCTGGTAACCCTTCCTTAGGTGTATATGTTAATCTAATGGACTTATTAAAAATTATTTTAGTAACAGAAATTTGTACCGGAAGTGGAGCATTTACGTCTGGAGATCTTATGAAAAGGATCCCATCGCCTTGACGTGTCGTTTGACATTATAGGACACCTAAAACTCATTTTTTATGCCGTTGTTTGTCTACAAAAAGAAATAAAATGACTTTTTCGCATTCGGGGAAATTTATTTTGAGGATCCCAAAACACCTTGTAGAGGGCGCTTTTTATGTTCCAGGCCAAATTTCTTTGGCCGCCATTTCAGTTTGAATAACAAATGTCTGTAGGTGTCGATGACAATTTATTGCGAAGGAGCTAACCTTGTGTAACACCAATGGATATATTGGCATCAACATTTATTATTTTATTCTTTATTAATAAAATATTATAAATTATTTTGGCACCGGTAGTATACTGCCGTCCCCGCCAAATGCAATACCACCAAGGTATTGTGGGGATGTAGTATGGTACCGGTCACGGGCATGGATTCTCTATCGCCCACCAACGGTTTCTTCTCCATTATTGTCACCAAAAATTCCAGCACCAAAAGGAAAGAAATGAAATGCACTGCCGTAGTTTAATTAGTTTTTATTTGTTCTTTTTATTTCGAATTTAAACTTTTAAATTTGTTCTTTATTTATCCTTCAATGCGTGGCAAATATGTAATTACAAACAGTCTATTTTGAAAAGCAACGTGTTTCTCTTTCTCAGTTGACTAACGGGACACTACGTTCGTCTGACAACACCTCTCTTAGGTTCTGACTCGAGCGTGTGCACCAGCGTGCACACGTCACGATAGTTGAATATCGACTGATTTGAAAAAGGGATGAAGATGGGTTGTTGCGTGAGTAACCTTTGTGTCGTTTTTGTTTCGACCAACTCATCTGCATTGGGGTCAAAGTATGAATAATAAATAAATAGAAATTAAAATGAATTAATTACGTATACAGAAATACTATAATGTTATATAATGCTACCCAAACTGAAGACCAATTAAATGCGGCTGGGTTGACATTGAGGCAGAATACGAGTAGTGTGTAAACCCATCTCTTTTCGGCGGTAGTGGCTTTTGCTAGTTTCGAAGTCAGCCGTCGTCGAGGTGAAATTGATGAGGAGGAGAGATAAGAGATTGACAGAGAGAAGTGGGAGTCGTTGCTGAGTGGTCGAAGTGAAAAAAAGCGAAAGTGAAGCGCTGAAAAATAATTACTAATATATATAAAACAAAATAAAACAAAAAGAAGTAGAGCATGATGCGAGAAGCCATATATATCTCATTGTAACGCGAATCCATTTTTGTTTAATTTATTAACACCTGTAAACGAAAGCATGTTGCTTAACAGTATCAAAAGTATCCAGTAAGAATCAGTAAACTGAATGTGCATTGACGTGTTTTGCTGTTTTCGTGAATCTACTGAATGGTTGGAGTCGCAAGTGGGAGGATCATTTTCATGATAAAGAGGTAACCTGTGCATTTCGCTAATGTTCTGTTTCGCAGGCGGTGAATGATCGGCCGATAACTGCGTGAGTGTGTGACCGCAAAGACTGCCATTGGAGTTCTTGGTTGCGCACCGTTTTTTCCAAGGAAAGAAAAGAAACAGAAGAAAAGAACAAAGAAGAACTCATCACAACGGGTGCAAGCGGACAGTTCAACATCCTGTGAAGAGGAACGGTAAACCATTTTTTGGTGCACACACTTTTGGGCCACATTTGTCCGGACAACCAATAGAGATCATCTTAACGCTTCTGCTCTCCCATGTGCCACGCACGTCGAGATGTGGTGAACACTTCGGTTAATTCAATAGTCGACGAACATGGGAGAATGAGAGAACAGAAACACAATGTACTATGATCTCGGGGTGGGTTTGGTTGTGTGTGCATGAATCAATGCAACTTTGAGGGTAGCCCACTGACCCAATTCGCTGAATGTGGTGATCTCAGCGGGCATTGAACTGTAGGAAGACAGAACTGTGAAGAGGAGGAAAATTTAGCTGGTGCTATTCACCTGCGAAAAGAGATCATTGATCCCCAGCGGATAGAGTGTCTGGAGAAAGTCGAAGTGACGCTACTTTGGCTAGGGTAATATTAACGTGGGAATAACATGTTGTTATGGAATTCGAAAATTACCCAAGCCGTTGCGTGATTATGCAACAGCGTCGTTTAAATTGACTTATTGTTGCTAACCACATGGATTGGAATTTCCGGTGGAAATCTCATGGTTAGAGGACTGGCGTTGCCGTATGGCAGAAACGTAGCTGAATTCAATTATGCATTACTTGCATAGAATAATGAATTCAGCTATGCGTCCGTTATTGTAACATGCTTTTCAGGTGAATAGGTAAGTAGGAGAAATAGAGGTTGGTTTGATACGCTGTTGGCGGTTGAAATTAGGTGAAATAGTGGGTTGTTTCTCCACGTATTTACAGAACCCCCACAGTATCATTGTAGTTAGTTATCTGGCACCGGTTGTATGTATGCCATTCGTGTCCAATGGTAAGCTTAGAGATTTTAGACCTTACCTGCGTGTCCGCCCTTACCGCTCCGGGTCCCGCTGGAGAGTCCAAGTATGCAGACATATGGTTTTGTAGTCAGTGTTTTATTTAATTAAAGAGTACTTATACTATACTATACTATATTTCTAAGTACTTATACTATGTTGTTTTATTATTTTGAGTAACAGGTCCGCTGTACCACTGCAAAGGCTTCAACCTGTTACTCTTAGTTTTACGACTGCTCGATTAGTCAATTTGCAACCACTGTTTATATACCCAAATTATGGGCGTAGAAGTGCAAACGATGCGTCCCATCCTGCTAGGACTTCGATCCAGAATATATGACGAATATTGAGTCCAATTGACTAGTACGAGTCATCCGCATTTCTTAATTATCATTGTCACTTAATTGCCCCCCTTAAGGTGCAGCGGCGTTGGCTTGCGCAATTAGTTAATTGATTTTTGCATTTAACCGAACCAATTAAAGTACAATGGCCCACGTCCAAGCCATTCGTATAGTTTGATCGATTTGCGTTTCATTACTGTGTCTGTCCTTCCGCAGATCTCAGCGTTTGATTGGCGCTCCGTTAGGTGGTCACTAATTGCCTTTGAAGCCGCCGACCGTGTCATATGATTTGCATGGCGCCTGTTCTTGGATATGATGCAAAAAATGCATTAGTAATATGAGACCGTGCGAGAATTCCAGGTGCTGTAATTGATTTTAGAATACGAAGCAGAAGAATGCATTTAGCTTGCGGTCGTGGGAACGAGAATGCGTCATGCGATATAATACGTCAATTGTTATGATTTGTTTGCATAGTGTGCAATATGAATATGAATTGATGATACACGATAAGCGTGTAGCTTTAGGAAGCGAGTATGCGTCATAGTGGGCAATTAATGAGGGTATTGGAATGAATATTATTCGTATCGGCACGTGTGCGATAAGAGCATTAGTTGCACGTGGGAAGGAGCGTTAAATGATTAATTGGATTGAGGCTGGTTGATTAATGATTGAGCGGGGTCATGTAGCAAGATGCAACACTTGCAACAAAATGTTAAAATTATTAAAGCAGCTTAGAAAACATTTGGATTAAAAGATGATGCCACATCACACATAACTTATGCCAAGAAGCAAATTTTGTGAGAAATTTTCACTGCTTAATAACGTCTGAAAGGGATGATACCAGTATAACCCTTATGTCAATGACCGGGTACCCGGGTACCCATTTCGATTTTTTAAAATGTCAATTTGAAAGTAAAAAAAAAATTTTTTTTTCATTGAAATTTCGTAATTATCATTCAGAAACGTTTGAATGGAGATGATCTAAGACATGGGACCGAAATTCGTCTACTAGGCCGAGCAATCGTGAAATTGCGACGAAATGATTACTGTCGGTAAAGTTGGCCATTGACATAAGGGATAAACGGACCCACGCAATCCCACGTAAAACGTATACCCTAATTAATTAATCACTGCCTTGACGTTTAAAGAAATCGTTATAGCTAAAATAACACTGTGTTGCGGTTACAGCTATGGATATATATTTTTTATTATATATGTTAATAATATATTTTGTATAACACATATGACTTATCTTATGTTACAACCCTAGAACAAATGACAATCGAGTTATACTACGCTTTGCTGTGCACAAGATCAAGAGAACAGTACTAATGTACTGATCTTGACCAGGCATAAGGACCGCTAACAAAGTGTTAAGTAATATTGAGAATTAATTTAGGTGCCGTGTCTAGTCTATAGGAACTCTTACGATGTCAACAAACACAATTCTAGCTAATGCTTTTATTTACTTTCTTTTCTGTTTACGATTTCGAAGCACTTCGTTGCACCGCACGTACGGTCGACACTCGACGTTACTTTCACTTTTCTAAAATTTCACTGCGCGGATACCTCCTCGTCGGAGTTCCCTAACCGTACTCGTTTCGACCTCCTCGGTGGGGTTCTCTGTCCTGCTGCTCGATATAGACTAATCTCTAATTCGACTAGTGTATTCGCAACCCCCATCGTAAGGGAAATTTCCCTAATGTATCTGTGAAACAGAATTTCCTATCGTATCCGGGAAGCGAAATTTCCCATCG
This sequence comes from Microdon myrmicae, assembly GCA_963931805.1. Lineage (NCBI taxonomy): Eukaryota > Metazoa > Arthropoda > Insecta > Diptera > Syrphidae > Microdon > Microdon myrmicae. Next base: position 253,143,346 of record OZ007496.1, read on the forward strand.
TATCTATAAAGGAAGGTTTTTTATCGTAATCATCATTATCATTATCTTTTCCGACTTGGTTATCGGAATCTTGTTCCTTTGTCTTATGATCGGTGGTGCTGCCGCTTATTCTCCGATCTTTTTCTATGCATTGTTTGCTTTTGCCATCTGGCCTGAGAAACGAGGGTTCTCATGCTATTCAGATGAATATAAAGGACTATGGTATCAGTAATGCTTTGTTTGCCTTTTCCATCTATGAGGAATAGTGTTATGAGTTTATGATTGTATGACCACGGGACAACAGCTAAATGATATGCCTTGTTTGCATAAACGTGTCTTTGCATTAGGTCCTACAACGGATTTTGGTGCTAATTGCATTTAGCTACCCGAGTATGCATCCCTTGTTCGGTTAATTTACCGATAATGGTATTTCGTGGGAAACCATCGCGTTGCTGCTCAGGCTGGGTGGCCGATTTACGTGCGATGAATTCCTGCATTTTGGGATTGGTTTTGCATACGATGTATGGATGAAACGTGGAACTCTACATTGGAAGCTTTTGGAACGTTAAGTTCCTTGCTTTTTGATATCGGGTTCAACGTTGTTACAATTTCTTAAAACCTTTGTTACAGGTACGATCACCGGGTATTGGGACACGTGTCTGTGGGCACGTGTAATGAATACAGGTAAGTATATTCCTCGGCGGAAAGGAAATCTCGACCTATAGTTGGTTGTGCGGTACTTAGAACCGCTACATGCGCCTGTAATGGTTTTTCATTTTTGTAGATAATCGATTAAGATAGCTTTATCATCATCATCATCATCATCGGCACTACAACCGGGAGCCGGTCTTGGCATTATTTAGCAAGTCCTAGGGCTTGTTAAATTTTCCATAATGATTTTTTTTTCCCGGGCAAGGTCATTAGTCTTGCGCCAGAGGCTCCCCGGCGGGGAATCGAACCCCGGTTTCCCGCGTGACAGGCGGGTATACTAACCACTATACTATCGAGGAGCAAGATAACTTTATAACTATCCCAAAAAACAGTCGCAATCACTTTCCCAAACGAAAAACCAGTATTTGCTTTTTTTGAAGCCGATTCCCCCTTTGCAGTCCACTGTTTTGACTATATTTTTGGTTTGGGCGTGTAGCGTATCCAAGTTTCATCGGCGCCAAAACCCGGATTTATTGCGCTTAAACTGCGCCAAAAGAGCGTTGAAACTGTTCGTTCGAACACGTTTTCGGTCTAACGTGTGCAAACGCGGCACCCAACGAGCGGACATCTTTCTCATGCCCAAATCTTGATTTAATATGTTACAAATACATTCTTTGGACATTTTCATAGCCTCTGCTATCTCTCTCACTTTGATTCGGCGGTCGTCTAGCACCAACTGGTGAACTTTAGCGATGTTATCGTCAATTGTTGCAGTTTTTGGACGTCCCGAACGTTCATCGTCTCCCAAGCTCTCACGGCCACGTTTAAGTTCAGCAGCCCCAAATTGAACTGTGGTAAATGATGGTGCAGAGTCCCCATACACAGACTACAGCTTATCTTTGATTTGCGTAGGCGTATTGCCTTTCGAAATCAAAAATTTAATAACAGCTCGATACTCAATTTTGTCCATTTTCACAAAAACACACGCATCGTTTCACTCAAACGACTACTAATAAAAACTACGCATGCAAAACGGCTGAAATTTTGCGAGTAACTGTCAAAAGATGCACAACTACATTCACTAGCTTTTATTGACGAGTGAAATTTTTCAGTAGTCAAGCCAGCCAGAGCCGAAACCAAATTACAATGAATCAATAAATGGCAAACTTGTGTCCTCGGAGAAAAGGGCGCGGACGAGCGATTTTCTCGCTCGTTGTTTAAAGTTCATGTTAAGATCTCGTTGTCTTTTAGAAGTTCTCGCGACAGCTCGTGTATTTGAAGTAGTAAAGGCATCAATTCATTGTTTAAAGTTGGTGTACATAAAACCGTAGGGCAAGTAATTTTGAAAATAATATATATTTGGAGTGCAACGGACTTCTGAATGACGGGAGACTTTTTGGCACTTATAACCGATATATGGACATCTGCGATTGAACGGCATGGTGAGTCAAGGGCGGTCGTATTGGATATCTCCAAGGCTTTTGACCGCGTCTGGCACGGGGTATTGCTGAGAAAACTTCGTTCATATGGACTTTCCCAACAGCTTTGCGACTGGGCGAGGAGCTTCCTCGAGAATCGATCGATCCGGGTTGTTGTGGACGGCGAGTGTTCGGATCTGTATCCTGTTAATTCGGGGGTGCCCCAAGGTTCTATTTTGGCTCCAACCTTGTTCTTGCTTCACATAAATGATTTGTTGGAGACAACGGATAACAAAGTGTTCAGTTTTGCGGATGATCGTACGCTTGTTTCCTCCTTTACGAGTGATCGGCCGATTGGTGCATCAACGTCGCACCAGCTGAGATGTAGACAGATTGACTCTCTGAATCGGAATCTGGATAAAGTCCTGCAGTGGGGAAAGGCCAATCTTGTCGACTTCAACGCAAAGAAGACCCAGTATACAACATTCGAAAAAAAAACTGGATCATCGGTTCCACAGCTGTTGATGAATGGCCGGGCCCTCGAGGCTGGGGAAAGTTTGAGATCGCTCGGCGTCACGGTCTGTGGGAATGTATCATGGCATAAACACGTATCGGGTATCGCCAGATCAGCCTCAGGAAAGCTGAGTTATCTTTTTAGAGCCAAGAATTATTTTACTCCGGCCCAACTTCTTCTGCTATATAAATCCCAAATTAGACCCGCGCTCGAATATTGCTCTCATGTCTGGAGCTCGGCCCCTAAACATACCCCCGACCTAATTGAGAGCATACAGAGACGAGCAATCCGCCTGATCCGGGAACTCGGCGCTGGCGTCGGGACTACAGTCGCTATCCCATCGAAGGCGCGTAGCCGACCTCTGTCAGTTTTACAGATATTATCACGGGTACTGTTCTTCGGAGATTCTTGGTACTGTTCCGCGCAATTCGGTTTATATGCGCTCCATACGACAATCCGACGGATCGCACCCGTTTGTGGTTCATCTCCCGACGGCGCGAACATCCCTGCATCCGAACTCGTTCCGTCACAGAGCGGGGAAGCTGTGGAAGTCCCTTCCCCCGCGAGTGTTCCCGGAGCGTTACAACGTTACTGTTCAGAAAAAACTGCAACAGTTATTTGATGGCATCTCGGGGACCCCACTCGGCGCTCTATAGGTTCGCCTCTCCAAAAACCACATATATATATACATATATATATATATATATATATATATATATATATATAAACAAATATATATATATATATATATATATATATATATATATAAACAAATAAATAAAAAGCCCGAGCTGAAACGAGGGTTGCCTTTTATATTTCGGGATTAGAGAACAAAAACAAATATTGATCATCGGAAATCACTTTATTGTTTTTCAAAATATTCCCCGTGAAGATCTATGCACTTTTGGATGCGTTTGAACCAATTGTCGAATCACTTTTGCCACTCTGATTGAGGTATCTCCAACACATGCATTCTGAATGCAGCAACCGCTTCTTCAGGTGTAGAAAAACGTTGACCTCTCAGTTTGTTTTTTACGTACGGGAATAAAAAGAAGTCATTCGGTGCCAAGTCAGGACTATACGGCGGATGACCCATCAAATCGATGTTTTGGGTGCTCAAAAATGCACTTGTCGCAGCCGATGTGTGAGAGCTCGTATTGTCGTGGCGAAGAGTGATCCGTCTTCGGCGGTTGGTTTTCCTGATTTCTTGGAAAACAACTGGCAAACAAATGGTTGTGTACCACTCAGAATTGACTGTTCTGCGTTGTTCTAGTGGTACGGTTGCGACATGTCCAGTTTTTCCGAAAAAATAGGCGACCATTTGCTTGGAAGTGCTTCGTGCGCGAAAAACTTTTGTTGGATTTGGCGCATCTTGAAACACCCAGACAGTCGACTGCTGTTTACTTTCGGGCTCATACGCGTAAATCCACGATTCATCACCTGCCACGATGTCATAGACGTGTTTCGAAGCACCGCGACCGTATTTTTTCAGCATTTCTTTCGACCAATTGACACGAGCCTTTTTTTGGGCGATTGACAAATTGTGTGGGATCCAACGCGAACAAATTTTTTTGACAGTCAAATGTTTATGCAATATTGAATGTATGCTGGTCCCACTAACGCCTAAGGTTGTCTCAATCACACGATAGGTCACATGACGATCTTCCAATATCAGTTCGCGCACAGCATCAATGGTTTTCGGAACAACAACTGATTTTGGACGACCTTCACGAAATTCATCTTGGAGTGAACTACGACCACGATTGAATTCACCATACCATCGATAAACACTGGTCCTTGATGGAGCTTCATCGCCAAAAATTGAATTAAGTTCATCCATGCACTGTTGCTGAGTTAATCCACGCCGAAAGTTGTAAAAAATAATCGCACGAAAATGTTGACGATTTAATTCCATTTTTGGGCCGAGATGAATCTTTTAAGTTACTGTATGTCAAAACGTTCTGAGTGCGTATAACCTCAAAAATGTCCAACTTTACGACAGAGCTGTCAATTGCCGGATTGCAACACTAGGGTTGCCAAATCCCGAAACATAAGAGGCAACGCTCGTATTACAAAATTCGTCGTGTGATGTCATATTAAAAAAAATAAAGCAAAAATAATTAATTAAAAAACACATTATATAGACCAAAATCAGAAAACTGTGTTTGATTTACAAAGTGAAAAGTTCATTTCATATGAAAACTAACCAATTTTGTGTACAAATCACGATGTATATTTCATGTGGTGTAGATGAAAACGAATTACTTATCGTTACATAATACAAATTGGAAAATCAACAAAGTGAATTGAAAACGGCAGCCCTCCACATCTGCAGCGCCGCTAAGGAAAGGAGGACCAGAGAAGCACATCCAGGTAATAGCAAAACTACCTAGAAGACGTCGGCAACAATGACATCCCCGCAGAGCCAAACCCGGCGGCATAAACTGCGAGTACGCACGTTTCACATTATTTCATTTTAGTTTAATTATTGTGTGCAAAATATTGTCTGCAACCTGGTTGGGCGCGATCTTTGGGCACTACTTCCTCTATTTGGAGAGTAGCTATATTGTCCTGCCTCTGGTTTATGTCCCTGTTATCCCTAATGTCATTCTTGTCCATTTATGGCAACTCATAAGGCGTGGGATTTTCTGTTTTCTTATTCACATCCCGAAATTATATTACTTGTTTAAATTTCGCCTTATTTACCGTTTTCTCATTGATTTGTAGTAATTGAACTCTATTTGGTTCAGTTATTACCCGACTGCCCCAGAAGTTTGCAGTAAATGTGGGCTGAGTGCTAGAACCATTTTATTTAGTAAAGAGTCGTTTTGAATTTTCAAATGGGACAGTCTCTATTTACATTCACCCTGGGAGTTGTTGAATTTATTACAAGAGGATCGTTAGAGGCGTTTAACCTCTGTTTTAATTTGGGGAATATAATACGGACGATTCCTATTGTGGCGACATTCCGCGGAAGTATGCCCAGCCCTATTGCCCATTTGGAAATTTAGTGTAGCCAGCCAGCCAATTTGAATTAGTAGGAAATTTTAAAGAATTTCCTTCCTTAGTCTTGGGGTTTGCTCGAAGGCATAATTTATTGTTGCTCTCAGATTTGGGGTGTTTTGTGCTTTAACCAATAATTTTAAACTGAGGTTCCTAAGACCGTCATCAAATGTATGCAAGGCGAGTTTTTTATTTCCCTCGAGGAGATATGTTCGCACCGCAGGTTCGACAGTGCTTTCAAACGTAGCCTTATCCAACAGATACTTTTTCATTCCATCTTTGAGTTTTTGCACATGTGGGTATTTTTTTTTTTTTTCATTTTTGCAACATTTTTGGTCAATGGATTTCGATTTTCTCGCTCATGTATTTCAGCTTTCGTTAATTTTTACAGGCAAGCATAAATAATTTGGTGTGTCGACTAAGCACAAATCTATTAACCTGGTAACAATTAAATACGTGGGCACGATTATTCTGGGGGTTGGCCCAGTGGGTAAATAATTGGGCGTGGCGGTTTTTGTGTGCAACATTTTAGAATCAAAGAAAACCGTCGGAATTGTGTTCACCCGACTCTTCTTTTTCATGCCCCCTTTATTTGGTTTCGGCTTCTGTGGCCCAACTACACTGAATGCAGCCGTTTTGTAACAGCCTGATACTGAAATCCCTACGTTTGCTGATGGTAAAATCGATTTCGTGTAATCAGTACCATTTTAGGGTGCCTCTATTAATTCATTGCAGTTTTCTTTCGAGAGTACGTTCGCCGGCAACGGAACACAGATCATTCACAAAATTCTGAAAATAATACTTTTAGGCACCTCCTCTTTGAATGGTGTAGCGATTTTTTTTTTACACTAACGCGCGTACAAAATGCCGTTTTGAAGTACCCTTAAATGTCAGAGCACAGTGCCAGCGGATGAAGAGGGAGCGGATAAGGAAAGGAGGAGTCGATGTATATTGGTCTTGAATGCCTGGACATCACAACGACGAGGAAAGACATGATCAAGTAGAGCATTCCACATTTGTGTGGTTTGGCTAAAAACTGCCTAAGTGACTGCGATTGTTTTTTGGAAGGTTTTGTGTGCACGACTTATTATCGGTTTTGGTGCTCGTACAGCATCCTTAATAATCACTCCTCGTGAAATAGAGCCTAGCACCGTGAACGACTTAAGTAATCAGTCCCATAAACATTTTGTATTATTCTGAACGTTTTGCAGGTTGATTTTCTTAACCAAACACAAAGTTAATGTTGGCTCTCTATTTCACTGTAAGTTTTTTATGAGTGTGTGGGGTGGAAGTATATTGCGCCGACGTACGGCACTGGGTTCCCTTCAACTCCCTTCGTCACTAAAAGCTAGTTCCTGGTGAACACCAAACGAAAACTTCGCAACACACCGTCCACAAGAAGTAATTAATTGAAACGCTAATTTGGTTTATTATTAAAGGTTCTTTTTATTCACAACAAATCTTACTATATTTAATTAGATAACAGAAAACAGATTCTGATTACACTGACGATGAAACGGATGCACCAAAAAAATGTAAGACAGTGTACTCTGCTTGTATGGCATTATACTGGGGACACAAGAAAAATTACTTTTAATTGAACATATTGTATTTAATTAATACGACTCGATACGCGTTCGCAGGGCTACGGGTAGCGGGAGAAAACCCGACCGGCTGAGTCAGTGGATGGATTAAGACTTAATGATTCAACCCTCGTTTGGGGTGAGTTTGGTGGTGTGGTGGAAAGGAAATTAAATTTCCTTTGACCAGTGACCAATGGAAGGCGATCTCTGGCAGCAGTGGTGTGCGTGTGTGGTCATATAGATCTTTGTTTGCTCATGCATTTCGGCAAAGGACAAACGAAACCGAAAAATTGGAAGGGAATAATGGCATTGATGAGATGTGAGTTCGGCTAAGTAATCAAGCTGTATCTTATTGGGTACTAATGCATTTGGCTGTTTATGGCATCTCTGGCTACAGTAGAAACCGGGTTCGCGTTTGCATTAGGAAATGCTGGAGATGCGGTTATTGTTTGTCGATTGAACAAACGAATCGCTGGCCGGTTTAAGGCAGCTGCATAAACAAGCTGACCGACGTTGCTTTGTATGTATGTGTATGTAGGGAAAATTGTTGTAAACGCGGTGAGGCTGTGCATAGCCGACACAAGGATAAGATTCCCCAATTATGTGGTTACATTATATGTCAACCGAATCGTTTCTTTTCAGGAATATGATGCTTGCTCTATCAAGAATTCTTCTCGAAAAAGGCATATGAACTATGAATGCTTGAGAATTCTTTTAGGAGAAGTTTGCCGATGCGTTGATGGATGGAAAATGCCCTTGTGGGAGAACTTCTTTTTACAGAGACTTTAAGATTATGCATTAGATAACCTTTTTGGCGGATTATTTGCCTGTCTATAATTGGTGCAGTGTTCCGCCGAACACTGTTCACATGTAAACACTACAAAGCGAAGAGACACTGCCACAAATAAAACGCGGATCACTTGCTTTAAACTTTATTTATTGTTTTCCTTGTGTTGTTAAGGGATGTTTACAAGTTCGTAATTGCATAGCGAGTCACCTACGTCTAATACACAAAAATTAGTTTATTTTGGTTCTTTATCACAACAATCCATTATTTGGAAAACGCAGCGAACTACAATTAATAAATGTCCTCCGGAAGGAATTTAGTTAACTCGTGTATTCGAAGAGTCTTCGAGACTTCGGTCGACCGGTTTCTTACTCGATTTATTTTGTTCCGCGGATTACCACCTCGTCGGGGTTCTCTATCACGACCTCATTCGAATATCTTTATTAGACTGATGCTCGATATAGACTGCCCTATCTAAATTTTCCTATCCATCCTATCTGTCTCTTATCTTCAATTCAAGAAAATTTTTTTCGATTCCAACTTCTTATCGGAATCTTGTTTCGAAGGATCAAGCGTGCCGCCACTTCTTTCTTGATCCTATCATCGGCTTTGTTTACGTTACCCATCTGGCTTACGAACCGTGGGTTTGTAGATCGCATTTCCTAATCATAAACATCTAGCGTGGGATAGGCATTTACGATGTATATGATCGCAAGAATTGTTGGTCGGCGGGGGAATCGCTAGGCCTTTGTTTACACACGTGCGCTTGTCGGTTTGGGATCTTGCAAGGAATTTATGATGCTAATTGCTATTAGCTACATGAGGAGATTATTCTGTTTGTTTTCAGAAAAGCGTTTAATGGATGAATCGAACGGATGCGTTGGATGGATGTATTGGTGACTTGTATGCGATGCTTGCTGCATTTGACGCATTGCTTAGATGCGATGCTTTAACTGCCCTTTTGAATTGGGGTAGAATACCATGTACGCATGCGTTGAACTCGATATTGGAAGCTTTTGAACGTTAAGTTCCTTCGTTTTTAATATCCGGTTCAACGTTGTTGCAATTTGATATAACCCTTGTTACAGGTATGGTAATGACCATTGGGCCACCTGGCTGTGGGCACGTGTGCTGCGAAAGGTGAGTAGAGTTCCTTGGCGGAAAGGATAACTCACCTGTAAGGAGTTGTATGGTTCGTAGAACCGCTACACCTTAATGCGTGTAGCTTTGTAGGTGCTAATGCCATTGCATGAGCGAAGAACAATGGGGTTATGGGAGCTTCCGGACTGGAAGGTTTTAGGTAATTTGGGAACTTGAGTAGTGGTGTTTATGGGAAACGCCACAAGTGTCATTTTCATTTCAGTTTTAAAACATTTTTTATTTTCTATTTAAATAATTCTAGCATAATTATCTTATATAATAACTGACTGGTCCTTCGCAGACGCTCTAAGCTAAACATTACTTAATATTTGTATAATTTGCCTTTCGGCGACAGAATTTTGTGGCAGTGCTTATAATTATTTGAAAGACAAAGAAAGTTTTGAAAAAACCTTTTTTTTTTTTATTTCTTAAAATTTAACTTACTTAACTTACCTATTTATTTTTTTTTTTTTTAATTTTTAATTTTATGTAAAAGTACTTAACTTAAATCTTATACTACCCTAATTCTAGAAAAGCTAAGTCTATGTAAGCTAGCTGATGATACTGTGATTATATAACGACTTTGGTATCCAGGTCTTTATATGCCATTCAACCACCAGAACTGTTGACGCTGTCTAACACTATCGTCCCGGTCTCTGTGGGAGATAGCCCTACTGAAGCGCAGGAGCCCTGTAGCGATTCTAACAGATACACACAATTCACAAGCAAAAATAGTGAAGAACACCGAACGAAAAAAATCGAATAAGAAAAATACATCAGAACCGTATACCAAGCGATAAAATAAAAATAATTCATACCAGTGGAATGTAGTCGAGTTTGGAAATCAAATTCAAAACTCGGTCAGTAGCCTGGTGTGTAACGCTTAGGTCAAATTTTTTTCGTGATTCGAGCTGTCATAGCGTCAGTTCGAATCACACGATCTTCTTCACTATTATTTCAAACGCTATAGCCCTTCTTCGGTACGCGTTACTTCCCGGTAGTAGCACAATCGCCCGTCTACGGATGATCTACTTACATGATAGATCAGCGGAATTCCGGATCTATCCTGTATAAGCCCTTTCATGTCCAAGTCAAGGAACGCCTCTGGTGGAACAAAGCCGTTGCGACGCACGCTCTCATAGTACAGAGTGTTTGGATAATAGGCCCCGAGAATTAGGTCATTGGACGAGCTTATTGCTCTCGCAATATGTCCTCTGATTAATTTAATCATAAAATTATCCACCCTATTTATGTACGCTTCACTTCATTATATAAAGTCTCATTTGAATAATACTTTTTATAGTCCGATTCCGGTGTCCGATATAATCTGAGACAACTTCTGAGACACTTCCTTTCGAACACCCGAATCTTTTCCATCAAATTTGGACCTACGTTAAACCATACTGGGCAACCATATATGAGCATTGGCCTGATTAGCGTCATGTAGCATATGACTTTTACCCTGCTGTCAAGTTGGTTACTGTGAAATAGCCTCCTTGTCATAGCAAAAGTTTTCCTCGCTTTTGAGCAAAGCAGCCTCTACATGTCTGTTGAAATACAAATATTGGTCTAGCCAGATGCCCAGGTATTTAACTAAACTCTTGGTTTCCAGTTTATCTCCATGCGGTCCCACGATAACTAGCTTTCACCAGTTTTTCCTTGTGTCGTTCGTGGCTTTATATAATGGAGTTCTAAATAGGATGACTTCACATTTCTGGAAGTTGATCTTAAGTTTCCAGTCGTCGCAATAGCGCTGTACGTTGTTGAAGTCTCGTTGTATTAAACTATTTATGATCTCAACTTTCGGAGCTGTTCTGTAAATTATGAGATCGTCTGCGTACGCAATAGCCTTGCGGAAGTGCATCTGATAAGTCGCTAATATAAATGTTACAAAGAATCGGAGAAAGTACCGCGCCCTGTTGCAAGCCATTTTTGATATTATACGTTTTATTAGAGGTCGCATTACCACTTTTGACCACGAACCTCCTGTCCTTTAACATATCCTAAAGTACATATAGTAAAGGCTTATGTATGCCATGTCTGACCAGTTTGTAATACAACCATTCGATCCAGACGGTATCAAAGGCTTTCTCCAAGTCGATCAGACAGGCACCTGTACATTGGTTCCTACATTTATTCCATTGTATGTCGGAGACCAGTTTAGCTGCGGCATGTGTGGTTTCATGACCCGCCTTAAAGCCAAACTGGTTATTTGGAATAATGCTGTTGTCGTCTACCCATTTTACCAGAGCTTTGTTAATGGTTTTTTCAAATACTTTACTGATGCTTGGGAGTAAACTTATCGAACGCATGTTCATTGGGTTTGTGCAGTCTTTGCCCTTTTTTGGGATGGGCTAAATGATAGCCGTTTTCCAACGCGCGGGATAATATGCATTATTCAACGCGTTGTTAAACAGGACCGTGTATATATCTATTGCCTTTGGGGACAGGTTCTTGAGTACGATGTTAGGTACTCCATCTATTCCCACTGACTTTTTGCTTCTTAATGAGTCGAAGATACTCTGGATTCCTTCCCTTGTGATTAAAAGGCTATTAGTCCCACCATTGGCATTAATGTCAATTGACAGATTATCGTCACTGAATTCCATAAAACCCGGATTCTCCGATTGCCAATGTGCAATTTCATTCCGGAGGTGCAGGTGATTCAGTCGAATTCTGTCCTCCAGGTCATGGTTTCGGCGAATGCTTTCATTCACCCTGTACGATACAGGCTTCCAGCACCCGGAACCTGCGCACTTCTCCACTATATATTACTTTATGATTGATCCCTTTTCTAATAAAGATTGCGACGCATTTTATGCAACGGTGCTGCATTTCACAGTTCGCCGCCGCGGTACCAAACCTTTGGCAGCGGACACATTGCAGGATGTCTCTGCCTTTTTTTAATTTGTCCCATGTGACACTTTGATGATTCAAGACTGTAATCTTTCTTAGACCACCAATTCTGCTGCTGGGCGTTAGTTGAACCAAAAAGAAGGGTAGCTTGCGGTTTTCCCTTCTTGCCTTGGTTGTGGTGAACGGTTTTACGGAGATAAACTCGAGATCGTCGTGCCTCAACTTTTGAAGCATCTCGAGCAGAGCCTCCGGTTCCACCTCAGGGTCGACACCCTTTAATAGAACCGTTACCCCCTTTGTTTGCTTCGGCGTGAACGAGGAGAATTCCGCAGTGGCCCTTTTTAAGACCTCTTTAATTTTATCGTGGTCTGCCGCCGCATAGGTTTGAATGGCATGCCTATTACCAGCCAGTCTTTTAGCTTACAAAGACTTACCAATTCCTTACACTCAATATCTATGGTGTTGATTGGTGGCATCTTTATTTTTTGGTTGTTATTGTTGCTTTGCCGCTGTTGTGTTGCTTGCTGTGGTCGATTTTGTGTTGATTGTTGCTGTTGATGTTGATGTTGCTGTTGCTGTTGGCCGACTTTTGGCTTCGGCTTTTGTTGTTGTTCGGTGTCTTTTTTTTCGTGTACCGCTATTTTTTTCTTTCGGCGTCTCTCTTCTAGTCGGGCTCTTGCCATCGCAAGTTTCGCCTCCAATTCAGTTATTTCCTCCGCTTCATTTTCAGACTCTGAGGATGCAAGAGAAGCGAACGAATTGTTTGCCCCATACATATTAAAATTGTAGGGGGAAGGGCGCTCACTGTCCTCCTCCATTTGCTGACCTTTTTTCTCCATTGTTAATTTCGAGGTTTTACTTCGCGTCACAATGGAGATTTTCGGTGTACCTTTTCGTTTGTTTGTCGCGTTTTTATCTTCTTCCGTGTTCATGCTGGTTCTTTCCAGTTTGTTTTCATTTAAAAAAAAAACAAAGGCGACCGCAATACGAACCACGAAGTCGATTTCTTCCGTACGCCGACTCGAACTCGGGTATCGTCGGCTAAGAGGCAGTAATCTCGCACTCGCGTCAAATGATGCTTTGAAAACTCTGTGCTTAACTAGCAATATATTGTCTATTTTAATTTTCACTTTTACGACTGAGGTGATATATTTTAATTGTCTTACGTTGTTTTTGCACCTCACTGAAGTGATTTTGTGAGCACGTTTTTTGTCACTTTTACCATTCGTTTTGTTTGTTTGTTGTTGTTGCACTTTGTTTTAGTTGTCACAACACGTCACGTCACTGTTTTTCTATTTCGTGGCTTCGTTCTTGTTTATGAATTAGATTAATTATATCGTTTTATAAACACACGTTTTGAAACTGAGTAATCACTGAGTGAAAGCCGATGTTTTCGTGATATTAAAGCACATTGGTTATGTGACAAACAGCAATTTAATTAGTAATGTAATTGTATATTTGTCTATGAAAAAGTGTATTAAATGTGCACAAAACCGAAATAAATGCACGATAAATGAGTACATAGTCTGATGGGTTAGAATTGCTGAATTGCACGTCTACATCGGGTCTTTTATATATTGTGACTGAACGCCACAAGTGTCCAATACGTCTTGTTACACTCTCGGCGGGAAAATATATTAGTGTGATACGCAGTGAACTTCGCCTCGGTTGTTGCAGAAATTTCGAGAATCAGGTTACAAGGGTGGGCTGAAAAGTTTCCTCTAACCCGTCCAAATGGTACTCGGCGTTTTTCTCTGCAAAATAACTGTTCAGGAAGGTGAAGGCCTCCTCATTTGACGAAAATCTCTGTCCTCCGAGCGCAATTTTTAGATTTGGGAACAAAAAAAATTCGCTTGGGACTAGATCTGGTGAGTGAGGAGGATGGTCAAGCAGTTGAACCCTAATTTGTGAATTTTTGTCATGGCAACCGCGGAGGTGTGAGACGGTGCGCGTTGGCTTGGAGAAACCGAATTTTATTTCTCTGCATATGTGGCGGTTTTTCCGCAATTTCTGCCTTCAGTTGGTCAAGTAATGATGCGTAGTATGCTCCTGTAACGGCTTTTCATTTTTGTAGATAATCGATTAAGATAACTTCATGACTATCCCAAAAAAACAGTCGTCATCACTTTCCGAGCCGAAAAAACTGCTTTTTGGAGCCGATTCCCATTTTGCAGTCCACTGTTTTGACTGTATAATTGGCTGTTTGTTTTGGGCGTATAACGGCGTATCCAATATTCATCGACAGTAATTAATCGGCGCCAAAACTCGGATTTATTGCGCCTAGACTGCGCCAAAAGAGCGTTGGAACTATTCATTCGAACACGTTTTTGGTCTAACGTGAGCAAACGCTGTACCCAACGCATGGACAGCTTTCTCATGCCTAAATCTCTATTTAATATGTGACAAACACATTCTTTGGACATTTTCATAGCCTCTGCTATCTTTATCACTATTTGGTGAACTTTAGCGATGTTATCATCAGTTGTTGCAGTTTTTGGACGTCCCGAACGTTCATCGTCTCCCAAGCCCCCACGGCCGCGTTTAAGTTCAGCTACCTAAAATTTCACTGTGGTAAATGATGGTGCAGAGTCCCCATACACAGAGTCGAACTCATCTTTGATTTGCGTAGCGTTGACTTTCAACAACTTAAATTTAATGACAGCTCGATACACAATTTGCTCCATTTTCACAAAAACACACGCCGACTCACTCAAACGACTGTGAAATAAAACCTACGAGTTCAAATTGGCTGAAATTTTGACTAGTAACGGCCAAAAGATGCACAACTATATTCACGAGTGATGCTATCTTCACGTAGAGGTCGGAAACTTTTCAACCCACACTCGTATATGAATCTATCCAAGTCTGTTCAGTCCCAATGAATTTCCTTCAACTTCTCTATTTCAGATGTGGAAACCCATTAAAGACCATAACCCTATTATCATAAGTCCATCATCATCACTGGGATTAGGGATAATTCTGGCGACAGAAATGGCGATCAACAATTCACTTTCCCATGTTTAAAACGACTTAATCTGCAATTTACTGTATTCGAATGTCTTTTTGTATTTAGAGTCGTTTTTGGCTACAAGCGTTTCCAAAGAATCGATTGTTCTCCTTTCAAATGCTTATATATTCGTAAACATACGTGTTTCTATTTTGCCAGTAAATAATTTGAACTAGCGTTATAAGTACAACAACGTCTCTAAATATTTAAGAATAGTGCGGGGCGGTCCCAAATATAATACGTTCTCTTGCCAATCAAGGATGTCAATAAGGACTTTGCAAATATTTGCACTCATTATTGACGAACTTCGCAGCGTTAAAAGCTCCAATCGAAAGTTGGTTATGAATTCCTTCATAGTCAAATATTGGAAGTCGCGGAAATAATTTTTAACATGAGTAAAAAGAATTTGCCCAATTTCATGGAGTTATGTTGACTCTGCACACACAGACGATGGCAGATTTCTAGGCAGAGAGATGGTTACATCAAATTGATTCTGGCAACCAATTTGTACCAACAATAGTCTGTAGAATTCACAGGGGGACGGTAATTGTACGAGCTTCAGGCTGTAACACATTCCATCTTATAATGTATTGTGCTAGTTACATCCGTTGTATTATAAAAATATATAAATTGTATTCCCAACCAATTTACGGAACAAACTCGGAGAATGCTAGGGTTTTTTTTAATATGATGTGTAAACATTATTATACAATTAAAGCTTGTGATCCGGAAATTCGTACTGAAGTTGCGGTGTGATATATTCCTACAGAATCTACAAGTTCAGCTATCGGCTGAGGTGTGTCTTCATGGAGTAAAAAATATTATCTACACTTCGGCAAATGCCGTACATTACATTTTATGCTTACTTATGGTACTTCCATTACCATTAGATGCATTACAATTCCAAACTACATGCATCAAGTTCTTGCAACAGAACTTATTCAAAATCCTAATAATTACGAATACAGGGCTTTGTGTTGACGAAGTTAGTGGCAGATTGAGAAAATGTTCTTCTATTCTCAAAAGCGTTCTTTTAATAATATTTGGTCTGCATTTCGAAACCTGGGTCTCCAATATAGTGACTTTTTTTAGCTCTTATTTTAGGTACATTCAACGAAAGAATATAATTACTTTACTGTTAAGTCGTCGCACTACTTTCAAACAGTACGGATATTCTTGTCATGTGGTCTGAATTGTCTACCTATAATATGATAGTAACCAAGCTTATCTGAATGAGAGGAAGGATATTAGTAACTACCGTCACAACGCCAAACTGTCACATATTTCCAAACTGTTCGAAGGCATTCTTTACAACGCGTTATGTGTTCGCTGCAAATCGTTCATCTCACCCAACCAGCACAGTTTCTTGACACTTTCGGTGCCAGGCAGATACCCCTGGACGAATTCCTAATAACCAAGGATTTGGATTACATACTATGTAACCTTCACCAGGGACCATAAACATTGCGCTGTCTATTTTTCAGCTTCGCCATGTGTATGATAAATCTCTTAACGTACACATTGGCTGGCGACCTACACCCAAGAAACCAAAACAAATATACGCATCTCGCGTCTCTTGGCACCAATCAATCCTACAGCATAAGCAAATGCAAATAGGAATTCAATACCCTACCCTTACCATCGAGGCCATAAACACAATTTCCTGGTAATCTAGCTAAAATCGATTAGCACATTTCCATATTGCATTGCCGCCTATTTATTTAGCCGCAATGCACATCTTAGACAAAGACCCAAATGTTCCCTTTGTCTTTTCATATTTCGGGATCTGCTTCTCATCAGCAGCGCCAAGAGCAAACAGAAAACCAATTATCATCCAAAAAGATTCCGTTTGCTTGCTTTACCGAACTCACATCTAATGAATGCACATTTTCCCTTTCTTTGTCTCAGATTCGTTCCCATGGCCTAGTGTATGAAAAAACCAATGTGATCTTCACTCACACATACACATACATTGCCAAGTCTTTCTTCCTTGTTTTAACCACGAGAGAAACATTTTCTCTCGCGAGAAAACTCACCCCGGTTGCGAAGTGGCTCTGCATCGAGCAGAGCAACGCGAAGTCCATTTTCATCCGCCGACCGCCACGGTCGTTGCCGCTCCCGCTCTCCTTAGCGCCGCGGAGATGCGTTAAATTCGAAGTCGCGAGTGTCCGAGCGTTTAGTCATTTTTATTTTGTGTCGCGTGTTAAAAATACAATCACTCGCATTATCACTAGTACTATAATTAAAAAAAACCTCGCGGCAGTGATGTAAAATGAATAATAAATGTTTTGACATTTTCCGAACAATATTGTGTGTTTTATTTCAACGGTTTTGTCTTCCTGCTGTGTCGCAGTGTCCTGGGTGTTTATCTCTCACCCTTTATTCCCGGTTGTCGACGAACGAGGTGGCGTTCGTTCATTTATTTGTAATTAACTTTTGGCGGAACTTGCATTAGTGACAGCCGGATGGTGATAGGAGTGAACCGAGTGTCCGTGTTTGATACAATACTTCTAGTCCCCACAGGTTCCCCCCGGCAATCATCTTGGACCCCTCATATTCATTCTTACTAATAATGATATAGACTCCAGTATCAAGCACTCCTCCTTCTCTCTATACGCGGACGACACTAAACTCTTCAAGATGATCCAAATGGATTTCGACAACTTTTCAATTCGGTGCCAAAATAACTGCCCCGAACTAGATATTTCCAAATGTCACTCAATCACTTTCTCCCACAAACGAGCCTTTGTCCGTCCCCTTCTTGAATATGCGTGTCAGGTTTGGTCTCCTCACTACTCGTCCCAAATTCGCAGGGTCGAAAGCGTGCAACATCGTTGTTTTGCGTTTTGCCCTCCGAGGATTGAATTGGGAAAATCCACTGATTCTACCTTCATACACGAGCCGCCTTCACCTAATTAACCACAACATACTTGAAGAGCGCAGAATTCGTGCCGACATCCTCTTCATCCATCGGCTACTCTCAGGTTCAATCAACTACCCAAGCCTGCTCTCCTCCATCACATTTTCCACTAATCCCCGAAATCTGCAAAACCGTCGTCTCTTCTATTTGTCCACCCATCACACGTCTTACGGCTCTAATGAACCCATTTCGCGAACGCAGGGGTGGGCAAACTCTCACCCCGCGTTCTGTGACTTCAATCTCACCTCTCCCGCTCTCGAACGTCGTTTCCTCTCTTACCCCTCCTTACCCCGCCCCACTCCCGTCTACACTCCCGCACTCATCCTCACACCCTAGCATCCGCCCCTTCCCCGTCCTACCATTTATACTATTATTCTATCCATCTTTGTTTAGTTCACCATTCCATTTTTAAGTTACTTTAAAGTTAGTCCCCCACCCCAACGCCTTAGTTTTTACGGTAGATCGTAAGTCTATTTATAAGTTTATACGACTTGTACTAAACGAAATAAAATAAAGGTTTTGGCGGATTTTGGTCTTTTGGTCGGAAGTGTTCCGCGGAATACTGTCCGGAAAAACAAAACGACACAAGGAGCGAATGCCGTCACCAATTAAACACAACGAATTTTTTTTTTATAATTTTATTTTATTTTACTCTTTGTCTTTTAGTGTTACATTTATTTTGTTAAATTATGTATTGAAAAAAAAATAAACTTCCACCACACCTCGAATCGTCTTAATTTTTGAAAATATCATTATTTATTCCTGTCTATCGCAATAAGTTTCACTTATTGTTTTCAGTAAGAAAATTAACAATATAAAAACGGCACACGTTAGGATACCACGAAAGTGTTACGACGAGGATAACCGTCTCAGTCTCCGTATTTACTGTCCGCACTTCCTTTAATTATTTTAGAGAAGAATGTAATTAACCGATAAACACATTTCCGATGTCCCTAGCGAGGATCACAGGCTTGCGCGTTAAACGTCGAATATATACGTTTATGGGGTATGCCTTTGGTGGCAGTTCGGTCAATGTACTCCGGCTCGCGTATTTTACAAGGCTTAAAATTTCGGGTCGATACGTTACTTTCTCGTTTTATCGCGCTGCGCAGTTCAACCCACCCGTCGAGGTTCCTATGTAGACTGACTCATTTTTCTTCTGGGGATGATTCTGCTCACCCCATAGTTTTCTTTTCCCTTTCGTTTTCCTTGTCCTGGTGATTCTCTCTCAATCCAGAACCTCTCCACCAGGGCAGATCGCACTCACACATACAGGTCCGGAGGTTGCCGTCTGTGGGATCACCAGAATTTTCACACTCCTGTTGCGTTGCTTATGCAAACATTCGGGGGTGTTGTTTATTCTTGGCGATCCTGGGATCGTGGTAATTATCATATTTGCTTTGCCCTATGGGAACAGATTTTTCGTTTATTACTGTTTCCCCGCTATGGCCTTTGTAAGGCGAAGTGCATTGCGGCAGGGATAGCGGTTTTGCCGACGGATTGTTTTACGGCAGTTGGCTTATCGCCGGGGATTTGATGATTCGTGGAACCCCCACAGGGCTCTGCCCTCTATTCATTCATACATCTTTACCTCGCTCTGTATGTTGGCTTTGGATTCGCTGATAGTGATACTGATAATGTACTAGTGAATGACGATTATATTAAAATAACCGTTTTCGAGATCTTGCTGAAGACCCAGGGCTTGAAATACCACCAAAATCTTATTACAATAACTCTTCCGAGAAATGCCTCGCAGCTCTACCAGCGGTTGCATACATACAAACACCAAAGCAATTTGAAAGCGACTTTTAGGACAACCTGTATTGATAATGTTTAAGATAAGACCAAATATTATTACATGACAGTACCTATACAACTACCACCAGCTGATAGTTCGTAAGTAATGCCCTTTTTGAACCAGTAATTGAATTTTCGAAATATACGACGCAGTTTTTCAGCTAGTGCTTCGAGTAGGGATTTTTTTGTCAAATTGTACTTCGCAGTCAGCCTAGAAATGTTTGTTTTCTCATAGAGAAATCCCCATAGCGTTATCGTTTTGTGCCTTTAGACACACTTTCGCATGAATTATTCAATCCCATCCTCTCATACATACGAAGTACTAGTGCAGAAGCCGTTTCCGTTTTTTAGCTTCGAATGTTACGACAATTGCCAGGATAACATAATCGCAAATGGTAGACATTTGTTCCTTGTGAAACGGTTTCATTCCGCATGAATCTCGAACAATGTGCACTCTTCTTCAATGTAAGTGAAATGTAGTCATGATTGAATCCCTGTTGTACAACCCACTGAATACCTCGAAGCTTACTCCCGTATCCCCCGGTGTGCCACCCTTATTGAAGTTCGCGTCTGTTTTTCATATGTGTCTGTGCGATAAATTGTGCTCTTAAGATAGCAAAAGAAATATTCCAGGTGTGCCAGTCATCTGCGAAAGAACATCGCCTTATGATCACCCAAACGGGGAATGCGAAGAAGCTGTTGGAAAACTTCGTGTACCCAAGAAAGAAAAAACCTAAAAACTTACTTTGTGAATTACACATTCCTGCAAACGGAGGGGAATTCATGTAAGGGGGGACAAAGGGCTGGTGATTACGATTTTGTATGGTTAATAATTTAGTGGTGCTTGTGTTCATCCACCTCACGTAGGGTAAAGCCATTTCTTCTATTTAAAGATAGAACTGGAGTTGAAGCCTCAGTGGTAACACAACTGAATCTCACTCTCAGCATCTTCATAAGGATAACCTGTTTATTCTTGGCTTCCAAGGTTGCTCTATTGTCATTTTACAATGGAATGGTGCATCAGTGGGTCTGCTAGCTGCAGGACAGAAAGTCAGATACAATGAGTCCGCATGAAAAACTAAAGACACAGTGTCTTAAGGAATGATTCTGATTTCAATTGTTTTCTTGTGGGGGTGACGAGTCCTTTTCACATTGATTTTCTGTTGCATTGCTTTTCAATTGCCCTTGTTGTTGGCCTTTTGATTTCATTCGCATTCACTGCCTTGTTTGTGAAGTTTTCTTATTTATTATATTATTCTTTATATTTATATTTTCTTAGTTCTACGCTCCTCCACATTTATTTGATGTAATATCCTTTTTTTTCATCGCATTTCTATTACATTTGAAATAACTTTCAGTCAACTTTTAAAACTACCAAACTAAACTCCATTTAATTAATGCAGGTTGCAATGAAGCTGCCGACACTTCTCTATTCGGATCGCAC
This sequence comes from Microdon myrmicae, assembly GCA_963931805.1. Classification (NCBI taxonomy): domain Eukaryota; kingdom Metazoa; phylum Arthropoda; class Insecta; order Diptera; family Syrphidae; genus Microdon; species Microdon myrmicae. The sequence goes on from OZ007496.1 coordinate 253,164,445, forward strand.
ATTCAGCATCAGTTGCCATTGCCTTAGTTCACTCATATATGTTTCGCAATATGTGTTATAATTTACAGCTTGCTGATACGAACGAAAAATGTCTCAATGATTCCTTATTCCAACTCTGTTGTAGAATGTACAGATATTTGTCGCCCGGGGAAAATATTTCAATAGAATAGGTAGATTTTTATTTCATCCCAGCCTTTTGATTATATACTTCTGTCAGGAAAGGTGAATCTATAGTGTTGAGGGAGCACATTGGACTCTAGCTCTGCGAGTTTTTCTTCAACAGAATACAGATTATAGTACTCTGAAAACAATTGTAGCTCCATAAAATTTCCGTTCTGTAACTATACTAGTTTTGGTATTAAGCTGAACGTGCCACTAAAAATTAAATTTCAAGTTGGGGGATTACCTTGTGGGGTCAAAATAAAATTGTTTCCTTGAGATAATTCAATGAATCTTCCAGGAACAGTCCCCGAGATAATATCTGTAAAAGAGATAAAGGTGCCCCATGCGTGTTACGTCAAAGAATCCTTCGACGACACCAAAAAACCGATCTATCCAAATGTGTAACTTAATTACATATTTCCTAGAAACATTAAAATATAAAAATTGCAATGTAATGTCTATTGCAACATATGATGGAAATAAAACCTATTAAGAAATAATTAAAAGGTAATTAACAAGACTTCGTGGAATCACGAAATAGGCAATTAGAGTAACTTCGGGTATTGTGATATGGTTGGGAAATGTGATATACTATCATATTTTCCGAAATAATCAATTCTCGACAAGAATTTTCTTGTCAACATGACGGCAATGGAAAAGAACACGTACTGCAGTTTTAGGCGCGCTCGCGCTCATTGCGTTGTATGTCAGTGCATTGAAATTGTTTAAGGTGTACAGTCGACAGTTTTTTTGTGTGAGCTTTATGTTATATTTCAGCAAAAATTGGAGCAAAATTAAAAACTGAAGTAATACATTTTTTTTTGTGTGTGAATAGAGCTGACAGTATATTGGGTGAGTTTTTAATTCAGTGAAGTGCATTTTTAAAAAAATCTCTTGATTGTTTTGATTGGTATATCACATTATCCGCCAATTTCAATAAGGGGGGTTACAGAGATTTTTTTATTTTGTTGTAAATAGCTGCAGATTGGCTTAAGCTGCAGGGTTCTGAAAACGAAATATAATTCGCAATGTCTCAAAGAGCTATAATGAATAGAGCGGCAAAAGTTATGTAATAAAAATTACGAATAATTGTTAGAAAACAAATACCTATATCACATTACCCGAAGTTACTCTAAACAAATTGCAATACAATATTTATTATGTAGAAAGATAAGCCTAAGGAAAAGATTTGATGTAAAAATAAATTTAGTTTTAGAAGCGACTCTCTGAAGAGCAGACGATTTCTTGACTCTAATCGAAATTAAAATAAAAATACAAATTTTTATAAAAAAAATGTTTTTTTATTATTTCACTTAAGTGCAATTTAGAAAACACATAACTGGCGCAGTCGGTCAAACTTATCATCCGAAGATGATAAATCGAAAAAATAATCTACGCAACAAAGTGCAGTGAATTATTTTATAAAATAAATTAGTGACAAATAAAAAAAAAAAAAGACAACCATTAACCTAAAATTTGAGAGTGAAAATTAAAAACATTTTTATTTAAACAACAACGAAATAAAACACAATCATTCATCATCATGAATTCATCAATGCATCGTCATCATCAGCTGGAAGAATAAAAAACAGACAAAACTCTTATTAAGCGACTATTCACATCAAGGAAAGTCTAACATTCAGTATTTAGTGTCAGGCAAGACACACAATGAAAAATATAAAAACAGCGGACAAATTTAAAATGTTTTATAATCATAAACGCCCAACATATGTAAAATCTAATCTATAAACGTCACAAAGTAAACGGTGTACAACGGAGCCTGAATAAAGTTATTAATGCAGATAAAAATAAAATAGAAGTAACTACGATCAAACAAATATTTTTCGTGCTAATGGAAAATTATAGACAGTGTTCAGCCGACAATTTTAAAATCACTTATATGTTAATAAACAAACAATGTTGATAGTAAAAAATGATAAATTTTACGTAACAAATAATAAATACATGCCTAATCATAAGAAGGACAAAGAAATTATGATATGTGTCAATAAAAAAACAAATATATATATATATATATATATATATATATATAAAATCAATTATATTAAAAAAAAAAGAAGCCAATTAAAGGGTTACAAACACCCCAACAAGAAAGAATTCGTGAACAACAAGGGTAAGAAAAACCCCACCTCATCTCTAATCGCAGAAGAAGCCGCACAACACCAAGAACAGAACAACAAAGGAGGAAATAAAAGTAAGCAACATTTATTTTAAGTATTAGATTTATATAAATAATAAAAGCTGTCATTTGCATACATATATTCATACACTGTCTAGAAAATAAGTTAGTTTCATGTCTTTTGGTCTTAATTAGTGGTATTGAGAAAGAATACTTTTTTAAATCTTAAAAATATAGAAAATCTATTTACAAATCGAAAATGTCAGACGAAATACCGGTAGTCGAACTAATTGGGGAAGCCGCGAAAATCAAAGAATTTCGCGGGGATGGAAGATATGACTTGTCCTCCTTTATAAGGGACACAGAGCTTACCCTGCAAGTTTTCAATGAAAACCCAGCGTTGAAAGATTTCATTTATCAACGACATGTCCGCAATCAGATTCAAGGAGCCGCTCTCCATTGCATAAGGACATTAGGACCCAATCCCACGTGGGAAGGGATAAAAACAGAATTAATTAAGAACTTCGGAGTTATGGAAACATATCACAAATTGCACCATGAAGCAGTAACATGTAACAATTCATCCGTAAGCTCATACTATAGGGACCTCCGGAGAATATTGGACAAATTAAATGGGAAATATGAATTCGATGAAAACCTAGCGAATTTTCCCCAACGTCAAATGAATCCCTTACATTAAAAATATTTTTAAATGGAATTAGCCCCAATCTATAAAGCATAATTTGTAGTAGGAACATAGAAACACTTAGAGACGAATCTTATACTTTAGAAGAAACAGGAATGCTTAGACATTATAACAAACCAAATAATTACAAAAATAGAACAAATAGGCCTAATAACCAAAATTTTAATAGAAACCAATACCCCAGACATAATGACTATAGGGAAAACTTACAAAGAGACAATAACGATACAACACATTATTGCAATAGAAATAATACATATCAATATAACAACATATACGAAAACAATTCTAGGCAAACCAGACAAAGTAATAACAACACATACGAAAACAATTCTAGACAAACTAGACAAAATAATTACAACACATACGGAAACAATTCCAACCAAACGAGACAACATAATAACAATAATTACAATACCAACAACACATACCATCACAATACAAACCGCAACCAAAGTTTTCCGAATAACTCTAGTCAAACAAGATGAAGTCAGACAAACTATACCGGCAGAAATTATACCCGGACAAGAAACAATTCGGTTGAACCAATGCAAGTGGATCATATCTACAACGCAAATGAAAACTTGGACCATGAACATTTTCAAGTGACCAGCTTAACAGGAACTTTACCAGTAATCGAATTGACAATAGGTAATGACAAACTAAAATGCCTAATAGACACAGGGTCAACAGCCACACTTTTAAACTCAGACAAACTGCTCCATTACAGAAGAATAAAATTAGAAAATACAATCCCCTGTAGCACCCTTAACGGACAAATCTCAATAAACACTGAGATAATCACACCACTACCAAACGAGTTCAACGAGAAGAGCTATATGAGTTGGGAATTAACTCCATTTTATAATAAACCATTCGATGGACTTATAGGTCAAAACCTACTTAAACCTTTACAAGCAATAATCAACTTAGAAGAAGAATACATAGAAATAGATAACACAAAAACGAAATTCATTAACTCCTGCCCACTCAAATACGAGGAAATACATACATTGGAAGAACCTAAACTAAAACTAGAAAAATTCGAACGCGAAGACATGAATAGGGAAGAAAAAAGGGAATTACGAAAATTAATTAACAAAAATAGAGATATCTTTTACCAAGAAGGACAAAAACTTTCACATACTCACGAGATCCAACATGAAATTATAACCTCAATAGAAAAACCAATATACTCAAAAATATATAGATATCCCCAAATACATGAAACAGAAATAAATAGACAAATAAAAGAAATGTCGTCACAAGGTATCATAAAGGAAAGTAATTCACCATACCATTATGGATTGTTCCGAAGAAAATCGATAATTCTGGTGAAAAGAAATGGAGAATAGTGACTGATTATAGAAAACTTAACGAAATTTCAATATCAGACGAATACCCAATCCCTAACATAGAAACTATATTGAAAAAATTAGGGCGATAACAATACATCACTACCTTGGACCTTGCCAAGGGATTTCATCAAGTATTAGTCAAAGAAGATGGCAGAAAGAAAATTCGCATTTTCAACGCCTCTTGGACATTATGAGTTTATACGAATGCCGTTTGGGCTAAAAAAATGCCCCTGCAACTTTCCAGAGATTAATAAACGCAGCTTTAAGAGAACACATTAATCGAATTTGCGTAGTTTATCTGGACGATATTCTTATTTTTAGTACGACCTTAGAAGAACACGCGGTAAATATACAAAAAGTGTTCAATAAACTTAGAGAACATTATCTGAAGATTCAAGTTGATAAGTGTAATTTATTTAGTCGAACTGCAGAATATTTAGGTCACACTCTGACAACAGAAGGTATTAAACCTAATATGAATAAAATTGAAAATATACAGAAGCTTAAATTACCAGAAACCCAAAAACAAATAAAATTGGTTGTGTGGTGGTGTCTTCCACGGATAATACAGTCATTCTTGAAAAATTTGATAACACCGTTCGTGAGTCAACATCCGAATCCGTTTGTCTACGGGCCGGATCTGATGCTGTGACAAACACAACGAAACCAACCACCCTTGAATCTTCCTCTTCCCATTTAAATAAAGTTTGTGGCAACGAAAAAGTTAAGGAAACTGCTGAAAAACTAAGTTCAGGGAAACATGAACCTGAAACTCTAATATCCTCAGTAAAAATAAAACAAAACACCACGGTCGACTACATAAAATTGCATTCACGATCTCAACAAATAATGGAGATTCCCTTTAAAGAAAAATTCAGTCAAGAACTGATTATTAAAAAATCCGAGATCATGCCAGGGATATATCTGGGTAATAGTTTGACAACACCACAGGACAACGAAATAAAGGTATTACTAATGAACACATTAGACACCGATCAAGAAGTAAGCACTAACGACATAGAAGTCGATTGGGAAGATCTGGATGACTACAATGTGTTACAGGCGGATGAAACTAAGAACTTTCTAAAAAATAGGCTTGGACGGCTAGAATCACTCCTAGAGTTGCGTCATTGTAACCAGGCGGAAAGGAAATCTATCCTAGACATCTGCCGCAGATTTAACGATCTCTTTTACTTAGAGGGCGACCATCTCACACACACTGACGCCATAGACCATCAGATCATCACGGAAGAAGGAAAGCCCCCACTTTACATAAGACCATATCGCCTCCCAGATAGCTCGAAGTAAGAAATCCACAAACAAGTGAATGAAATGCTTCAGGATGGCGTGGTACAACCAAGTTTCAGTCCTTGGAATTCCCCTCTCTTACTAGTACCCAAGAAGGCAGGACCTGATGGGACAAAACGGTGGAGAGTGGTTGTCGACTTTAGAGCCTTAAATAAAATAACAGTCGGAGATGCATATCCATTGCCCAATATTACTGATATCTTGGACCAGCTAGGAAAAGCAAAATATTTTAGCACTTTAGACTTAGCAAATGGTTTCCACCAAATACGCATGGACAATAGAGACAGGGCAAAAACAGCGTTTAGCACACCCTTCGTACATTACGAATATAATCGAATGCCCTTCGGACTTAAAAACGCACCCGCCACATTCCAAAGGCTTATGAATAATGTACTCATGGGTCTCCAAGGAATATAATGTTTCGTCTATGTAGATGATATTGTAATTTACGGATACGATCTGAACGATCACAATTCCCGACTTACCAGAATTTTCGAGCGATTACAAAGGCACAATCTGAAAGTATAACCAGAAAAGTGTCACTTCATAAGGAAAGAGCTCACCTACTTGGGGCATGTTATTTCAAAGGAAGGTATAAAACCAGATCCAGAAAAAACTAAAGCGGTGAAAACGTTTCCAACGCCCAAGAAACAAAAAGATGTAAAATCTTTTCTCGGTTTTGTAGGCTACTATAGAAAATGTATCCCTAATTTCGCCGAACTGGCAAAACCCTTAAGCAAATTACTCAGGAAGAATGTTCCATTTCATTGGGATGCTTTTTGTGATGAGGCATTCACAGCTTTAAAAAGAAAGGTTATTACCCCACCAATACTGGCTTATCCAGACTTTAACCGGGAGTTTATAATAACCACGGATGCTAGCAATGTTGCGTTAGGAGCAGTCCTACCTATACCATACGGTATACAAGGTCTGAAAAGGAATTACTAGCAATCGTTTTTGCATTAGCACAGTTCCGACCATATGTCTACGGACGAAAGTTCACAATAGTAACTGACCATAGCTCTCTACAGTGGCTTATAGGACGAAAGGATCCTACATCCAGACTTATGCGATGGAGAATTCTACTCGAAGAGTATGAGTACACAATCGTCCATAGAAAAGGAAAGCAAAATGCAAATGCTGATGCTCTCAGCCGTATAACAATGACTACCCCAGTCGATCCCATCAAAAGTAATATCCTCGTCACCACACGAAGTAAAGCCAAACTCGAAGAAGATGTGGCTGCACAAACATACAAAGATACTACCAATCTTGTATGGCAAGAACAAACAGGGTCCATCTATACCAAGAAGAAACTTGGACTACGTATTATAATCCTCCCATTGATAGACTCTGCTGAGGAAGAAAACCTGGCAGGAAGAATCCCAAACTTCACCAAGCCAGACGTAGGTAAAATTACGTTTCATGAGCAAGATGGGTTATGCGCCATCACATTGCCATTACCTTTCAGAAACCTAAGCGACCAGGAAACCGCTAAGAGTTCCCTTATTGATCTGAAGAAGATTTGCGAAGACCGGAATTTTAATTCCATTGGAATTTTAGTCCCCCTGATAGAAAACGAATCAAAAGTAGCACTCAATAACTTGCTAAAAGAAACTTTTGCTCACCTCAACGTGACAATGTACGTTTTCTCCAATAAAAAGAAGCTTCTAACAGATCCTAACGAAATACAAAAGTTACTCGCGGAATACCACAACTCACCTTTCGGAGGACACCAAGGAGCCACCCGAACAATCAATAGATTGAAACAAAAATATTACTGGCGCACAATGACCGCTGACGTCGCGGCGTATATTAGAAAATGTGCCCCCTGCTAGATAAACAAAAGTGGAAGGAATCCTAGAATTCCTATGAAGATAACCACAACAAGCTCAAAACCTTTCGAAAGAATTGCTTTAGATATAGTAGGACCATTACCAGTCAGCTATAATGGAAATAAATACCTACTAACGTTTCAAGACGATCTGACTAAATTCTCAGGAGCTTACGCACTGGCCAGCGCCGAAACCAAGGACGTGGCCAGAATTTTCGTTGAAAATATCGTCTGCCAGCACGGCATACCATCTTCTCTATTAACTGACCGAGGTGCAAATTTTCTCAGCGCACTTTTTAAGGACATCTGTTCCTTACTCAAGGTCAAAAAACTCAATACAGCACCCTATCATCCACAAACAAACGGAGCACTAGAACGGAGCCATAGAACTCTGGTGGAATACCTCCGCCACTATGTAAACCAGGATCCTCTCACTTGGGACACCTGGATACCTTACGCAATGTTTGTGTACAATACTACACCCCACAGTAATACAGGCTACACGCCGCATGAATTACTATATGGTTTCCCAGCAGAAATACCCAGTTCTCTCAGACAAAACCCCGAAAGCACTTATAACTACGACCATTACGCAAATGAATTAAAAATGCGATTACAACATGGTTATCGTACAGCTAAGGGAATACTGATAGAGAAAAAACAAAAATCTAAGGCATACTACGACCAAAAAGTAGGCCGTAAGAAATTTAATGTTGGCGACAAGGTTCTATTAAAGAATCACTCAAGACCTAACAAACTAACCTCCCTGTGGAAAGGCCCTTATGAAATTGTAAAGATCCTATCCGAAAAAAATTCAATCCTCAAAATAGGAAAAGGAACTCGAATAGTCCACAACAATAATATAAAACTATTTGTGGATTAGGCAATCACGAATAAGAAACTCCAAAGAAAAATAAAAGTTGAAGAAAAAATGTATATATGTATAGATAACCTTACAAAAAAAAGAAATAAATAAATGCATATACGTATAGTAAACCAAAAAAAAAAAAGTAACACTGTACCAAAATACCACGGTAATGTATTTAAAATTTGCAAAAAAAAAAAAAAAATTTTCTATTCAAATAATTGTATACGAATAAAATAATTTTGTAAATAGTATACAACATTTTTAATACCCAGAAAACAAACAAAACGAAAATTTATATATGAAGAAAAATACTAACTCACTTAATAAAATAAGTTAATATGTCAATCAACTACCACTGACTTAAATGGAAAAATTTTGTAATAATAATAAATAATCTTAAATTATAAGAAAAAACACATTATATATATATATATATATATATGAAAAAACGAAAATACAAAAACAAAACTTACAAAACAGTGTTAAAATAAGAACTTCTAATATTTATATAAATACAAAACAGTTTTCAACTAAGAAATACTAAGAAAGTAAGAAAATTTTTATATAACAAAAAAAAAGGAAAAGTTATAGAATTAAATTGTACGTTCAAATACATGGAAAAAATTATATAAATAAATAAACGCCCGACTAATAAGGACAATGAAAAAAAAAAGAACAAAAATAATATATGTAAATAATGAAAATTTATACGAGTATATAAACAATGAAAATTCGATGTAATACACAAATTGTAAGAATAAACCATAAAAACCTTATTTTTTTATGTATCTTTTTACAAATAGTACTTTATAAAAATAAAAACAAAAAAATCACCCAAAGTTAAATTTAATATAATGAATTCAAATACTTATGTAATTATAAAACATTCTACAATTAACCTTACACGCAGAAAATAAGAAAATATTTACTTTAAATCAAAACGAAAATTTTTAGAATCAAATGTTTCCTTCTAATACAATGTTTAACCAACATAAAAAAAAAACAAATTATATGAAATTTTAAAACCAAATGTCTATTGTACATATAACCAAAACCAAACTAAATGAATATACCCTTAACTCAAAATAAAATACTTTACATAAGAAAACTTTATTTTGGATAACCAACAATTACTGTTAAACACACCTATACTAAGAAAATTCAAACCTTAAAAACAAAATTATATTTGTACAAAATTTCAAAAGAAAATATTTTTATTATATAAATAACCATTGTGGAAACCTGGATACACGACCATAAATACGAATACATAAATATTAAGAAAAAAAACAAAGAACAAAAATTACACACTTATAATAAATATTGTATACATAAAGCTACTACTAGAAAATATCAGGCGTATGTAACGGAATCACGATACTATCATCCTTATTCCCAATCACACCATTTTCCAGAAAATTAATCTCATAAAGATCAATTTTCTTTTTTTTTTCAAGGAGGGGAGGATGTAGTGCTCCAAAAAGCCCTACCATCTTTTTCTCCCATTCCAAATCCAAAATCCCAGCAATATTACCCTAAAACCCAAAATCATATCAAAACCTGAAAAAACCCAAACATTATCCAAAATTCGGAATAAACGAATCAAACATTCGTTTATCGCATAACATTTGCCCCCACGGCGAAGTTTAATCCAAAATCCGAATTAAAATTAAAATTCACAATAAACGAATCCAATATTCGTTTATTGTTCTATATTTGCTCCACAGCATCACCCAAATCCAAAATTCAGAGATTGTTATCTCTATCCTAAAAATTCCATTGAGTTAAACAAACAAAAACTCAAAAGCAGATACATTCACACATCTGCGTAATGGTTTCGTAAGAATTCAAGAAATTGATTTCTTATCTTGTGTAAACACAACATCTCGCTCGAAATATCCAAAAGATCGAGATTGTTGCACGAAAATGTGTATCTTTGAGATACAATTTTCGATTCCTTTTCCTTTATAAAGGAATGGTTTCGTGATCTCCGGGCCGCAGTTTAAATTCGTATTTTGTCCCTGGAGGAGATACCCCAGTGGGAGAAAAATAAAATTTGAAAACGAAGACAACCCGGTTTTTCATTTCACCTGGCCTGGAAGACCAAAAGAAGAAAAGGACATTCGACCCATATCAAAGGACGTTGCTCTTCCCTTTGGACTCAAAGGAAGCACGGCAACGAACCCTGTTGTGCGACAGGTTTTCGGGAACTTTTATAAGAGATCTCTTAGTCCTTTTAAGGATTAAGAAACATGCTTCCTGAAACCAAGAGCACAACAACATCGCGACAGGTGATGAATCGTGGATTTACGCGTATGACCCTGAAAGTAAACAGCAGTCGACTGTCTGGGTGTTTCAAGATGAGCCAAATCCAACAAAAGTTGTTCGCGCACGAAGCACTTCCAAGCAAATGGTCGCCTGTTTTTTCGGAAAAACTGGACATGTCGCAACCGTACCACTAGAACAACGCAGAACAGTCAATTCTGAGTGGTACACAACCATTTGTTTGCCAGTTGTCTTCCAAGAAATCAGGAAAACCAACCGCCGAACACGGATCACTCTTCACCACGACAATGCGAGCTCTCACACATCGGCTGCGACAACTGCATTTTTGGGCACCCAAAACATCGATTTGATGGGTCATCCGCCATATAGTCCTGACTTGGCACCGAATTATTTTGTGGGGGTGGTAGGTATGTGCCAGCGCGGACGCGGTTTCACCGCGCCCCCAACACGTCACTGGAAGGATACAACCGAAATTTTCGCCAACGGGGAAGAGGAAAAGGAAATAAAACGCACTTGTCCGGTTTTAATGTTAATGCTCCTCTTTTTATTTGTCTTTACTTATCTGTTTATTGCTTAATTCCCCCCTTTTACTTAGGACTATCCCGGCACTATATTCCACTTATCCACGGTTTTGGGGGCACTTAGTTTTGGTTCGGGTTTGATTCCTTAAGCGACATTCTAGCAATTCGACCCGATTAACAACGAACGCGGACTCTCGTAAATAGCACCTCGATACACTTCGCGACCTTCGGGGTCTGGTGGTTGGGAAAGGGCGCGTGCTCCTAACAGTTGCCCGAGTCGCGCCGCGCTATATTTCAAAAGGCGGTTGAATACGCGAGGGTAGCCAGACGTAAGGTGACCGAAACACACGTCAGGTTCTGGTGAGCGACTCCCGAAATATACTGGGTTAACACCGACTGAGTGGGTTGAATGGAGACGTTTGTAATTAGGCAAAATGCTTGCAGGTGGCGATGCGCGTTCCTTGGCGGCTGGATCTCGACTGACCCATCGAATTGAAAACCCATTGCGTTGTGGTAGTGGCATCGTAAACTCATTGTCGCTTCCTAAGAATCTAGTGGAAGGGTTGCTATGCCTATACATATGAGTTTAGTTCCAGCGAATCCTTGCCGTATAAGCTAAGTTGGATTCGTTGGTTGTGTATACCAGGAAATTGAAATTGCTTGGGTGCAAGAAAGGGGTATCGTTTAGATGGAAATGTTAACTGAGATAATTTCGGGGGAAATGTGCGCGGTTTAGTTGGTTGGTAAGGTTCCGTTGAGGATTTGAATATACGCTTTGTTAAGGCATATGAACTTCGGAGAAATGTGTGCGGCTTGGTATACTTGCTAATGTTCCGTTGAGGATTTGAATATACGCTTTGTTAAGGCGTATGGACTTCGGAGAAATGTGTGCGGCTTGGTATACTTGCTAATGTTCCGTTGAGGATTTGAATATCCATTTGCTATGGCATACGAATTTCGGGGAAATGTGGATTGCTTGGTTGCGTTGAGGAAATATAGATAATTGACTGACGCAGTTTTGGGGAAATGCATGTGGTGGTGATTAGAATATATTCGGTTGAATTATATTCTCTTGGGGGTTTGGAAAGTATTTTATTGCAGATTTGGGAGTATATGCTATTGGGTTATTGATTTCTGCATGTTGCAGGTTAGGGTTGTGGGTTGGTTCTCCGTGTGATGTGGAGAACCCCCACAACTTCTTTTTATTCCCGTACGTAAAAAACAAACTGAGAGGTCAACGTTTTTCGACACTTGAAGAAGCGGTTGCTGCATTCAGAATGCATGTGTTGGAGATACCACAATCAGAGTGGCAAAAGTGCTTCGACAATTGGTTCGAACGCATGCAAAAGTTTATAGATCTTCATGGGGAATATTTTGAAAAACAATAAAGTGATTTTCGATGATCAGTATTTGTTTTTGTTCTCTAATCCCGAAATATAAAAGGCAACCCTCGTATAACTATGGGGGTATGCGAAGGAAGCGTTTCACGAGAACCTTAACAAGAGAAATTCGCTTAAAAGATATTAACCCTCCTACCAACAGAAACATATCCAACGATGATATCGACAAAAACATACAAAAAATGGACGAAACCATAAAACAAACTATGGACAAAACAATACCAAAAACCATACTTACGGACAACATGAACATGTACCGAAACGCCACAATCAACGCCCTCCACAGAAAAAAAAGTAGACTTCTGTCTCAACTAAAACTACGGTACAGACGATTTATTGATAGGCATGACCAGGAGATAATATCACTGACGTTCAGATTAAAAAATCTCCAACAGCTGATAAAAGCCAACTATAGGCTATCAGCAAATTTGTATTGGAACAACAAAGTTCGGGCGGTAAAATCCGACAACCCTAGTATGTTTCCGCAAATTAATAAAATATTTAGACGGACTAATGAAAACGAGATTCAGTGTCTCCAAATACCACGAACTGACGAAAACCAACGAATGCTGGCAAACGTAGGCATAGACACAAACAACGCCATCCTAAATGATGAAGTTTTTGTGTTTGAAGATCCCTTGGAAAAAGTGAATGTTGTAGGGGCCGTCTTTCAAGAACTGTACAAGGGAAATGAAGTAATTCGTCGCAACCATGACTTGGACGATAAAGTTCTACTGAATTATCGTCATCTTCGAGATGACATTTCACAGTGGCGATCAGAAACCCATGGTTTTATCGAATTCAATAACGAAAATACGGCAAACGCCGAGATCACTGTCGAAAGCGCTATGACTTGGAGGATAAAGTTTTATAGCGTTAAGCAAGGATAGTGAAGAAGGTGAATTGAACACACGATGAAACGATTGAAAAGCGAAGCAGTGAAGCATCACACTACTGACCGTGTTTAGAATTTGATTTCCAAACTCGACTATATTCCACTGGTGTGAATTATTTTTATGTTATCGCTTGGTATACGGTTCTGATGTATTTTTCTTATTCGATTTTTTTCGTTCGTGTTCTTCACTATTTTTGCTTGTGAATTTGTGTGTGTCTGTTAGAATCGCTACACCCCTCCCGCCGCAGTAACTTCGTTACGATCAGATTCGTATGCGGACGACGGACGAACGAGAGAAACGAGGAAACATCGGAGGCTGTGCTCTATGCGGAAGTCGTGACCGTGTGTGAAGTTCTGCTTTACTATGGGAAGTGTATGCTGCGTATGTGTACAGATCACGTCGTAGTCACCAATTATATCGTTTGAAATAATAGTGAAGAAGATCGTGTGATTCGAACTGACGCTATGACAGCTCGAATCACGAAAAAAATTTTACCTAAACGTTACACACCAGGCTACTAACCGTGTTTTATATTTGATTTCCAAACTCGACTATATTCCACTGGTGTGAATTATTTTTTATTTATCGCTTGGTATACGGTTCTGATGTATTTTTCTTATTCGATTTTTGGTTCGGTGTTCTTCACTATTTTTGCTTGTGAATTGTGTGTGTATCTGTTAGAATCGCTACAGTTCTACTGAATTATCGTCATCTTCGAGATGACATTTCACAGTGGCGATCAGAAAACCATGGTTTTATCGAATTCAATAATTAATATATGGCAAACGCCGAGATCACTTTTGAAAGCGCTATCAGCCTTTTGATCACTAGTGAAGACATCCATGGAGTCTTTGCATCATTAAGAAACAAAAAATCAATTGGAATCGATGGAGTACCCAATATCGTACTAAAACTTCTTCCTCCAATCGCAATGGACATATATGCAGTCTTGTTTAACAACGCTCTGAACAACGTATACTATCCAGTACGTTGGAAAACGGCCATCATCCAACCGTTAGCAAAAAGAAGGAAAGACAGAACAAGCCCAACAAATCTGCGATCGATCAGTTTTGTTACCGAGTATCAGTAAAGTATTCGAAAAGGTTCTAAACAAGGCTCTACTTAAATGCGTTGAGGACAATAATATTATTCCAAATAACCAGTTTGGTTTTAAAGCTGGTCATGAAACCACACATGCCGCAGCTAAACTGGTTTCAGACATTCAGTGGAATAAATATCTGAAACAGTGCACAGGTGCCTGTTTGATTGACTTGGAGAGGGCCTTCGACACCGTTTGGCTAGAAGGGTTATACTACAAGCTAATCAGACTAGGCATTCATAAACCACTACTGTATATACTATACGACCTGTTGAATGAAAGGAAATTCATCGTTAAAAGTGGCAATGTGACCTTCAACATTACTTACAACATAGAAAACGGTCTGCAACAGGGAGCGGTGTTATCTCCTATCCTTTTTAATATTTACACTAGCGACCTAATAAGGTCTCTTCATCAGGCTATTGCGTATGCAGACGATCTGATAATATATAGAACAGCACCAAAAATTGAAATCATTAACAGATTATTACAATGGGATTTCAATGATGTTCAGCGATACTGCGACAACTGGAAACTCAAAATCAATATCCAGAAGTGTGAAACCATCCTCTTTAGAACACCACTGGCTGAAGCTACCAGGGACACCAGGAAAAACTGGCGAAAGCTAGCTATTATGGGACCTCACCAACAAACACTGGAAACCAAAAATGTAGTCAAATACTTAGGCATCTGGTTGGATCAGTATCTATATTTTAACAAACATGTGGAAGCTGCCCTGGCCAGGGCAAGGAAAGCTTACGCTATGACAAGAAGGCTGTTTCATAGTAGTCAACTTGACAACAGAGTTAAAGTTATATGCTACATGGCTCTCATCAGACCGATGATCATATATGGATGCCCAGTGTGGTTTAATGTGGGACCTAGCTTAATGGAAAAGATTCGGATTTTTGAGAGGCAATGCCTCAGGACGTGTCTTAACTTACATCGGACTCCTGAATCCGATCACAAAAAATACTATCCCAATGAAGCGTTGTACAGTGGGGCCAATATAAACAGGGTGGATAACTTTATGATCAAGCTGATCCGAGGGCATATTGCGAGATCAATGAGCTCCCCGAACGATTTAATTTTTGGTGCATACGAGTATTACCCAAACAATATGTATTATGAGGGGGTAAGTCGCAATGGCTTTATTCCACCAGAAGCATTCCTTAGTCTTAACATGAACGGCCTAATACAAAATGAATCCGCTATACCGTTTGATTGATAAACGAATATGTTCTAATCGAGAGGTTGCGCACCCTGATGAAGAGAGCCTGCAGTACGGCAGTAGCACAGAAAGACCGAAAACACACGAATAAGCAGCACCAGAGATTTTGGTGGCTGAGTGGCAATTAAAAACCTGTTTCCTTGTAAAACTAAAGCAATAATAATAATAATAATTAAACAAAAAAAACCCCCCGACAAACAACGGAAAGCTTACATAGATTTAGCATTTCGAAAATTTAGTTTTGATGTTCGGTTTAGAATAGAGTGATGTTAAAAAAAAAAAATTATTAATAGTTTAGTATTTAAATTAGATATAAGGTAAAAACAATAACAAAAACAAAGTTTTTTCTGGTCTTCATTTTCTTTGTATCTAATTAAGTTCCCTATAAATTCATGTAAACAAAATAACCATAATGTCGAAAGACAAATTTTCATGCTTTAAGCGTATGCATGTAACTTAGAGAGTCCGCAAGGGACCAGTAAGTTAAGAGATAAGATAACATAAGCTAGAGTTTAATCATTTTTGTCTAGCAAGTAAGTAAATTATAATAATAGGAAGAAATAAAAAATGATATATTAAAAAAAAAATGTTGCTTGACCGCCAGTGAAAGTAGCATACGCATGGATCCCAAGCGAGCGACCGGAGCGTAGGCATTGTGAAAATCGATTCCGGGTCGCTGCGCGAACCCCCTCGCGACGAGTCGTGCTTTTCTTCTCTCGACCTTGCCGCCCGAGTCGTACTTGTTCCTGAGAACCATTCGACATCCAACCACGTTGCGATTCTTGGGTCGATTCACGATCAGCCATGTATCGTTCTTGATTAAGCATTTGACTTCTTCGACGATGGCGACCAACCATTCTTCTTTGTCCGGTCCGTTCAATGCTTGCCGATACGGGTCCCCCGAGTGAAGACTGGCTAAATTTGCCTCCAGGCCGTCCGAAAGCTCGGTCGATCTCATCCCCGCTCGATCCGCGACGATCTTCGTCTTCTTGCGTGATTCGATACAATTTTCGCGGGCGACCGGGTCGTCCGGTGCGAATCTTTCTAGCTCTACCCGGAGCTCTTCTGATCGTTTCGGTGATCTCGTCCCTTTCTCCCGTCGGGTCGTCGTGTTCCTGCGATTCATTTCTCGATTCCTCGTCGTGGTCCCCACCTAGGTGGGGTTCAAAGAAATTCTGCAGTGACGACGATGACGATTCGTTATGTATTTCCGTTATTGTTTCGGTATCAGTAAATTTGTTGTCTTCGGTCATGGTTACCCTTCGTTTGTTTAATACCCATACTCGATAGCCTTGAGTCGATTCGTCGTATCCGAGGAAAATGGATTTCATACCTCGCGGTTCCAGCTTGCCGTTTCCGGGGGTTTTATCCAACACATTTGCTGTCTCTCCGAAAGTTCGCATGTTCTTCACGTTCGGGCGTTTTCCGTGCCATAATTCGTAAGGAGTTTAACCTCCTAGCGTCTTCGTAATGCATCGATTTCTTACGAAGTTTGCCGTGGCGATCGCTTCTGCCCAAAACGAGGTTGAGAGCTTCGATTGCGTCAACATACAACGCGCCATTTTCAAGAGCGTGTGGTTTTTTCCTTTCCGCTACTCCATTTAAGTGGGGAGTGTATGGCGTCGTGAGTTTTCGCGCAATTCCCTCTCCCTTCAAGAATCTATCGAATTCTTCGTTACAGAACTCTCGTCCGTTTTCGGATTGCATACATTTAATTTTTCGTCCTGATTGATTTTCGACGAGAGCCTTGAATTCCTTGAAAAACTTCAAGAAGTCGCCTCTCTTTTGCAGAAACCTTACTTCTGTCCAACGAGCGTAGTCGTCGGTTAGCGTAAGGAAGTACCTAGTTTTGCCCCTTGATTCGTCTCTCATCGGTCCGCATACGTCGGCATGGACGATATCCAATAATTTTCCGCTTCGGTGCGATTTCTTTCCGAGGGGTAGCGCAGTAATCTTCGCGTCCGAACAAAACTCGCACGTATTTGTGGTTCCGTCGTCTCCTAGGTCAAGTCCGGACACTATCCCCCTTTTCCACATCTCCAAGAGATCGCGCCAGTTAAGGTGGCGGAATCTCTCGTGCCAAACGGTTATGAAAGGCTTACGCGTTTCCGTCGACAGGGCGCGGATCGATTCTTTTCCGGATTCGCGGAGAAAGTAGAGACCTCCTTTCCGATCTGCTACTGCGATCGTAGATCCGTGGTTGCTTTTGATTGTAGCTCCTTCGCCTGTGAACGTCACGCTGTTTCCGGCGTCCGTTATCTTCGCGACCGAGACGAGATTGTTACGCAGGTCAGGTACGTGCAGTGCGTTTGCCAGACGTATGAGCCGAGTCGTGTCTCCGTCAGATGCCGCGATTTTTACGGTTCCTTTCGCTTTTACGTCGGTGAAGCCATGAATTGCCAGATTAATATTTAAATTTCCAGCACTTGCAATTTGTTCGAATGCGTCCTTGTCGTGGCATAAGTATGATGTGCATCCACTATCGAGACACCACGTATCGTTTTTCTGAACTTTCCCTGCAAAGCAGGAATCTGCGTCTGAGTGGGAGGTTAGGACGGAAATGTCTTCGCCGATGGCGGCTTTTTCTTTGTTTTCGTGGTGTTTCGCGTTTCGTTCGGCCCTCTACGGACAATTTATGGCCTTGTCGAGAATTTTAATTTTCACATGTTCCGGCGAAGGTCACTCGTCTCTCGACTCGATGGCGCATCTAAAATTCTCGTAGCTCTCCGGTAGACTGTGTAAAAGCATGATCGATTGTAATTCAATGCTGACTTGTACGGATAATTCGGGCATTTTGTCGACCATATCGGAGAATTCGTCGACGTGTCGTTGTACATCTCCGCCTTCGTTGAGTCGATGATTCATTAGCTGTTTCCACAATTATGCCTTTTCGCCGTTCTTTCGATTCGAAAATTGCTTCCAGTTTCAACCAAATTTCTCGGGCTGTTTCGCAGTATCTAATTCGCCTGAGTTCGGCGTCGCCAACAGCGAGATACAAAACAGCTTTCGCCTTTTCGTCCTCGTCTTTCCACGCTTGCAAACTTTCAGCTGCTTCCGGTTTCGGGTTTTCACCGCTTGCGTGAGCCCACGTTTTGTTTTTTGTCTTTGTATTTGTATGCGCATTATGTATTTCGTATTTGTATGCGCATTATGTTCGTAGCTTGACCGTCTTTTTTGTTTGCAGTGAGGTTATATATCCGCGTGTATTTTCCACGTTGTCTTCTCGTCTTTCGATTTCCAATTTCGAATGTCCAGAGGATGTTTAAACCTAGGCCCATAACCTGTTGTAGCAGAATGTGAAGTGAACGGGCGATTACTCGTACGAAAGATATTATTTATTAAAAAGGAATTTAACAATGATCAGTATAAAAGCAATTCAAGTGTTACGTCATGTTGAAGCAAAAGGCGCACTCGTTCTGGTACAACTGTCAGAAGTAGAGCGAGCGCATTAAGGCGTGCATTCATTTGCCTTTTACTTGTAACATCCGGTCCGGCGCTACAATCGCATAGAGGACGTAGCTTAGGGCGGATCCACAACAGTTTCTATGGGTGAATAATATTTTGGGCCAATCGTACAGATTCCATAAATGCCTTTTCAGGTAGGCATTTGAATAAGTTGCGAATAATCATGGTAAATTTAAAGTTCTTGTATGCTATTGCAACGGACAGGTGGCCAACAAAATATTAAGTTATTGGGATAGGGATTATGTATTTCTAGGGATGAACAGTTTATTAAATGTGTCTATTGTATGGTGGGAATATGCTATTTTACCGGGAATGTGATGCTTGATTTAGTGGAAGGGTACGGACTGTTAAGAGTTTTAGATGGGTTTTATGGGAGGGTGATAATTAACGGCCCTTAATTATTTAACATTCCTACCCCTTAGAAAATTTGAGTTTCATTCTTGAAAGGGGAATGCAACTCACTTACGTTTGTATATAGGTGTGCGCGCGGCGGCCGTGTTTTACATATATACATGTTCTTTAGATTTTAGATTTTATTATATAATTAAATTTTTTTTTTAATAATAATTAAATATATTATTTACAATAATAATTTTTTCTTGTTTTATATTTTAATAATATTTATATTTAAAAAATTTTATTTTATATTTCCAATTATTTCCATATATAGTTTTTTCAATATGTCATCGTACCATCTGTGCTTCGCATATCCGCTCCTGTATATTGTGGTGGATTTTTAAATTTAGTTAAGGGTGTGCAAGACCGTGTTCTGTTTCTTGGTTCAATTATGGTCTCTACTGGTAACATTTTGAATTTAAAACAGTGCTATTAACCTCAGGTCATATCCCCTATTCGAAATAGGGTTTTAACCTGTTATTTGTTTACCAGGCCTTGTATTGCCACTACATTGTACGAGTATGGTTGACCACCTTGCATTCCGTAGGTTTTGTCATTCATTAGGTTTTAGACGGTTGTCTTGAATTGCCCCGTCTTTTTTCCTATTTCGTTGATGGAGTGTACCGTACATCTACGGCCTTATTGATAACGGTAGAAAGTTTGAACCGCCCACACGATCCGGTAAAAATCTCCTTCACTAGAGTGAGATGTATTCCAGGTGTGACTCGGGTAGGTATTAGGTGTGTCTTTGTTTATTACGTCTTGAGATAGCACAGCACCAAGTGCTTCACTGCTCGCATCCGTGGCCAGGTTAAAAGAGATTGGTAGACCATAGTTGGGATTCGCCCATTTAGGCGGCGAAACCAAGATCTTCTTTTTTGGCTCAAACGTGTGATGACATTTGTCTGACCACGTGAATTTACTGATGATATAATGCGAGCTAGTACTAGTGCACGTCAGGTAGTCGCCTTCAAGATGTATAAATTCATCTGACGACTTGCCATCAGAGAACAGAGGTTTAATGTATTGAAGGTGTTCTCGAATACGGGTGACTTGATTATTCATCAAAAGTGAGTCCCGTTGACACATTCACTCGCTTACCGGTATGTATATTTTCCCGGTTTTCCAAAGGAAAGAAGGCGTAGTCCTTCGTTGGAAGCAACTCCACCTTTATCCGGTCAATGGTCTGGAGGTAATCTATGGTATTGAGTGCCTCTATTTGAATAGTCTCTGCCTTTTTAAAAATACAATTTGGGAGCAAAATTCCTGATAGTACTTCTCGAGGTATCAAGATTACCTCCTCCCGGATTTTTATTGGGAGCCCAATCATCTTTCTTGAGCGCCCTGGTACATGACCGGTCTACTCAGAAAGATTTCTACCTCCGAAGGGTTTGTGGCGGTTCCCTTGAACGCCACCAATAATCTTCCCATTACCCCATGTAAAACTCCCACCTAGGGCATACAGAAACCTGGAAAGCAAGTACTTACGTGTTCATAGTTGTACGATAAAACCTTGAAATGCCATAAATCACAATATTTTCTCATTCCAAATTCATCTGCACCAAACAGGCATTTTCTTTGTGGACAATTTGGTTGCATTACCACGCAACCAACATGTACGGAACCAATACATTGAACATGTCTCGGTTCGATTTCCATCAAGTAATAGGCATCCACCACATTAAAGGCAATTTGGTTGCATCACCTAGCAACCAACATTGCTCGAACTATATCAACGAGATATACTTTTACGCCCCAGCCGCACACATGCAGAGGATATTTTATCTTTCCCTTTGCTTACATACCCACATCGATCGGTCATCCGACCGACAAATACATGAGGGTATCTGGCTGATTGCCTAAGCAAGCCGAGTTCTCAAAATGGAAAATTACCATCGAGAATTCGACTATGTGGAGATGCCGCCAACATGTACACGATCAGCATAAATGATTTACGCAGTCGCTGATCGTGTAAGCAACAAAATCTCTACGTCGAGATAATGGCACCAACTGAAAACATGTCAGCTTATGTTCCCTTTAGGAAATTATTGTATCCACAGTCCGCTTGCTCATGCACAGCATGAGGGTGCGATGGAACCTCATCTGTGTGTGTGCACGTCCATTCGATGATCATCTTTGAATATCATCCCTTTTATGGTCACTGCAGCGATGTATGGAATTTTGGTGTTCTGTCGCTTCGGTGGCGATAATCAATCGCGTTTCGGATTCTGTGCAGGCATGTCGTTGCCTTCCCCCTATCCCCAATTCCCAATTATTTTTCGTTTTTTTTTTCTTTTCGGTTTTAATTTAATTTTAATTTTTATTTGTATTCCTTGTTTGTTTGTCCGTTTTGTTTCATTATTTAATTTTTTATTTTTGCGTGTCAGCCCCCTATATGTGTAATTTAAAAAAAAAAAAAAAAAAAAAAAAAACATGATGTAGAAAAAATAGAATACATTTAAAAAAGAAAACATATCAATTATTATGATAAAACAGTTATTGTACGCCGAAAGGCATAAGAAAAATAATAATGTATAATTTAGAGTGCTTGCGAAGAGCCAGTAAGTTAATGTAAGAATGTTATTTGTAGAATAGAAATTAACATTTTATCTTAAGTAAAATATGTAATTAATTTGTTTAATAAATGTGGATATAAAACAAAAAAAACTATCTACGAAAAAATGATGTATTTGTTTTTCATTACACGAATAGTAAACATTTGAGGGTTTTAAAGAAGCTTGGAATACTAAACGTAGCATCTGTTGTCTATTAGTACAATTTTTAGGGCGTAAACGTGAATCTCTTTGAGAACAATTGAATCTAATGTCTTCCAACCTCTCAAAGAACAAGGCAAGGGAAAACAATTGGCAGTCTTTTCATGATGACCGTACTGAACTGGTAACATTTACGATGAAACGTCCAGCTGGGTTCATATAACTCACAAATGAAAATTAACGAGATGATTCACTTATTACACTTATTACACTTGGCTTTTCCTCGATAAAACATGTATTTCGGTTTCGCTGACGAGCTATAAACCCTGATGAGATATCCAAGCCTAGACTTCTTACGCCAGCAGAATAACAGGAGACCCAAGTTAATCATTTGGTTTACGACTTATTCCAATTTTATTGAGACAAAGTCATTTAATTCCCATCTAAGGATATCTAGCTGTCACCCTTTCTACGGTGGGTTCTGGTCCTGTGCTTTATTAGTCATGAAATTTCATTCCTCCCAAACATTTCCCTAAAGGGGTCAAGGATGTCATTGAGCTTCGAGTAGGCGTATTTGTAATAAGTGAAATTCCAGTCATACTGGTTTAGTGTCATTGTTAAATGCTTAATAGCACAATTTTGATGTAATTTATACATTTTTTTTTTATTTGATTTGAAGTTCGTATTTATTTTATTCAGAATCAAATTACGCATTTTTCTTTATGTGGGACTAAATGCATGTCCTATTTTATTACTACTGTTCTTATGTTATTCGGCGCAAGGCTTGCCCGGAAAACAAATTATTATGGAAAATTTATTAAGCCTCGGGACTTGCTAAATAAGGCCCAGACCGGATCCCGGTTGTAGTGCCGATGATAATGATGTTCTTATGTTAATTTACTGGCTCTTTACAAGCACTCTAAATTATACGATATCTAATTTTTGTTTATGCCTTTCGGGGTACAGTGACTTTTGTAATTTTGTTTACAATTAGTCAATGTACAGGTTTTTTATTTTATTTTATTTTTTGTATATGTATACTTATATTATTAATTTTTTTTTTTCAAGCACACGTTTAAAACAAAACGATTATAAGGCGCAAACAAACGACAATTTAAAACAAAAATTAGAGCTAAAATAAGTAATCTAAAGAATGAGAAAGAGGGGGCGCTGCGCCTAAAAGACGTATTATATTTGGGGACGTGTAGTCCTTTTTTCGTCGCACACATGTGGCGGTTTCAATAACACCACCGCTCGCTTTTTCCAGGTACAACACCTAACTTCCCCCTAGGGCATACAAAACACTTAAAAGCATGTACTTACCTTTACATAGTTGTACTATAAAGACAGGAAATGCTGTAAATTCATAATATTCGCTGATACAAAATCCATCAGCACCAAACAGACATGTTCTTTGTAATCAATATGGTTGCTTCACCAAGCAACCAACATGAACCGAACCAATTCATTACACATGTCTCTGATCGAATTCCATCAGCAATAGTAAGTATCTTCCATAAGTAAGAGCAATTTGGATGCACCATTATAGCGTTTGACGCAAGGCTAATAACCTAGTCCGGAAAAACAAATTATTATGGACAATTTAACAAGTCTCGGATAAGCACCGGATACCGGTGGAGAGACTTGCTAAATAAGGCCAAGACCGGACCCCG
Source organism: Microdon myrmicae (assembly GCA_963931805.1). Lineage (NCBI taxonomy): Eukaryota > Metazoa > Arthropoda > Insecta > Diptera > Syrphidae > Microdon > Microdon myrmicae. Next base: position 253,188,502 of record OZ007496.1, read on the forward strand.
GTTGTAGTGCCGATGATGATGATGATAGCGTTTGAAATAATAGTGAAGAAGATCGTGTGATTCGAACTGACGCTATGACAGCTCGGATCACGAAAAAAATTTTACCTAAGCGTTACACACCAGGCTACTGACCGTGTTTAGAATTTGATTTCCAAACTCGACTATATTCCACTGGTGTGAATTATTTTTATTTATCGCTTGATATACGGTTCTGATGTATTTTTCTTATTCGATTTTTTTTTTTTCGTTCGGTGTTCTTCACTATGTTTGCTTGTGAATTGTGTGTATCTGTTAGAATCGCTACACCATCAAGCAACCAACATTGCTCGAACCATATCAATGAGATATCCCCTTACGAGTCAGCCGCACACGTGCAGGAGATGTTTCATCGTTTCCTTTTCATACATGCCCACATCGGTCGGTCATCCATCGGCCTCATCGGCCTCACCGGCCTCCACGTTAAATAAATCCACAGTCTGAATCGATCATAACGTGGAACCGGTTGTGTTTTTCGTGCCGTGAATTACTATTTGAAGGACTAAACTCTTTTTATTTCCAAATAGTGTGCTACGGTTCAATCATTATATAACTCCTATGATTTCCGAATTGTGTTACCGTTGAACAATTAACCCTTGTGTCAATGACCGGGTACCCGGGTACCCATTTCGATTTTTTAAAATGTCAATTTGAAAGTAAAAAAAAAAATTATTTTCTTTGAAATTCCGTAATTATCATTCAGAAACGTTTGAATGGAGATGATCTAAGACATGGGACCGAAATTCGTCTACCAGGCCGAGCAATCGTGAAATTGCGACGAAATGATTACTGTCGGTAAAGTTGGTCATTGACATAAGGGTTAAGAACACTAATTACTTACAAATTGTGATATCGTTTATTGTCTTAAAATTGTATTACCATATAAACAATTAGAACTCCTATTTGTGTTACTGCTTTGAGAAAGTTAAGATCAATTGTATCTTTAAGTTCATTGTTGAAGAAATATAGAAAGAAATATGTAACTATTGTGTTGCATTCAAATTTATTGTTAATTTTGTTAAACAGGGAGTCAGAAGTGAAACGGTACGATGGGAAGGTTTGTGTGAACCCGGGTCCCTGCTGACACCTAACAGGAAAACATTTGACTAAAATACCACATTGGTGACAATACCAGGCGACGCCAGCGTGGGATAGGAGTAGAACCCGTGCCAACGAGGGCACCCATACGTCTAACCCCATACACCCACCACCAGTTGGGATGAGATCCGTCTCTTTTATATTTATCTCCATCACTAAACACCATTCTAAGATGTAGGCGATCTGGAGTATTAGAGATATCGCTATCATACATATATACATATATATATATATATATATATATATATATATATATATATATATATATATATACATACATATATATATATATATATATATATGTATATATGTATATAACTATATATTTATATATATATATATATATATATATATATATATGTATATATATATATATATATATATATATATATATATATAGTTGACCCGGCAAACTTCGTTTTGCCATATACATTATTTCTAGGGATTGTTTAGGTAGAAAAAAATGACTAACTTATTGAAAGTGTTTGAGGATTCGGTATATGAGTGGAAAAGGCATGGAGCACTGTCGATGATAACAGAATATAAAAAAAACAAACCACTAAACATTTATTTTTTTAATTTATTAAATGTATGTACATATCACTAATTATGACAATATTACTAAAAAACAATATCAGTCTCTTAATGCAACAGAGTGTACAATATTTTTTGTTTTCCCATCTTTAGCTAACACAAACAAACTGGATGGTTTGCCCACTCGAGAGCACGCCACGTATAATTGTCCGTGTGAAAAACATGATGTGCTCCAATCTAAACCACAGACAGACATCGTTTGGCCTTGAGACTTATTGATAGTCATTGCAAATGCCAATCTAATTGGAAATTGAAGGCGTTTAAATTGAATTGGTACATCTGTGGGTATAATAGGGATTCGCGATAGTAATATATTTTCACCTCGGAATTTGCCATTTAAAATGACGGCTTCAACAACATTTTTCATTAATTTTTTAATAACTAATCGCGTGCCGTTGCACAACTGTGGTGGGTTCAAATTACGAAGTAAAATAACCGGAGATCCAACCTTCAGTTGTAAATTATATGGTGGCATGCCTGGTATATCCAATGAGTTTAAAAACTCTGTTGGATAATTCACAGCTTCGGTGGTATCGCAAACTGTATCAATAGATTTGTATGACACCAAGTCTCCTGGCAATAAATCTTGTATCTTAAGATTCAATTCGTTGACGTCCACATTTTTTGCTGCTAAAATTGCTCTTTCTGCCAGCCACTCATGATTTGTGTATTGTCTGTGAACATCGGGAAATATTTGGACAATGAGCGAATCAATGATTGTGCAGAAATCGGTCGGTAATTTTATGCATCCAGTTTCATCTGTAGTAACTTTTCCATCGCCGATATCTAATAGTTGTTTTGAGAATGTTTCAGCAGATGGATCTTGAAGCATTTGAACGCGCAAGTTATTGTTGTTATATTTTACGAGGGTTGCCTCTTATGTTTCGGGATTTGGCAACCCTAGTGTTGCAATCCGACAATTGACAGCTCTGTCGTAAAGTTGGGCATTTTTAAGGTTATACGCACTCAGAACGTTTTGACATACGAGCGCTATTTGTGTTGTTTACAGTAACATAAAAGATTCATCTCGGCCCAAGAATGGAATTAAATCGTCAACATTTTCGTACGATTATTTTTTACAACTTTCGGCGTGGATTAACTTAGCAACAGTGCATGGATGAACTTAATTCAATTTTTGGCGATGAAGCTCCATCAAGGACCAGTGTTTATCGATGGTATGGTGAATTCAATCGTGGTCGTAGTTCACTCCAAGATGAATTTCGTGAAGGTCGTCCAAAATCAGTTGTTGTTCCGAAACGCGTGCGCGGACTGATATTGGAAGATCGTCATGTGACCTATCGTGAGATTGAGACAACCTTAGGCGTTAGTGGGACCAGCATATATTCAATATTGCATAAACATTTGACTGTCAAAAAATTTTGTTCGCGTTGGATCCCACACAATTTGTCAATCGCCCAAAAAAAGGCTCGTGTCAATTGATCGAAAGAAATGCTCAAAAAATACGGTCGCGGTGCTTCGAAACACGTCTATGACATCGTGACAGGTGATGAATCGTGGATTTACGCGTATGAGCCCGAAAGTAAACAGCAAACGACTGTCTGGGTATTTCAAGAAGAGCCAAATCCAACAAAAGTTGTTCGCGCACGTAGCACTTCCAAGCAAATGGTCGCGTGTTTTTTTGGAAAAACTGGACATGTCGCAACCGTACCACTAGAACAACGTAGAACAGTCAATTCTGAGTGGTACACAACCATTTGTTTGTCAGTTGTCTTCCAAGAAATCAGGAAAACCAACCGCCGAAGACGGATTACTCTTCACCACGACAATGCGAGCTCTCACACATCGGCTGCGACAACTGCATTTTTGAGCACCCGAAACATCGATTTGATGGGTCATCCGCCGTAAGTCCTGACTTGGCACCGAATGACTTCTTTTTATTCCCGTACGTAAAAAGCAAACTGAGAGGTCAACGTTTTTCGACACCTGAAGAAGCGGTTGCTGCATTCAGAATGCATGTGTTGGAGATACCTCAATCAGAGTGGCAAAAGTGCTTCGACAATTGGTTCAAACGCATGCAAAAGTGTATAGATCTTCATGGGGAATATTTTGAAAAACAATAAAGTGATTTTCGATGATCAATATTTGCTTTTGTTCTCTAATCCCGAAATATAAAAGGCAACCCTCGTATAGTTTTAAAAAGGAGTGTACAAATTATAATGCTTAATACTGGATTATCTTCTAAAGGTATTATAAATTTCCTCATTTAGTCTTGAGTTTGAGTATAGTATATTATTAATTTCTATTTCTAGCTTATTGCTATGGATTACAATTTCATTAATTCTTTCTATTGTATCGTCTGCCATTCTTATAATTTCATTTATATATATATATATATTTTTTTATTGTACATTCATTAGTTCCAAAAATTGTCTTATTACATACTACGGTTTCTGGCATGATTTGAACTAATCCATGGAATGTATCTAGGGCTAGATTATCGTTGGGTATTTGACGAAGATTGTATCTTTCTTCCTATAAACAAATATGTCTGCGTAGGCTAGGATATTTATTAATGGAATATTTTAAGCTTCATCTTTTATTATTTCTTTAAGTTCTGGGATGTGATTTCTCTGTAAGGGCTCATTATTTATGTTAGATTAAATGGGTGAATTAATATACTTGAGTTTTCATATACACATACGTCTGGGATTTTTGTTGAGGTAAATTTGTTGTCCTTTAAAGGTATAGTTTCCATATTTCCGGTGATTGTTTCAATTATTCCCAGCACGAATAAGATCCTTGTGAATTCTTTTACCTCCATTTCCAATTATCGTGGTTCCTTGATCTTCCACTACAATACGTTTTGTGTAACGAGTTTCGTTTTTCCCTCATCTGTTCTTTTTTACAAAAATAATATCTCCGGGTGAATATATTTTATCTTTTCTCTTTTTATTTTGGAATCGATTTTGTTTCTCTTGTGCGTTCTTTAGTTTATCTTGTATTTTTTTTTTTTTTTTTTTACATTTCTGTATTTATTGACCATAAATAATTTTTACAATAAGCAATACAGATAACTTATGATACCTTAGCTATAATTGTTTACATATACTTACTAGTACATTTTTCAAACAATATGATAAAAGTTATATATTGGTTATGGATTAAGATTTTAGTGGGTAGAGCTTCCTGGAAAAGGTCAGAAAACCAGGATATAGTTATTTACTTAACCTATGCTAAATTGCTTAACTTAACTTAACTTATTTTACCTAATTATTATTGAAATAAGTTAGTGTGGTGTGGAAGGGGGTAGCATTGTGATCAATGGGTTAGTGAGGATATTGTCAGTCAGGGATGTGGGTTGGGGAACTACTTTCCGTTTGTTCGTTGAAACGCAAATTATTGGAGAAGGGTTGAATATTACTATATTTAAATTGGTGAGGTGAAAGCTCTGTATTGTGGTATACAATCTCATTAGAGTTATTAACCAATCTGCCAGAGGTGAAGAACGTTCTGATGTGGAGACAGTTCGGGTAGGCAGTTCGGTTATTTGACGGAGTCGATGTGAGCGCGTTTATTATCGGGTTGGGATTATTGGGAAGATTTTCGATAAATTTGATGGACAGTTCGAGGAAGCGTCGATCTATACGTTCAATATTAGCGGCATAGTAGAGCAAACTACTGTTGTAATATTTGTGGGAGTTGGGATCTCGGTTGAGGCCAGTGATCAGTCTGAAGCATTTCCTTTCGAAGATGCGTAGCTTCTCCATTTGGGCGGGTGTGATATGGTACCATATCGGGCATGCATATGTGAGAGTGGGTCTGATTATCTGTTTGTAGATAAGTGATTTAACGTTGGTAGAGAGACAGTTTATCTTGTATGGCTACTGTTACTACACCGAAAAATAATTCGCTTGGTTTGACTCCCGTAGTTGAATGAATTGTTAAGTTGTATTGCTTAACCGCGTTGAATATTTCTTCTGACGCTGAGGTGGATTTGTCAACTGCCAGACTTCTACTGATTTCTAATAATGTTGAATGAACTCTCTCGATATTTGAATTGGATGTTGAATGAGCCATTGGGGCAAGTATATGTGTTATTCCTCTTTGTTTGAGTAAAAATTCGGTTTTTATTCCTTTGAGGATTGGTGCGTTATCAGTCATGATTGATTCGGCGAAGGGAAATATTTGAGAGATTATCTCGTCGATGACTACTGTTGTTCCAATTTCGTTTGGTATATTACGGATATACAGATATTTGCTGTATGTGTCTACTGTTGTTATATATATTTTCTTCTCTAAATAGAATGTGTCCATCTGTAGACTTTTTCCTACTTCTGTTGGGATAGGTGTGGGTTTTATTACTTGTTTAATCGGGTGTCTTTCATATTTACAGGTTGAACAAACTTCGCAGATTTTTGTTTCTGCTTTGCACATTTGTTTGAATGTGGGCCAGAAGTATTTTTCAGATATTTCTAAAATGTTGTTTCGATAGTTTCGGTGAGCTCTTTTGTGTGTTTCTTGAACAATTCTAAGTTGTTCGGCCTCATTTATTACATCTATTACAGAATTTGGTGCGTGAACGATTTTATCGCAGTTTAGGTTTTCTTCGACTATGTTTCGGATCTCGTGAAGTGTCACTTCATCGCAATGGATAGCGTTGGTGTGGTTCGAGTTTTTAACCGTTTTTAACACTCCAATGATTCCTGATAAATTACTGATTTTTAAGTGGAATCTTTTGTAATCCGTAAATGTTGTTTTGTGTTCTACTTTGTCTTCTTACGCAAATTCTATGAATATCTGACTTTTAAATTGATTTACTGGTTTTGCAACGCTTTTTATTTTGTAGACTGGTGAACTATCCACTGAATGTACCGAGGATGTTGATGAATTATTTATCTGTTGTCTACTTAATGCGTCTGCGACTATATTTTCTTTGCCAGGCTTGTACACTATTTTTGCTCCATATTCCTCTATCCTATTTTTCCACCTTTTTATCTTAGTATTTGTATACTTTTCGGACACTGCATAGGTCAAAGACTGGTGGTCTGTGAAAATCGTTAAGTCTGATACTCCCTGTATGTATATTCTTAGTCTGTCTAGTGCAAGGATTATGGCTAGCAATTCTTTTTCATTTGTTGCGTAGTTTTGTTCTGTCTTTGATAATGCTCTAGAGACGAATGTAATCGGTCGTTTTTCTTGAGATAATACTGCGCCAATCGCTGTGTTTGATGCGTCAGTGGTTAGTTCGAATGGTTTGGAATAGTCTGGTTGCGATAGCTCCATGCTTTCTTCTAAATGTGCTTTCAGGTCTTCAAATGATTTTCTTTCTTCTTGATTTAATTTTATTTTATAATTTGCACTTTCTTTCTTTGGGAGCATTTGATCGGTTTTGAGTAGGTTCGTTAGGGGCTTTGTTATTATGGCGAAGTTTTTTTACGAACTTACGGTAGAATCCAGTTAGGCCAAGGAAGGCACGTAGCTCCTTTAGGTTTGTTGGCTCTGGGTATTTTCTGATGGTCTCAATCTTTTCTGGGTCTGTTTTTATGGATTTGTGGCTTATTATATAGCCTAAAAATTTCACATAGTCTTTAAAGAAATGTGATTTCTCTTCTGAAATCGTTAAGTTAGATTTATGTAGAGCATCGAATATTTGTCGGAGATGGTTCATATGTTCATCCCGAGTTTTCGAGAAGACAATTATGTCGTCGATATATACATAACAGAATTTTGTTACAAAGGGTCTCAAAATGTCGTCCACACAGCGTTGAAATATCGCTGGGGCGTTTTTTAATCCAAACGCTAACCTATTATATTCGTATAATGCCCCATTTACAGCAAATGCCGTTTTCTCTTTGTCTTTTTCGGCTATTAGTATTTGGTGAAATCCCGACTCTAAGTCCAATGTGGAAAAGACTTTTGCTTCCCCTAAGTTTTGGATTGTATGCACAATGTTTGGCATTGGGTACCTGTCGTTTATAGTATGAAGATTTAATTTCCTATAATCATTCACCATTCTTTTCTTTTGTGTGCCGTCTGGGTTTAGTCCCTTCTTTGGAACTATCCAAATAGGTGAGCAGTACCGGCTTCTCGAAGGACTAATTATTCCACGGTCTAGTAAACTTTCGATTTCTTTGTTAACGAAGTCTTGGTCGGCAATCTTATACGGGTATTGCTTAGACCAGATTGGTTCGTCGTCTTTTGTTTTAATTGTCGCGATGATGCTTGTCGTATAGGCTAAACTTTTATCGATCCTTTTGTTTCTGTTCATTAATGCGTCTATCTCCCTTTTGTGTTCTTGATCCTCAATAGTATAGTTTAGTTTCTGGTTTTCGTTATTCCTATTGTCATATTCAGTCTTTAGTATCATTGCGTAAAAATCAATTTCTGCTTTTAATTTTATTAATCCCTCTAGTCCAATAACTAAATCAAATTCCTTCAAATCTTTGAGCTCAAAAAATTCTAATCTTTTCCCTAAAATGTGAATGTTTCTTTTTGCCTCTATAATACTTCTTCCATGGAGAGTTTTTGTATATCTTTGTTTTATTGGAATTGAAAAGCTTAAATCTATAGTATTTTTGCAATAATTTTGAGTTGCACCCGAATCTATTAAAATTGAATACTCTTTTTGAGTATCAGGGTTTTTTAAACTTAAACTAGGCAACCCATTTTTTAATATAACAAAAGATTCTTTAATCATATCATTTTTGCTTACATTATTTGCTATAGAGTCTGCTTCTGAGGCTGGCGTTAGGTTGTTGATCAGCTGTTGTTCCAGCTCCGTTTGGTGGGCCTGTTGTTGGAACTGTTGGGGTCTTCTGAGTGGATTGTTTTGCCTTGGTGTTCTGATGGTAGACCTATCCACGCCCATGGGTTCTGGTTGCGGTTGATTTCTGCTGTTGTTATAAAGCTGTTGCTGTCTCCATCCGGGTCTGAAATATTGCCGTGAATCTCTTCCTCTATAGTGCTGTTGGGATCGTTCCACTTCTATATTTGGTACTTGCTGTTCTCTGTCATCGAAGTTCCTGGGAGTTTGATTTCTTTGCGGTTGGTAGTATCTCGGTGGGCTGTATTGTGAGTGGTTTCTCTTAATCATCCGGAAGTTTGGTGCGATATCCGTGTGTCTCGTATCGTGTTGTACGGCTAGGGCTATGCCGTAAGCTTCTGCTAATGATTCACATCTATGGGCGTATACGGTTTGTTGTGCCAGTATGTTGTTTAGTCCGTTTAGGAATACTCTTGCTGCTTCTTTTTCGGCTTCTTCGCATAATGCCTTTTTCCCTTCTTGATGACGTTCTTCGAACTGAATTTTTGATATAATTAGATTGAAGGCTTTGTTGACTTCATCGTAATATTTAGCCAGCGTGTTTCTTCCTTGCCGAATGCGTGACATATCTTCTTTCAATACATAGAGGGCCCTGTTGTCACTATATGCCGCATCCAATCGGTCCAGTATTGCTTCGAGACAAAATTTCGTCCGATAATTTGTTAATAGCCTAGCTGCTTCTCCTATAATTTTATATTTTATTATAGATAGTGCTGTAGCATATTTGGCATGTCCTCTATGGGCTTCACAGGCTTTCATTATGTTGCAGACGTTGTCTCTCCAAGATGCATATTCCTCTGGGTTCCCGCTGAATTTTAGAAGGTTTTTGAATGCCTCCAACCCTATGTCTTCGGGCTTGTTGAATTTAAATGTTATATCCTCGTGTTCGATTAGTCTCACGGGGCGTATTTCAGGTTCCTCGTTTTTCTTTAATTGTAGTTGGTTCACCGATGACACAATTGCTTGTATTTGTTGGTCCAAATGTGTTATGTCTGCCCTGATTGTGCCGTTGTCTGTGGCCATTTTTATTGTGTTTTGTGATTTTTCCTCTTGGTCACTTGATTCGTCCTCAGTTGGTTTGTCGAATGGTCCTTCCGTTAATTTGGTTTTTCGTTTTTTTATTTTCATTCACTGGTTTTTATCTGTTCGTTGAATTTAGTTTGCTTATTTGTTCACTGATTTTAATTTATTTGTTAATTGAATTTAGTTTATTTGTTCACTGATTTTAATTTATTTGTTAATTGAATTTAGTTTATTTGTTCACTGAATTTAATTTATTTGTTTATTGAATTTAGTTTGTTTGTTCACTGAATTTAATTTATTTGTTTATTGAATTTAGTTTGTTTGTTCACTGAATTTAATTTATTTGTTTATTGAATTCAGTTTGTTCACTGAATTTAATTTATTTGTTTATTTTATTGTTTAATTGAATTTAGTTTATTTTTGCAAAATAAATTCATGTCCCAAAAGTTATTAAGGAAACTCTACGTAAGTTACTCAACGAAACACAAAACCATTTATAAGCAAAGATTTTCACACGAAATTGCTTTAAGCCAAACAAATATCAGGACGACGCACATATTTTCTTCTTTAGTATATTAATTACTTTACTTTATTTCACACACGTGTTATTTTATTTCTGATTTTCTGAAAAAAATAGATTATTGCTTACCGCCTCCTTCTCTAGGCGTTGTTCCTCTCGATGATCTGCGCAGCTTGATCGAGTCCGAACTGGTGAGAAAATCCTATGATTTTCTGGTCGATATATTTTTAAAACTCTTCCCAGACTTTATTAGGTTCCAACTCAAATTAAACTTTTAAAGTGAGTGGCAGGATCGCCAGTTATTGTTGTGGCAATATGTAGCCACAGAAAATTTAATATATATTTAAATGCAAAATTGATTACCTGGTTCTGGGGGAGGACTGCTTCCGTGGCTCCGAATTGAGAAGCGGCTGTGTCTCCGAGATTCCAGGCTTTATGCTTGCAGCTGTTGCTATACACGCCTTTAATGAGGCTCCTCAAAGGTGTTTCCCAAATAAAATCGTAGAATAGGCATCTTATATTAACCACACGAGATTCCGCTGAGCACCGCAAATAGTTACTGACCAAATTAATTATTTAAGATTCAGTTGCATATCAAGAACAATATGATTGATAATTATCGACGTCTCACTCGGGTTTACAACCAATGTTCGAGGATTAGGATTGTATCAGAAGCTTTGAGATAGACAATACAAATTCCACTTGTTCGGAAGTTATTTTAATTCGTTTTGTTTTATTATTCTTGTTTTTTACTTTTGTTTTTCTTTCGACATTCAAATTTTACAACAACGGGGAGAATCTCACTGTTTCTTCCTTTTACAACTGCACAAAAAACGTTTTTTTTTTTCTTTTCTCAAAAAAAACCGTGCACAACGGAATTCAAAACCGTATATCAAAACATTTACCCACCGTCTCTCTCGCTCCCCATTCACGTCCACTTCGAAAAACAAATTCGAACTCGAAGAACTGCACGATCCACACCCGAATCGGGGCGTGTTCAAAAACTCACTTCTGGATCGTGCAATTCGTCCACCACCTTACCATCATACTTCCTTAAAACAAATTCTGTTAATAATTAAATACAAAATTATTAATTGATGGGGTGACCGACGCACGTAACGTTGTTGTTATATTTTATATAAAGAAAAAATATAAATTTTTTTAGAGGCTATGCCTCTTTAGTTTATTCGTCAAATTACAGGTTGCTATGAACGCTCTTTACAGTTTTTCTATGCTATTTATACTTAAATTCTATCTTAACCTAGGAATCTCCTAATGTGTTTTTAATGACCCAACGTAATAGATACATATGTTCTAGACACAATTTTAATGTTAAATATTTTAAGGAATGAATAGGAAACACATTCCTGGAAGATTGTAAAAATGCAGACGCTAGTTGTTGTTAGATGAATTTCTTATTTCAAGGTGAACATAAGGATGCATAGTGGTTGGGTGATTCATACGTTAACTCGCATATTTACTTTCAGTTGTACTTTTTCAACATTACGCCACAGTGGCGATGATTTTAAGCACGCGTTGATATCATCAGCGTATGTTGAACGTGGAATGACAAGAAGTGTTTGTCTGAAATCACCTGAAAGGAGTAACAAAGTTCCGCCAAATAGTTTGTCGTTATTTTTTATATCTTTCAATGTCCTGTTCAACGCCTCAAGCGAATGTTTGTGCGCCATAGTACATTCATCCCAGATGACAATTTTACACTGTTTCAGTACTGTGGCCATGGAAGATTGTTTTTTTATGTTGCACACTGCGTCTGGGTTATTTTGAATATTTAGTGGCAGCTTAAATACTGAATGAGCTGTTCTACCTCCATCCAATAAAGTTGCCGCAATGCCAGATGATGCAACAGCCAATGCGATGCCATTATTTGATCGTATTTCGGCGAGAATTAACGAAATAAGGAATGTTTTGCCAGTTCCACCTGGTGCATCCAAGAAAAAGAAACCACCTTGTCCTGCCGCAACTGCGAGCATGATACGGTCGTAAATGGCTCTTTGTTCGTCATTCATTAGTGGGACATTGCGAGCAACAATCGCTGCCATTTCCGTAGTATTGTATTGTAGTTCACGATTCAATTCAGTGTTAATTAAATCAGATGCATTTCGATTTGGGGAATGCATACCGAAATGACAGAGAGGTAAGTTGGCAATAATAATGCAAAGATCCTCAATAGCAATCAATGCTTCATTGTACATAGTGTCGCTGAATGCTATCGTTAGATCATTGCATCGTGTACGATGTTGATGCAATATATCATCAGTCATTGAATCTTTGTGATTATGCCATAATGTCTCTGCTCTGGCCGGAAAACATGTAGTCAACACTATAGCGAACAGTAGACGAATTTGTCTTGCTGTACAGTTCAATCCTGCTTCAGCAAGCATACATTCCCACTGGTTGTCATCTTCCAGTAAACCGAGTGCAAGGCATGCATCTTTATATGTTGGATACTGTTGCTCATTCACTTTACGTATATCTTGAAACGACAATGGGTCGGTGACATTAACCAACAACAGCCGGAGATAAAAGCACTCAGTCTGCCTTGGATTAACTGTAAATACTCGTCTCAAGGTGTTTGATTTGAATAAACCGGGACATGCATCAATTGGTGTGCCTTGCTTACGGGGCATCCATTTTTTTGTTGGTGCCCATGTGAAATAACGTGGTACTTCTGAATAGAGTAATGTTCGTGCAAAAGCACCAAAAGCATCCGCACGATTACACAATTCAAAAAATTCGGTGAGTGTAGTTTTTTGTGGATTTATCGCACGATCAATTGCTGTCTCGCTCGTGAAATATACGCGCTGGCCGTTTTCAAGATGGACGGCTAAATGAATGACTGCTGGATCTCGTTCATGAATTGGGAAACCAAAGATACGCCAAACAGTTTCATTGGAACTGACGTACCGGCCAATTTGGTAAAGCGTTATTTCATCGTTGTTATTCACCGGAGGTACATTGGTATTTTCAACGCGAAATACAGCCATATCACTGCCTTTATTTACATACTTGCAAATGTATTTGATGCTCTTCAGTGAACTGCCGAACTCGACATTAATATGAGCATTGAATGTTTTGTTCAGCAAAGGCGAATATGGGACCACCCAACGGTTATCAATGTCAATGTCTATGTTATTGATCTTTTTAACAAAAGATTGTCCTCCATTATCGGGATTTCTTCGACGATATATTGGATATCCATCAATCGTATCGTCAGTGAATTTTTTTGGAAAACTTTTAGTACATTTCCCGTCTGCCATGCAAGGCGATGAACGATTCATATTGCCACATGGGCCATGAATCATATTTGCAGTAACAATATCAAACAGCATTTGATCAGTAGACGGATCTGGAATTTCCGCAGAAATTATACTGTCGATTTCTTCAGGACGTATTTTATCGATTAACCATACCAAAATGTGTGCATGCGGTAATCCGCGCTTTTGCCATTCAACGGAATACATCCAGCAACGTGTGGGACCAAATACATTTAACTTTGTAATGAAATCAATTAGAGACTTAAATTTTTGTCTGAAAACACGTGCTGTAATGTCATGACGGTGTATTGCGCTTTGGCCAGGCAATAGTAAGGATGTGATCTCCGGCCATTTTGGATTACATGTGAAGGTGATGAATAAACACGGCCGTCCATATTCTCGCACGTAAGTCAAGGCGTCTTGTATATATTCTTGCATATGACGTGGACTGCCTATGTACGATGATGGTAGAATGACAGAATTACTAATTTGGGCGGCATCGGCGTTGTTGACAATAGCCTCTCGCAGGTGAATGTACTCTTCCGCACGTAGCTTTTGTTGATTAAATCGCAAGTATCGTAGTCGTTCGCTCTCTATCTTCACATACATGTCGACCATGAATTGTTGACAAAGCTCACGGCATCGTAGAATAACGTTGTCCTGATCACGTCTGATCATCAACCGATACGCATAATAATCCTTCGAACTAACATTCTTGATTGTTTCAGTTCCTGTTGCGGGATCTCGTTGTTTAATATTTACGTAATACCCGTCTTGGCCTTTCCAGAACATTAGCGGATATTGAAGAGCGTCATATGAGCGGTGTGTATCAGCAATGAACTGTAGATTATTATTTCTTCTACGAATCACGATTTCCCGCGTAGCTGTACGATCGCCGACCATGATTCCAACAACATCATCAAGAACAGGTGCATTAAATCTACGAATGTGCTCTCCAGCGGGTGTTTTATCAGAATTGTAATCAATAGCGTGATTATCACTTTGTAATTTGTGCATGTGTGATTTGAATATCTTTAACAATTAATTGTGCTCATTCAATAGAGCATCCAGGTCGCCGATGATACGCCTGCCAAAAAGTGAATTAAGGTGATTATAGCCACAACGTGCATCCAGGCGTGCATCCTCACCACCCATGAAGTAAATTTGTAAAAATGTAGGTGATTCGTTTGGCATTGGCAGCAATGAACCCACTTTGTGATAAATTTGGCCTTTGATTTTGAATGCTGAATTGAATTGATACTCGTAGCATTATTATTAACTATTCCTGTTGCTCCGAACGATGTCATTTGGAAACATGAATTAAATGTTCGAATTGACTTTAGGAACAGATTAGAATCTGGATCCGTACCGATAAGTAAACCATTTAATGGTTCAGGTGGTGTCTCAATTGCTGGTAATTGCACCTTTCCTGACGAACAACACATCCCGGCTGGCTCGTTTTTAAACTTAAGAGCATGACAATCAGGACACTCCTTATCCATAGCACCAATTACCACTTTCGAAAGAGCATAATATTCAATATCGGGCTCATACTCGAATGCTAGACGCAGGAATGAATTAGATGTAAATGATCGATGGACCTGTTGGCGTTGTTGATCATTTGCTCTGCGTCTGGTGATTGTAAAACGGCGCGCTGTCTCTGTTCTAATCTTCTTTCTTCATTTCGTTCAGTTCGCGCATTGCTGATTCATATCGATGCACTCACGCCATGTTTACACGCACATTAGTATTATCTTGCTGGATTTCGTCTTCTGTTCTTTGCGCTCTAGCGGTTCGCTTGCGTGCAGCTCCACGTGGTTAACGGCCTAAAGAAGTTCCTCTGCGTCTAGCTGACATTGTACAAATTAGTTTAACACAATAGTTGTTGTTGACGGGAGCTCGTGATATGTGTTAGGTATTTTTTAGGTTATACTGAAAGAATAAACGTGAGAACTACGCTCAGAAATAATAATTTCAGTTACTTTTCAATAAGACAGGAAAACATTCACTTGAAGATTACACTGAAATAGTTAAATTACATAATGTTATAATATCACCTGGTGGGGATAACTAATCAATTATCACTTACACAATTATCGACCGAGGTTGAAAATTAATAAATTATTAATATTTATTAAACAATTGCACTAATGTGCATAAAAAATAGATAAAAACCTATTCTCAGACCTACCGAATATATATACAAAACTTCATTAAAATCAGTTGAGCCGTTTTGGAGGAGTTCGAGGACAAAAACTGTGACAGGAGAAGTTGATATATATAGAGAAGAGAAGAGATATACATTATATATATATATATATATATATATATATATATATATATATATATATATATATATATATACATATATGTATATATCTATACATATATACATATACATATATATATACATATATATATATATATATATATATATATATATATATATATATATATATATATATATATATACGAGGTGGGCTGAAAAGTTTCCGACCTAACAAAGATACAAGACATTTCTTCTTAAAATTTATTTTTATTTTTCTACATAGTCTCCTTGTAACTCTACACACTTCTCCCAGCGATGCTCTTAGCTCTTTAACGCGTCCAAATGGTACTCGGCGTTTTTCTCTGCAAAATAACTGTTCACGAAGATGATTGCCTCCTCATTTGACGAAAATCTCGGTCCTCCGAGCGCAACTTTTAGATTAGTGAACAAAAAGAAGTCGCTTGGGGCTAGACCTGGTGAGTTAAGGTGGTTGGTCAAGCAGTTCAAACCGCAATTCGTGGATTTTCGCCATGGCAACCGCTGAGGCGTGAGACGGTGCGTTGTTTTGGTGAAACAGGATTTTCTTTCTCTGCAAATGTGGCCGCAATTTTTTTTTCCGCAATTTCTGGCTGTAGTTGATCAAGTAATGATGCGTAGTATGCTCTTGTAATGGTTTTTCCTTTTTGAAGATAATCGATTAAGATAACTCCATGACTGTCCCAAAAAACAGTCGCCATCACTATCCCAGCCGAAAAAACTGTTTTTGCTTTTTTTGGAGCCGATTCCCCCTTTGCAATCCACTGTTTTGACTATATTTTTATTTTGGGCGTATAATGGTGTATCCAAGCTTCATCGACAGTAATTAATCGGTGCCAAAACTCTGATTTATTGCGTCTAAACTCCGCCAACAGAGCGTTGGAAATGTTTATTCGAACACATTTTTGATCTAACATGAGCAAACGCGGCAAGGCTGATAACCTTGCCCGTAAAAATAAATTATTATGGAAAACGTAGCAAGCGTCGAGACTTGCTAAATAAGGCCAACACCTGATCCCGGTTGTAGAGCCGATGTTGATGATGATGAGCAAACGCGGCACCCAACGCGCGAACAGCTTTCTCATACCTAAATATTGATTTAATATGTGACAAACACGTTCTTTGGACATGTTTATAGCCTCTGCTGTCTCTCTCACATTAATTCGGCGGTCGTCTAGCACCTTTTGGTGAACTTTAGCCATGTTATAGTCAGTTGTTGCAGTTTTTGGATGTCTCGAAAGTTTATCGTATCCCAAGCTCTCACGGCCACGTATAAATTCAGCTGCCCAAAATTTCACTGTGGTAAATGATGGTGCAGAGTCCCCATACACAGAGTACAGCTTATCTTTCATTTGCGTAGTCGTATTGCCTTTCAAAAACAAAAATTTAATGACAGCTCGATATTCAATTTTGTCCATTTTCACGAAAGCGCTCACATCGACTCACCCAAATGGCTATCAAATAAAAATTACGCGTTCAAAATGGCTGAAAATTTAGTGAGTAACTTTCAAAAGATGCACAACTACATTTACTAACTTTCATTGGCGAGTGCTGCTATCTTCACGTTGAGGTCGGAAGCTCTTCGGCCTGTGGCGGTTCTTCTGAACGCCACTACTTTCCTTCCCATCAACTATCCGGGTAACTGCTCCCTAGAGCACCAAAAACATCTGAAAGAGAAACACATTCAGGTATTTGCCTTTTTCTAATCGCCAACATAAAAGGTTTTTAAGAGTCTGAGCTAACGATTAGCGCTTGGGAATTAAGCATATGCGCCAAATAATAATTTCCTTAAAAGCAATTTGGTCGCACTCTCCGTAAACCAACATTACCAAGTCATATCGGTCGCCAATCACCCGACCAAGCGAAGCACGGGCACCAATACAGCATGTCCCTAAGAGCCAACTCGGTACAACATTACGTAACCGACATAATCCCTAAACTTGACCATGCACACAAGAAGAAAGAAATTTTCCACGCATGTGCATGGCAAGTCACGTACAGAGAGCCGTCGGTCGATCGTATCGATCGGCATTATTATACCTTTCCACGGGACACAAAAAAACCAAACAAACGCAGCATCAACGAGATGCTGATTAAGGATGTACAATCGTATAAACATCCAACGTTCCCCTACACACCATATCGCTCTGTCACAACCCTTTTCGGCAGTAATTGCTGGTTTGGAATTATTGGCTGTCTGCGGACATCTACAGCGAAACGGGGCAAATGCTGTACGCTGCGATACATTAATGTAAACTTGCTGTCGCCCTTGCAGGATGACTTACCAGCTGCGGATCGTTGCTCATAGTGTTCCCCTAGTAGATATTATCAAGCCACTGTCCGCATACTTGCGGACACACACACCATGAGCAGCGGATGCAATCACCGTGTGTGTCTCGCGCCCTTTTGCTGGGACCAATATTGGAGAATCATCCCACATTGCTCACCGAAACGATGGAATTTGGTATTCTGTCGTTTCGAAAGAATTAATTAGTCTGTAACTAGATTCGGGAGGCAAGCAGTGCCCTCCACGTTAACCACCAATCTCACAAGGGAGTCATTGTTTAACTGCGGTGAATTGCGGTCGCTAAACGAAATCGTATATTATTTATTCATTTGTGTGCCAACTCGATTTTCTAAAAAAATATTAAGTCAACCTAAACATCCAGTGTTTAGTGCAATAGATCATAAATTAAATTGTATATCTTTTATCTATGTGTGTGCCAAGCGGATTTCTTAAATATTAAATCAACCTAAACATCCAGTGTTTAGTACAATATAACATAAACGAAATTGTATATCTTTTATTCATTTGTGTGCCAAGTTCAATTCAATATACTAAACCAACCTAAAACGACAGGGCTGGTCCGAATAAGGAGCCAGGGCTATGTTTAACTGTTCAATGTGTTGGTGTTACGTTAAATGTTTATTTCTTTTGAGGAATTAATAAATAAGAAAGACTAAAGGAATCGAGGTGTTTTATTCAATCGGAGTTGGTGCCGTTGGACAGTCAAGTTGGTTTATTTGAGTGAACCTGTGCCCCTGAGGCACCTTACAACGAGAAGTATAAAAAAAAAAACCCACAGGCCCACCCTCGTATATATTATGTATGTTTAAAATAGTGAAATGTACATCGTTTAAATGAATATGTTTAATTTCTGTAGTTTATGTTTCATTTATTATATGTATAATCACAATGTACATTGTGTTTTGTATTTAAGTTTAATTTGAAAATAGGGTTTGAAATTGTTTGAACGAGATACATGTTATGTAAGTCTGTTCATGTTTAATGTTTCCTCGCCGGGACAAGGGCCGTGGGGAAAGTCACCACGTAACAAGGGCGGTCGAAAATGGTTTAACACCGATGAATTTTAAATTGTCGGTATCGTTATTTTTTAATTCCTCGAGCAATTCTTCGGGAGAAGAGTACGAATCAACTCCTTTGAGGAGCATGGAGACCTTTTTTTCTCGTCCAAACTCCACTCAAGGAGGTGGAGTCGCCGTCTTAATTAAGAGGGGTCTGCAACACAAAGTGGTTTACAGCACAGATCTACACAAGTTCCAGGTGATAGAAGCCTGTATTTTAGTTATTCCTTTCAAAAGTCAAGGGCATTTGTATGTAGTATCTGTTTAAACTTCTGAAGCTCACCAGTGTACACAATTTATCATGGAGTTTGATACCCTTTTCAGAAGTCTCAAGTTAGATGCGGAAAATAATTATTTCTTTATGGCGGAAGATTTCAATTTCAAGCACAGTGCTTGTGGTAACCTTTTCTCGAACACAAGAGGCAATGCGTTGTTCGACTGGTGGCAAACAATTGCCATCGAACATAAACTAGAATTGTACACTACAAGTACGCCGTCTTATCCAAGAGGAAATTCTTTCTTGGATTTACTTTTGCTGGACCAGTGAATACAATTACTAGACACGAATCTAACTACTTGAAATTGTCTTCGTACAATTGAGTATGATAGTGACCATTATGAACTAGGCCCGGATTTCAACTTCCAAACGAATGCTCACTACGCGAGCATTACGACCAGATACAATCTTTTAACTTTCGAACATACAAACCAATGTAGAAACCCAACAATTCACACTCTGTATAGGAAGAAGAGCATTCTGCTCTCCAAGCTGAAACTGCTTTATAGACAGTTTAGCGATCCAAATTGCCAGGAATATAAACGATTAAGTCAGTAATCAAAACCTTCAAAAGTGATCCGTGACAATTATAGATCAGTAATAAAAGAAGTCTGGAATAAAAGAATTCAAGCCATTAAATGTCACATTTGAAACATGAATAGAAATAAAACTACAAATGTTTTTTTTTTATCATTTATTTAACGTAATAAACGTTTATTGAATTTTTTTTTTTTTTTAAATGACATGGTCGAGATGTGCCCCGTCTCGTCGTTGGCACTCCTGCAATTGACTACCAAACTTTGTCAAACTCGCTGACACATGCTGCGAGGTACGGAAATTTCAATCTCCCGAATGTTCTCATCGATTCTTCTTGAACGTGGCGCGCCTGGTTGTTTAATATTCGTTGTCGATCCGGTTTGCTCGAACTTCTTGACCCAAGCTTTGATTAAATTAACACTTGGACACTCACTTACACGGCGTAATACGTATTCAATTCTAAATAGGCGTCGTACAGGATCGTAGGAATCGTTTATGGGGGAAGAAGTATGTGTGTGCAGGCGTACTGCACTGGTTCACCTCTCCCTCCATTAAGTTACCCCATTGGGTCGTCATCAATGTGGGGCACGAGCTCCGGTTTCGGCTTAGTAATTACGCGCGCCGACGATCACGTTGAGGGATGCAACTGCCGAGAATGACACTTGATTTTAATGGGCATCTTCATAGCACTATTAACGGGTCTCTAGTAATTGCAAAGAAACGACACATAATTAATAAAAACGGGTCACTTGGTCAAGGAATTTCAATGGCGAGTAACACACTTCCCGATTGGGGTCATTCCAGATTTAGTCGAAAGAGATTAAAACACATTTTTATTTCCTTAAATAAAACACATTGATTTATTGTTTAACCGTTCACAAATTATAGGTTGCACGCGGTTTCGGAAGTACAATTAAATAAATAGCTGGTGTTAAAGAAAGGTGTCACACCCCACTACTTATCATATTATACTTACCGACTACCCAGGTGATGCACTTTCACCATTCGTTTGATATCAAAATCAATAACAATAAATATTCCATTGTCCCAAACATTTGCATACGAAGCCACACTCCACTCAATTCATATCTCCATCAATCCAAGATATGCAATTCATTTCTTCTTCAGAAACAATATTCACTCATCCCAATTCAATTCGCAAATCTCATTTTCAATTCGATGTAAACAAACATCCACAACGCAAGCATTCTGCAGACACAGCAAAATGCACAAGCGAACCGAACAAATTGAATCGTTTAATCGTTCGCTCAAGGTCGTCGCAATTTAGGTTACACCAACATGTGTAAACATACGGCGGCATTATCATAAGCCACAGTAAAACGATTCAACGGCAGCAAACTGCCTACACATGCGGAACGGGAATTGAGTTACTGAATTCAAAGTATGGAGCAATGCTAGGAAATTGGAGCGGACGTTGGCTCCGCAAAACGTTTAAACGTTTAAATTGATTCGTGTGCAAGTTTCACAGGTAAAGCAATTAAGTAATTGGTAAAACCTATACCGAAATAGCTTTTTTGCAGAACTAAACGATTGAGCAATGACAGGCGAATAACCTCGGAATAGGTTATTCGTTGGGTATGTGGAAGTGCATCATCTGCAGTATTTACGGTTCTTTCATGGTATATAAAGTGGGTGCGATTGAGTTGTAAGAACACAGGTAATCGAAAACAAGAAGTCTGCGGCCACCCATAAGTAGAGCGGGGCTTCTTGTGAGTAAAATTACTTAGGTCAAAAGTGTAATAAGCTAAAATCCGATAACTTACTAATAAATGATAGCATTGGAGATATAAAAAAAATCAAAATTGCTACATTTTGGCGCCCGAGCAGGGACCTAGGGAAGCCCAAGTTTAACAGCTTGTAAGCGCTTTTAAAGAGCCTAGCCCTAAAATAATAACACAACTCATTTTGTACCGGGCAAGACACCTCACCCCGTCACCCGAAGTTAAGCCTGGCTTCGGGGGTACAATTTGATAACTTATTTCGATAATTAAAATCGCAAATACCCCGTTTTAAAGCTAAAACCCACACGACGTTTGGGAACTGTCCAGCGTCCAAAGAAAGACTTCAACTCCCACAACTGGCGTCATTCTAACGGGACTCTATTTCATGGATTGCAAGGACCCAATCACCGAGGACCTCATCAACACTGAGGTGCCCGAACAAATCAAATACTCGTCTGATCTGGACCAAACGACGAACAAATACGAGTACATTCCCGACTACCCGTCGACCCCAGTCCGGTACATTGAGGACGCCTTTGAATCGGACCCACTCCTCAATAGGATCATCGCACACCAACTCCGCAACATATTCCCCAAACCAACGAAATCCATTGCGGGAAACCCGACACATAAGGAAGGAAAAAACAGTACCAACTCAGAGGCAGAGGTAGAATCACTCCTCGATGGGATCATGGCGCACCAGCTCCGCACCATATGGCCCGAATCAGCAAAATCCGATGTAGAGAAACTAACGCACGAGGAAGAACAGACGGGCACCAACCCGGATGTGGAAGATAAAATTGAAAGGGCAACGAAGAGCGCAATTTCACCGAAACGTCCCCGGTACTTCCCTTATAAAAGGAAACACATGCGGCAATAGGTCCTTACTGCTACCACAAACCACTGTCCACGAACAAGGGGACACCAACGAACGGCAACCACACCATAAACTCGGAGCAATAATAAAGACCAGGGTAACCCCCAACTATAGGGCGCGAAGCCTACCTGGCAAAAATCAAATACCACAACAACAAAACAACAGGAAACCGCAGCACAACCACCAGTCCGACGAAACAACCACGGTAACAAACAACAAACAGCCCTGAGTAAGAAATTTTTTTTACAAAATCCATTTTTTTTTTTTAAAAACCAATTGTTTTAAAAACACTGTTTGACCATATTGTGCAGCCATAAATCTTAGGGAAGAATTTCCACTAATATACAAACAAATTAACAAAGACGTTTACGGGATAGCAACTGTTTTAGAGATTAATTAATTCCTTCTTTTTATTACCATACGACCTCGTCTGCCACTAACACTCCCTCCAATAAACACTACTTAACCGCGTCACTCTCTATCGAAAACATGACTGTTGATTTCGTTAAAATCGCCAAGCTCACGTCACAGCTTGTGCCGGTATTCTCAGGCGGACAGGATCCTCTGACAAGCAATGAGCTGAAAACGTTTTTGGGATGCTGCAGGAAGGTAATCGAATGTCTACCTGCAGAGGAACATTCCGCGTTCCTGACAATTTTCCCCACGCGATTGCGAGGTGAGGCATACATACTAATTGCCTCAAACTCGCCAAAAACCTTCGAGGAAGCCACAAGACTCCTCAAACAAACCTACATGCCTAGGGAGACTTACCAAGAATTGGTAAGTCAATTAATAACGATCAGACAGCAACCCTTGGAGGCTCTCATCGCCTTTACCGCCAGGATAAAGCAGATGCTGATGCTATGCAAGGAAGCTGCTGATCACAACTATGGCACAAAGGCAGCCTCCAAGCTGAACGCACAACTGGAGGACTTCGCCAAAAACTCATTAAAAGGTGGTGTTAGTAATCGCCACCTGTGCCAATACTTGTTAACCCTGGGAAACATCGCGTTGGATGACTTAATACAAAAGGCACTAGATATGGAAAGGCTGCAACAGGTCGCATTTCAACCACAACCATATAGTTTCATGTTAGGTTCTGCTAAACCAGAAACTTCGCTGATTCCTAACAATCTGACGCTTCCGCACAATCTAATAAGCACAAAAATCTTACCGTTCACCCCGATTGCTCCAAGAAACTCAAGCGCTCCTAATACAGATCCGTTACAACGAAACAGAGACAACGGCACTCCAAGCCACAGGCAAAACGATCCATTTACAAACACGAAACACCTTCATTCGATTACCGCTAAAATAACATGTAATTTCTGCCACAAACAAGGACATACATATAGTGACTGCCTCACACGGAGAAACACTCCGCCCCATACGCCTTATAGTCACGACATTACAAACTACCAGAAGTCAGAAGACTACACGAATATCATTAATTCAAACATTAATACAAACCATTCAAGAGAACCAAATCAACACAGGGCCACCCCCTTGAATTCTCCTAACAGCACTTACGTTGAAAACTCGCCTAAGGTTTATAGCATAAGAATAGCCTGCGATTTTTGTGGTCGGCAAGGCCATCACGTTTCGGACTGCCGCCAAAAGGCAAAATGGGAATCCCGGAATAAAAGAAACACGTCCGGCCCAAAAGAATCACGAAATATCCGCAATCTAGAATACTCTCAGCCGCCACGAACTAGTGCACCCACAGTGAACCTCCCTCTAGATATAGGTCTAAACGACCATGTTCAACTAGTGGTAGACACAGGCGCTGAAGTGAGCATCATCACTGAGCAAGCACTCAGAGATGTTAAAATCAACAAAAATGATACAAACACTTTAAAATCTCCATATGGAATAGGAAGAACCTTAGGGAGTTGCCAAGGAAACTTCAATCTAAAAACTAAAATTCCCTGCAAATTCCAAGTCGTACGCCAATTGCCCGGTTTAACCGAGGACGGACTACTAGGGAACGACTTCCTTTCAAAGAATTGCATTGTAGAAGGTCCAAACCAACAACTTAGGTTTCCACGCACCAAAAGCAATCTGGAAGAATTTAGTATCCCACTAAACAAATATCCACGCCACAAAAAGACAGCCATAGAGAGGCAACTTATAGAAAGAGCGGGACCCAATACGGTCAGATATACCGCCTATAAAGCCCCCAAAAATTCTTCTACACAAGAATCCAGCTGCAGAACCCCAGTGGCAGTGGAAAATTCCCAATTAGCGAAATTAGCTCCGCGAGATACTATGAAGAGGTCTAAAAGCTATCAAAAGGTAAAACGATACCCCACAGGAGTAAAGAAAGAAAACCCATATCCCAACCAAGAATTGAGCAATGAGGACTCTCCCCACAAAGCTATACTATCAGGAGACGCCACTTACCCTCCTCGTAATCATAACCAAACAAACAAACTAGCAACAACTTATAAAACATTTCATCCATTCAAAAAACATCTAACAACTCCACTGATAAACCAGGGAGCATATTCGTTAAGGAGTGATCACGGTTCGAATATCCAGAGCATTCGATACCTTTTCACAGAGAAGGAGTCTGCGGACGAACCAATCATCCAATCAGCGAATCGACAGTTGACCTCACAGCATACTAAACAAAATTCGACAGAATTCAGGATTCGCCTGAAAAGTAAAACCACAAGTCCCCATCACACATGGACAACCGATGCGAGACAAGTTACAGCAATAGCGGGACCTAAAACGGTCAGACATACCGCCTGTAAACTCTCCAAGGTTTCTCTTACTCCAGCGACAGGGACACCCCACCGACAAGTGAAGGTATTTTCAGGTAGAGCTGTTTACGTGCCCATGCGATCTCAACAGGTCATAGCTGTTCCAGTGAAGCCAAAGGAAGAAACGCTCTGTCTGAATCAGAAATCAGACGATGGAGCCTTCCTATCGGACACATCACTGACAGAAAGTAAAACCACTAAAATGATTTTAAACATACGCAAATCCTTCAGATTAAAATCTGAAAACCACAAGAGGAACCCTAAGTCAAGCGGCAAAAGCCCTAGCTCCTCTCCAAACAAAAAATTGTGGAAAAAACCCACAATAATCAATAAACAAAAGCAAGATAAAGGCAACACCTTTACATGCAAAAGGAGAAACACAAAAGGTACACTTTCGAATTTATTCACTACCTTATCTCAAAACGAAGACAACGAAGTATTATTAATACAAAAGCCAAATCAAACATCCCATGAGTACAAAAATCCTAAGGACAAAACACCCCTGCCATCTTTTCGTTACAGAAGCAACATCCATCTTTTCGTTACAGAAGCAACAAGGCCCAACAAGACAGCCATCGAAGTAGGCCAGAAACTAATAATAGTTCGCAATGGCAGGTTAAAACTTTATTCCAAAATTGGTCAATTTAGATTCCCACCTACTAGTCTTTCTAAAAACCCTGAACACTTGCTATCTCAAGGCTATACCACACATCTAAGACCGT
This sequence comes from Microdon myrmicae, assembly GCA_963931805.1. Classification (NCBI taxonomy): domain Eukaryota; kingdom Metazoa; phylum Arthropoda; class Insecta; order Diptera; family Syrphidae; genus Microdon; species Microdon myrmicae. The sequence continues at coordinate 253,214,429 of OZ007496.1, forward strand.
TCCCAGCATAATACCCAACATGTTCAAATACAGAGATTAGGCAAAACATTATATAAATTATCTTTGGTGGAGTTAATAAGCGAATAATGTCTTTTATCACCCAACCCTTATGTTAATGAATGAATCTAATTGAACATGCAATTATTATACAAAACAATGTACAAATAATTATTATTACTATGAATACTATTAGTAAGCACAACGATGCCCATTAAAACTAAAACTATCTAAAACTACTAGTAAACACCAATATCTAAAAGAAAAGAAGAATACATATACATAACGAAATTATCAAACTATAACTAACCTAACTTTTAAGTACCCATTCCTCATACATACTACTAACACACAAAAATATATTCGCAAACAAAAAGAATTACAAATATATATACAATTATTAGCTACTCAAAGTTACATTACCATAAAACTACAAAAAACTAAATAAAAAACCGTATATAACATAGTTACTACCAACTCACTAATTCAAGCGTACACCAGAAAATTTTAATATTATTAATTAATTACACATATACCTACGGAATTAATTATATAAACTACATGTTACACATTAAATCAGAACCAAATTTTTACATATGATTAGTAAAATTATCAATAATCAAACATATATTGTTAATAATTAAATACAAAGTATAAAGAACTAAGTACATACATATAACGAAAATTAGTTAATTACATACATACATATAGACCTTACAGAAATCATTACAAATAGTAAACCGATTATAGATAAATAAGTACTAAACAAACATAGACAGTAAAGTTGTCAATAATTAATTGTTTAAATTCTAAATTACATATTATACATATATTAAGTTTTACCTAAATCAAAAGAAAAACTAAAATTTTACATATTCCATACTCCACACATGAATAGTAAATCATTTCCACACATTGATAGTAAGTCATATAAATATACAATTAAGCAAACTGTAGAGGAATAACCAAATAGATTAGTTACATAGATAGCACAATTGTTAACATACATACATACATATAATTTTTTTTTTTAACTATATAAAACAAAAAGAAATGTTAATGAAGAACATATGTAAACACCAGCTTTCAACTCACATCTGCAACCACCTACGTACCACAGAAAATCACTCGTACCGGTGATTTTCTTTCTTTTCAGAGGGGAGGAATGTCACACCCCACTACTTATCATATTATACTTACCGACTACCCAGGTGATGCACTTTCACCATTCGTTTGATATCAAAATCAATAACAATAAATATTCCATTGTCCCAAACATTTGCATACGAAGCCACACTCCACTCAATTCATATCTCCATCAATCCAAGATATGCAATTCATTTCTTCTTCAGAAACAATATTCACTCATCCCAATTCAATTCGCAAATCTCATTTTCAATTCGATGTAAACAAACATCCACAACGCAAGCATTCTGCAGACACAGCAAAATGCACAAGCGAACCGAACAAATTGAATCGTTTAATCGTTCGCTCAAGGTCGTCGCAATTTAGGTTACACCAACAGATGTAAACATACGGCGGCATTATCATAAGCCACAGTAAAACGATTCAACGGCAGCAAACTGCCTACACATGCGGAACGGGAATTGAGTTACTGAATTCAAAGTATGGAGCAATGCTAGGAAATTGGAGCGGACGTTGGCTCCGCAAAACGTTTAAACGTTTAAATTGATTCGTGTGCAAGTTTCACAGGTAAAGCAATTAAGTAATTGGTAAAACCTATACCGAAATAGCTTTTTTGCAGAACTAAACGATTGAGCAATGACAGGCGAATAACCTCGGAATAGGTTATTCGTTGGGTATGTGGAAGTGCATCATCTGCAGTATTTACGGTTCTTTAATGGTATATAAAGTGGGTGCGATTGAGTTGTAAGAACACAGGTAATCGAAAACAAGAAGTCTGCGGCCACCCATAAGTAGAGCGGGGCTTCTTGTGAGTAAAATTACTTAGGTCAAAAGTGTAATAAGCTACAATCCGATAACTTACTAATAAATGATAGCATTGGAGATATAAAAAAAATCCAAATTGTTACAAAGGTTTTAACCGTTGCAAAAAAAAACTGTAGTTTAACAAAATGTTGTATATTCAATTAAAAAAATAATAATAAAAAAAGATTCTGCACCCCGACACCACTTTTACTTAACGTGGAGGCCAGTCTTGCCTCCACGGAATCTGAACGCGATTCGAATCTCTTGGGACGCCCCACGAGAGATATGTATTTTAACGTGAGGGCACAACCTGCCCTGACGGGATCCAAAACGCGATTAAATAAGCTCATCGAAGCGACAGAATACCACATATTCCATCATCGCTTCGATGCCCATATTTGGTAATTTACCCTTTTGCGTTTTGTTCAACACAAAAGGGGTTGAAACTCACACACGATGACTGCTCTGCTGTTGATCGCGTGCATCCGCAAATATGCAGACACAGCAAAGATCCCTCCACAAATTCGTAACAGGTGCGAGCATCTCATCGCAAAAAGGGGTTGAAATGTTTTCACGATCAGTGACTACGAGTAGCATGATGCTGATCGTGTGCATGTTGTTGTTGGCGTCAACAGGGTCGAACCGTGGTGTGTGTATTTACACTGACGAGTTCTCGATCCCTTTTTGCGGCCAGGTGCGAGTTACCATTTCATGTGGCTCGATTTAGCGACCGATGTGATTGCAGCATTGAAGCCAAGCGAGAGTATCTCTTGCTTGTGTGCTGCCATTTCAATGGGTGCTATGTGCACCGTGGTGGTCGTGTCAGTTGCTTCGTGTTGCAACTGAATTGGCCCTATGTAAATGGCGCGCCCGGGAACCGTGCCTTTAGGAAAATATCTGTTTGGTGCTGATGGATTTCACATCAGCGAAAATGATACATTTAGATATTTTAGGCAAAGGTTTTCGCAAATAAAGGACAGGTAAGTACATCCTTTTCATGAAATAGGACGCTTGTGAAAATGGTTACCTCGTGGTAGATGAGCAGGTAAGTAGTGACGTTCCCAAGAACCGCCACCCGTTGTTTTTGCTAAATTGTTGTACACAAAAAGCACGCTGTTGACCCGTGAAGCGCTCCATCGTGACTAAGATTGCATGGCGCGACGCATAATCCCCTCCGCCCCCCTAACGGTTTTTAAGAAATCAAGTGTTGCCATTTGCAAAAATGTATGGTCCACCCGAGACTAATGACCTTGCCCAGACAAAATAAATCATTATGGACAATTTAACAAGCCTCAGGACTTGCTAAATAAGGCCAAGACCGGTTCCCGGTTGTAGTGGCGATGATGATGATGATGGTCCACCCGATATTAAACAAAATGGGATAATTCACTGCTCCTTGCTGTAAGCGGACATTCCCCAATAGTATGATTCTTGAGGTACTTCACGCATGTAAATTTCATGTTGTAATTCGATAGCATATGGCCAAAGCATATTGCAATGGATGCGCTGTCAATGCATTCCAATACGCATTCGGACTTCTTATTTTCTCCCAACTTATTGTTTAATAATTGAGAATTTTAATATGTCAGAGTTCATCAATTCAACTTTTGGGAGTTAGGGAGACAATGAAGAACGGCAACTTGTGGTTGCAAGTGCGTGGGAGGGCGGTGGAAAATGGTTTAACGCCTGTAAATTATAAATTGTCGGTTTCAATAGTTTTTAATTCGTCGAGCAATTCCTCATGAGAAACGGACGGATCAACTCCTTTTAGGAGCAGGGAGTTTCTTCTGATTTTGTGGTGTACGTGTAGTACGTGGTACATGCTTTCCTTAACGCATCTTTAATTGTGTGATCGTATTTCAAACGATCGCACAAAAACTTACCTCATTGCTTTTTAATCATTTTGTAAGTTAACTTGGCTGGAAGCGTTTGTTTTTTAGGGCGGCAGTTCTATACATTTATTCCCTGCTCCAGTACACTGAGCATTATTGGGAATAATTAATTCCTCCTCATTTGCATCGGACTTCAGCCGCTTGGCTTGAAGATTCGGTTGTAGATTGGACCTCCTCCGTAGCACCATTTTAAATTCAGCTGGACCATAATCCATGGTAGGCAGTACACTTAGTAATTTTGTTTATTTATATAAATCGTATGTTCACATATTTACGCTTTTACTGCATGATACGGTGTTCATACACACACGCACAGAAAAACACTTCCTATGTCGCTTATCACCACAAATTGTTTTTTATTGCTTTGAGCACAGAGAAGTCGTTTGCCATTCAATACACAATACATTTATAACCCGATCACGGTTTATTGTTTGCACTCACTACACTTTAATGTTCGTTTCGATGAACGGCTCCACAATTCGTTTGTCATCCCGGATGGTGGTCAACTTGGTACTGCAAATTCGATGTATATCCTGTTATGGGTGTTTTGAACTCCAATAAATCATGTCATTTGAGATGGCTTTATTTGTAGGCAACATCCTGGACAACAATCACCCAACCGAGATTTTGACTTCCAGTTTTCTAACAAATACTATTGTATATGAAGTTTTCGAAATACGAAGGGTTCAAATTTATGGGGGGATTCACAGAGTCAATAAAACAAATGTGAGAAGCCACTGTATATGTACATTTTTATTTGCAAGCCAATGTGTACAACAGTTGTCGTCCAAGCTGTTCTGTAACATACCCAATGTATCCATTTGTTTCATCAAGCCCTCTTGGAAACCTAATGTGGAGCGTTTCATCACCCACCTTCAAAAATTATTCCAACACATGGTAGAAAAACAATACTTACGAAATGTACTTCGAAAGAGGTTTCCAAGTACATTGTCAAACCACAGTATAAGTGGAAGAAGAGAGAAACGATAAGAAAGGAATTATTAAAATATATATATCAATGTGGTGGTCGTCCAATAAGCCTTTAGAGAAAGATTTTCAGATGAAGTCGTTTTTTCTGGGTTTCTTCGCTCAACCGGTGGAATAATGAGACATAATAGTCTCCATATTTTTATTCCAAGTAATCGACGTAGAACGGACGAGGATTACGTATGTTGTGTGGGATTGTGTTGAAAAAAGTTGAGTTGAGAAGATTGGAACAGTCGATGGAGCCAGAGAGAAGTTTGTGAACGGATAGAATATGGGACGGTTGGTGTAGGGAGGAGAGTGTTCCCATCGTTATCCACGAGCGAAACGTAAGAAACGACGTTGAATGCTATCGATTCTCCGAATGCGTGTCTGCTGATAGGGGGACCGTACCTGACTAACGTATTCGAGCAGTGGCCGGACAAATGAAATGTAGAAGAGCCGGGTGACATAAGGGTTGGAGAATCCTTTTGACCACCTTTCTACAAACCCAAGGGTTAAGTTAAACGTATTTGTGCTATCTAATCTGACCGCCCCCAATTCACCATGTTTCTCAATAGCAGATGTCCAGATATCAGGAACAAAGGTCTCCCGTTGAACAACAATCAGAAAGGCTGGATGGTTGATTTGTATCCAGTCGTCACGTTTCACGGTATGTGAAATATGTTCGAAAAGTGTCACTGGTTTATCGTCGTTCGGGGAGCGATACAGACAACAAAGAAATTTAACAGACCTCTTCACCACGATTTTCATACAAATGATGTCTAAGTTATTGAGTTCTATTGCTTGTTCGATTTGTCCCTGGGCCTTTAGTCGCCATTTACGACAGGCTGGCCTAATTGTGAGTATATTCTTAGAGTTTAATGGTGCTACCAACACATTTATTAGCTTAATTCAAGCAACATAATTAACTACAACTAAAGTATATATAAGTAACAAACTAGAGAGCTTAAGAACTATCTTAACTAGGCTTACCCTAAGGTAACCAGGACAAATTAAGAAGGCAGGAGAGGGGCAAGAGGTGGGGCCAGGTTATAGTAAAGTGTCGAAGCGCCCCTTAATATATCGGTGAGAACGGTTGGGTGGAGGGTGGGGGTGCTTAAGTAAGAATATGGGTAGAGATGTCGAAGTCAAACAAAGTGGAATTGGAGTTGACATTTCTCAGCATCCGCGATAGGGGTTCGTTGAAACCATATGAGGTCCGGTGATGGGGAATGTAGAGCAGGCGGGGATTACACGTATTTCGAGGGTTTGTGTTCAGAGGAATTATGTTAAGGAGGTAGGCGCAGTGGACCGAGCCGAAGAGGACCCATTGAATGAACATTATATCAGCCACGACCCCGCGCCCCTCAAGTGTTCTGAGGTTGATTAATTTGAGGTGGTTAATGTACGGAGGAAGGATTAAGCGGATTTCCCATCCTAGCCCTCGGAGAGCGAACCGAAGGAAACGACGTTGTATACTTTCGATTCTACAGATATGTGATAAGGAGACCATACCTGGCTAGCATATTCATGCAGCGGACGGACGGGGGTATGGTAAAGGGATCGAGTAACGTAAGGGTCGGAGAATTCCTTACACTATTGTTTCACGAACCCGAGGCCCGAGTTGTTTTTCCGGATTACCTCACCAATGTAAGAGAGGAAGTTAAGCTCCCTGTCGCAGGGGATCCCAAGATCTCGAATAGATTGGACAATGGTCAGGGGTTGGTCATGAAGGAAATGGGAACGTGAGGATGAGTGAATACGCCTACGGGAAGAGCTTATTGATTGGCATTTGCCGATGTTAAGTACAAAGCAATGTTTGTCACACCTACCCGAGAAACTATCAAGGTCTGATTGCAGCACGGCAAAACCAAGATGCGACTTGCTGATTTTGAATATCTTGGTATTATCAGCATATAAGGACAAGGTGGAATTCTTAATGACTTTATCAATGTCATTAGTGGCAAGTGTAAATAGGAGATGACCCAGGGACCTTAGATGCGGACCTTCCTTGCCGCGTTAGATAACGTGGACCTGAACCGAATGGAATAAAGTCTATCCTTTGGATAAGAAGAAATCCATTTCAGCAATCCAGGTTCGAAGCCGAGGTCGAATAATTTGAAGAGGATTAGATTGTGAGAGATTTTGTCGAATGCTTTGCTGGGGTCGGTCGAGACCATATCGACCCCGTTACTGGGTTCTAGTGCTGAGAGTATAAAGGAACTGAACTCAACGAGGTTGCTTGTAGTTGATCGTCCATTGAGAAAACCATGTTGCCCTGATGAAATAAATTATTTGCAACGAAAACTAAGAGATTCGTATAGAATTTTTCGAGAATCTTAGGTAAGTAGGACAGTTTGGCGATGGGGCGATAGTTCGCGACATCGTTTTTGGGACCCTTCTTCTGGGTGGGGGGATGAAGGAAGTTTTCCAAATGTGGGGGAATACGCCTAGAGGCAGTGGGTAATTGAAGTGAGAGGGGAGCAGAGAGAATGGATGAGCATTTCTTGAGGAGGATTGCAGAGATACCACCAGGGCCCGGTGTAAACTCGTAAGTTGCATTAGCTTGGATTCAATTAAGGTCGGATCAGAGGAGTTGTGGAGAGGGGGTCCGAGGGAAAAGTTAGGTAGGTAGGTGAAGTATGACGGGTCAGGAACAAAGAAGTCATTAGTCAATGACTGATTGAACTGAATGGCGAAGAAGTTAGCAATAGTAACAGGGTCAGGTGAGGTATGAGAGTTTAAGGTAAGTGATATGGGGTAACCATGTACGTTTATGATTGATGAATTGGAAGAAGGTTTTGGGCCTGAGTTCTGGTAAGATAGTTGCGATAAATGGCGTTGAAAAGTTCCGTGAATTGGAGATAAACGCCAGAAAAGTTGGAGTTGTCTGGTATAGTTCATTTCCCAGGGAAGGTGACCCATAACTTAATCCGTTTGTCACGCAGGAAGCGAAGCTTGTGATTATACCATGGAGGAGAAGTGGTTGATATTCTTTGTTTAGAGTAGGGAACGAACAGGGAAATAGAGTAAAGGATTTCGGCATATAAGTGGGTGATGGTATTTTCAACGGCTGGATGGTCATAGTTGCACGAAAGGCAGCCTAGGTAGTCGTTAATGAGGCGAAAATTAGCTTTATGGAAATCGTAGGCGTACTGATGGGTGTGGGCGGGGGGGGGGTGATGGCGAGTGGACTCGGAAGAAGTTCACGAGAAGACGACGGCGGTGAGGGTGGTCTATATATGTATAGATGTAAGGGCGAGGGGCTGGGTAAGACAGTTGTATTGATAGGCTCTGTTATAAAGATGAGGTCAAGCTGCCTACGTAAAAGGTTTCGGATGTAGCTGATCTGACAGAGACGAGAATCATCCAGTTCATCATCATAGACATTCCTTTGTCGAGGTGGCATCAGCGGTGAAGTGTGAATGATCATCAGATAATGCCCAATCGAGTTGGAAGATTCAAATCTCCGAAGATGATGATGTCGTCTTCGCAATTACTCAGCTCGGTTATATGGTCGATAGCATTAAGAGTTAGCTCTTAAACTTCAATAGGCTGGGATGGCAAAATATAGAAGCACATGACAAAGATTGATTTCCAAGGAAGAGTGATTTTGACAGTCACAAAGTCCAGCTTGAAGGAGGTGGGGCAAGCGACAAGTGACGACTCAAGGCTGTTGTTGGAAGCGATGAGGACTCCTCGGCTGGGGGACTAGGATATTATTGTAACCCATAAAATTGCACGAAAATGAAGCTATTCTGTGAGAAGTGGAATTACATAACATCAAGAAACAGAACAAGAAAACGTGAGTAATTGCAATCAAATGCCGTTCAGAGAATAGAAAAGACAAGACACAGTTGGAGTATGGTAATCGAAATCTTCATGCCGGATTTGTTTGGTGAATTCGCTGTTTCTAAAAAAGACATTAAGAAACATACGGATTAAATGCCAGCAACTTGAGACAAGGGGATGACACATCTTGGTGACGGCTCGTTCGGTTCGTTCGTAGCAATCAGCTAATCAGCAGTGGTTCACTCAGCCAACCACGACACACGGATTTTGGCATATCATTAATAATTCGTGATAACTACAAACTCAACAGATGTGTCCGAGGGTGGAACTACTTAATTTATTGAAATGCGGAGAAACAGATAAAATAAGTGAATTGTATGGCAAATGTTAACTCTGCTTATAATGCTTCGAGAAGTTTCTTGAACAAATTAATACCGTCCATAAGCAGTACATCATATCACAGTAACACAACAGGTGTCGTTAATTTAAATTCTAGAATGTGGATTATGAATCAATTTTTTTTGAAATTTATTTCCTATTTATTCATAAGATTCGATTTGGCTCATTCCCATCAGGGGTACTAATCCAGTATCTCTGTCCCCTTTTTGCTCCACAAGTAACTTTGCGAACATAGAAATTGACGCAACTCTCGTTCATGTCCGAAGGTTCGCCAAATGTGGTGCCCCCTTCGACAGTGTTATTTCTCAAATTGGGCCTCTCCTTCGAGCTATTATTATCAACTAAATTTCCTATTCACAGCAGCATATATTACGAAAAAGTTGAAAAAACAAAAAAACAAACATACTAGAGCTCTACGAGAAAGCCAAGTTGGTCAGGCTGGACAATTTTTTGGGAAGTTGGTCGTTACTCTCCCCCAACAACGGCATAGCTGATACAAGTATGATTCTATTTTGTGAGAGGATCTCTATTTCTTAACGAGGGGTATCAAATCCGAATCGAATTTGTACTTCGATATTAGATTTAGGAAGAATATTATGGTTACAAAGCACTCAAGGGAGACTCCAGCGGTAGTGTTGTGTACCAAACGTCTTATTCTTATTTTTGATTATACAAGCAAAAATACCTCGATAATAGGATAATAGGCGTGACATTGTTGGTGTTTTATTTTAGTCCCGCAGTTTATTCATGAGTAATTTTATAACACTTAGAGTTTTAAATGTGGCAATACGTTGGAACGGTTTGTATTGTCCTTACTATTTTAGAGATATGTTGCACTTCACAACACACCGCTGCAAAAGTCCTTACATCTGGCCAATTTAACTGAATAATTGCCAAATAAATGTATGTCAAATATATACAAGCAGCTTATAAAATCGACTTCTATCCTACCACTGAATAACCGTAAAATTTTGAAATATCTGGAATCACAATGTACGCCATAATAGGGTTTTTAGCAACAGGTATAAAGGTAACCCGATGGTGTACTTTAGTGAAAAGTTGTAGCCATTCCACACACTACTCTAGTAAGCAAATATATCTGAAAAGCGGCCCACATGGTGGAACCTAACTTTGTTATCAAAATTACGATCTGCGGGGTTGAAACATACTGTTTCTTGGAAAAGGGACACTCTTCCTGATGGATCTATTCAACTGGCTCTGAATGGCTTCAAATCTCCCACCATTATTGGGAAAATTAATGAATTAATTAAAGTTGGTGTATCGCAGGGTAACGTCCTATATACGAATTATATAAGATCTCTTGTCCATAACTCAAAACTCACACCATGGTACCCTATAAATAGGGTCTAATTCCCCCTAATAATCTCCCCCTGCTCATCATAGACCACCCCCAGCCACAATAACTTCAAACAAATATCCCAATTTCATTAAAGCCCATTCTATTATCCCATCACAAGTCATTTTCCAAGTTCTTTTACTCTCCCAGCTCTACCCAACTATCTACCATACCATTTCATTCTAGCCACTCATAGCGTCCTCCTCCGTACACCCCCCCCCCCCCCCCCCACAACCCAATCACTGGTTGTCAATCCGTTTTTGACCCCGTCTTCCCTCCCACAGTAAAAAAAACGTACCTCCCCAACTTCTGATTGCCGCTACGCAAACTTAGAGACCGAAAGGCATATGTAATATTCGTCTCTACCTAGCGTATCTTCATGACAAATCTGATTCTGTCTGCTATGAAGGCAAAACTAATACCAGTGTCAAACTCTCTATTCAACAGAAAGGTTTACCCACTGACTTTCCCAATCTCCACAAATTATTCATAAAATTACACGTAATTTGCAATTTGTTCTCTCATAAACTGTCGAATGACCTAAAAGCTTTCGGTCGCTTCGTTCACTCCAGAACATTACCAGATCTTTTGAACGTAGTAAGGCCGTCCTCTAAAAGTTTTTTTTGTTGCTAACCCCCTACAAACCGACAGTATAGGGCCATTACCTTGTATTATCAAAACGTAAAAGGACTTCGCTCAAAGACCCAATCCATGCTGAAAAACTCCTGCTGGACTTTGTGACTGTCAAAATCACTCTTCCTCAGGAATCAATCTTTGTCGTGTGCTTCTATATTTTGCCATCACAGCCCATTGAAGTTTACGAGCTAGCCCTTAATGCTATCGACCATATAATCGAGCTGAGTAATTGGGAGGACGATATCATCATCTTCGGAGAATTGAATCTTCCACAGCTCAATTGGCCTTTATCTGATGATCATTCACACTTCACCTCTGACCCCACCTCGGCAAAGGAATGTCTTTTCATTGATCAACTGGATGATTCTTGTCTCTGTCAGATCAGCAACGTTCGAAACCGTTTAGCTTGATCTCATCTTTACAACAGACCCTATCAATAGACCACCCTTCGCCCTTACATCTATAGACCACCCCCCCCCCCCCGCCCCTGTGACCATCTTCCGAGTCCACTCGCCACCATCCATACCCCCTCCCAATCACTATGTCTATGATTTCTATAAAGCTCATTTTCGCCTCATTAACGACTACCTAGGCTGCCTTTTGTTCAACTATGATCACCTATCCGTTGAAGATGCCATCACCCACTTACATACCGAAAGCATTTACTCTATTTCCTTGTTCGTTCCCTACTCCGGACAAAGAATATCCACCTCTTCCCCTCCACGGTACAATCACCAGCTTCGCTCCATGCGTAACAAACGGAATAAGTTATGGGTCATCTTCTCTCGGAATCGAACTATACCTGACTACTCCAACTTTGGTGGCTGTTACCTCCAATTCCCAGAACTGTTCAACACATTTTATCGCACCTATCTTACCAAAACTCTGACCAATCTTGAAAATGTCCCTAAAACCTTCTTCCAGTTCATCAATCATAAACGTACACCCGATGGTTACCCCATATCGCTTACCTTAAACTCTCATACCTCATCTGACGCTGTTACCATTGCCAACTTCTTCGCCACTCAATTCAAGCAGTCATTCCCTAATGACTGTTTTGTTTCTGACCAGTCAAACTTCACCTACCTACCTAACTTTTCCCTCGGGCCCGCTCTCCAGAACGCCTTTGATCCGACCTTAATTGAATCCAAGCTACTGCAACTCAACGACGAGTTTACACCGGGCCCTGTTGCCCCCCCCCCCCCCCCCCCCCCACCCACAAGAAGTGTCCCAAAAATGATCTCACGAATTACCGCCCTATCGCCAAACTGCCAAACGCATTCTATACGAATCTCTTAGTTTTCGTTGCAAATGTTTTATGTCTCAATGGACGATCAATTATAACCAACTTTGTTGAATTCCGTTGATTTGTACTCACAGCACTAGAACACGGTAACGAGATCGACATGGTCTCGGCCGACCCCAGTAAAGCATGCGACGAAACGTCCCAAATCGAATCCTCTCGGAGTCGACCACGGATTGTTGAAATGGATTTCTTCCCATAGAAAGGGCAGACTTTATTCCATTCGGTTTATGTCCATGATATCCACCCCCCCCCCCCCCGCCCCCACCCATGTGGTGTTCTGGGGTATCTCAAGGAAACCACCTGGGTCCTCTCCTATTTATACTTGCCACTAATGACATTGATAAGGTCATTACGAATTCCTGCTTGAACTTATACGCTGATGACAGCAAGATATACAAGATCATCGAATCACCACATGATTCGTCGCCACATGCCAATCTACAACCTTTTCCCGTTAACATATTCACTTATCCACACGTCCCTATTCCCTTCATAAGCAACCCCTGTCCATTCTCCAATCTATTCGAGATCTTGGGAGCCTTTGGGACAGAGAGCGTAACCTCCCTTCTCACATTTACGAGACGATCCGGAAAGCCAACTCAATCCTCGGGTTCGTGAAACGGTCGTCTAAGGAATTCTCCTTCCTACGTAACTCGATGCTTTCACCTTACCTTCGTCCACTATTAGAATATGCTAGCCAAGTATGGTCCTGGGGGGGGGGGGGGGGGGGTCGTGACGCCAGCATGGGCGAGAGTTCTACCTCGTCCCCACAATTCCTTAACAATGTTCCGCTGCTGATCGTTCTCCCAGAGCAAGCAACACAAAGAAAGACAACGCACTGATCACCCGAAAGAAAAGAATCACAACCAGGCTTCCCAACTCAGCGTCCCAGCAAGAAGCGCCCCGAGGGGGTTAATGATTATTTAATTGTTCTATATGGGGCACTACACTGACCGAATACATTATTATGGCACGCGACTCTCCACTCGACAGCGTAAAAAAGGTACGAACACGACTGCGGGGCGTGTACACTCCGATGCACACGCTAAAGGGGGTGGACGACGACCGCTCCGGTTAGTGGTTGGGATAAGACTCAGCGATAATCATCTCGTGCAGAGATGATTCGCTTATTGGGGTGAGTTTATGGTGTCGTGGTAGATATTCTCTCCAATAAGGATTTCGTTTTTACCTACCACCAGAGAAACGTAAAGTCTCTCTTGGTGGAATAGGAAACCAGATCTTGTAATGAAGGTCATGGTGGCATGTGTGCGATCGTTCAGATCTATGTGGTTTACACGTGCTCGAGGGCAATGGGTAAACGAAGCAGACAGGCGGTAAAGACAGAAGGATCGAAAAGATCGTCGTCTATGGAGTGCGTCGCGTCTAAATAAATAGACGACGATACAGCGAAGAAATGCGGCATAAGAAAAGATGAGACGAGGGCATCATAAAAGTCTTAAATGAATGATGCCCTTGTGTAAATATACGAATAGACATTGGGTAAGGTGCTAATGGGTTGGTGGACGAAACAAATCCCTTGCTAGCATTTGTATATGCAGAGAAATTCGTTTGTAGGAAACGGATTCCATATTTGCATTGTTTATGCTATGAATTCAATCCGGCGGCTATGCGCGAAGTCGATGCTTGTTTGGAGATTCAAACAAAGACGTAATTCTGGTTAAAGTGCTTGCAGCTGTATCGATAGTTGCAAGTCATTGCAAGGCAGATTAGATGGTTATACAATGACCGTTTGTATATCCCATCTGTGTCAATGGAACATGGTATCTATGGCGACGCAAGAGTTGAACGTTAGTGTGGAAATCTACACTAAGTGGAAACTCGGGTTTTGGTCGCTTATGCAAAAACGCATTGATACATGTGTGAATGCGCTTGTAGAAAAAATATTCTTTTTAGGAATTTTAGGTAATGCTTGTATGCATTAATTGTCCTTGGAAAAGAAAATATTTCCAGGTGCCCATGCGATTGCGTTGGCGGGGGACAATGGGAGTTGGGTTGCGGATAAGGGGGGTTTTTCAGGTAAACCGCCACAGTCCCCATATCACAAAACCCATATGCGTAGGATCGAAAGTATTCAACGTCGCTTTCTTCTGTTCGCTCTCCGAGAACTAGGATGGGAAAGCCGCTTAATCCTTCCTCCGTACATTAACCGAAAGGTCGTGGCTGGTATAATGTTCATTCTTGGGGTCCCCTCCGGCTCGGTCGACTGCGTCTACCTCCTTAACTTGATCGTATGAACACAAACCCTCGAAATACACGTAATCCCCAAGTTCTCTACATTAGCCCTCACCCGACTTCTTATGGTTTCAACGAACCCCTTTCGCGGATGCTGAGAAATGTCAACTCCGACTCCACCTTGTTTAACTTCGACCTCTCTACAAATACTCTCGGCCACTGCCTCCTAAACCATTCTCACCACCAATCTCAAGCGGCGCTTCTACACTTTACTATAACCTGATACCACCTCTCGTCCTTACTCCTACCTTCTTAATTTGTCCTGGTTACTTTAGGGTAAGCCCAGTTAAGATAGTTCTTAAGCTCGCTAGTTTGTTACTTAATATACTTTAGTTGTAGTTAATTATGTTGCTTGAATTAAGCCAATAAATGTGGTGGTTAGTGTTTAGTGGGGCAAACTTAAACTCTTCACACAGAACTCTATTTAAGGCCCCAGACTCAGTTTTGGGTCCTTCCCAGTATTGCGACCCGCGGCACTCGATCCTCTTCAATTCGGTTGAGATTATCGAGAATCCTTATTATTTTATATCTTTCTTTTTAACTCTTCCTGTAACTTTATTTGATTAATTAATTATTATTGCGCACGATCGACGTTCTCCCATTGGTGTTATCTTTTCCTTTGTTCGATTGTGTTTTTGTCATCGTTCGCCGTTAATCTCCTTTGTTCTGGAGCCACGTTATAGTCGCTCCTCCTCTCCAGGCCTTTTTGTGCTGTTTCCGATCGAGAGCAGTGCTGTTGTACCAATCTCTTGAATTCGCCCCATCGGTTCTTGTCACAGCTCGATGTAATTGACACTGAGCTCATCGGTTGTGCCACAAGCTAATACCCTGAGTGTAAAGGGTGGAGAGTTATTTTACACACGTTATTATGGAGCACACTCCTCACCACTAGTTATAACGTGCAACAACGCCACATATGTAAGCGATCTTTACTCGCAGTGGTGCGATATTCACAATGTCTATTATGAAAATAGAACAAAACTGATGTATGGTTTCTGAAGTCAATACCGGACTTTGTTTTTAAAGCCGACTAAGTAAATAAATCACATCGTATCCGATATCTTGTATCATTACTCTGATAAAAGTAAAGTCTATTTATAATATTTTTGTGCCAATATATTCCATGCTCCGTCCCAATTTAATATAGCAGCTACTGGGACTTTAATAATTCACCGAGATATGTACTGCAGCCCGGAATGATGATGACCATTATTAACATCCAACCTTATCCTCCTCCGTTCTTCTGTTCCTTTCGCAGAAACTTTGTAAAAACAACTCCACTTTACAAAAGTCGTTCAGTGGAAGACAAATCAAGTTCTCCCATACAATTCACAGAATTGTCTCTCTGCGCATCTTTCTTTGTTCGGAGAAGATCTCCGGGAATTATTCATATCCTCTTTAACTTCCTCGAAAGTTTTCTTACTAGGTCTCCATAAGGCCGTCCTTGCAGCTATACACGGAAGTTTCTCTTTAATTATCACATCTGCTCCTTCAGATAGTTATTCTAGAGATTAAATTTCCATTTTCTTTCCTTATACCTTTCCATTGTCATCCTATTGGGGGTTGCTAATTGAAGAGACAATACGGTGGCCGTGCATCGAGTTATTCAATTGAACCACCCCCAAGTGTGGAAGAATTTTTTGTGTAAAATATATGCAAATTTATTTTATCCCTAGCTGCAGGAATGCTAGCCCTTGTTTCTTCCTCAAAGTCTTTAATCCTTCTCTTAATCCTTTCAAATGCTTTTAAATAAAACAATCTTGTACATGGGGGCTTAGGATAAAGGTCACAAAATCCTTGTTAGGGGGCCTCACTTAGACTACCCTTGTTATGTCTTGAGAACTTTATTCGAATTTTATTATTTTATTTGATCTATACAAACGGGTGATTGGGTATTTAGGTTGGGTTAAGTATTTCATTCTTGTAACGATTTCCGACACGGGTGTTATCAACAGAGATGGGGCTGATTTTAAGGCGATTGATGATTGATGATAAATGTCAGCTCTCAAGTGGTAAATGATGACTCACTGGTGCAATTTAAAGCGCATACCTCATGTCGCCTACGTCAATCTGTTCATTCTGACAATGATGAATTCCCTTCCCAATTATTCTGCTGCGGTGGCGGATTCAGGTCGTTAATCACGATGACATAAATGCAGTACAGGGTCTTTTGCAGTTAACTTGAATTGCGAATGCAATATGTGGTGACTATCACAAAGGCATTTGACATCAACACGAACTCTCCATTCGTTTTTCTAGAATGAAATATGTCCTAGAAGCCTTGCAATTGTATTGAAGGTAGATATAAAATATGGTTCTATAAAAATGCGCCATTCCCATTGTTCTTGTTGCGGTCTCATGGTAGATAAAATAAAAACGCCTCTAGATGGATATTTGACATAAATGTAACCTTAACAGTGATGTCTGACACACGAGTAACATAAGACGGACATCGGCGAATGAGCCTGGAAATGGTCCAAATTTAATTAATCTAAACTAGCCTAAAACACCATTTTGGCTTAAGTTGGCTTAAGTTGTCGAGGAGGAAATCCAATTTAGACCCATTGCATCTTCGCAGCCAAAGAAATCTCTATATTTGGTGCTACAATTAATCCCAACCATAGTTGCAGTTAAGCTACATTTATAGTTACGGAAATTGCAGCAGGACTTATAGGAGGAGCAGTAAATAACCTCGATCGAAAATGGGATACAATACCTACGTCAAAAATAAAATTGCATGCGATTTATAGGACTCAACATCGAGCAATGAAACTCATAGCAAACCCAAATATGAAGCGTTCAATCTCGTCATTAGTATACACGTTGTTGTACTGTGGGAGAGGACGTGATGTGTGTAGCGACTATATCGAGATGACACCAACTGCAGCGTTCAGCAATGCTGATGAAGCACATGAGTCGAACCCACCCAAGACACAGGGGGAAGCCAACCATCAATGCATCAGTCCACGGCCGCATTTAGACGATGATGTATTTTTTTCGCCTAATATTAAAGCTGCGGAATTGTTATCTCGATTGGTAGGGTTTGTTGCTCTGATTTTTTTTTTTTTAATTATTTTTTTTGCGATGTGTTCTTCACTATGGCTTACGTATTCGTGAAGTCATTACAGTTGCATATCGGTTCACCTTCAGGGTCAATTCTTTACAAAGAGACAACCACAGGCAACTCGATTGAAATCGAACTACAAAAACGTTGGAAGCGTTTCATGCGTTCTCCCGAAGATCCAAAATGCAAGCTTTTCTTCCTAAAAATGCAAGGGAAGGATGTTAATTGCTCTTGAATGCCTGCATATAATAACGACGAGGAAACTCGCTTGAGGCACAACATTCCACAATAGTCGGATTCGGGTAAGGAATGATTTTCTGAGTTTATTTATAAGCCGGAAATTAATTTTAAACCTGGACCGAAGTGCAATTCTGATTAAGGTGTCGCAGGAGAATGTTAGAAGAGTTGGAATACATTCACAACGGGCTGTTAATTAACTAATGTGCATCGAAGACTTTTGTCGCAATCTTCTTCTTTTGCTGCTTTTGAGGGTAAACGGTTCGATCTCCATTCTCAACTGCCTAAAAAAATACCATCCCATTCTGTACATTCCGTAAAAAAAGAAGAAAGAAAGGAGAAAATCTGTGACCATGTTTCAGTTGAAAAGCCATTCGAGAAAATATAGCATCTCTGGAAGACGACCCAGCGCAATTTGCTTGCCGTAAGAGAGGTATATAAAATATCAAAACACAACAAAGTAAGAACTCTGCATTGTCATATAGGAGGTCTTGTGGGGGGGAAGTATGTACCTGCATGGATACTCCGTTCTACTTCCTCCTCCATCATAATTAATCCACCAACGAGCACTACGCGATTCCGCCGAAGCAAAGGAAACACCAACATAGGAAGTAGACCGAGAGAAATAAAACACTGGAGTTGGTTGGTGATCACCACTTTAAATTAATTTTAATGTTCGTTTCTTCTTAAAATACACCATACAGGAAACGGTATGTTTGAGGGTACACTTAATTGAATTAATTAGCAAGCGTTAAATTAAAAGGTAAACTATTAAAACACGACTGGGGTTATTACTCCACTCAACTATATTCGCGCCACCGTGCGCACCGGTGAGCGGGGAGATTGCGTGTGACCAGGCTGGTCAACGGATGGAAGACGACTCACTGATATTAAATCGCTGTCAGAATAAATTGTGGATGTATTCACTTTTACGGTGGTGATAACCGGATCTCTTAGACCAGATCGTTACGATACACACGTGTGTGCACTTAGGTCTTTACAAGGATTCGGCCATAAAAACATACCTGAAACTCAAGGACGGGGCATAATGGGCATCCAAGAGATGTGTGTTTGTTGAAACAAACGAATCGCATCTCGTCGGATGCTAATGGCTTTGTATTTGATTATGCATCTAGTTCGGGAGGGAAAAGATTCGGCGAACTAAAGGAGAACGGAAATATGACCTGATGCATAGTTCGGTAATGAGGGTCGGCTAGATCATTCATCAGCTAATATTCAGACGGTACGGTTCGTCCTGCCTTTCATACGTTTTACATTCTAATTGTCTTCCCACATTACGTGACCTAGCAGGTATACCAAATACCTGAACAATACAGTACAGTTTTGTTTTCGCGCCGTGTTTTGTTGTGTGAAAAGTGACAGCGACAGTGAACATACAAAGACCAATTAAATAAATAAATTCTCTTGATAAAAACAGTCAAAACAAAGTGATTATATATAAATATAATGAAATAAAAGAGAACGAAGCCACGGGTTTGACAGTCAAAACAAACACAGATTAATACTAACCAACTGTGAGAGTGTATGTGAGCACATGTTTAGCAAAAAAAAAAAACAAAAAAAAAACAGAAATGACAAATAAAAATAAAAAAGAAACAAGGGGAACTAAAATATACAGTAATTACAAAGTGAAGCCAACCTAATAACTGGTTTAAAACAAAGACTGGCCTGCTATCTTGGATGCAACAAGCTCGGTGTATCGACCCTCAGCATGCAGAATGGCAGACAAAAAACAGAAAATTAAAAAATTGAAACCGAAGTCCGCGTTAATAAAACGCCCGGCGAGCTCCCCACTAACACGAGCGACATCAAAAATAAACAAGCCAAACGAGGCAATAGCAGACTTGCTCGGAAAGGCGCAAAAAATGGAAGAGGACAATACATTCCTCCCGGTTCCATATAATGACGGCCATGTCACCAATAACATGTTTGAATGTTTAGCGAGTACCGAGACTGAGGACGAGGAGGAGGAAATCAGCGATCTTGAAACAAGGCTACCCCGAGCAAGGGCGCAATTAGCAGAGAAGCGTCGCAGGAAAAAGGAATTGGTAGAAAAGGAGCAGCTAATAGTGAAACAACGGCAGCAGAAAAATCAGCAACAATGTGCACAACAGAAGTCAAGCCAACAAAAAGGATGTCCACCGCAAGAGATTACACAACAACAACCACAACAAGAGCAACAGGCAGCAAAAAGGAAAGCGAAGATGCCACCCATCAACATTACAGATATGGACTGTAACGAACTGGTAAGTCTATGTAAGCTTTCTGTTGGGGAAGATTTTTCAATTAAAAGACTGACAGGGAACAGGTTTGCCATACAGACAAATTCGGTTGAGGACTTCGAAAAAATGAAAAATGTGCTAAAAAGGGCCACCGCGGAATTCTACACGTACACCCCGAGAGAAATAAAGAATATAACGGTTCTACTAAAAGGCCTTGACCCTGAAACAGAACCAGAAGTTCTATTACAAACGCTACGAGAGCTTAACTGTAATGATATTGAGTTTATCGCGGTAAAACCTTTCAATACAGCTAGGACTAGACATTAGAATTGAAAATTACCATTCTTCCTGGTGCAGCTGGGCCCCGGTAGCAAAATTGGTGGACTTAGGAAAATCACTATCCTGAACCATCAAATTGTCACATGGGACAAATTGAAAAAACGCAGAGATATAATCCAATGTCTTCGCTGCCAAAGGTTCGGGCACTCAGCAGCAAACTGCGAAATGCAGTATCGATGCGTAAGATGCGGACAGGACCACAGCGCAGAACAATGCACGTTAGGTAAAGAAAGGGTAGATGACAGATCTCTTCTAAAGCGTGCAGTTTGTAAGACTGAGGGACACCCCGCTAATTATCGAGGCTTTCCTAAATTCCGCGAACTACAGGAAAAAAAGTTTTCACATCAACGAAAAATAGAACGCCCGATAGTTCAAGCGCGACCAGCACTAAATGTAACACCCCAGATCTCGTATGCTCAAGTAACAGCTGGTAGGAGAAACACGCCACAACCCACCACACGGGGACCGCCGCAACATACTGGGCCTCCAGAAACAATAACACCAGCAGATGTGCTCACAACCTTGCGCGCTATTCAGACACAGATGACACAAATGCAAAAACAACTAAAGGACCAGGACACTAGACTAGACTGGGTCTATTCGCAATTGTCTAGCCAGCCGTCAATATAAACCCCCCAACAGAAAGCACAATTAAGGCTCTAGTCGTGAATGTAAATTCACTTATCAGAATCAAAAGAAGAGCCGCTCTCTTTAAACTGTTGCAAGACGAAAATCCTGACGTGCTTCTGGCTAGCGAAACTAAGCTGAATCAGAGGCATAAACTATGTCACACAAACTACGACATTATACGAAGAGACCGACCCAACTCCACGCAAGGAGGAGGGGTGGCAATCTTTGTTAAAAAACAACTTCAACATAGGTAATATATAGTGGTGAGATGCGCAGATTTCAGGTGCTTGAAGCGTGCATTATCCGCATACCCCTCCGACAAGGTAGGGGGATGTATGTGATATCTGCCTACGCACCAGAAGCACATCAACAAAATCAATTTATAGTGGAGCTATAGACTCTTTTCCAATGCTTACAACTTTACTCGGAAGGGAACTATTACATCGTAGGTGGCGATTTGAATGCTAAACACCGAAATTGGGGAAATAGCATATCCAACACGAGAGGAAATCAACTAGCTGGTTGGCTAGATCAACATCACATTGAATATAAGGCTGACCTGCTAGCTACAGAATATCCTTCTTTCCCCAGAGGGGGCTCGTTCCTCGATATTATGCTTATTGACACACGCCTTAAACATACACATACTAACAGACAAAATATAAACTGCCTACGCACAATTGAGTATGACAGCGACCATTGTGCATTATCAATCGTGATAAAAACACCAAGCGAAGTTGTGGAACTCGGTGAATGTATGATACCGCAACCCTATAACTATGGGGGTATGCGATGGATGCGTTTCACGAGAACCTTAACAAGAGAAATTCGCTTAAAAGATATTAACTCTCCTACCAACAGAAACATACCCAACAATGACATCGACAAATACATACTAAAAATGGACGAAACCATAAAACAAACTATGGACAAAACAATATCACTGAAGTCCAGATTAAAAAATCTCCAACAGCTGATAAAAGCCAACTATAGGCTATCAGCAAATTTGTATTGGAACAACAAAGTTCGGGCGGTAAAATACAGCATAAAAATACAGCAAACGCCGAGATCACTGTCGCTAACAGCCTTTTGATCACTAGTGAAGACATCTATGGCGTCTTTGCATCATTAAGAAACAAAAAATCAGTTGGAATCGATGGAGTACCCAATATCGTACTAAAACATCTTCCCCCAATCGCAATGGACATATATGCAGTCTTGTTTAACAACGCTCTGAACAACGCATACTATCCAGTAGGTTGGAAAACGGCCAACATCCAACCGTTACCAAAAAGAAGGAAAGACAGAACAAACCCAAAAAATCTGCGATCGATCAGTTTGTTACCGAGTATCAGTAAAGTATTCGAAAAGGTTCTAAACAAGGCTCTACTTAAATGCGTTGAGGACAATAATATTATTCCAAATAACCAGTTTGGTTTTAAAGCTGGTCATGAAACCACACATGCCGCAGCTAAACTGGTTTCAGACATTCTGTGGAATAAATATCTGAAACAGTGCACAGGTGCCTGTTTGATTGACTTGGAGAGGGCCTTCGACACCGTTTGGCTAGAAAGGTTATACTACAAGCTAATGAGACTAGGCATTCATAAACCACTACTGTATATACTATACTACCTGTTGAATGAAAGGAAATTCATCATCAAAAGTGGCAATGTGACCTTCAACATTACTTACAATATAGAAAATGTTCTGCAACATCGAGCGGTGTTATCTCCGATCCTTTTTAATATTTACACTAGCGACCTAATAAGGTCTCTTCATCAGGCTATTGCGGATGCAGACGATCTGATAATATATTGAACAGCTCCAAAAATTGAAATCATTAACGGATTATTACAAGGGGATTTCAATGATGTTCAGCGATACTGCGACAACTGGAAACTCAAAATCAATATCCAGAAGTGTGAAACCATCCTCTTTAGAACACCACTGGCTGAAGCTACCAGGGACACCAGGAAAAACTGGCGAAAGCTAGCTATTATGGGACCACACCAACAAACACTGGAAACCAAAAATGTAGTCAAACACTTGGGCATCTGGCTGGATCAGTATCTATATTTTAACAAACTTGTGGAGGCTGCGCTGGCCAGGGCAAAGAAAGCTTATGCTATGACAAAAAGACTGTTTCATAGTAGTCAACTTGATAGCAGAGTTAAAGTTATATGCTACATGGTTCTCAGCAGACCGATGATCATATATGGATGCCTAGTGTGGTTTAATGTGGGACCTAGCTTAATGGAAAAGATTCGGATTTTTGAGAGACAATGCCTCAGGACGTGTCTCAACTTACATCGGACTCCTGAATCCGATCACAAAAAATACTATCCCAATGAAGCGTTGTACAATGGGGCCAATATAAACAGAGTGGATAACTTTATGATCAAGCTGATCCGAGGGCATCTTGCGAGATCAATGAGCTCCCCGAACGATTTAATTTTTGGTGCATACGAGTATTACCCAAACAATATGTATTATGAGGGGGTACGTCGCAATGGCTTTATTCCACCAGAAGCATTCCTTAGTCTTGACATGAACGGCCTTATACAAAATGAATCCGCTATACCGTTGATTTATCACGTGCGTCGGTCGGGTACAGATAAACGAATATGTTATAATCGAGAAGTTGCGCACACAGATGAAGAGCGCCTGCAGTTCAGTAGGGCAGTAGCACAGAAAGATCGGAAAGACACGAATAATGCTAGGCCAACCGATAACAACGGTTGAATCAATCTGCGACCTGGGCGTCCTATGTGACAAGGAACTTAGATTTACCGCACATATCGATAACACAATCCTAAAAGCCAACGCCGCCCTTGGCTTTGTAAAACGCTGGTCGAAGGAATTCCTAAACCCCTACGTCACCCGATCCCTCTACACAACTCTTGTCCGGCCACTACTCTAATATGCCAGTCAGGTCTGGTCCCCGTATCAACAGTCTCACATTCGTAGGATCGAGGACGTTCAACGTCGTTTTTTGCGCTTCGCCCTCCGTGGACTGAACTGGGAAAACCCACTCATTCTCCCACCATACACAGACCGGCTCCTTCTAATCAATCTTAACACGCTTGAAGAGCGCAGAATCCATGCTGACATCATCTTTATCCATCGCCTTCTGTCAGGTTCAATCAATTGCCCACGCTTGCTCTCCTCTTTATCATTTTATACAAACCCCCGTAATGTGCGGAACCCTCGTCTGTTTTACGTGCCCTCTCATCACACGTCTTACGGCGTTAACGAGCCCATCTCGCGTATGCTACGACATGCCAACTCTTTCCCCACCTCCTTTGATTTCAACCTCTCCACTCCTGCCCTCAAACGACGTCTCAGAATAAACCCGTCCTAACCTCACCCACCTCAATTTCAAATCTCTCCCCCAGCTCTCCAGCACCGCCCCTTTCCACTGTGTAGACGTACCCCTCACTGTCACACCTCAAGCCCTCTTCTCCTTCCGTGTTTTTTTTTTTCTTTTTTCTTCTTTTGTTTTTTTTTATTGGATATATATATTTTTTTTTTTATTTATTTACTTTTTTTTTTTTTTTTTTAACTACTCGTACTACTTTAGTTTTTAAGTTAGTCTGTAAGTTGGTATATTATATTAGTTTAAGTTGCTTGGATTAAGCCTAAATAAAATAAAAATAAAGGAACACCAGAGATTTTGGTGGCTGAGTGGCAATTAAAAACCAGTTTCCTTATAAAACTGGCAAAGGGAAGTAATAATAATAATAATAAAGCCCAACAAACTACGGAAAGCTTACATAGATTTAGCATTTCGAAGTCTTGATATTAGGTTTAGGATAGAGTTAAAGTTAAAAAAAAAATTAGTTTAGTATTTAAGTTAGATATAAGGTAAAAAAAATAACAAAAACAAAGTTTTTTCTGGTCTTCATTTTCTTTGTATCTAATTAAGTTCCATAAATATTCATGTAAACAAAATAATCATAATGTCGAAAGACAAATTTTCATGCTTTATGCGTATGCATGTAACTTAGAGAGTCCGCAAAGGACCAGTAAGTTAAGAAATAAGATAACATAAGCTAGAGTTTAATCATGTTTGTCTAGCGAGTAAGTAAATTATAATAATAGGAAGAAATAAAAAATGATATTACAAAAAAAAAAAAAAAAAAAAGGGTCGGCTAGGTAAATAGCAGCCGCTCATTAAATAGAAAATGTGATTCGGATACCACAAATGATATGAATTGTCTATGGTATCGCAGGAACCTATGTAGGAACAGCAATCTTCGATTTGCACATGGTGCGAGTCAGGGAATTTTATTGCTGGAAGAAAAAGGGTCGCCGGCCGATGTGTACGTAAAGAAATTTACTTGGCGACGTTGGGAAAATAGACGACGCAGTATTTATGATCCCTGTCATGAAGGTTACAATGTATGTAAATCGAATTATTTTGTTTACCGGAATTCATCTAAGGAAATTTGACAGGCGACGTAGATGCCGAAATTGGTTGGAAATTCCTGGTAAGCTAATAAAGAAATCTTAAGGAGCAATGGTGTGCGAAGAGGATGCATGAAGGTAAGTTTTCTTTACAGGGATTTAATGCTCATAGCTTTGATCTATATAATGCGTGAAGCATTTACAGGTACTAATGTTGTTGCATTAGCGAACTTAAGGAAGTTGGGTAGTAGTTATGGGGTTTTTTTTAGGTAAATCGACCGTGGGGTTTGGCGGAACCACCATAGTCTAAAATAATATCTGCGGTTTTTATTCACATTGAAGAACACGTTTATTGGTAAAGAGCTGTATATCGGGGAAACGAGCGGACTGTCAGCTATTTTCCGAAACAATCACTGGTATGTCGATGTACATTTGTCGGCACTGGGGTATTTTTCATATACCCTTGTAATAGAACTCTACCACGGGCACGTGCACGAAGAACTCGAACTCGTCTTTCAACTCGATTGGATGAATTTGAATACCGCTGCTACCAACTCAGACGTTCCTTTAGTTTGTGGATGTAGTGTGGCGTTATAGCGTTTGCGACGATAGTGAAAACCGTGTGATTCGAACCGACGCTATGACGGTTAGAATCACTAAAAATTGAACCAATGCTCAACACATCAGACTATTGCCGCGTGTACGAATTTCATTTAAAAGTCTGTTGCATTCCATGTACCTTTCCATCACCTTGGATAACATAGACAGTAATGTTATCAGCCGGTCATTTTGTGTGAGACACTTTCTTTGTAATGGCCTGAACTCGACCGACTTACCAACAGGTGGGAAAGGTCTTCTGTGCATAACAAACGTGATATTGTAGCGTCCTACGAACGCACAATTCCGCCCAGGTACGGTCCCAAACCTTCAAGGAACTTACTTACCTTATCCATTACACGTGCCCACAGACACGTGCCCCCAAAGCTCCCAATCATATCTGTAATAAGGGCATAGGAAGCTGCAACAATGTTGAACCCGACATCAAAAAAACAAGGAACTTACCGTTCAAAAACTTTCAGTATCGAGTCAACGCATCCATTCATAGTATGCAAAAACAATTCCAGATTACAGGCCATAAATCTTCCATCCGAAACATCTGCACGATGTTTCCAAGGAATTATATTTTCGGTAAATTAACCGAACCAGGGAGGCATACTCGGGTAGCTAAAGGCAATTAGCACCTCTAATTCCGTGCAAGATCCCAAAAATCCAACAGCTAAAGCATCGCATACAGATCTCCCATCTTAAACATCTGCATGATGTTTACCAGGAATTACCAATTTTCGTAGATAGATAACAACGGATGCATACGCTGGCAGCTAAATGCAAGAAAGCATATCGCCTATCCGCTGCCAAAATTGTAAACAACCGTAATTATCGCAAGAAGATAATTCGGAAGAATTACAAGACCAACGCCAACAAAGGAAATACTCCGGTCCCACGATTCCTTTGTAAAAATTTCACACCCATTAGAGGGATCTAATGGATTTCGGTTGTGTTTGCAAAAGGCAAGCAACCACGGGCTGTACGCCCGAACAATCATCTCCGTCCTGCGCGCCAGATGTTCTGTGCAAACAGAAGGCCGTGGAAAAGGAAATTCTATCACCAATGAATAATGTATGCAAGATGACTTTCCCCTTCTCAGGAATCTACGAAATATCCCCGGGGATGCGATAACATGCTGCTAACAGAAATTCAGAAATTCAGAAATTCAGAAATTCTGTTAGCAGAGGGAATAAGTTATTTTTCGTTTAATTTTTCGGTACAGATACAGATACGTATCTGTATCCGGGTATTTTTCAGTAGGATAGCGAGTTAAGCAAAATTTGACCGTCGACGAGACGCCTATTCAATATCGAGGTTTTTAGAGCGAATGCCGCCGACTTTTTGGCGTGTGCTGGTAACATTAATCCGGAGTAGTGTCGGGTAGAAAATCGTTGGGTGTACCAACAGTAACCCTTGTATTAAATCATCCATAATATCGCGTGGAATAAGAAAGTCGTATGTGCGCCATTGAAACAGTAAAACCGAAATTGCTACCTTGTTCAGTTAAAATATAAGTTAGACCAAAGGAAAAAGTTCAATAATAAAATCAGATTTATACACGAAACTTTCGCCGTGTTTTATTGGTATGATCGTCTCCGTTTCCGATTGTTCTAATTCCTTTCACCTGCGAACAGTGTTCGGCGGAACACTGCACCAATTATACCCCGGCTAATTAAATCGCCAAAATATAATTTGTTAAGAATCGGCGATAGTCCTGGAGCACAGTTATAAATACTATTGCTGGTATTCCATCCGGATCGGTTGCTTTATTACATTCCAGTCCACGGAGAATGTGTTCAGTAGACCGAAAAGCTTTCCAGTGCGATCGAAGGTGGCTCCAAAAGAACGGCACCGATGATTGAATCAGAGGAAAATAAATGCTCATTAGCGTAATCCTTTGAATCCGTGACTAATGCCCCGGTACCCGTTACTAACGAGGGAAAAAAGAAGGAAGCAAAGTTATTGATGACAGTGTTTGCCATCGAACAGAAACAACTCGAAACAATTCGGTACCCAGTCTGCTTGTTTGTCACTTGCTGTGACCCTTCTTCTCGGTATAAATTGCTTGGTTGCACACATTTCTGGTCCAGACAAAATTCTTTCTGTCCGGTTTCATGAATTTTGAGGGCCATTGCTTATAAGCTTAAACTGCTGGGATTTTTGATGAAACCAAGGTTTATCAGATAAATGTCTATTAATAGTGTTACTGCTCCGCGGACGGTGACTTCTCTGGCGACGTTTCAGCTTTCTTCTCCCTGTGCAGACTGTATTCCGGCACCAGCTGGCCAAACGATTTATTTGGTTAAAGTACCGTACTTACAAAACCGGACTCTGCTCTGGACGAAGGGCGTTGTTGTCTTGCCCAGTGCATTCGTTATACTCTCTAAAATCCTGCTCTATAGTTACTTGGTCACTCTTTATTACTTGTTATGCACTGATTTTTATTGTGGCCTTATTGAGCGCACTACAGCTCCTCCTGCTCTAAAAAAAAAAAAAAAAAAAAAAAAAATTAAATTAGGTTGCGAGAGGGCGACTTTAGCGAGACTCGGACAGATGTGTCCTTCATCTTGTCTCTGGCTTCTGGTCATCTTGCGATAAGCAGAATAAACCACATCCGTGAAGATATTGGGCTCGGTCTCGATATATTTGAAAATAAGGGGGTGGGGGGTGTCTAAGGATAGTGTGCACAGGGCTAGCTCAACTTTTCTCTAACTATTTGGATTGAGGGATGGTGGGAAAGAATTCATACAAGACCGGTACGTCTTGAGTGCGGCAGTAAACACAGATCACTTCTACGGCGTCAACTCCTCCTGCTCTGCCGATATGGCCGCTTTACATAGGCCCTAAGCCGTCCTCTCGTTCGCTCGTTTCGTGGGTGCTGCTTTCCTTAGTGGCTTTCTGGAATCGGTGGGAAGCTGATCGTTGTTTCCCGGGAACTTGTGTGCTGGCGCTTGACTTGCCTTTTCTGGGAATCCGTGTCGACGAGATGCATCGCCAACAAATGGAATGCGGAATTTAGAGCTTCATCCCGAAAATAGTAACCTCCGCTATCGACTTTGCGTAAGCATTAACATCTTAGTGTCCAAAGCTCACCTTTGACCACGGAAACAATGCGAAGATATCCCACAAATCGTTCCAGTTAGCAGCCCCACACCTTCATACTTGGTGAGGCTGCTTAGGTCGGTTTTTCAAGCAGTGATGTGAATTTCCCAAGGGCGCGGTCGTTTTCATGGTATGAACGGCCGATACGGAACGTTTACAAAATCACTTCGGTCATTCGGCATACATGTACATTCTTCCACGAGTTGAGTCAAATTGCGGCTAACAACGAACGTCTCAGCTGACCTCCCAGCTTCGTTGGTTCTGTTCGAATGTACTAACCAGCCGGAGTTGTGTACGAATCATATATATAAATGAAACCACTCCAAATACGTGCAAGATCATTTAACTGGCGTGTGGAGACACCGACACACACAACCTCGGAACCGGCTTCATCATAAGCGCGAAGATAACGCCCCATGTAAAAGAAGTGAGATTTAAAAACGACCGAATATCGAAGCTAACATTATTGTACATGGCGCATGGTACAATAAAATTATGTACTTATAAACGTACACGCCCCAACAGAACCTACGGACGAAAAAACGAAGGACACGTTCTACGAGACCCTAGAGGAAGTATTTGACGGAATATAAAATCCTCCTCGGAGACCTCAACACGAAAATTGGAAAAGAAGATACCTTCCAACCAACTATAGGTAAAGAAAGCCTACATGACGTTTCAAATGATAATGGTATTCGAATTATCACGTTCGCAGCGTCCAAAGATCTGGTAGTGGAAAACACGATGTTCAAGCACAAGCAAATCCATAAAGCCACTTGGATATTGTGGCGGTTCCGCCAGATCCCACGGCTCGCCTTCCTGAAAAAACCCCCATAACCATAACCCGGGTCTGCACCAGCTTTCGCTAATGCAATTCGCATTAGCATCTTAGATGCTTCACGCATCAAACAGACCCAATTATTATAACCCTAAAATCCCTATAGAGAAAACTTACCTTCATGCATCCCTTCGCATACAATTTTTCATAAGATTTCTTTGTTTTCTTATTTGGTATTCTGAACCAATTCGGCACCAGACAAATTCCTGTAAACAAAATAATTCGGATTGCAATCAATGTAACCGTCATGACAGGGACCATAAATATCGCGCCGTCTATTTTCCCAGCCGCGTCATATACCTTTTCATACACATTGCCTGGCAACCTTTTTTTTTTTTTTGTCTTACCAACAAACAACCCAAGCAGCTGCATATAATTAGCGCAATAGACGCTGAAACCAAATTCTCCAGCATTTCCTAATACAAATATGAACCCGGTTTCTATTGCAGCCAGAGATGCCATAAACATCCAATTTGCTTTTAGCACCTTTTTCTCCTAACGTCGAAAATAGCGACGAGGCATCGTATAAACATGACCCTCATTAAAGAGCGAACCATTTGGTCGCCTTTTCTTTTGTCCTTGCCGCCTGCCTGTTTCGCTGTTCCACTGCACGTGTGAATAGCATTGATCTCAACGATCCCACACATACCACCATGACCTTTATTATATACCACCAAGAGAGACTTTACGTTTCCCTGGTGGTAGTTAAAAAACGATATCCTTATTGGAGAGGATATCGTTTGAGTCAAATTCCATCCTTCAACCCGAACGGGTCGTGTCTCCTATCGCTTCCCTGGTGCGCACAGGGAAGCGATAATCAGCGATAATCGCGTGAGTCGAGAGTCGCGTGCGGGTAACCACAAAATGTATTCGGTGTTTCACTTTTCAAATATCATTTAATCAACACCATTAAAGTTATATCAAATCGTTTTTTTTGTGCATTTGTGTCACCGTCAACGAACAGTGTAACATTAAAATAAAATAAAAGAAAATGTAGTTACCACAGTGCGTTAGTTTCTTGTTGTTGTTCGTCGGTATTTTTGGCGTTCGGTTGGTTGGTTGCGAACAAACGTGGCGGCGTTTCGTTCATTCGTGCTGCGGCGGAACTTTTGATTGATGGAGGAGGAAGTGAACTAAGTACCCATGCTGGTACTTACTTCCTCACCACAATATCACCCGACGGCGTAACGTGTAACCAAATACACCACTTCCTCATAGACAAAAGACACCACTCGAACACCCTTGATGTAAGATCATATAGAGGAGCAGATTGCGACTTTGATCATCTTCTAGTGATGGGCAAAATTAGAAGTCGGCTCGCAGCAAGCCCACACTGGCAGTCACGGGAGACGAGCAAAAAGTTCGACACTGATAAACTAAAAGACCCGCACAAAAGGGCTGAAAATCAAAACGACTTAACGAATAGATTTAGCATCCTAAAGAATAGTATTAGTGAGGAAGACAAAGCCAATAATGTGGACGCTAAATGGCCATCGATCAGAAATGGGTAAGAATATGGATGGAAATTTGGGTCTATTTATGCATGTTCCAAAACATCTTTTACAATGCGTATGCAGTGCGATGTTTAGATTACCGGAATTGGCGGATCAAACGGACATGGGTGTGTTTGTACACGTGCTTGATTGTAGTGGGTTGTGCCACATAAAATGTCCGATTTTCGCTCAGTCGGAAATAAATAGTTCACAAGTGAAGATCTGTGCCACAATGATATATTTCCTTTTTTTTTTAAATAAAGTAAAGCGGTACGTGTGCTTAACGTGTGAGAATTTTAGGGTTTGTTACAAGTACAGCAATTTTTTTCTAGGACTTGTTTACTATCCAGTCGGCATTTCAAATTCGAACCATCTTCCATTATGAATATAAAATGGGACATAATGCGTCATTGGCAATGAAAAACATTAATGACGCATTTGGGTATGTAGCGGTAAACGAACGCACTATACGACGTTGGTTTGGAAAGTTCCACTCGGGAGGACTCAGCCTCGAAAATGAACCACATGGGAAGCCGTAAACGTTAGTCGATGACGATGTTTTAAGAGCAACGGTGAATGCGGACCCAACGAAATCGACGCGGGAGATTGCACAAAGGCTGGGAGTATAATCATCATCATCATCATCAGCGGCACTACAACCGCGATCAGTCTTGTATGTATGAGGCTTGTTAAATTTTCCATAATAATTTGTTTTTCCGGGCCAGGTTATTAGCCTTGCGCCAGAAGCCTGGGAGTATCCCCAATGACAATAAGTCGACACCTTTCTCTCATAGGGAAGGTAAAGAAACTCGATAAGTGTGTACCCTATGAACTGAACGAGTCCCAAAAACTACAGCTCCTGGAAATCTGCGCATCGCTTAGATTAAGAAACCAAAATGAACCGTTTTTCTTCCGGATAGTCACCTGTGATGAAAAGTGGACTCCGTATGATAACCGTAAAAGACCTAAGCATTGGTTGGATGCAGGTGAAAAACCAAAACAGACCCCCAACCCCGATCCTCACCCAAAAAAGTTTATGGTGACAATTTGTGGACATCGAAATGACCAATCCACTTTTCATTTTTTCAACCAGGAGAAACGATAAACACTATCAAATATTGTGAGGAAATCGACATATTGCAACGCAAAGCTAAACCCCATACTTCACAAATGACGGCGCAAAAACTCTTGCAGGGGGGTTTGGAAATTCTTCCGCATCCACCGTACACTCCTGACATTTCCCCCACGAACTACCATTTTTTCCACAATCTGGATTCATTTTGCCGACACAAGGGGTTCCGCAACCAAGCAGAGTTCATAAAAGTCTATGAAGATTTCATTGCCTCAAAAAGTCAGCACTTCTACGAAAAAGGAATATTTGACATTTTATCACGTTTGAAGAATGTCATAGATGGCAACGGATCCTATTTTGATTGAATAAAAATTTACGGAAAAATAATATTGGCTTTTAAATTATTACTATAAAATCGGACATTTCATGTGGTACAACGTAATACATACAATGCGTGTGAAAATATGCATTGTGAATGTTTGGATTTTTGGAATTGAATTCAATGTTCGACTATTGAACATTTGGTTCAATTTACTTGACGTTGAATTCAACGTAGATTTGGGGTTTTGAATATATGATATTGGTTGGGAATTCGATTTGTATCCATTATGGATGAGGGCAAGAGAAAATGTGGGAGGGAAATGGTAAGGCTCCTTGGAGCAGTAGAAGGTCATGAACTTCCGGGTTCCTATAGGCCAATAAATAGAATAGAATACTCTACCCAGCAGTGTGATACCGCCAAGTCATATTGACAACCTAAATGTAAACTGTAACAAAACACCCTGTAAGTTATGCTATCCAAGGAAAATACCAGTGGGCCTGTAGCGGTTCCGCCAAACCCTACGGTCTACTTACCGGAAAAAACCCCCATAACTGCTACCCAACTCCCTTAAGTTTGCTAATGCAACAGTATTAGTACCTGTAAATGCTTCACGCATTTAAGAGATCAAATCTATGATCTTTAAGTCCCTGTAAAGAAAACTTACCTTCATGTATTCTCTTCGCATACCACTGCTCCTTAAGATTTCTTTATTAGCTTACCAGGAATTTCCAATCAATTTCGGCATCTACGTCGCCAGTCAAATTTCCTTAGATGAATTCCTGTAAACAAAATAATTCGGATTGCATTCAATGTAACCGTCATGACAGGGACCATAAATATTGCGCCGTATATTTTCCCAGCCGCGTCATGTACCTTTTCATACACATTGCCTGGCAACCTTTTTTGTTTGTCTTATCAATAAACAACCCAAGCAGCTGCATATAATTAGCGCAATAGACGCTGAAACCAAATTCTCCAGCATTTCCTAATGCGGTTTCTACTGCAGCCAAAGATGCAATAAACATCCAATTTGCTTTTAGCACCTTTTTCTCCCAACGTCGAAAATAGCGACGAGGCATCAAGTAAACAATGACCCGCATTACCAACGGCGCATTTGGTCATTCTTCCCTTTTGTCTTTGCCGCCTGCCTGTTTCGTTGTTCCACTGCTGT
Organism: Microdon myrmicae; assembly: GCA_963931805.1. Taxonomy (NCBI): domain Eukaryota; kingdom Metazoa; phylum Arthropoda; class Insecta; order Diptera; family Syrphidae; genus Microdon; species Microdon myrmicae. The sequence goes on from OZ007496.1 coordinate 253,248,504, forward strand.
CAAGCACGTGTGAATAGCATCGATCTGAACGATCACCACACATACTACCATGACCTTTATCACAAGATCTGGTTTCCTATACCACCAAGAGAGACTTTACGTGTCTCTGGTGTTAGGTAAAAACGATATCCTTATTGGAGAGGATATCGGCGGAGTCTTATTCCATCCTTCGACCACGCTGGTCGCAGCACTCCCGCTCTCCGCCGGCAGCGGAGAAGCGTAATAAAATATTTCAAGTTGTGTTCGAATTAGTTTTTATATTTCAAACAGTGCCACCGTAAAATGTTAGTACGCAATAAGTAAAGGAAACGGAGCAATAATCCGTGGATTCCAACTAGTTATCATCATAATAGAGTTGTTTTCCCTTTTAAAAATAAAAAAATAAAACTAAACAAAATGAAACCAGTGTTTTAATCTGTCGTGCTGCAGTTCCTGATAGTGTTTTCTCCTTTTCTTGGTGATCGTGTTTGTGATTGACTTTCGTATTCGGCGTAACAATCGACGGAACTATAGCTTAGTGATGGGGAGTGAAGTGAACCATGTGGCCGTGTCCGGCATAATACTTCTCCACCCCCACAGGACAAAGCTCAATAAAAAATCTTCCAGATCCTTCTAATATGGTCAATAATCTGGGCATGAGACACGTCGCCGCAAGACCCGTTCCTAAAGACCTGAATTTCTTTTAAAAAGCGCTAGCGTATCCGGACCGCTGTAAATCTGAGCCTTTGGTCATGGGGCGTATCATAACTGCCGGTAATGCATGGCTCAGGTACAATATGCAAAGAAATCAACAAATAAAGTCTCTATTCAATACAGAGTAGGAGAAATGCGTTCCTGGACTCGAACTATGTCAGGGTAATTAATAACGCCATCTGCATGTTCAGAGCTGTGTCTGTGACATTTCTCTTCCGGGTAATATCCATTTTGATCGATCGGTTGTTTGAAAAAAAATTGGACAACAACGCCAAAGCAACTTTTTGGACTATGCTGAAATATTAAACTTGGTGAGGGGGAAAGTCGTGGTACCGGCATGGGTGCGAGTTCTACTTCCTCCTCCACCATAATTAATTGTTCCGACGGGCACAAAAGGAAAAGCACAATCAGAAATCGACGACACAGCGTGCACAACAGGAAAGGGAAGTAAAACGCACACAGTTCTTAATTAATTTTTATTTTATTCTTCATTATTATAATATTATTACTTCATGATCGAACACTGGACTGGCAATGACAAATTAAATGCAAGTTCACATCGTTGGATTTATGAGTTTTATGTAATTTTTTTCGGTTTTTCGTAACCGTTTAGTTCAAATAAAAAGAAACCAACAAAACACCGCTCGACTTTATGGATGGCGAATAAAATTCACAACGCCAATGACTCCGTATATCTGCGCTTCTTCGTCGTGCGCGGAGAGCGGGAGATCGCGTGACCGTTCTGGTCTGCTGATGTAAAACGACTCACCGAGGATAGAACTCTGACATGAATTCCATCCTAGGTTAGGGTTAAGAAAAGGGAAGAGAGAGAAAAACGTTTCTCTTAAGGGTGTGGCCGCCACAGAAATGCACCTTTCAGTGAAGTGGTGTGTGTGCGTGGTTCTTTCATGGATGAGAACGAACCTAGAACAAAGAAAGGGCATAACGTGCATTCATGGGATACGATTTCAGTACAGCAAATAAAACCGAATTCGTCGGATGCTAATGGGATCTTTGCTTATGCATCGTTCGGTAATGAGGGTCGGCTAAATAAATAGCAGCCGCTCATTAAATGAAAAAAACGTTTTTCGGATACCACAAACGATATGAATTGTTGAAAGCTATGTAGGAACAACAGTCTTCTGTTTGCACATGGTACGAGTTAGAGAATTTTATTGCTGGGAGAAAAGGGTCGCCGGCCAATGTGTACGTAAAGAAATTTATCGTACACATGGCGAAGTTGGAAAATAGACGGCGCAATATTTATGGTCCCTGTCATGACGGTTACATTGTATGCAAACCGAATCATTTTGTTTACAGGAATTTGTCTGGTACCGAAGGTGCCGAATTGGTTTGGAATTCCAGATAAGCAAAGAAAGAAATCTTACGGAAAATTGTATGCGAAGATGTGCATGAAAGGGTAAGTTTTCTTTACAGGGACTACGATTATAGCTTTGATCTAATTAATGCGTGAAGCATTATGCTTAATGCGATTGCATTCGCAAAAACTTATGCGAGTTGGGATGAGGTTATGGGGGTTTTTAGGTAAGTATACCGTGGGGTTGGGCGGCACCGCCACAAAGCCCGTGACATTTTGATTAAAAGATATTTTTTTCCAGCAAATAAGCATTTTATTTCTCAACATAGCCTCCTTTCAGCTCGATACATTTAGTCCAGTGTTTTTCCAATTTTTTAATTTCTTCCAAATAATAGGTTTCCTCAGGGCATTTAAAATAGGCGTTTGTTTCTGTAATGACCTATTCAGCCGCCCAGCCATTTCTTAAGATTTAGAAACAGGAAATAGTCGCTGGGACCTAAATCTGGGGAATTTGCTAGATGGGATAGCAAGGATGGGTAGCCCAATTTATGGATTTTGCTTGATTATGCGTAATAAGTACATGAAATTCCCTTTTTTCCATTTTCGTTGAAATTCATGAGGTTGTCTGCTTTCAATGGCTGTCAAACACAAACTAAATGACATAGCTTGCTCATACTTTGACAGTACTCTATTTATAGAATTCAGTTGACAGGCGCAGTGTTGCATTTAAAGTTACTGCTCGGGAAATTCAAAAAGTCACTGACATATCAAACTGGCCATTTGTCTTGATGCAGGAAACGGATGGCTGTGGTACGGTCGTTTTTGGAATGCAGAGGGAGGTTAGAAGATGATCATCTTGAAGGAAGATCAATTTCAGCTCTGACACTATAAATTATCGAAAAAGTTCGTGATTTTATTGCTAATGATCACAATGCTTCATTGCAAATGATAGAAAAGGCTGTAAACATTAGTTATTCCTGCAGTCAGATCCATTGTTTTGGGCAAAACAAATGTATGTGCGAAATTTTGACCGATGACCAAAAATCACTCTTTGTTCGTCAATTTATGGTTCGAAATAAAGTCTGGTGCTGTATCCAGCGTATTCGCTTGATGTAGCTTCATACGACTTCTCTCCTAAAATTGAAATGGAAGATTTTTAATAACTATTTAATTTAATTTAATTCCTCACACACATTGGAATCACTATTGAATCGCTGTGACAATTTCATTGCGTTTAAAGAAGAATATTTTGGATTTTAAAATATTGAACATTTTTCAGGTATCTTGCACCAATGATGTTTTCTATGGCCAGTCTGGAAACTTATTTAAAATTGGCACACACATCTGACATCGGCTGAGGTAACTAGCTGTTGTAAATATACTGGTTCAAATACTCCACTTGAATTTGGCATTCTAATTTAAGTTAAAAAAAAATTGGGACATCTTCAATTGCCTTGAACAGTTTAAATCCACAATTCACTATACTTTTTAGACAGAACATATAAATGTAAATATAATAATCTGTGTACAAATCTGTTTCATATACATATGGAAATCCTTCATTATGGTCACATTTGTTCCCCTTATGACACCAGGACAAATATTACTTTGGATCTGCGATCCAAGTATAAGAGGTGCTTCATTGGCTGAAGATTTTTTTTTTACCGGGAGTAGGCGAAGTCCCAAAGGTATTTTTCGTTTGGAGGACTTGTTTTCCTTTCTCCCATATTTTTTTTTTCAAGAATAGGCGGATTACAACGAGTACTTTCTCGCGAGTAGTTTTTTGAACTCTGGACGAAGCAAACGGATTTTTGTCGCCCGGAGAAAATTATTTCATATAATACAGAGAAAAGTGTATTATGAAGGCGTTTAGTTTTCAGTTTCGGCTTTCACGAAATTACTACAACGAACAACAGTAAGATACTATGCCCTTGATTGCGCTCTCATTAAGAGTTCACAGAAATTCGTTCATAGAAGGGAGTATTCGAAATACAGTGAGTTCAATTGAAGCAGTATCAATTATTATTATATTAGCGTAAAAAAATCGTATTGTCGTACAGAACTTTATTGTCGTGCAACGTTTTATTATCGAAAATAAAGTTCTTACGTGTTTTCATTCGATTTGTTTTCATTCAATTTAATTTCATTTGGTTAATCCCTTCAATTTCCTTGTATACATTTCTGTTAATTTTTTCCATTTGTTGGCAAACTGCGCAACGGAAAAACTGAAGGAAAAATGGCTGGCCTTCCTTACTTTCTTCTTTTTTATTTGCGACAGCCTATAACATAAAAAAGGAAAATTGGTCACAATGGTGAGTTTCGACAAAAATCTCTCAAAATAAAAAAAGGACATAAGTGAAATAGAGAAAGGACAAAGGTGAACTTAAGAATAGACAAAAGTGAAATTAAAATAAAAAAAAATCAATAGTGAAGTTAAGAAAGGTCAAAAAAATGGGGGAACGAGAGGAAACAGGAAGGAGGCCAAGGAGAAGCCAAATCTAAGGATGCAGTTACACCCTAAAAAGGAGTTGACGACATGACTTAGCATGTGAATAAGTGCGTTGTTTTTGGAAGGGCTCTAGATCAAAAGAAAGTAATTTAGATAAGATTTCTGCACTCCAACGTCTCCTAGAAGAAACAATAGTACCCTTCCTAGTCAGGTTGTGTTGGCAGTTTTGTAGCGACGAGAAAGTTGAAGTAGAAACTGAATTTATCTCCTACGATTAACAACTTCATTTGCTTTCCAGGTAAAGTTTAAAAGGCTTAAAAGTCAATGATATTACTATTTGTCGTATCACATAATAATAATAAATATTCTCTTCCCAAAAACATCATTGAATGTTGCTGTCACTTTGAGAATTTAAAAAAAATGGTAAAAGTTTTGCTAAACAGAAGGGCGGGTCAAGAAATTTCAACAAATAGATCATAGTGCGGAGCATTTCGTGTCCGATAAAACTTTGTGATCAAACCTTAATTCTATTTTCAGAAAGAAAACAACCTCAACTCTGTACAGAAAAGATTTCATATACCTGAGGACATTGTCTAATATTATCATTGTTATTCATTGTTAGCCACTCACATATATATTTCCATAGCTACCCATTTAGATTGGTCGTCTTTATATTTGTCAACCGAAATGAGGACTTTAAGCTATCCCTGAAAATTGGATAAATTGTGTATTTTCCCCTCCTCCGCATGAAAAGATATGTATACGCACGTGTGTATACACGTTGTATGTGCTACTAAAATATCAAGGCCTTTGGGTTTTCTCACTCCTTTGATTACACTCTTAAAGGGTGAAACCAAAAGTGTCCTTGATGGTAGCGTTGAAGGGGAGATACAAAAAAAGAAAGTAGAAAAAAAAAACAAAAGACCCCTTTTTGTGTTTGGGTTTATGGTTGCTTGGAATAGGACAATTACGTCAACTGAACTTGCAAATTTGTTTTTGTACCCAAGGACTAAGGTAAAAAGGTTGGGGTGACTTGTTTTTGTATGGATTTCGCCGACTTTGGAAATGGAGGGTCCTTTGTAAATGCGAAGGATTTTTTATAGATAATTTTTAAGTGTCCCTTGTCTCTCCTCAAGTACCGTGTTTTGTTTGTGATGTGGTTTTCGGAAATTCTCATTCCTTGGGCTTTTGATTTATTCCAATTTCGTTTATTCTGTCCTTTCCCAATAAAGTGGTTAACTTCCGTTAGGTCATCAAGAAGGTGAAGACGAAAAGAAATCTTACAAAGGTTCCTCGGTCAAGTTGTTACTGTTCATTTAGAAAGGTATATTGTTAATTAGGAGACCAGTAGCCTGCTGACAGTTGGATGTCATTTGGGAATTGGATATCCGAAAGAGTCACAAACGTAGACATAACACTGGGGCGATGAAAGGGAATTCTTGATTATCGGGTTAGATTTGACTATAAGCTAAGCACCAGCATTTCGTTAGACACACAATGTCTTCGTGTGATAAAGTCACTGTCATGCCACTTGAAAGGAATTAGGAAAATCCCAGCGTCGGAGCTTTATATGCAGGAAAGTCATACGTGGAAATTGAAGAGTGTATTTGAAAACAGGTTGAGGCATTATCCAATTTTAGGCGTAGGCCTCGTACAACGCCCTTTGAGTAATGATTGATTAACCTTTATGAAAGGCAGGGTGAGGTATAGGAAAAAGTAAAAAGGAAGACAAAAAATGGAATGAAATAAACTTATTAAAGTTAAAAATTAAAAAATTGTACTTAACAATTATAACTTAACCATTTTCATAAAAATTGCATATATTTATATTATCTATGATATGGCGTTTGAGATATCGTTACATTTTCCACTTTTTGATCCACATGCTTACTATGCTACAACTTTGTTGAAAGAGGGCTCTGGGATCTGAGGTTCGGCTGTATGTATGTCTGGTGCGTTTATTTGTGATTGATGGGTGTGTTATGTGGTAACCTCCCCCATCCACATTATCCCACCGAGCGGGGAGAGGGACTGTAGAGTAGAGTCGATGCCCTGGCCCGGGCTGGTTGAGAATGTAAAGGAAAAATTTAAAGAAGAAAACGGTACGAGAAGGTTCCGATAAAAAAAAGGTCTTAAGTTAATTAATCCTAAAAACAGTGTCAAGAAAAAAAAAAAAACGTTTTGTAGAAAGTTAATATGTTAACTCTTTGTTGGAGTGAAAAACGTTATATGTAAAGATCCTTTTTAATAAATTAAATATTGGTGCATGTTATCTCTGTTCATTGTTCGTGCTGGAACCAACCGAAAGATTGGAGCCGGGAGCCGGTGGAACTTGGCTCGGCAGCAGTTTACCAGGCGATACGCTGTACCCAGGTAAACGGTTGTTATTGCAGCTTTCGCCACCCCCATAATTTAATCGCTTTTAATATAATTTAATAGTGGATGGTAAGGTGGTGGGAAAAACACACGGTCCACATGTGAGTGTGCGAACATACTCCTGTTCGAGTGTGGATCGTGTGGAAGTTCGATTTCTGTTTTCGGAGTGGATGCTGGTGGAGAGAGAGAAAGAAACAGCAAGAGGAATTTTTGATTCCGTTTGTTTCGATTTTGTTTGCTGGATACTGTTTTTTGATACAGTTGGATAGAACAGTTTGGTTAACAGAGACAAGAGGAAAAGAAAATGTGAAAGTCGCGAGTAACGCCCCGTTCCTTTTTTGGGAAAAAGTAAAATTTAAAAATTGAAAGAAAAGTAAGAGCTGAAAGAGAAAGTAAAATACTTATGTTATGAAGGAAAAAGTAAAAGACTAAAACATTGTTGTAAAAGTAAAGTTGTTGAAATTAAACGTAAAACTAAAAGTAAATAAGAGTTAAAGTTGGAAATTAAATTAAAACTAAAGATCTGTCCATCATGCTCGTGTTTTAATCCGTCAAAGACGGAAGCAGGAGGTGAACATCCCATCGCTTGTGGTGCGATTGGATTCGCAGAAACATATTCGACTTCTCTCTAAAATCACCATTTGGTGGTAAGGAGGAGGAACCTGCAGAAGAATCAAGGTGGTGGATCAGCCTCTGAAGAAGAAGAGGAATCCAAAGAGCTGGAGAAGGAGACTGAGAGTGCTACTTGCCCGGCCCAGATCGATTCAGATAAAAGGCTGCTGCACGGACCTTCAGCTCTCCCCAGAAAACAACAGAAAACGGCAGGAAAAACAGGTAACAAATTTTGTATTCACATCCAAATTTATGTGGCGATTAGGGGCCGTTAAGCATTAGAGTCGACCTGATGCCACAACGGTTTCGCACAACTGTGGCGGTTCCGCCAGATCCCACGGTACGCTTTCCTTAAACACCCCATAACACCCATCTTCCCATATAATTTCGCCAATGCAAATCGCATTAGGCACCTGAAAACGCTACACGCATTAATTGCAAGAGAATTCTTACCTTTTCAAGCATTCCTTCGCTTACAAATCCCCAGTAAGAGTTCTTACTTTCCTTATCATAAATTATCCTGAAAAGAAAGAACCCGGTTTCTATTGCAGCCAGAGATGCCATAAACATCCAATTTGCTTTTAGCACCTTTTTCTCCTAACGTCAAAAATCGTGTAAACAATGACCCGCATTACCAGCGGCGCATGTGGTCATTTTTCCCTATTGTCCTTGCCGCCTGCCTGCTTTCGAACACATGCAACAACATTGAATCTGTTCGATCGCGCACATATACCACTGCACCACTAGTCACACCCTTAAGAGAAAAGTTTTTCTCTCTCTTCCTTTTTTTTCCTTAGCGAAATCATCTCTGCATGAGATGACGATCGCTGAGTCCTTTTCCATCCTTCGACCTGATCAGGTCATGTCTCCATCGCTACCCTGGTGCGCACAGGGGAGCGATAATCGCGTGAGTCGAGAGTCGCGTTCGGTAACCACGAAATGTATTCGGTGTTTTCCCTGTCAAATAACATTTAAACTTAAAGTTACATCAAATCGTTTTGTTTTAAATTGTGTATTTGTGTCACCGTCAACGAACAGAGTAACATTAAAATAAAATAAAAGAAAATGTAGTTACCACAGTGTGTTTAACTTTTCCTGTGTTGATGTCGCGGAGTTTCGCTTTGTGTTTCCCTCTCGGTGCGCCGGTTTTCCCCTCAGAGACATTTTGCTGTTTGTCCTGTCGTTGTGTCCGGAGAACTGTTTTCAGCGGAATTATGATGGAGGACGAAGTGAATCATGTACCCATGCTGGTACATACTTCCTCCCCACACAACAACCTTACAATTGATTGGCACCAGGTTGCCGGCATTTTTATACGAACTAAGGGACTAAGAAGTCTTCAAATCCGATCTCCTACACTGATTTATGATTCATGAAAATATACAACATATAAGAAGATAAAATTCATATGAGTGGAAAGTTGATTTAAGTAAAGAAAATTGCGAATACAAGAATATAGCACATATCAAAACTGTCACGACTGCAAATGACAATTATCCTTCAGTGAAATATACCCATAGCATTGCTTTCGAAACTGCGATATTGAATGCTTATAAACGTCCCGAAATACTATATAAAATTTGAGTTATCAACAGAAGAAAAGGAGTTTCTAATCCTAATTAATTATTACCTATACAATATGTAAAATATAACAACTGTAGCAATTAATTATCAATTAAATATCATATATTACAACTTGCATTTTGTAACCACTGGCGCAGCCACTGATTGTAAGTAATTATATTAACCAATCATATATATATTTAACACCTAATATTTAACAACTATCATATTTAACAGGTGGGCTCATTGAGCAAGCTTTCAAAGTAGTGCTTCCATATTGTCACAATATTGTTTGTTGCTGTGACCAGACGACCCCTTGCGTTTTGAATTATGTTATCTCTTCCTCGGTAGCCATTTCTAATTGAATTTATGCCGGCGTACATAACGCTGATGTTCTTTGATCTGGATTTTTTCGATCCGAGTCTTCTCCCATTCGCGATTTTTTGCGTTTGAAAAGTGTCTATTCGGTTACGCGTTACGCCGTCGGGTGATATCCATGTGGCTTTATAAATTTGCTTGTGCTTGAACATCGTGCTTTTCACTACCAGATCTTTTGATGCTGCGAACGTGATAATTCAAATTCCATTATCATTTGATACAACGTGTAGAGTAGGCTTTCTTTACCTATAGTTGGTTGGAAGATGTCTTCCTTTTCAATTTTCGCATTGTCGTCCCCGAGAAGGATTTTAACATCGAATGATGAGACCCCATCGAATACTTCCTCTAGGGTCTCGTAGAACGTGTCCTTCGCTTCTTCGTCCGTAGATTCTGTTGGGACGTGTACGTTTATAAATACATAATTGTACATTGGACCCTGTATTTTTAGCACCGACAATCGATCAATAATAAATTTCACATTTTTTACATGGGGCGTAATCTTCTTGCTTATGATGAAGTCGGTTCCGAGGTTATGTGTGTCGGTACCTCCACACGTCAGTGTAAACCCATTGGTTTGGATTACTTGATGTGGGAGTCAGACTTCCTGAAGCGCGACAATGTCCACTTTTTATAGTTTCGTGTTCTCTACGACCGTCTGTATCGTGCCTGGTTTATATAACGTTCGGACATTCCACGTGCCGACGCATATATCCCGCTTTTTCCGTTTTTCCCTATGTCTTCTTTTTGCCGAATCAGTGTTTTCTTGATGATTTGTCCCCTATGGTAGTGTCGGTTTATCACACCTACGCCTACCGGGTTTTTCGTGAGATTGTTTTTTGTATATTGATTATTCATTTTTGTTCTCACAAGTCTTGGGGTTTCAATAGTCCACCATATCAGAGTCTGCTTACTGCTCTTATTCGACCCGGTGTCAGAGAGGCGCCGTTATAATACAGCCGGTATACCCCTGGCTGCAAACCATGCCATGGGCACGGTGACGCGTAACACCCTGGATTAGGGGTGGTAGATCTTTGTGTGTTACTCTTCGCTAGCCAGTCCGACATGGAAGGCGCTACTGGAAGCGTATGCTTCCGTCAGCATAGCCTGAGTGATTAATTGTAGTTTAAGCCCCTGCACCACGTCAAGGTTTCTGCCAAGCGGGGGATATATATATATAACATATATACATATTCATGACCAGCTGGGGGCCGCTAACGTTCAATGTTCCAAAATTCTCTTACAACTTTATTTTAGTTTCGGCTTTGCGACCAGACCGAATTTTGCTGAGATACGTAATTTGTTATCAGTTTTGGGTAAGAAAATAATTTGCATATTGCATTGCAAGGTGATATGCGAAATTGTTTTACCTCCAAAATGTTTTACCTAAGATAACGGCTCAGAAGTATTTCCCAAACCTTTTCAGACAGGACTATCTGTCAAGATCCAAAACACAGTTACAGTTGCATTTACGGACTTTATAATATACTGAATGCGCAGTGTATTTATACGAGGGTTGCCTCTTATGTTTCGGGATTTGGCAACCCTAGCGTTGCAATTCGGCAATTGACAGCTCTGTCGTAAAGTTGGACATTTTTGAGGTTATACGCACTCAGAACGTTTTGACATACGAGCGCTATTTGTGTTGTTTACAGTAACTTAAAAGATTTGTTGTATTCCAGAATACAACCCTTATTAAATTTAACACTGAATCTCCTAACACATCCTTAAAAACTTCACTTAACATATATTACATTCTCACTTAATACATGCCATTCATAAACATTCACAATATTACCAGTTACAGCACACTTAATAACCTGCACCTTTTGATTTATTGAAAACATAGCAACTTGGATTTTCGTTCGAATTGAATGTAAAAATGTCACAGAAAAAAAAGATAGATAGAGAAAAAAAGTTCAGTTAAAAAAGTTCGTTGGAGAGAAAAAATTCATTTCCGAATAGTTCTGAACGAAAAAAATTATAGATTGATTTTGAATTTAAAAAAAAGAAGGAAGAAAGAAAGTAATTGAGAAATAAAGACCGAAAATATGAAGAAGAAATAAAGCAAGAAATAAGTAACTAAAAGAAGAACGGAATTAGATTAATACTTGATTTGTTTTACATCAATTTAATTGAAATAAGAAAAAGAAGAAAAGGAAAAGTAATAAGTCCACGCTCTTCCCTCATACCGAGGAAGCACGGCGTCGGACGTACAACACTGGTGGCAGCGGTGGGATCCAACCAAAGGATCCCAAATAAAAAGAAGAAAATAAGAAGAAGAAAAATACGTATGAAGAAGATACAGAGAAAAATTGAATCGAGACGGAGTGTGATTTCAATAACAAATGAAAAAAAGGTGAACGTCAAAAAAAAAAAGTGAAAATAAAATGAAACCAGATGAAAATAATGAAAAGAGTTAAATTTTAAACATTTTAATTAAAACTTTCATATGTATACAAATTTAAATAAAACCAGAAAAAAGTTAATATGGAGTGAAAATTGGATCTAGTCATCACTAATTCAGTGCGTTGCAACCGGTTTTGTCGGAGTGATATAGAAAATATTAATAAATCTTCGCCAGTGAAAACGGACATACAACAAAGAAAAAAAAAACAAGAGAAATAACCAAATAAGAAGAAGAAAAAAAATTTTTCAAGAAGAAAAGAGAGAAAAAAAAAACAGGAGAAATAACCAAACCAAAATAAGAAGAAAAAAAAAAAAAACCTCGACATAAAACAACGAAATAAAAAGAAAAAAAAAGGAAAGCAGCAAAGACCAGGATGAGCAATCAACTTTAGGACGTGAAGTCTGCCTGGCGTCAAAGAAAAAAAAAATCTAAAAAGAAAGGAACACAAAGAGGAACTCTACGACACAACAAAGAAAAAAAAAAAAAAGGACAACAATAAGAAATTCAACAAGACTTCTATCAACATCTAGAGTAGTAAGAATTTTTTTCAATATTTTGTTTTTTCTCCCTTCCTTTTTTTTTTGTAGGAATATTTTACTTGGAATTTTTTCCTTTTCAAAAAAAAAAGTGTTTTCTCGATAGAAATTTTGAAAATTCTCTTTTCAGTTTTTTTCGACGACATTTCCGTTTCTTTTCCTTCTCGTCGAAAATTTTCTTTCTTTTCAGTTTTGGGTCCAAACCATATCGTTTCCATATATATATATTGAATAATAACATAAAGGCCATTTTTTCATAAACCATATTTTTAAGAATTGATAACAAATTTTCGCCATACTTTAATTCAAATTTTCAATATTACGAGCCCATATTACACGAGACAGGCGGCTAGGCAGGGGGAAGAACAATTCCACTATCAACAGATACTCAGTAAAACCCCTGAAATGGCTCTGTCTGTCGGAATTTCTGATGTTTTCAGAATCGTCCCTACCTTTGACGGGAAACCCTGCGACTTAGGTAAATTTATTTCCGGGGGAGACGTTTTATTTAGATCCATAAAGAAGGCAGACCCGGATATATACGAGACGTTTTTAGAGCTAGTCAAAAATAGACTAGAGAGTCATGCTTACGATCTGATCAGGTATAGCAAAATCGCTAAGTGGGAGGATTTAAAAGATAAACTCGAATCGGAATATAAAGAGGAGCAATCTCGGTCGACGGCACACAATGAGTTGATTTCTCTGAAACAACGCTACAGAGAAACCGTCCGGGAATACGGCGATAGAGTCGCGAATGCTCTAAGGACTCTAAACTCTGCCACGTGTGAAATAACAGCAGACGCGGTGGTTAGGGAATTCTTAATGGAAGAAAACAAAAAATTGGCCGTACAAACATTTGAAGATGGACTAATGAACGAACAGCTAAAGATACTAGCTAAAGTCCATGGGGGAAATAATTTAAAACAGTCGATTGCACATGTAGTGTCACATGCGGCTCGAATGGACAATTCTCCCAGGTCATATCAATACAATGAAAAACCTACATTCAATAGTATAGTCTGCCAAACCTGTGGTAAGCCAGGGCATACACAGGACACATGTTATCGGAACATGCAATCCAACTTTTTTCCGAATAGACAACCCATAAAAAGGGAATATAACATTGTATGTAATTTCTGTGGACGGAATAATCACACAGAGAATGAGTGTAGATACAAGATATCTAGGAATGGATCGGCTTCAACAAATTACCAACAAGGTACAACAACGCGTAACCCATTCCGAAATAATCCTACAAACTCTGAAAATCGTTTTGGTGAAAATTCTAGGAACACCAATAGACAAAACGATAGACAAAATGTTCACTTTTCTCGGGTGCAAGAGTCGGAAAACGAGGCCTGACGCCAACCAAAATTTATGGAAGACAGACCAAAGTTTTCTATTTACAGCATTAGATCTTTGGAAATAGATAACGACCATTTTAATGAAGCTCCTAGCCAAATTTACCCTGAGCCCACATACTCCTATAAACCAAGCCATATAAACGAAGATAACCCTGTCCCTAATATAAAGACTCCGATTCATACTCCCATTCTGGAAAACAATTCAGCAACACAGACTGAAAATCCGAAATTTTCAGCAGTATTAAAGACTGAAATCGCTAATATCTCAGATATCCCTATTGACAACGCAGACACTTCAGCAACCAAGACTGAAAACTCAGCAGTATTAAAGACTGAAAATTCGGATCCTGCAGAAAATATACAAACAGAAACCCCTAATATTCCGGCTATCCCAATAGACAACCACGGCACTTCAGCAACAAAGACTGAAAATTCAGCAGTGTTAAAGACTGAAGACCCAATAGTTGCAATAAAAGTCGAAACCCAAGTCAGTTCAGCAGCTAATACTGATGAACAAATCTTTTCAGCAGCAAAGACTGACGGATTAAATGTTTCTACAGCAGATATAACTGAAGAAATAGTTCAAACAGCAAATAGGACTGGGAACCAAGATGTTCTAACAGCTAATAAGCCTGAAGAACTATTCGAATCAGTAAATGAGACTGAGAAACTAAACGATTCATCAGCAGTGAGTAAGACTGAAAAGGTAGACGTTCCGACAGAAGTTAAAGCTATAGAAAATGATGACATTGAGCCGAAGACACTAAACATTTTAAATAACGATACTGAACAGCAACACGAAGTAATGAAAATTGAAAATAATAATTCAATTAAAGAAGTTAAAGCTATAGAAAATGATGACAATGAGCCGAAAACACAAAAAATTTTAAACAACGAAAACAAACACAGACACTTACTCAAACACGATATAATAAATAATGAAAATAATAATTTAACTAAAATAGGTACGGAAAAGGAAAACCATATAAGTACATTACAAATTCTTTTTTTCAACAATAAACATTTATTCAAACACAAAATACAAAAAAATAAAAAGTTACACAATCATTTAGGACATTTGAAATCAGTTCTTAAGAAGATTTTTGGTATTATGCATTTCTATACAATAATCATGGTAATAGGCCCAAAAAGGTTTTGGAAAATTTTCCATAAATTTAAGGAAAAGATAAACACATAACCAATGGCCTTTGTTTTATTATTCAATATATATGAAATAATCTAACAATTGTAGGAAATGACGGAAATGAAAAAAAAAAAAAAAAAAAAAAAAGTTAATGAGGGGGACGAAAGAAAGAAAATTTTAGAGGTAATATATATTGGAAATTTTAGAATTTATATATATTCGAACGAAAAGGGAAAGAAGGGAAATTTTAGAGGTAATATATGTATTGGAAATTTTGGAATTAATATATATATTCGAACGGAAATGAGAATTTTGAATATTAATATTATGTAATTAATATAATAAGTAATAATAACTTTTGGATTAGAAAACAAAAGGTTCCAAGGAGAAATATTTAAATTTAGTTAGGTAATATGTAATGTAAATAGACTATTTTGACTATTTTTCTAGTGTTAAGAACTTTTTGATTATTGAAAAAATTTAGTTAATATATAATGTAAATAGATTATTTTTCTAGTATTAAGAACTTTTTGATTATTGTAACCTTTGATGAAAGATTAATTTTGAAAACCATTGTAATGTAATTGAACGAAAATCCAAGTTTTTAATTAATCTTAATTTAATATATAGTTACTAGAAAATTATTCTCTTCAAGGATAATTTTCTTTCTCGAAGAAGGGTGGGATGTTGTATTCCAGAATACAACCCTTATTAAATTTAACACTGAATCTCCTAACACATCCTTAAAAACTTCACTTAACATATATTACATTCTCACTTAATACATGCCATTCATAAACATTCACAATATTACCAGTTACAGCACACTTAATAACCTGCACCTTTTGATTTATTGAAAACATAGCAACTTGGATTTTCGTTCGAATTGAATGTAAAAATGTCACAGAAAAAAAAGATAGATAGAGAAAAAAAGTTCAGTTAAAAAAGTTCGTTGGAGAGAAAAAATTCATTTCCGAATAGTTCTGAACGAAAAAAATTATAGATTGATTTTGAATTTAAAAAAAAGAAGGAAGAAAGAAAGTAATTGAGAAATAAAGACCGAAAATATGAAGAAGAAATAAAGCAAGAAATAAGTAACTAAAAGAAGAACGGAATTAGATTAATACTTGATTTGTTTTACATCAATTTAATTGAAATAAGAAAAAGAAGAAAAGGAAAAGTAATAAGTCCACGCTCTTCCCTCATACCGAGGAAGCACGGCGTCGGACGTACAACAGATTCATCTCGGCCCAAAAATGGAATTAAATCGTCAACATTTTCGTGCGATTATTTTTTACAACTTTCGGCGTGGATTAACTCAGCAACAGTACATGGATGAACTTAATTCAATTTTTGGCGATGAAGCTCCATCAAGGACCAGTGTTTATCGATGGTATGGTGAATTCAATCGTGGTCGTAGTTCACTCCAAGATGAATTTCGTGAAGGTCGTCCAAAATCAGTTGTTGTTCCGAAAACCATTGATGCTGTGCGCGAACTGATATTGAAAGATGGTCATGTGACCTATCGTGAGATTGAGACAACCTTAGGCGTTAGTGGGACCAGCATACATTCAATATTGCATAAACATTTGACTGTCAAAAAAATTTGTTCGCGTTGGATCCCACACAATTTGTGTATCACTCTTCACCACGACAATGCGAGCTCTCACACATCGGCTGCGACAACTGCATTTTTGAGCACCCAAAACATCGATCTGATGGGTCATCCGCCGTATAGTCCTGACTTGGCACCGAATGACTTCTTTTTATTCCCGTACGTCAAAAACAAACTGAGAGGTCAACGTTTTTCGACACCTGAAGACGCGGTTGCTGCATTCAGAATGCATGTGTTGGAGATACCTCAATCAGAGTGGCAAAAGTGCTTCGACAATTGGTTCAAACGCATGCAAAAGTGTATAGATCTTCATGGGGAATATTTTGAAAAACAATAAAGTGATTTTCGATGGATTTTCGAAAAAGGCAACCCTCGTATATTCGTATGTTTGAATTTATAACATATCGCCCTATCGGGAAACCGCATACACATACTAAACTTATTTACGCATTAGCACATTTTTTGAGAAGTTTAGATTTTAACATTTCTAGTAGTAGAGGTAACTTAAGACTAAACGATATCTGTACATAATATTAAAGAGGTCTTCGTAATATGCGTCCCATTGTGGCTTTACTCCATTTACCTGGTATGTTAATGCTTTGAATAGTATATAACCTTTTTCGGCAATGATTGACTTGAACTTTGCATAAGGAACATAATTTCATTACTTGCTCCGATAAGCAATTCTTTTTTTTTTTTTGTGTGTAAATAGATTCCTATTCCATTGTACACAACAATCGGTTATGAGAATTCTAATCAGAAACACGGGACGGCAATACGTAGATTGGTGTTCAATTTGTAAGGATATAGCAATTTCCAAAACGTCTTCCGTTTGGAAATAATCCTTGAACACAATAGAACAATAGTACTCTCCCCTACTTTGAGCTTGGAATTGCTGCTTGCGTTTCGGAAACCTGTTCCTGCAGTACATGGTAAAGGATTTGAATCCGATTTACAAATGTCCTTCCGTGTATTTTCCCTAATTCGAATTAATTTGTATTGTCTTGCTATCCAGAAGGATAAGAAGGATCCGAACGAACACATACTCAATCATACATGTCAGTATCAATTCCGAATTTATCAAAGAGATATGTATGAGCACGAGTGTGAGTGAGGACTACTATCTTTGTAAAGCTCATTATGAAAGGTTTCTTCATTTGTTTTTGGTGCTTCATGAAACGTATTTTGCTTAGAATGTCTGTATGCCATGACCGAGCTTCGGTTTGCTTGAAGATTATAGAAGAATTGGAAAAAACTCTTCAGTGGAGAAAGGAAAAGTTGTAATCTGATAATAAGGTAAGAATCCAATTTAGAGATATTCAACCAGGTAAGACTTGATAGAATATCAAATTATGACGCCCAATCCTAACGAGTACTCAATCGATTTACTTAAACTTTACACTTGAGATGCCGAGTAGCATTTGAAGAGTGGTCTTGGTTTCCCACAAAACACAAAACTAAAACTACTGTTATCGTACAAGATGCACGCCATTGAAACTGAGGGAGAGAAAACCTCTTATAATCTTTAATAAAGTGTTAAAGCACAGTACAGAGTGGGCCTTAACACTGTTCGGGACTTGTTTCGTATATTGTGAACGAATTTGCAGACACACCGGAGGGCGCTGACGATGCCACTGACGATGTCGCTGGACGCACTAGTCTGTGGAATTTTTAATTGCACGGAATCCGTTGACAGGAGTGTAGTATGTATTCTGAGTTTACGTGTATTACGTACCCAAATATTCTGTGCGAATTTTGAGACGAATATACCCTGCTTACAGCTAGCCGATGCCCTGTCCGAATATAAGGCTGTCATAACAGCATTACAAGAAATAGATGGACGAGGGGTGGTGTTATTCAAGGAAATGAGTATGACATTTGTCATGCTGTCATGCAAAACACCATGTGCTCGGGGTAGGCTTTCTAGCCAGCCGAAAACTGAAGCCTGCCATCATCGGCTTTAATGCAAAAACTCTTCGCGTGCGAGGCAAGTTTAAGAACATAAGCCACATAAACATTCATGAACCTACACGGGAGACCCTGACGACGAAAAGGAAGAATACTACGAGAACGTCGAACGAACGCTCAATGCCTGCCCAAAATACGATGTGAAAATCGTTCTTGGTGATTTAAATGCAAAAATAGGTCGAAGTGCGCAGCTTCCGGGTGATTGAAGCATGCATCGTACGCATACTACTTCAGCAAGGAAGCGTTGTATGCGATCTCGGTTTAGGCACCAGAGCAACATCAGCAGAACTTTGACTTTCATTCGATGCTTGCAACTCCACCTGGATAAAAACCACTTTATTATAGGTGAAGACATGAATGCTAAACATAAAGATTGGGAGATTGTATATCTAATATAAAACTGACCTTCCAGATCTTATCTAGATGTCTTGGTTATTGACAGATGACTGACACTATTAAACACCAGCAGACATAACAAAAACTGTTTACGGACAATTGAGAACGACAGTGTACACTGTGCATTGACGGCCGTAATAAAGCTTCCGAACGAACTGGCAGAACTGGAAGAATTCGTGGTCCCACAACCCTACAACTACGTGGTAATGCGATGGACACGGTTTACCAGATCGTTAACAGAAGCATTACGTTCGAACGATATCGACCTACCAACAAACAGAAAGCTGACGAATGACGAAATCAACAAATACATTCTACAAATGGACGAAACTATAAAACGAAAAATCGACAAAACAATTCCTAAAACAACGGATACGAACAATATGAACTTGTATAGGAACACAACAATAAATGCATTTCACAGGAAAAAAAGCAGATTGCTAACAAAACTAAAACAATTGTTTACTGACAGATGTGAGATAATATCACTGAAATCCCGATTAAAAAACATCCCACCAATACTAAAAGCTAATTAAAGATTAGCAACAGATTTGTATCGGGACAACAGAATACAGGCTATAAAATCTAACAACCCGAAATAATACAAATCGGATTCAGTGTCTCCACTTACCACGTAATGACGAAAACAAACAAATGTTGATCAACATAGGCATATATACAAAGAACGCTATCCTCAGTAATGAGGTCGTCGTGATCGAAGATCCTTTAGAAAAGGCGAACGCTGTCTTCCAGGAAATGTACAAGGTAAATGAAAGCATCCACCGAACCTACAACTTGGAAAACAGAGTTCTAGTGACACTCGGTTTTACCGAATTTAATTACGAAAATTTGGCAAATTCTATTAATGCCAATAACAAGGCTACTCTATTAATAACGAAGGAGGAGATCTAAGGTATCTTCGACTCATTAATAAACAAAGACTCAGTAGGAATAGATAGAGTACCAAACATCGTACTCAAGTATCTACCACCATTGGCAGTGGACATATACACACTTCTATTTATCAACGCGTACGAAAACAGCAATCGTACAGGCCATACCTAAAAAACTGTACAAACCCAATGAACATGCGTTCGATAAGTTTACTTCAAAGCATCAGTAAAGTATTCGTGAAGGTCATAAACAAAGCAAAGACTGAAAAGTTTCCGACCTAACAGGGATACAAGACATTTTTTTCTTAAAGTTAATTTTTATTTTTCTACATGCTCTGCTTCTAACTCTACACACTTCTCCCAGCAATGCTCCCATCTCTCTAACCTGTCCAAATAGTACTCGGCGTTTTTCTCTGCAAGATAACTGTTCACGAAAGTGATGGCCTCCTCATTTGATGAAAATCTCTGTCCTCAGAGCCCAGTTTTTAGATTAGTGAACAAAAAGAAGTCACTTGGGGTTAGATCTGGTGAGTAAGGCGGATGATCAAGCAGTTCAAACCATAATTCGTGGATTTTCGCCATGGCAACCGGTGAGGTGTGAGACGGCGCGTTGTCTTGGTGACACAGCATTCTCTTTTTCTGTAAATGTAGCGGTTTTTCCGCAATTTATGCTTTCAGTTGGCCAAGTAATGATGCGTACTATGTTCCTGTAATGGTTTTTCGTTTTTGAGGATAATCTATTAAGATAACTCCATGACTATCACAAAAATCATTTTTTTTTTTTTTTTTTTTGGAGCCGATTCCCCCTTTGCAATCCACTGCTTTGACTGTATTTTTGTTTCGGGCGTATAATGATGTATCCAAGTTTCATCGACAGTAATTAATAGGCACCAAAACTCGGATTTATTGCGCCTAAACTGTGCCAACATACCGTTGGAAATGTTCATTCGAACACGTTTTGGTCTAACGTGAGCAAACGCAGT
Source organism: Microdon myrmicae (assembly GCA_963931805.1). NCBI lineage: Eukaryota > Metazoa > Arthropoda > Insecta > Diptera > Syrphidae > Microdon > Microdon myrmicae. The sequence continues at coordinate 253,269,199 of OZ007496.1, forward strand.
ACCCAACGTGCGGACACCTTTCTTTTTTTCCCAACAATAAACAAACCAAGCAGCTGCATGTAATTGGCGCAATCGACGCTGAAGCCAATTTCCCTAACTCGCACCAAGTGCAAACAAAGAACGCTGTTCCTCCATAGGCTTCCTGGCGATACCATAAACAATCCATATCGTTTGTGGTATCCTAAACGCAGTTTTCAGTTAATGAGTGGCTGCTATTTATCCAGCTGACCCTCATTATCGAGCGATGCATAAGTCGCTTTTCCCTTTGTATTGTAATTGCCCTGAATCCATCCCTCATGACCTCGATGCATAATCAAATACAAACCCATTAGCATCCCACGAAATTCGATTTGTTTGTTTCAACGAGCACACATTTCCTGGATGCACATTATGCCCCTTCTTGGTGTTTCAGATTCGTTGTCATGGTGTGTTCCATGAAAGAACCCATGTACACACGTACATGTGTACTACCAACGATCTTCACCCCAAACGATAGAATATCGTAGAGTCATTTCAACCACTAACGATCGCACATGGCTGGTTCGTGTTTTCCCCTTAGTAGGGTGAGCATGGGGTGCGTTCCGGAGTGCACCCCAGAGTCGAAGCCGGACGCAGGCCATTACGTAACTCTTGAAACTGTGTAACTTAATTTAACAATAGTTTTGTGAAAATCAATAAACCATTTGTAAATTGGGTTAACTGTTCGAGAGTCCAAATTTAGTAGTAAATCAAAATAAACAACATTCATACGAAACAATACCACTAAGCGTTTTATTTCTCCTGTTTCTCCTTTATTGGTGCGTGTCTTGTGGCGGAGTTTTACTCCTTGTGTCGATGAACTCAGCTTATCTTTCAGCGGAACATTGATTAATTTATAATGGAGGAGGAAGTGAACTTGTGGTGGGTTTAGGAAGTATGTTGCGCCAAGACACGGGCACCTGATTCACTTCCTTCCCACTTTTCTATTTTCCGCGTTCATAAAATCGTTCGCGTCACCGCGTTCCTTGGGACGGGATAAAATCGACTGTTCCTAGGGTCGTAGGAAGGCGCGTCTCTACAAATACCGATCGACGAAGGGAGGAAGGAATAAAACACTCCAGCTAACTGAACATAGGTTTACTTTTATTTGTCCTTTTGGTTGTTTAACTTCTTTTATTCACGAAAGGTTGCACATAAAATTGTTCTACAAGGTGGATTGGTTCACTGTTCAATGGTTACGTGTTCCCGAGGAACGTACATTAAATTGTTCTGCACCGAGATTTGACTTTCACTCGCGACTTTACTCGACCTCATTGAAAGATTAGAATTGACCCGAACCTCGACTTAGGTTGTGATTCTCACACTTAGGGGCACTCCTGTGGTTAAAATTGGCTAGTGTTTGTACGCTTCGAATAATGGTTTTCGACTTCGTTCTGGGCACCGCGGCGGATAAATTGCGACTGACTCATGGAATTGAAAATCCATTGCGTTGTGGTAGTGGCGTCCTAAACTCATTGCCACTTTCTAAGAATTTATTGGAAGAGTTGCTATGCCTATGCATATGAGTTTAGTTCCAGCGAATCCTTGCCGTATAAGCTAAGTTGGATTCGTTGGTTGTGTATAACAGGAAATTGAAATTGCTTGGGTGCAAGCAAGGAATATCGTTTAGATGGAATGTTAACCGAAGTAATTTCGGGGAAATGTATGCCGCTTGGTTGGCTGTTAATGTTCCGTTGATGATTTGGATATGCGTTTGTTATGGCATACGAATTTCGGGGAAATGTGGATTGCTTGGTTGCGTTGAGGAAATATAGATAATTGACCGAAGCAATTTTGGGAAATGAATGCTGGGATGATTAGAATATATTCGGTTGAATTATATTCTGTTGGAGGTTTGGAGGTTTTTATTGCGGATTGGTGAGATGTATGCTGTTGCGGATCGGGTTTTTGCATGTTTGCAGGTTAGGGTTGTGGGTTGGTTCTCCGAGTGACGTAGAGAACCCCCACACACCTAGTGCCCATGCACAATACTTCCTCCCCACAAGGTCATGGACTTCCGGGTTCCTACAGCCCAATAAATAGTAGTAGCATACTTTTTGAACCGTTTCTATGGGATAGACCTCCAATTTAGGACTAGAAAAAATCTCATCGATTTTCTTCAATTCGCTGATCGATGTTATCTGCAAGAATTTTCCAATTATTGTAGATCTCTTCTTGGTGGGGTACTATATTAGGGCGTAAAACATTTTTGACAACCTGGTAAACGACACTGTCGTTCGAATCTATCCAGAAGTATGGCAATATTCGGTACTTTTACTGCCACATAATAAGACCAAAAAAAAAAATATCGACACTCGTACTAGGTCTAAGTCCTCTTAAAATTGCGGGTGACATATATTGTATGGTTCCGAGAGATTTTTGATACATATTTTTAGGGCAAAAAAAAAGAGCCAAAATCCCACAGCTTGCAGCCATATCCCATTTCAGGATGAGTTGAGAAAGGAGAGCTAGAAGTAGAAACAGCTACAAATACGTTTTCTGGGTTCAAGCCCATATGGGGTGTGTACTTTTGACAATATATCAGAGCATTAACGATCTCGAAGGTTATAGAAATACTATCGTGAAGGGATAGTCCATAACACTCACAACGAGTTTCCAAGACCTTATCAGAAAATCTTTCCATTATGAGGATGCCATAATCTGGGGTATCCTCAACTTTGAGAAGCTGTACAATATTCTTATGATGTCATCCGCGAATATTCGCCTCGTTTTTCATAATTTATGAATGTTGATACGTCCTGTTCTTCTTTGTCTTTACAGCCACCGGTCCTCCTGCACAAGTAAGTAGAGTAATCTTTAGTAGAGCTCATTGTCAATAGCACTTCATTCTGAGAACTTCTGTACACTCCTTTACACACTACACCATAAGAACCCCGCCCAAGGAAATGGACCTGTAAACGTCTTGGGGACCATTTTTCAGAAGTACATTTAACGTTAGGAGTATTTAGTAAAAACTAAATACATGCGACGAGGTATTATTGAAATTTTAGAATTATTTGTAAATAATAAATGAGATTTTCCCCTACGGTATTGGCGGTTCATATTCGAACCGCTAAGTAGCCCGGCCAGAGACGCAATGGATGTCATTGGTTCTTCTCTAAAGCGTGTTAATGCGATATGGTACTCGATATGGAAGACTCAGAACCGTTCCTTATGTGGGTGTTCATTAGTAAAAATGCCCACTCGAAGCTAACGAACGACGAAGTTGCTTCAGCTTTGCATATCATTACAGCCACCTTATAATTCAGTAGCGTTTTCCATGTTTCTCTGTATTCCCCGTCATTCATGGTATACTTGTAAACCACAATCCTAGTGGATCCCCCTCGGTAATGTACAACCGACACGCCAGTGAGAGTTTTCATTACTCCGCAAGCTATCTGAAACAGCAAATTTACGTAACGACATGAAGCTGTGATAAGGCCCCTTACGGAGATTGGTTGTTTCAGATATCAGCTAATTTACTAATTTACCAACTTGTCTGTGTGCAGCTTAAAAACACAGCAGAGCATACACGGGAGTAAATTAAAAAATATATATAAACGATAATTAATTCCAAGTTAAATAAACGACGACTCCCTGTGGAGTTGTTGGTTAAACTTTTACAGAACGTAAGCTGGTTACGTGCAACCTGGGAGGAAAATAACATGTACAACCACTCGGATTACGAGGGTGAATGAAGTCAAGCACTTTAAGGTACCATTGCGCGTTACACATTTAAGCTCACTTCTAACAGCAGCTTCAACGCGTTCTTGTCGTTGAATGAATGTACTTGCTGGTGAAATCACCTGGTGAAGGGTTTAGGAATTCTGCGAGGACACTTGAAAACGGAGTGGGGAGTTATGGGAAAAGTTGTTCTGTATATGATACATGCTCAATAATTTATAATCCGCACGTCGTTTCGTGGTGACATTTAAATACAACACAGATAGAGACTTGGCCAAATATCCTCGCATATATATTGAAATTATCACCAGTGGTGAACTCATAAGCGTGCAGTACCAACGAGAATATTAATAATAAAATATCGCTCGTCAGTGGATTCTGTTTTTGTCTAAAGTGCTTCTGTTGCTTATTTTTTACTACACGTGCACAATATGGGTTTTTTGATATCTTTAAATGCCAATACACAGTGTGGGAGAAGATAAACAGTTGCAATGCACATTGGCTCTGAATGGTTGAGCGTTGTAATATCAGGAAATCACTTGATCCAATACCTATGACAGGTGTATAAGTGTAGTGATCCTAAATCACTACTCTCTCCCACGTACCTATAATCCCAATCCAAGAGAATCATATGAGCGACAGGTTAAACCAAAAGTTAGTTTGCCGCACATTGATTCAATTCCCGAATACCTTACCCTTACTCGTAATTCCAATTGAATCATATGCGCGATATATTTAAACCACAAGTTAATTTGTTGCGCATTGATTCAATTTCCAAGTACCTTACATCCCAATCCAATTGAATCATATGCGCGACAAAATTAAACGAAAGTCCATTTGTCGTGCATTGATTCAATTCCCTATAATTTGAAATTATGAAATGCGTAATACTAAATGCATTTCATGATTTCTCCTTCCGGGAATTAGTTCAGATAAAATTCGTATACACTTCCGGGAATCCTATTCCAATTGAAGCACACACAATTTTGTTTGGGCTTCTTGGAATTTTTAAGTAATATTTTTAACAAATCTCTGTTGACACAGAGTATAAAAGGGGAGTGCATTTTGGATTCTAGATCAGTTGGGATCCAGAGGCTGAAGCAATGGCCAAAATAAAAATCACAAAAATTAAATAAATAAAATTAATAAATTATATCGTTTTTCACTATTGGACACCGGAAGCAACCGGATCTCCCCAAGGAGGTAAGATAAAAAAAACAACTTAAAAATATAACCTCCACAACTGGCGCAGCCGGTAGGATCAAGGAAGCCAAAGTTAAACACTTGTAAGTGCTTGAAAACCCTTGATCACTACAATAACATAATTCCAGGCGTACTGGGCACAAGACACTTTCAGCCCTGCGTCCGGAGCTGAGTCTGGCTTCGGAGGTACGACTTGGTAATTAAAACCAAAAAAAAAAAAAACCAAAATAATTCAAAGCGTGCCTGGGGCTTAAACACCAGGAAGTACTATAAAAAAAAAAAAAAATAATTCAAAGCGTACCTGGGGCTTAAACACCAGTGTCAAAAGCAAAAAAAAAAAACAAAACAACAACAGTAACAACAGCAGCAGCAAGGAGTGGACACCAATCTCTAGGATTATGACGAAGTCTGTTATCGAGCCGAACAAAACAGTCCAATTCTGAGACATTCGATCGGCGAGCGGAAGCAGTCCAAATGAAATGGGATCCAAATGCGATATCATCAGCTACTAACGATCAAGCGTTAGCACTTCAGCTCAGCAGCAGTTCCAACGACAGCAGTACCAACGGGCAGAAACAGCATCGAAAACAACAGCCAGATATAAGTAAGCAATTTTTTTGCGTTCCTTTTATTTTTATGAATATTTCCACCTTTTAAACATAAGCTACAACCATAGTCTCTTCCTCAATTCTGTAGGGTCTCCATCTGTCTATATTGTGCATTTACCTACCCTAGGGAAGAATTTCGACTTCTAAACAAATAAGTACAAAAAAAAAAAAACACAATAATAATATTGACACTCGCCCTTGAGATAACAAACATCTGAAACCCATATACCTGTGCCCCTCTCTCCAGTTTATATTGTTACTATTATATTATTCTGGCCTATGGAACAAGAAACACTTTCTTTTGATATATTGACTAAAATTACAAAATAATTTACTTGATATATAAGCACCACTTACCCAAAATCTGCTCTACTCTAAGTTAAAAACAAACATAACCTTTACATACAAAAGAAAAACCTCAAATCACTATAAAATCAATTGTTACCCTACTGCTATTTCAAAAATATCCCGTCTCAACCATGTCTGTATTGTGTATCCATTAAACCTAGGGAAGAGTTTCTGCCCCCAAATAATAAATAATAAGAAAGAAATTAACACAAGGAACAAAAACACTCACGGGATAGCAAGTGTCTTAAACATTAACAACCTTACCCTACATATATAATATATATATTTATTACTACCATTTTCCCTCCTTGTATCAGCACCCCTTATCACTATTAAAACTGTCAGTCTATGGAACAAGAAACCACCTCAAGCTCTAGAACATCCCACGACCAAGTACCCCCTTCACCGAAAAAACTTCGCAGCGGAACCATAATCGAAGCAAACCCTCCGATCAAAACTCGCGACCCCAGTCCATCCTTATCGGAAATTCCAGTTCTTCAGCACCAAACGGATCTCGCAACCTTTGAAACAATGGTCATTGATTACACAAAGGTTGCGAAGCTGTCAGCACAGCTAATCCCCATCTTCTCCGGGGAACCAAATCCGCACATAGGTGCAGAATTGGAAACCTTTTTGGATTGCTGCAAGAGGGTTTTAAACTGCCTCAGGATTGAAGAACACGGGGCTTTCTTACAAATACTCCCTACTAGGCTATGGGGTGAAGCTTCTGCCTTATTCGCGTCCACTCCGTTCGCATCTTTTCAGGAAGCCGAGGATGTGCTAAGGAAGGTTTATTTACCAGTAGAAAGCTATCAGGACCTGGTAAATAAGCTATTAGCTACTCGGCAAAATCCGGCAGAAGCTATCATCTTATTCCAATTACGACTGAAGAAGTCGTTAATGGAATGTAAGAAAGCCGCGGAACTAAAATACGGTCCCATATTGTCTGAGGCCGTAAAGATACAATTAGATGACTTTGCAAAAAGCATCTACAAAAAGGGGTTGTTAAATCCGTACCATCGACAATTTTTATTACTGATGGGCGATGTACCAATAGATTCCTTAATGGAGAAAACATTGGAATTGGAACAAATCCAACAACCTCAGCTGCCATTAATCTCTTCGCAGGTTTCATTTAATTCTCCCTCGCCTTGTACAACAACAGCACCTTCAGAAGCCTGTAAACCGACTCTAGGTACCCAGCCGGGACAAACTCTAACTCAAATAATGCCCAATATTCCAAATATAGAAGGGTTGCCACACATCCAACCCACTACACAGGGAACTCCGCAACTAGAGGCGCAAATACCGCCAGCTGACCAACCATATAGGGGAACCGAAGGGGTTATAGAATCAGACCCTCCCAACATATCATTGACACACGATGCCTCCCTCAGCAGAATAACCTGCAGTTACTGCAACAAAAAGGGGCATGTCTATGAGGATTGTGTCAAAAGGAAAAACACACCCTTTTGCACACACTGCCAGCAATTAAATCACGATATCCGTGAGTGCCGGCGATTAAGGGAGGTAAAAAGAGTTCTGCACACAAGGCAGACTTGCGACTTCTGTGGCCAACAAGGTCACAATCTAGGAACCTGTCAGCAAAAGCTGAAATGGGAGTCGCGAGTTCAATGCCAACCCGCAAAGAATTCCCCCACTCCGAGCCCAAAACGAAGAAGGTCAAAACCCTCGGTGGCAAAAAGGACCTACCATGTAAGGACCCCCCTCTCGCCGTTAACAAGCACACCCATCGGCCAACTATCAATAGATGTAGGTGTTAACAAAAACACAACACTAGTAGTAGACACCGGTGCGGAAGTAAGCCTGATTAACAAAAATTGCCTTCGAAAATCAGACGCCAAAATAAATCAGCAAGAGGCTTGCACTTTAGAGATACCGTTCGGAAGCATTAGGACCTTGGGAAGCTGCAAGGTCAACTTCCAATTAAAAGGTAGGTCTAAACTCCCATGCAAGTTCCAAGTAGTGAGCAGTATGCCCGGTCTACCAGAAGACGGTCTGCTTCGAAATGACTCTTTGTCAAAATATTGCAATGTGGAAGGCCCCAAACAACGCGTCACTTTTCCTCGCACGGAAATAAATCCCAAAGTATTTAGTGTGCCAATAAAGTTCTCACACGTCGAGAAAAAGGCACCTGAAAATAAATACGCTAAAGGGAAACAGGAGCAAGCCCAAGGTAAGCGCAAAATCTTCAGGTTAAATCTTAACCATAAAAAGAGAAACCCCAAGGAACCAAGTGGTAACATCAAAAGTATTAATCAAATAACTGACACTTCGTCAGCTAATCCAAAAAACTCGTGCCCCAGCTCCTTTCAAAATACAAACTTTTTGCAAAAGCCCAACACACCCGAAAAAATAATAAACCTCGATGAGATCGCGACGATACTCAGGGTTTATCACAATTCCCCTTCCGGTGAACATCTGAGCATCACCAAGTCGTATAATAAAATACGACAAAGATACTGGTGGCCGTCCATGCTCTCCGACATTAGGAAGTATAGAAAGCAGTGTAATGAATGCCATTCGTTAAAGGTAACCACCTGCTCCGGTAAGGAAACACAGTCAGAAACGTTTCATGAGGGAAACATGGTGTTGGTAAGATACAAAAACCCCAAGGACAAACAAACACCCATCTGTAAGGGCCCCTTCCTCATTACGGGAATAACTGAGCCGAATTATACAACCATCAAAATTGGTAAAAAGTCAATAAAAATAAGCAATAAAAGATTGAAACCATATTCCAAGGTTGATTAGGACTGATCCCGACCTTAGTTTCGCCTCCCCTTCCACTATCAACCTTAGACATTTGCTATCCCCAGGGTGTATTGTAGTTCAATACTTTATCACTTAAAAATACCAATGGATACACAATATCGACAAAGATGACAAAAAAGTGGTAATAATAAATGTCATATGTAATAAAATAAGAAAAGATACCACCTACAAATAAACAAAACAAACATTGACCCCGATGAGGAAGACAATTTATAAATACATGACAAAGATGGCAAAAAAAAAAAAAAAAAAAAAAAGTGGTAATATTAAAATAATTGGAATGAGATACAAAAAAGAAATCACATACAAATAAAACAAAACAAATATTGACCCCCAATGAGGAAGACAATTTATAAATACTAAATTGTAAATAACTATTAAAAAAAAAAAAAAAAAAAAAAAAAGTATGTAAATCCTAATTAAGATTTAACGATTTCCAAACCCAAAAACATTAAAAGTTAGAAACAAACAAAAAAAGAAAGCGAATGAAGCTATAAAGAATGCTAAACATTATTACAAGATATACTTATATTTAAGCATAGGCAACATGTATTACTAGTGTAAGACGTTTTTAAATATAAATACACTTTTATTAATCTAGCATTAAATGATCAACAACAAAAAACAAAAAAAGGTTAATATAAATGACTTAAGTATATATTAGAAAAATAACTCTTCATTATTAATAAAAAAATCGAATTAAAATGAGAACATTTACTTTGATCCTTTGTATCTTAATTTGAAACTTATTTACTTTAAAATTTACTTTCATTTTTAATAAAATCTGTAAACAAGATTAATCAAATTAATTAAAACTACATCCAAAAATAAATGGATAAGAAAGATACCCTTATGTTAATTACCAAATAAATTTAGCATTACTTACAAAAAAAAAAACCAAAAAAAAAAAAATATATATATATATATATAGTAATAAATATTAATGTACTATATCCTTAAGTATATATAAGAAACATAACGTATCTTTATAATGAAAACTTTAAGTAATTACAAAAATAAATAATAATTGAAATTCTTAATGAATAATTTTAAGAGAACAAACTATCATTAATAATGTTAAACTACATAAGGAATCAATGCAATTAATGTTAAACTGGAACAAACATGTAAACTATCACGAATTCAAAATGCCACCGCCCCTCGCTTCTCACTCATTCTAGAAAATTAACCTCTTCCAGATTAATTTTCTTTTCTAAATGGGGGAGGAATGTAATGATCCTAAATCACTACTCTCTCCCACGTACCTATAATCCCAACCCAAGAGAATCATATGAGCGACAGGTTAAACCAAAAGTTAGTTTGCCGCACATTGATTCAATTCCCGAATACCTTACCCTTACTCATAATTTCAATTGAATCATATGCGCGATATATTTAAACCACAAGTTAATTTGTTGCGCATTGATTCAATTTCCAAGTACCTTACATCCCAATCCAATTGAATCATATGCGCGACAAAATTAAACGAAAGTCCATTTGTCGTGCATTGATTCAATTCCCTATAATTTGAAATTATGAAATGCGTAATTCTAAATGCATTTCATGATTTCTCCTTCCGGGAATTGGTTCAGATAAAATTCGTATACACTTCCGGGAATCCTATTGGGCTTCTTGGAATTTTTGAGTAATATTTTTAACAAATCTCTGTTGCCATAGAGTATAAAAGGGGAGTGCATTTTGGATTCTAGATCACATTTTTTTGGATTCGAGATCAGTACTATACATACATACATTTTTGCTGAAATCATACGACTTTCAACACATGAAATTATTAATTAATTGAACACTATCCAATTTGGCAATGTAACGGAGTTGTGAATTTCTTTACAAGTGAGCTATTAAAAAAAAAAAATTGTGTTTAACAAAAAAAAAAAAAAAAAACTTGTGAGTGTGAACGAGCAACAGGACGTTTGGTTTGGACATTTTCAATTTAATTTATATTTCTTTACATTTATATTTTGTTTATTTGTTTTAATTATTATCTTTAGGTTCGAATATTCTTAATTTAATTTATATTTTCTAAATTTATATTTTACTATTTTTTGTTTGCTTTAGGTTGATTAGGTCTGTTTGTTTCCCTTCTTGGTTTTTTGTTTGTTCCTCTTTTCTTTTCCTTGCGCCCCACGCGTTTCTTGTTTCTTTTTCGTGCCCGATGTTTGCGTACCCGCAATAGATGGATACCTGTTCTTCTCGTGGTGTGGGCCATCAGCCCGATCAGGGCATGATGGCTCTCATAAAGAGATTAAGGGAGGACCTCGAGGCTCTCAAGGCAGAGAACGCTGCCTTGAAAGATAAATTGTCGCGTCTGGAAGCCGCACCACCCGTATCCCCATCCAGTGCCAGTTCGGTGGCTTCCGATTCGGAATCGGAGCTCGAGCCCGAGTTGGAGAGCGTCGCTGAGAGCTCTGACGACTCAATGGACGACGGTGAATCGCGCACCCCCGCCCCAAACTCATCAAGGGCCCCTAAGCGGAAAACACCACTTCCAATACTAAACTACGAAGGAGGACCCTCCAATAAACGTATAGCCACCGACTGCCCCCCAACACCACCCCTACCATCATCATCAGCTGTCCCCAAACAGTTGTCGAACCCCGCGATAACTCCAACTCATGTGAAGGCCGTACCTCCGCAGGAGCATTGCCCACCGATTATTAACTCAAAACCAAAGGCTGCTTGTGTTCCCAACACTGTTCAGCCAGAGGTCGGGGACCGCCCATCTGTTTCTAAGAAGAAACAGCAACCCGGGGTCTTTGCACGAGACCTCAATTTAAAAAATTTCGTCGGTGACATGAACCGGCTAGGGATTTCTAACTTCAAAGCAAAGACCTTAAGCCCATCCCTAAACAAAATCATAGCCTACGATAGGGAAACCTATCGCACGGTTAACGACAACCTCAAGGCCAAGGAGGTGAATTATTACACCTTTACTCCGGGCGACGAAAAGTCGAGGACAATCCTTTTAAAACGAGTCGCTGCCTCTTGGGAAAAGGACGACATCGTAACTGCTCTTGAGGCAACATTTCCTAACGTCAAATTCATTGACGTCAAAAAATTCTCTCCCCCACAGCGGTTTGTGAACATCAGACCGCAAAGATACACCAAGCTGAACATATGGCAGCTTCTCCTTGCCCCAGGAACCGACATAGATTCCATAATACGGACAAAGTCGCTTCCAACTTTACATCAGCAAGTTGTCTTCGAGGTATTTCATAACAGAGAAATACTTCAATGCAGACGTTGCCAACGTTTCGGGCATGTCTCCCGAAACTGCAACATGAGTCGCCGTTGCGTTCGTTGCGGAAAATCCCACGATATTGGCAAGTGCGAACTACCGCTAGCGAAATACGATCCCGCAACAAATGTGCAGGATGAAACAACACTGCCAACTTGCTGCAACTGCGGCAACAAAGGGCATCCGGCCAGTTATAGAAATTGTCCTAAATATAAGGAAATTAAACAAAGATCCAAGGAGACTCGAGCTAAGCAAACAGCCAAGTCAGACTTCGGAAAACAGGCCACACAAAACCTCATCCAAAATGGATTCACATTTGCCGACATGCTTAGGGGTCAGCACGCAAGGAATACAAAAACTCTTTCAACTCCTCCCCCTCAAAAACATATTCAAGTCCCTAAACGAGCCCCGAGAAAGGCCAACACGACGCCTCAAATTCAAGCGGTGGTGCAAAAGCCTCCGAGGGGGCAATCTTCAATGCTCGAGAAACTACTTAGTTTCTCCCGCTTAATTGAGGATATCCGACCCCGATATGAGAAACTATCACCCGAGGCAGAGAGGGAGGCACTCCTTTTCACTGCATATGCAAGACATACCCCTCTTAAATGTCAACTCCCTTGTCTCGCATTCCAAGCGTATGATAGTCTCTGACTTCATAAAGGAAAACCGGGCGGACGTGGTACTTGTAACCGAAACTAGGTTGCACCCATGTCACCGTCCCATATTACCAAACTTCTCCATGATTCGAAGAGATCGAACCCTTACTGGCGGTCCCACCATCAACGGAGGTGGAACTTGTATACTGGTTAATAGCGGACTTCGCCATGAAGCTATTGACCTCCCACACCTAGAGTCCATAGAGGTATCTGGAGTTGAACTGCATCTGATTAGTAATGGTAGAGTGAATATATACTCCGTATACCACTCGCATAAAACCAATAATGGCCCCATTAATCCCGAAGATATCGGCAAACTAATAAGGACCTCAGGGCATACACCCTTCATCATAGGCGGCGATTTTAACTCCAGACATCCCCACTGGAACAACTCTGTCTCTTGCCCAAATGGCACAAAACTGTACCAATGGTACACCGCAAACATGTATGCAGCTTCGAAATAGTCGCACCCACGGTTGGTACTCGAGGTAACTCAATTCTGGACATATTTATTGTGTCCAAAGACCTACTTCCACAAATCACTCCTCCTCAAGTTTCAGCGGGTGTATCTGACCACAACGCTGTGACCACATTCATTCGCGGCTATCGAGCATCTCGGGCTCACATCAGATACATACCCGATTATGGGCGGACAAATTGGGACAACTTCAATATTACATTGAACGATAAACTCCACCACTTCTCTCTTCCCACTGACAGGAACCTAACGACGGTTGAGATAAACAACGCTGCAAAACGACTTCACGAGATTCTAGTTGAAACTTCGGAGACTCATGTCCCGAAGTACAAACTTGAAAAGACCTATCAGATCGCCCAGGACGACCTCACTCTTCGTCTCATCCCGGAGCGTAAAAAGCTCTGCAGAATGAGATACCGTCACCGCTTTACGCAAAGGGAGCCATTATTGCGATCCATTATTCACAATATTGGTACACTGATAAAACAGAGAATCCAAAACAATCGCACCCGTCAATTGGAAGACAAGCTGAAGGGTATTCAGATGGACCAGAACGTTTATAAAAATGTTAAAAAGATATGTGGCACTTCCCGCATCACTGGGCCAATTATGCACAATGGTGTTGTTGTCAATAACGACACTAATAAAGCAAATATCATCGGAGAGACCTTCGAAAACAATCACACACTCACTCTCCAAGATGGCGACCCGGAAACTAATGCAATCGTTAGTTCAGAGGTCCACAGTAAGTTGGACGACTTCAACGAGCCAATTGTTGTCTTTAACCCAACTAACAGTGCATACTTCGATGACACACGTGATAATGGTCACGGTTTCATCACACCAAATACCCTACAGAGTCTGGTTAAATCTCGACACCCTAAGAAGTCACCTGGTATCGAAAACATGTCATACCACTCGTTGCGAAGGCTTTCTGCCTTATTTTTTATAAAGCTCTCCATTCTGTTCAACCATGCCTACAACATGGGGTACTTTGCCCAAGCTTGGAGGCACGCTATTATTTGTCCAATAGCAAAAGTTGGGAAACCAACGTATCACCCCTCAAGCTTTCGCCCTATCTCGCTTCTCACTTGCATCAGCAAAATATATGAAAAATTCATATACGAGAAGCTAAGTAACTTTGTCAGTGCCAGGCACCTAATACCTGATTTCCAATTCGGATTTCGAAGAGCGCACAGCACCACTATGGCTCTCAATTTATTTCAAAACCACGTCTGCGTGCGGCTCTTTAATAAGGAACCCACCGTTGCGGTAAGCCTAGACATTGAAAAGGCTTTTGATACGACTTGCATCGAAGGTCTCACTTTTAAACTACTGAATACTGGCCTCAGTAGAACGCTGTGTAGCATCATCTACCAGTTCGTTCGAAACAGAACCTTCCAAGTTAGAATGAATGGAAAGCTTTCCCGAACTTTTCACGCCGCTGGAGGCGTACCACAGGGCTCCATTCTAGGCCCCATCTTATTCAATATTTACACCTCCGATATTCCCCGCCCTGTGGACGGGAGAGTAACCCAAATATGCTATGCGGATGACGTCCTGGTGTACACGTCAACCAAAGGCCCTAACCTCGCAACAAATCGACTCAACCGTCACTTGGACGAACTGTATCAGTATTACAGTCGATGGAAAATACGACTTAATCCATCCAAAGCAGTAGCCATAATTCTGAGTAGTAAACACTCCCAACCTACTTCTCGATATTCACAGAATATTCGAATAAAAATGGGAGATACTACGATTAGACCACAGGACAAGATGAAATATCTCGGGGTCACTTATACCCCAAAAATGAATTTCATCAAACATGTGACCCACATCCTCCAAAGGGGCCTCGGTCGGTCTCAGCAACTGCACAACATCCTGAAGTGGAGGAACAAAGTTGACACCAAAGTTAAGCTTCTCTGCTATAAGCAGCTAATCCGATCTGGAATATCGTACGCCTTTCCCATATGGTCCTGCATATCTTCGGCTTAAATGGAAAGACTTCGGGTTTTCGAAAGGAAACTCCTCAGAAGATGCACCAATTATTCTAGAAGGCCTGACGGTCGTCATTACCCCAACTCTCACCTATACGAAGGCGCCTCCATTACCCCTATCGACGAGTACTTGCTTCAATTAGCATATAAGTACCTCGAAAACATTCAGCGAGAACCTACTTGTACGGGACTCTTGCGTTCTTGACCCTTCTCTCTCTCGATCTCTTCGGATCAAACCCCCACAATTTCTTCTTCAGTACAAAACTGAAGAAAGCACCCTTCCCAACAACATTCCCCTCTATAATAGAGGATTCCTGGACCCATCCCATAGGGTCTACTATTAACAAACCAAACACACGAACGCACAGTACAAGACGGCACAAACACAAACATACACACCGACCAAAGAGCAGATTATCAGACGCCAAAGACGTGATCTGCGTTTACTACCACACCCAAGACCCACCGGTCTTGTATGATTTCTTTCACACCATCCCGCTATAAAAGTAGTTAGAGAACACTTGGACTAACACTGTCCACACTATCCTTGGATACCCCCTTTTTTTCTTTTCTTTACAGATGCCGCGAGACCGAGCCCAACATCCTCACGGATGTGGGTGATTCTGGTTATCGCAAGATGACCAGAAGTTAGAGACAAGATGAAGGATATATATGTCCTGTCTCGCTAAATTCGGCCTTCTCGCCACAATTTTTTTTTTTTTTTTTTTTGGATTCTAGATCAGTTGGGATCCAGAGGCTGAAGCAACGGCCAAAATAAAAATCACAAAAATTAAATAAATAAAATTAATAAATTATATCGTTTTTCACTATTGGACACCGGAAGCAACCGGATCTCCCCAAAGAGGTAAGATAAAAAAAAACAACTTAAAAATATAACCTCCACATAAGTATAAATCCGCTGCTTTTTATCAGAAAAACATATGCTTTCTAGTATAAAGTATTAAAAAGATTGGCCCTGGACTGCTATACATTTTTCTCATATCTCGGGCACTTTGTAGTTACCACGCTAAAAAAATCCTTCTTTTTCGAGGCAAACCGAGGCTCGGTGAGTGTGTGGACCGTTGTCGAAAATATATGGTAACGCTACAAAGAAAAGCTGATGGTTCATAAAAAATATAGTATCGTCGGCGTAGATGCTTGATAATCATTTCAGTGACTTTTATAGTTAGGTTTAAAAGCGAGACTTACGTGACTGTGTCGGGGTTCTCTATACCACATGGAGAACCAACCCACAATGCCAACCAATTTCGACCGCTAACAGCGCGTTACCCTAACCCAACCTGTAACCCATTTCCCAACATGCAAAAACACATCCCAATATGCAACAGCATCCGTCCCCAAATCCGCAATTGCATACATCGACATCAATTTTGCAAGCAACTCCCTCCTACGTAAGTTAAAATGGCGGGAACAGTGAGGAATACACGCACAGCGACCATCAGGCCATTATATTCAATATACAACAAAACAAACGTACAAGGAGTCTCCAAGTGGGTGGCCCGAAATGGAAAGACACATTTTTCGACAAAGACTCCTTTGAATTAATGTTGAGTACCAACCAATGCTGAAACAGCCGAAGCCCAGTCACACCAACTCATCCGTGCTATCACGACAGTGTGCGATGCAGCTAGGCCCAGGCGATCTAACGGAGAATTTATTACACCTTGTTATTGGTGGAATGAAGAAATAAAGGCACTCAGGACTCGCTGTCTACAAGCCCGACGCAAAGTGCAGCGGTCTAGGAGGACAGCCAACTTCCAAGAGCACTTGGACGAGTTCCGGTCAGCACGGCGCAATCTACAAAAGCCGATCAAGGACAGCAAAACGATGTCCTTCAAAAGCCTATGCGAAGGAGCCGATATAAATCCATTGGTTAGGCGTACAAGATGGTAATGAGTAAGCTGAAGGGTTCCAGGTCCCCGCAGATATCATGTCCAAAAATGCTGAGGTCAATAGTAGACCAACTATTCCCACAAGGCACATCCCCACACTACGACTTAATAAGCGAGACAGTGGTGGAGGACATCCCAAGAGTAACGGTATACGAGCTACAGTCAGCATGCAGGAGGATACAGGACAGCAAATCGCCGGGTCCTAACGGAATTCCAAACAAGGCGGTGAAAGCGGCTTGTTTATAACCACCATGCAAACGTGTCTAGAGGTAGGTGTCTTTCCAGAAACTTGGAAACTGCAACACTTGGTGCTCCTACCAAAAAGTAAAAAACCACCTGGAGAGCCCTCATCATATCGCCCAATATGCCTTCTAGACACTATGGGAAAGATATTGGAAAGAGTGATATACGAAAGACTGCTAACCGTAGCAGAAGAAAAAGCAGCCCTATCGAACCAACAATACGGGTTTAGAAAATCGCGCTCCACCGTCCACGCCATAAAGAGAGTAGTTGACATTGTGACGGAAGCAATAAGTGGAGAGAGATGGCGCTGTGGCACAAAGGAACACTGTGCAGTTGTGACACTGGACATAAAGAATGCCTTTAACTCGGCAAAATGGCCAGTCATAAATAGAACGGTTCACAGAATGGGCAGATCAAGGTGGAAGAGAAAGTAACCTCATTAACCATATGGCAAACTCGCTGGGATAACACTACGAAAGGCAGATGGACGTACAAATTAATCCCGACCACGGTGCCTGCGAGTACCATCTTACCCAGTTCCTGACCGGCCATGGTGGATATCGCAAATATCTGCACCGTTTTGGACACAGCAGCTGACCGTTGCGTCCAGCGTGTCCAAACCAAGAGGGACATACGGAGGATGTGGTGTTCCACTGTAGACGCTTCAACGAAGGAAGACTCAATTTCCCAGGCCCACAAGACCTCATAGAGCAGATGCTATGCTCCGAGGATAACTGGATGGAGATAAGCGCATATGTGACCAAAGTGCAACTCGAACTTAGAAGAATCGAGAAAGTAAGGCAAGCACAAGTAGCCGACATGGAGAGAGCAGCTTAAAAAAGCACAAAGCTAACCAGCCCCACGAAGTAATACGGCAGTCCCGCGGGGAGAGTGGTTGGCGGGAGCGAGGGTGTGGTTTAGTACGCAGGCGTGCGACTTGGAACCGTCGTTCCAGGTACACGAATCCTGCATGCTAGTAGCACGGGCTGCTAGTATCTATGAAGATTCCACATCCGTTGACGCATAAAAAAAAAAAAAAAACATCCCTAGTCTACCAAGAACCTATTTCCCAAGCTGTAATAAACGCATATCCAATTTACTACGATACACTCACCATCTCCACCAACTACACCGAGCCGCATACATTTTCCCAAAAAACCGCTTCGGTAATATCTTATGTAAATTATATCCCTTGCTTGCAACCAAGCAATTCTAATTTCCCCCGAAAATCATTCCGACTCACTTCATGCTTAAACTATCTCCTGGCTTGTAACCAAACAGCATTTAGTTCCCCCGAAAACCATTTCGGTTCCCATTCCACCATGTAGAACCACACCAATTCCCTCTTACTGGTAAGCCACCAGCATGATGCGTCGCCTTTCCACGAAACGACCATCGCAACGATCAAGACCCTTGACCATACTTGGCTATGCCACCGAAACCAATTTCCCGGTACACACAACCAAAGAATCCAACTCAGCCTATACGGCGATGATTCTCCGGAACTAAATTCCCTATACAACCATAGCAACCCCTTTCAAATTTCTAGTAAGTGGCAGTGAGATTATTTAGCTATGACTCCACCGCCACGACACGATGAACTTTTTTTCTTGCCTTTAGCAGTCAGTCGAGTTTCAGCCAGAGTGTGTGCCGTCAATTGTGCGGAGCCTTGACCTCGGTAGCGGGCGCATCAACAGAACAAATTTCAATCGCCGCGGACTACACGCAGTGAATCAGTTTAGCTTCCTCTCACGCCGATTAAATTATTCGAACGTTAATCCCGGTCAATGGGGATATTTTTCCCGAATTAAACTTGTTCGGATCGTTCTACGAGCGCGATGTAACGTTCGCTTAGTGATTAAGTGCCTCGAGGAAATTTGCGAACCATAGAAGACATATTTCGATCACCGCGGAGTGCAAGTAGCGAACCAGCGGCCCCCGTTGCACCAATCAAATTATTTGGACATCAATTCGGACCAACAAGGGTTTTCTTCCTTTTTTTTACCAATCAAATTATTCGAACATTAATTCCGGTCGACAAGGATATTTTCCCGAACTAGACTATTTCGACTCGTTGTACGAGTGTGATGTAACATCCGCTTAGTGACTAAGTACTTTAAGAAAAATTGCGATAAATAAAGCCACATTAATTCAAATGACATACCAGCGTTTAATTCTTCTGCTCTCCTAAAACTGACGGATGAACTCAGTGCTTTCGCTCTCGGTGGAACAAGTAGGTGGAAACATTGATGAACCCGTTTCCTTGCCGACACCCACAATACTCGACCCACAACTGTCCTAAGAGATACCCGATGTGGCCGAAAAAGAATTTGATAAAAGAGATCTGAAATATACTCTTTAAAGCCAGTTAGTCAGATATGAAGAACTCCCCTTTGACAATACGCGTTCGAAGCCAATGGAGGATAATTTACAAAGTATGACGTTGTGAGAAATTTTAATGAAAGCGGTTTTATTAATGTCGGCATCGCCGTTCTCTAAAGTTAAAAGTGTGTGGGAAGTGAATTCGTCTAGTGGTGTTAGATCCGCCAGGAAAGAAGCCGTGTAGTCTACGAAAAAATAGGAATTTGCGCTTTGTACAGAACGCTTTCAAAATTTTTTTAAATGTAGGACAGTTTGGCAATATAACGATAGTTTGAGACATCGCATTGCAGTGTGCCCATTTTTATGTATAGGAGATTTTCCAAGTAGGAGAAAAGAATGTACTTGAGTAAACGTCAGATGATTATCGAGAAGAGAAAGACAGAATGAAGGAACACTTTATTTTCACTCGTGGGTGAATCAGTAAATTGAGAAACAAATAGACCACATGGTGGTATAACCGTCGGAATTTTGTATGCCATTTAAAAATGATAAACAAAATTTTCGGGCCATTTATTAGGTTGGTTCGTGTTTTCATTAGTTAATGTTGGTAGAGAAAATTGTAACGTTCGGTGAAGTGAGGAGAGGTCATCTTGCGATAACCAGAATCACCCACATTCGTGAGAATGTTGGGCTCGGTCTCGAGATATCTGAAAAGAAAAGGGGAAGGGGATATCTAAGGATAGTGTGGACAGGGTTAGTTCAAGTGTTCTCTAACTACTTGGATGGGGGGATGGTAGGAAAGAAATCGTACAAGACCGGTGGTCTTGAGTGCCGTAGTTAACGCAGATCACGTCTTTGGCGTCTGATAATCGGCGCCTTGGTCGGTGTGTGTGTGTGTGTGTGTGCTTGCGCTGTCTAACTGTGCGTGTGTGTTTGTAGTGTGTCAACAGTAGACCCTATGGGATGGGTCCAGGAATCCTCTATTATAGAGGAGAATGTTGTTGGGAAGGATGCTTTCTTCAGTTTTGTACTGAAGAAGAAATTGTGGTGGTCTGATCCGAAGAGATCGAGAGAGAGAAGGGTCAAGAACGCAAGACTCCTGTGCAAGTGGATTCTCGCTGTTCTGAGTGCTTTTGAGGTACTTATATGCTAATTGTAGCAAGTACTCGTCGATAGGGATAATGGTGGTGTGGGGGTTCTCTATACCACATGGAGAACCAACCCACAATGCCAACCAATGCTGATCGCTAACAGCGCGTCACCTCAGCCCAACTCCCCATTCAAACCTGAGATATACACACATTCGCAACCATGCAAAACCTGCAAGCGCACCCAATTCCCCATGCAAAATCCGCAATAGCATACGTCCCAAACCTTGCAATAAAACACATTCCAAAACCTTCAACAGAATGTAATTCAACAGAATATATTCTAAATCATCCCCGCATACATTTTCCCAAAATTGCTTCGGTCAATTCTTTACTTAATTCATATTCCTTCTTTGGGACCAAGCAATCTTAATTTACCCGAAATTCATATGCCGTAATAAAACGCATATCCAGGTCTACAACGAACATTAACCATCTCCCTCAATTACATCACCCCACATACATTTTCCCAAAATTGCTTCCGTCAATTCTTTACTTAATTCATATTCCCTCTTCCCCGAAATTCATATGCTGTAACAAAACGCAGATTCAAATCCACAACGGAACATTAACCATCGCCACCAACTATACCAAGCCGCATACATTTCTCCGAAATTACTTCGGTTAATATCTTATCTAAACGATATTCCTTGCTTGCACCCAAGCAATTTCAATTTCCCGGTATACACAACCAACGAATCCAACTCAGCTTGTACGGCGAGGATTCGCTGGAACTGAATTCTTATGCGAGCATAGCAACTCCTCTTAAAATTCCTCGGAAGTGGCAGCAAGTTTATTTCTGGTATGATTCAGCCGCCGCGACGCGATAAATAGATTTATCCATTTCATTAGTCAGTCGTCATTCTACCATCGGCGCGCGCACATCGGCTCAAGACTCAGCCCCTCGTAACATGCACTCGGGGGGTGCAAACCCCCGAATATACAATTAAGTCTATCGCGTCTCAATCGAGCGGGATCAGATCCGAACAAACTACACAACGTACGAAAAATCCTAATTTTTTTCAAAAACCGGTATTCGGTACAAACGTGTCAGTTGAATGCTTGTCAGTGGAATGGATAACTCGTGTGATGGTTCAGATCCTTGCCACCGTCAATGGCGAGGAAAACGAAAGAAGGACACAATAAGACGACTGTAATCCTGGATATTAATGAAATTAAAGATTTCCTTGAGCAGCCACCGATTATTAGTCTTTCGATTTGGGTCGAAGATATGCAGGACCATATGGGAAAGGTGTATGATATTCCAGATCGGCTTAGCTGCTTATAGCAGAGAAGTTTAACTTTGGTGTCAACTTTGTTGCTCCACTGCAAGATGTTACGCAGTTCCTTAGATCGACCGAGGCCCCCTTGAAGAATGTGGGCCACATGTTTGATGAAATTCGTTTTTTTGGTATAATGACCCCAAGATATTTCATTCTGTCCTGTGGTCTAATCGTAGTACTGTGGCGATTCCGCCAGATCCCACGGCTCGCCTTCCTGAAAAAACCCCCATAACCATAACCCGGGTCTGCACCAGCTTTCGCTAATGCAATTCGCATTAGCATCTTAGATGCTTCACGCATCAAACAGACCCAATTATTTTAACCCTAAAATCCCTATAAAGAAAACTTACCTTCATGCATCCCTTCGCATACAATTTTTCATAAGATTTCTTTGTTTGCTTATTTGGTATTCTGAACCAATTCGGTACCAGACAAATACCATAAATATCGCGCCGTCTATTTTCCCAGCCGCACCATATACCTTTTCATATACATTGCCTGGCAACCTTTTTTGTTTGTCTTACCAACAAACAACCCAAGCAGCTGCATATAATTAGCGCAATAGACGCTGAAACCAAATTCTCCAGCATTTCCTAATGCAAATATGAACCCGGTTTCTATTGCAGCCAGAGATGTCATAAACATCCAATTTGCTTTTAGCACCTTTTTCTCCTAACGTCGAAAATAGCGACGAGGCATCGTATAAACATGACCCTCATTAAAGAGCGAACCATTTGGTCGCCTTTTCTTTTGTCCTTGCCTGTTTCGCTGTTCCACTGCACGTGTGAATAGCATTGATCTCAACGATCCCACACATACCACCATGACCTGTATTACAAGATCAGGTTTCCTATACCACCAAGAGAGACTTTACGTTTCCCTGGTGGTAGGTAAAAAACGATATCCTTATTGGTGAGGATATCGTTGGAGTCTTATTCCATCCTCCGACCACGCTGGTCGCACGGTGAAACTCCCGTTCTCCGCGCCACCAGCGGAGAAGCGTAAACAGTAACACGCGAATATATACCCGGAGTCGTGTGTGTTTTATTTTTCAACTCTAGGAAGTTTTAGTTATTTTTCCACGTAAATTTATCCGTGAATCTATGAAATAACGTTAATTTATTGATCCCAAATTGTTTATTATCGAAAACATATAAATTTCAAAAAATCGGTATACAATAGTCTCTTTGATAAAACAATAGCCTTAAGTCCATACGAAGTGTTCATTAGTTTTTGTGAAAACGTATAAATCATACAAAAATGTAAAAGACAAACAATAAACAATTTATAAATCTCATTAACTGTTTGATTTTCAAAATTTAAAAGTAAATTAAATTCAAAACTAGACACCTTTCATTGTTAAAGCGCGTTTCCTGTACCTGCTGCGATATTCGGCCAAACTTAATTAGTGAATGATGGAGGAGGAAGTTAATCAGCGCCGTACGCCGGTGCACTTACTTCATACCCCACAGTACCTCCCATTTGTATTCGGATATTCTGTGAATATTGAGAAGTGGGTTGGAAGTGTTTACTACTCAGAATTATAGCAACTGCTTTAGATGGGTTAAGTCGAATTTTCCATCGACTGTAGTACTGATACAGTTCGTCTAGATGACGGTTAAGTCCGTTTGTTGCGAGTTTTGGGATCTTGGATGACGTGTACACTAGGATGTCATCCGCATAGCGTATCTGTTTACTCTCTCGTCCACAGGGCGAGGAATATCTGAGATGTAGATATTAAATAAGATGGGGACTAGATGGAGCCCCCTGGTACGCCTGCAGCGACGTTGAAAGTTCGGGATAGCTTTCCATTCACTCGAACTTGGAAGGTTCTGTTTACAACGAACTGGTAGATGATACTACACAGCGTTCTACTGAGGCCAGTATTCAGTAATTTAAAAACGAGACATTCGATCCACGTCGTGTTAAAATCTTTTTCAATGACTAGGCTCGCCGCAATGGTAGGTTCCTTATTAAAGAGGCGCACGCAAACGTGGTTTTGGAATATGTTGAGAGCCTTGGTGGTGCTGTGCCCTCTTCTAAATCCAAATTGGAAATCAGGTATTAAGTTCCTGGCACTGATAAACTTATTTAGCTTCTCGTATATGAACTGTTCATATATTTTGCTGATGCAGGTGAAGAGCGAAATAGAGCGAAAGCTTGAGGGGTGATATGTTGGTTTCCCAGCTTTTGCTATTGGACAGAAAACTGTGGACCTCTGAATTAATGATTGCATTAGTATCCGGGTCCCCATCCTGGAGAGTAATCCTGTGATTATTTTCAAAGGTCTTGTGGGGGTTCTCTATACCACACGGAGAACCAACCCACAATTCCAACCAACCTTGACCGCAAACAGCGCGTCACCTTAACCCCATTCAAAACCCGCAAGCATACATTCCCAAATCCGCAATAGCATACATTCCACACTCTGCAATAAAACACACTCCAAAACCCGCAACAGAATACAATTCAACAGAATACATTCTAAATCATCTCCCTCATCTACAACCAACCGCATTTAATTTCCCCCGAAAACCATTTCGGTTCCTTTTCTACCCAAAAGATGTAAAACCACATCAATTCCCTACAATCAAACCGCAATTTTTCCCCAAAAACCACTTCGGTTCATTTCCTCCTTAAACTATATTTCTCGCTTGCAACTAAGCAGCAGTTAACTTTCCCCGAAAACCATTTCGGTTCCCATTCCACGTAAACCACGTAGAACCACACCAATTCCCCCTTACTGGCAAGCTACCACCATGATGCGTCGTCCTTTCACGAAACGACCATCGCAACGATCAAGACCCTTGACCATACTTGGCTATGCGTCCGAAACCAATTTCTCGGTACACACAACCAAAGAATCCAACTCAGCCTATACGGCGATGATTCTCCGGAACTAAATTCCCTATACAACCATAGCAACCCCTTTCAAATTTCTAGTACGTGGCAGTGAGATTATTTAGCTATGACTCCACCGCCACGACACGATGAACTTTTTTTCTTGCCTTTAGCAGTCAGTCGAGTTTCAGCCAGAGTGTGTGCCGTCAATTGTGCGGAGCCTTGACCTCGGTAGCGGGCGCATCAACAGAACAAATTTCAATCGCCGCGGACTACACGCAGTGAATCAGTTTAGCTTCCTCTCACGCCGATTAAATTATTCGAACGTTAATCCCGGTCAATGGGGATATTTTTCCCGAATTAAACTTGTTCGGATCGTTCTACGAGCGCGATGTAACGTTCGCTTAGTGATTAAGTGCCTCGAGGAAATTTGCGAACCATAGAAGACATATTTCGATCACCGCGGAGTGCAAGTAGCGAACCAGCGGCCCCCGTTGCACCAATCAAATTATTTGGACATCAATTCGGACCAACAAGGGTTTTCTTCCTTTTTTTTACCAATCAAATTATTCGAACATTAATTCCGGTCGACAAGGATATTTTCCCGAACTAGACTATTTCGACTCGTTGTACGAGTGTGATGTAACATCCGCTTAGTGACTAAGTACTTTAAGAAAAATTGCGATAAATAAAGCCACATTAATTCAAATGACATACCAGCGTTTAATTCTTCTGCTCTCCTAAAACTGACGGATGAACTCAGTGCTTTCGCTCTCGGTGGAACAAGTAGGTGGGAAAATTGATGAACCCGTTTCCTTGCCGACACCCACAATACTCGACCCACAACTGTCCTAAGAGATACCCGATGTGGCCGAAAAAGAATTTGATAAAAGAGATCTGAAATATACTCTTTAAAGCCAGTTAGTCAGATATGAAGAACTCCCCTTTGAC
Source organism: Microdon myrmicae (assembly GCA_963931805.1). Lineage (NCBI taxonomy): Eukaryota > Metazoa > Arthropoda > Insecta > Diptera > Syrphidae > Microdon > Microdon myrmicae. Next base: position 253,294,947 of record OZ007496.1, read on the forward strand.
AATACGCGTTCGAAGCCAATGGAGGATAATTTACAAAGTATGACGTTGTGAGAAATTTTAATGAAAGCGGTTTTATTAATGTCGGCATCGCCGTTCTCTAAAGTTAAAAGTGTGTGGGAAGTGAATTCGTCTAGTGGTGTTAGATCCGCCAGGAAAGAAGCCGTGTAGTCTACGAAAAAATAGGAATTTGCGCTTTATACAGAACGCTTTCAAAATTTTTTTAAATGTAGGACAGTTTGGCAATATAACGATAGTTTGAGACATCGCATTGCAGTAATTCCCGGACACAAACTCCCTATGCAGACATAGCAACCCTTCTTCGTGTTCCTAGTAAGTGGAAGTGAACTTACTTCGCTATGACTCAACTGCCACAACACCTTGAATAGATTCTCGCCTTCATCATCATTAGTCCCTTCGCAACCACCACCGCGGGCACACGCACCCAGCGTCGTCCCACCGCCACCGCGGTCGGCCGCGCCGCATCCCACCACGCGAGGTATCTGGTATGAGCCCGGGATGATCGATAGCCGCAGATGAACATGGTCACAGCGTTGTGGTCAGATACGCCCACCGATACTTGGGGAGGAGTGATTTGGGAAAGTAAATCTTTGGACACAATGAATATGTCCAGCATTGACTTGTCTCGGGTACCAACCGTAGGTGCGACTATTTCGAAGTTGAGGGCATGACAGTGTTCGGAGTACCATTGGAACAACTTTGTGCCGTTTGGCAAGAGACAGGGTTGTTCCAGTGGATGCCTGCAGTTGAAATCGCCGCCTATGATATAGGGTGTATGCCCCGAGGAGCTTATTAATTGGCCGATATCTTCTATCATCTATCTCCAAAATGTGCCGCCCGTTTATACTCTGTGGCAACAGAGATTTGTTAAAATTTTATTTAAAAATTCCAAGAAGCACAAACAAGATTTTGTGTGCTTCAATTGGAATAGGATTCTGGGAAGTGTATACGAATTTATTTGAATAAATTCCCGGAAGGTGGAATTATGAAATGCATTTAGAATTAGGCATTTCATAATTTCAATTGTTATAGGGGATTGAATCAATGCACGACAAATGGACTTTCGTTTAAATTTATCGTGCATATGATTCAATGGGATTGGGATTATGGGTAATTGGAAATTGAATCAATATGCGACAAATTAACTTTTGGTTTAACTTGTCGCTCATATGATTCATTATGGGAATTAGGTTGATGCTTAATGAGAATTGGGTGAGAGTAGTGATTTAGAATCCCTACAACAGTCTCTGTAATTCGACAACCTTAGAACACAGTATAAATGTTTGTGGGACTACATAAGTATTTTGATCTACAGATGGGTAGATTAAGGTTACCTCGACTCTGCTACTAAGCTCAGAACGTTTAAGGGGAGACTTGTCCTATTAACAGTGGGTCCAGATTTTCCCAAAATTGACCAATCAAATTCAATATAATTATATTAGTTTCCAAAAAGATATTTTAACGTTTAGTTAAAAATTAAAAATTAGTTAAAACGGCGTTTAAAACCCGCAATCTGGAACTTTCCCTTAAAGGTTCAATACTTTAATAAGAGTATGTTACAATGCGCTGGAGTTCTGTGAAAGTTAGCAGAACCTTATCAAAGCAGTGTTTTATTATTGAACACTCTAAGAGATAAATGATGAGGAAAACTTATTGTTTGCGCTGGTAATAAGAGCAACTACAACCCATATATCGTAATTATATATACATTAAAACGCAATCAAATTACCTCCATCCCATGTGCACACAAGACTCCAAAATCATTAACGTTTTGTTCAAGGATACCCACAAATGTCTCCTCGGAAAAGAACAGTGAAACCGTGATTGAATAAATGTGATATATTTTGAAAACGATAAAGTTCCCACAGGATCAAAATGAGTAACAGGGTATAATTGAAAATTTTATGAGCCATTTGCAATCGTCCACCGTTCAATCTCAATTAACTGCTTATGCAGCAGTTTAATATCGACCACGGATCGCCACCCGCTGGCCCATAGACGTCGAGAATTAATGATGAAATATGCGAACGTATCAGTTTTAATTGCAATTTTTAACCGTTGATTGGCCATTTTCATTTTGCAATTAAGTGTTCCCTGCCGAGGCATCCGACCGACACGGTGTGCCGTGATAATTGTCAACTTATTACCATATATCCATGAAGTTGGTTGAAAATTTAAATTAGTGGACTCATTGTTTCGATGATTCCTGTCAGAGCAGAATTTAAAATTTTTTGCTTCTAAATTATTGGCATGGTCTCATATTGTGGGTTTTTGAACTCCGGGTTGTGTGGTATACCGCTGATTATAATCTAGTGATGGAGTCATTTGCTGCTATGAGATGCAATCTTGTGGTATCTGGTAAAATAATATATCCTAACAAAAGAGGCGTTTTGAAAGCTGTTTTTTTTTTTTTTTGGTTTTCAAAAACAGTATTACGTTTTTGTTTTAATTCGCATTTATTTTACAAAACAAAAGATATTATATTCTTCACTTAAGACTAAATGCTGTCCTATTTACAGTTATTTTTTTTAATTAACTTACTGGCTCTATATACGTTGTATATTGGTAGTTTTAAAAGTGCAAGAACTGGCCATTCTTGATTCAACTAAAGGGATATATCGAACGATGGTACCTAGCATATTATAGAGACATAAAACTAAAAGATTGATCGGAGAACAAGACAGTGATTAACAGACTACGGATTGGTTAAATAATATCGGCCAACTCTGGTGGCAAGATCTCAAAACTAATCACTGTGGAGGTTCTACACTCTATCAGACTGAGATTCTATACTTATTCGATTGAATCTATCAGATAAGTTCTAAAAAAAGTCAAGGATATCTCCGAACAATTAAAAAAAAACCTACAATTTAATGGAGAGGTGTTTCACCATGTGGCTGTCCTAAACTGCCACAATAACAGAACTCGTCAATCGAACCTACGTATGCACGATCAAACGCAAAACTCAAGAGGCTTAATGTATTAACTTAACCCTTCCGACGGACTATTCCAATGAACCGCATAACAGTTATAGTGAAGTCCTCCCCCGAAATTTGTTTTTACTTTCTGTTCATAGAAGAAAATTTGTGTGACAGAAGGATTCGTGACAACTGACATATGTTACAATACTATTATTTATCACCCTATTGATCACAAGAATATTGTAGTCGACAAGTCAACAATTGGCAATTGTTGCGGATTCACAACTGAATGCAGCCAACAACCAAAACCAATAACAACTGTCAGCAACCAGCTGACAGGAATAATTAATTGTCGAGCTATCACATTGAAATGAATTGTTTGGACCAGTTTTTTCGCCGCTTTTTCGTGTTTACAAATCTCAATAAATCATGTGCATCTAGGTACTTAATTTTGTGTGTAACTGAAGTTAACGCTAGTTTTATTTGGAACATCCTTTTGTATCAACGGATTCACATAAATAAAGTTATTGAGTACATTCTCGTGGATGTGGTGTCAGAGTTGCAGCGGTTCACAACAGAAACCGTGGGTGTTTATAACATTGATCCTTAGTGGTGAACAAGGAATAAATAGAGGCTGTGCATCCACGTGCGCACTTTCCTTTGGCGCAAAACGGGATGAATTCCCAAACTGCTGAGCCGTTTTGTGAGAGCCCATGTTTCGCATCCATATAGAACAATCGGCATGATTATGGTTCTACAGACACGGATCTTTATGTTACGTGATAGCAGTCTGGATTTCAGCAGTTTACTGACTGCGTGCCAACTCGCGTTGCCGGAATGCAGTCTCTTGTTAATTTCCTTCGAAATTTCGTTACTGGCCGTCAATATCGTTCCCAGATATTTAAATTCTTCAATATCTTACCTCTGACGTTTATATGTGTTATCTGAGGTCCACCTGCTCTCGCCGCAATCATGTATTTTGTTTTGTCTTCATTTATATCTAGGCCCACCTCTTCTGCTGCTTGCATGATGATTTCACAGTTTTTACTAACAGTCTCTAGATTATCGCCCAGAACGGTGATGTCATCCGCATATGCGATCACTTGTGTGACCCCGTTCACGGATGATCCGGCCATGTTGTCGTCTTGTACCTTCCTGATGAGATACTCGAGGACAAGGTTAAATAGACACGGTGATAGACCATCTCCCTGCTTTAGTCCGTCCCGGATTTCAAATGGTTCTGAGAGGTGGTTTTCTATTCTGACTCGCCCTTTGTTTTCGTTCATGCAAATTTGAATGAGGGCGGCATATTTTTTTGAGACTCCCAGCTCAACTAGAATATGGTAGACTCTCTGCCTTGCGACTGAGTCGTAGGCTTTTTTGAAGTCAACGAACAGTTGGTGAACCGTCTCTCCGTATTCCCACTTCTTTTCCAGCAGTTGTCTTCCTTCCAAGTGAAGGTAATTTGTTGTTATCACGTTCAATACATTAGTGCAATTTAGAGCGAGAGGAAATGCTGCCCACCCAGCCGAGAAGTCATTCCCATGGCCCTAGAACGAGATACTTTCGTTGGTGGACATTCGCTCGCTGCTCAATTTGCCAACTCAGCCGAGACGTCATTCCCCTGGTCCCGGAACGTGATACATTCGTTGGTGGACGTTCGCTCCCCGCTCAGCAATCGTTGAAACTGGTTTCTCTTTCAATCTCACATTTATTTTTGACATTTATATGTGTATTCATTAACGTAATTCCACAATGTCACTATTTAATAGCTCCGAATTGTATTAAGATGGTGGTATGGGAGCGAACATACAGGGCAAAGTCTCTGATTGCTTTCAAGGCGGAGGCCAGGACGATCCTTGTCTCTGTTCAATCCAAGTTGACATGCAGTGTCCACGTGACACTCCTGGATAGTTAGTTTGGCACCCGCCAAGTAATGAACTAATGCATGCAGCGGCATACTGAGAAAGGTTGGCGCAAGACTAATAATCTTGCCCGGAAAAACATACTATTATGGAAAATTTAACAAGCCTCGGATATGGACCGGATACACGACGACGACCACGGAAACGAAAATGGCTAAACGATTTAAGAATTTTCTCATGTAACGTCCGCTCACTATACAGACCTCGAGCTGCACAGCAGCTAGCCGTTTCCCTGTCCGAATGTAAGGCTGACATAACAGCATTACAAGAAATAAGATCGACGGAGAGTGGTGTTATTCGAAGAAATAAGTATGACATTTATTACATCTGTCATGCAAAGCATCACGTACTCGGGGTAGGCTTTCTAGTCAGCCAAAAACGGAAGCCTGTCATCATAGGCTTTAATGCAATAAACGAAAGGCTGTGCACTCTTCGCGTGCGAGGCGATTTGAGAACATAAGCCTCATAAACGTTCACGGACCTACAGAGGAGACCCCTGACGACGAAAAAGAAGCATTCTACGAGAACGCCGAACGATCCCTCAATGCCTGTCCAAGATACGATGTGAAAATCGTTCTTAGTGATTTGAATGCCAACATAGGTCGGGACCCGGTTTTCAGGCACTACGCAGGTTGCCATCGTTTGCTTGACAACACTAATGACAATGGACTACGAGTCATCGAACTGCCTCAAAGAACTTGGACGTTGCGAGTACCAGACTCTTGCGTAAAGAGATCCACAAATCCACCTGGGTATCATCTTATGGAGCCACTCGCAACCAAATTGACCACGTGTTGATAGATCGCCGCCACTCCTCGAGCCTGATGACGGTACAAACGTACCGAGGTGTCAACGTCGACTCGGATCACTATCTTGTTGGTATCGTTTTCCGAGCGCGGATTGCCTTACGGACACGTATTGCATCCCCGGATCAGGTTGGAATCAACACGGCTGCCTTGCGCAATGAGAATACCAGTAACACATTTGGTCCTGCGCTAGGACTCGTTCGAAGAGCTCGACGAAGGAAGAATAAGTTGTGGGGCCAGAATGCCGGGCGTAGAAGATAAATGGACACACCTTAAGAATACTGTCATTAGTACTGCCAACTCTGTCTTAGACAGTAGTCGTAGAGATCGGAGGGACTGGTTTGATGATGAGTACAAGCTAACGACTGAACGTAAGAATGCTACATACCGGGTAATGCAGCAGTGTTATAGGATGCGCGTACGCAACGAGAAATACAAAGAACTCAGAACTTCTGAAAAAAAGGCTTCACAGACAAAAGAAAGGTGCCTGGGGAAAAAACCTTGTCTGTGAAATAGAGGAAATTAGAGAGCGAGGTCCACACCAGGCGCGGCAGTTCTACCACATAATCCGCAGTATGACGTGGTACACACCACGCTGCACTTACTGCAAGGATAAAGAGGGTAATTTGATCACCGATCCTGAAGAAATTCTGGAGCGATGGGAAGTGCACTTCAATGAATTGCTAAATGGTTAGCTCACAGAGGAATTGGAGGCTCCGCCAATGCAAAATCAACACTAAATGCTGCCGCCACCAAGCATTGAGGAAATATTAAAATCCATAAGACAACTCAAATCATGTAAACCTCCGAAGCTGATGGCATACCAGCTGAGCTGATCAAACAAGGAGGAATGGCGTTACATCACGCAATTCATGAGATTGTGGTGCACGTATGGGCGCAAGAGGATATCCCGGAAGATTAACATATCAGAATAATTTGCCAATACATAAGAAAGAAGATATCACACTGTGCAGCAACTATATGGGTATAACATTGCTCACTACCGGCTATAAGATACTCTCCTCTATCCTACAAGATCGGATAGCTCCATACGCTAAAGTTATCATTGGTCAATGTCATTGTGGCTTCATCCAGGGCAAATCAGCGATTGGTCAGATATTCACCCTTAAGCAGGCGATGGAAAAATGTCAGGAATTTAAGATTCATTTATATCATCTATTTATAGACTTTAAGGCCGCCTACGACAGCATAGCCAGGGTAGAACTATATGATGCCACGAGAGAGTTCGGCATTCCAAATGAATTAATACGACTTTGTAAGTTGACCATGACCAACGTAACTAGTCAAGTAAAAATAGCGGGATTGCTGTCCAAACCAATAAACATATTTAAAGGACTCCAACAAGGGGACGGTTTGGCCTGTTTCCCCTTCAATCTGCCGTTGGAGAAAGCTATCTCTGACTCTAGAATTACAACAAGAGGGACTATTGTCACCAAGTCCAGCCGGGTACTTAGCTACGCAGATGACATCGACATCATCGGTAGATCCGATTCTGCTGTACAGGATTCCTTCACCCAAATCGAGCATGCGGCTCAAAAAGTGGGATTGCATATTTATGAGGGAAAAACAAGGTACAAAGTGGCAACTTCGGTGAAGAGAAGACCTAACGTTGGTCAAATTGTCAGGGTAGTGGAGCACGATTTTGAAGTAGTACAATCTTTCAACTACCTCGGGTCAACAATAGTAGCAGCCGATAACAATATGGAAGACGATATACGCGAACGTCTGAACAAATCCAACAAAGCCGACTATGGTCTATCAAGTCTCTTTAAATACCGAAATTTATCCAGAACATCCAAGCTACTACTGTACAAGACCATGGTCTTACCAGTACTCATATATGGAACCGAGACCTGGGTGCTTAATAAAAGGCATTCTGAACTCTTAGCCGCGTTTGAGAGGATAGTTTTAATGAGAATTATTGGTCCCGTGTGTGAGGGAGTACGATTCCGAAAACGCTACAACCATGAGTCGTACGCGATCTATCTCGAAGCTTACGTTGTAAGAAAAATTAAACTCGGTGGAGTCCGGTGGGCGGGACACCTAGCTGGAATGAGCGAAGAGGGGCCTGCCCGGAAAGTCCATTATGACAGGATGTATGGAAGGAGACAGCGCGGCAGACCACTTCTGCGATGGAGGGATGGGGTAGACCAGGACGCCGGAGGCACGGGAGTGTCAAACTGGATGACATCAGCTCGAAATCGGGACCGGTGCAGAGACTTGCTAAATAAAGCCACGACCGGATCCCGGTTGTAGTGCCGATGATGATGAATTGTATTAAGATAACGCCCATCGATTGGATAATAGTGCCTTACGTACGAGCAGATAGTGCTTACGGAGGTGAGGTGTGTTTTCCTTGGCTATTTTGTATCGTCATATACAATTCTAGTAGACGTCGGGGAAAATATTTAACTCGGATTGAAATGTTAGCTTACTTTATTGAAATACATTTGTGTTCTTGTCGTCTGGTCTCTATCGTTCCTTTTCGTTTTCTTTTCAAACCCTTTAAGGTCTCGCAGAATGTAAACGTCAATTCACAGTGAAAATCAAATATAAAGACTGATTTTTTACATTTCGCTAGAGCCTCAGCAGCATTTTCATTAGTGTCCTACATATTAATACCTATTTGTTCCCTAACTTAATTCTACATCAGTAAAAGGTCTTCGCAAACAACATAGTTCACAATAATATTCCAAGCCAGATGGTCGACTCCATTATTCATAACTACAATACCGAACTGAGACTCCCCTCTCTTTGGGAATTTATTGTGATAGCATATGTAGGATATATAGGAGGACTATACCATGATATTGTGCATAATCCGCATTTGAAGCCATACCAATAACTTGGCTGATCCCTCGTCCTCACAATGGGCTGTGTCAAGTAAATAATGCTTTCCTCCCAGATCATGGCTCCACATCGCCCTAGTGGCCTATGATATCCGAAGTTATATGCGCTATTGGCAAGTGTCCTTAGCAGACAAGCAAAAATCCTTGTCCTTATTTAATGATTACCGTTCTTGTTTCTTTCAGCAACAGGGACAATGCGAGAATGCAATATGTATTGTAGTTGAAGGTATAAGATCAAGTCCATTCATGGTTTCTTTTCATTGGTGGATGTTACCATAAGGACACTGAAGGAGGCACTTTGGTCATAATAGGAAGAGAACTGTTCTGTATGTTGCATTTTACTTTAAGTTTATCCCGAATGTGGCTTACATTGACATGAAAGTATTAAGAACTAGTTAATTCGACAAGTACTTTGTGTTTTTTATGCTCAAGAGACTGGAGTGTCTCAATTATTGATCAAGAGATGAAAACTTCGCCGAAACTTATTAAGTTTATAAACCGTTTGATCTGTTCGTAAAAAATTGACTTCCCTGTTCGTTGTCTGTGATGGATTATTAGTATGCAAGAGATGGTGTGCTTGGGATAGAGAAAGTAGAATTTGAATTTATCTGGTTTTATAACTGGATTAACTGATTGAACTTAGATACTAGTAAATATAGTGTAGACGTGATGTTTCGTATAATGACTTCCTGTGCTCCTGTTTTGGTACTGTCAAAACCGTGATTCCCTGTTGACTAGAAAAGAGCGTTGACTGGAGTTCAATAAAACGTGTTCATATAAAAACTTCATTAAATGTTGTTGTTTTTTATGTATTTTTAATTTTTTTTTTCTAAATTGCTGTGTCCACTCTCACAAAACCTAATGTTATTCAAAAGGAAAGTAAAACAGAATCCTTCCATCTAAATGATTGAGGTGAATGAGGTGTCAAATTTTATCCATTGACGGAAACTGTTATCTTTTCGTGAGTTGATGTTATCCGAGTTTCAGAATGAATTCGAGTCGGGAATGACAATGGCTAATTAAAATATTTCGATAATCTGGTCCAAAAATCCTGCAGTACTATTTAAGTGTTTATCAGTGGGATATAACTAAGTGAAAAGTTTGCTTTGTATAAAAGACAAGAAATAAAATAGGAAAGGGTACCTTACTAAAAGGAAGAAAGGAATTTATGTTTCATTGTGACTATGGTGTACTAGTGTGTTGCACAGTTTAAACTTAACACCAGAACGTTATTCTATTCGAAACGGATGACATTTCCTGTAGGCTAGTGTAGGAATTGTTATGTGTACAGTGTACACAAATTTTTAAAAAAGAGGAACTGAAGAAACAAAAAGAATCATTCCTCAAATTAAAAGACCTAATGCAGCAACAACAAAGGCAAGAAAATACAACAACACAAAAAAAAAATCAGGAACAACAACATCAGGAAGCAAACAAAAGGCAGCAAACAAAGAAGATGCAGCAGCAGCAAGAGAACCAGCACATCGTAACCAACAAAAAGGAAAAGGCGCCGCCTATAATACTTACGTCCATGGACACAAAGGACGTTATAAAATTAAGTGAGTTAACTTTCAAAAATTTCAAAACGAAAAAAATTAATAATTCTAAAATAAAATTAATGTGCGATGATATTGAAGGTTATCGCAAAGTAATGACTTCTTTGGCTAGGACAAAAAGCTAGTACTACACGTACACCCCGAAATCGAAATAATCCCCATGCTCCTAAAAGGAGTTGATCCATGTTTTTCCCCTGAGTAGGTATTAGAGGAATTAAAAAATGTCGAAACCGACAATTTAAAATATACGGGTGTGAAACCCTTCTCTACCGCCAACTCCAGAAAACGCAATTGCAAATTGCCTTTCTTTATTGTATCACTGAGTCCCAACAGTAAGGTTGATGCTCTCCGATACATCAAACACCTCAACCACCAAACAGTAAGTTGGGAAAAAATAAGAAAAATCGATCGCGTATTGCAGTGCATGCGTTGTCAACGCTTCGGGCACGCGGCATCAAACTGCCACATGCAATTCAGGTGCGTAAAGTGCCTCTCCGACCGTATCATTGGTGACTGCCCCTTGGGCAAGGAACAACTTCCAGATAGGAACACTGTCATGTGTGCTCTGTAAAAATCCAGGTCACACTGCAAATTTTAGAGGGTGTCCTAAATGTCAACAAATGAAATTAAAATTGGAATCCAAAATGAAACTGTGGCGGTTCCCTTGAACGCCACCACTCATCTTCCTTTTAACCATGTAAAAACTCCCACCTAGGGCATACTAAAACCTGGAAAGAAAGTACTTACCTGTATATAGTTGTAGCATAAAGCCTTGAAACGCTGTAAAATCACAATATTTCCATCAGCGCCAAACAGGCATGTTCCTTATGGGCAATTTGGTTGCATCGCCACGCAACCAACATGAACCGAACCAATCCATTGAACATGTCTCGGATCGATTTCCATCATATAACAGGCATCTTCCACACGTAAGAGCAATTTGGTTACACCAGCTAGCAACCAACATTGCCCGAACTATATCAATGAGATATACCCTTACGTGCCAGCCGCACACGTGCAGGAGATGTTTTATCTTTTCCCTTTTGCATACATGCCTACATCGAACGGTCATCCGACCGACAAATACATGAAGGCATATAGCTGATCGCCCAAGCAAGTCGAGTTCTCAAAATGAAAAATTACCATCGAGAATTCGACTACGTGGAGATGCCACCAAGATGTGCATGATCAGCATAAATACTTTACCCTGTCGCTGATCGTGCAAACACTTCAATCCCTAAGTAGAGATATTTGCACCAGCTGCAACCATGCCAGCTCAAGTTCCCCTTGTAGATTTGATCGATCCACGGCCCGCACGCTTGTGGACACACACACGCCATGATCTGCAGAGACGATCATCGTGTGTGTGTTTCACCCCTTTTTTGCTGGACCAAATGCGAGGATGATACCTTATATGGCCACGGAAGCGATGGAGGGAATATTTGGTATTCTGCCGCTTCGGTGGCGATAGTTAATTGCAATCTGGATTCCGTGGAGGGAAGTCGGGCCTCCACGTTAAATAAATACACGGAGTCGAGTTTTAGTCGCCACAACTTACGGTCGTGCCATCGAATTGGAAATAGTAAAAGTATATGTTTTATACTCTGGTTAAATGAATGACAAGAAGTGTCGCCACATTTTAATTACTCGTTTATGTTAACTTTACCGCCGAACAATAATTAATCGTTTTAAGATAACTTGTGTAAATGTTCTGTGCTCCAACCGAAATTTATGACAAGAAGTGTCGCCACATTTTAATTACTCGTTTATGTTAATTTTACCGCAGGACAATAACTAATCGTTTTGAGTCAACTTGTGTAAATGTTCTATGCTCTAACCTAAAGTAATGACAAGAAGTGTCGCCACATTTTAATTACCCGTTTATGTTAACTTTACAGCAGAACAATAATTAATAGTTTTATGTTAACTTGTATATAGGTTTTATAAGCTAATACAGTTTAATGACATTAAAGAGCATTCATTTAATTTGGACCGTTGTGTTTCACTACCTTTTTTGTTTATTGTTAACGTCGAGTGGTGTAGTTTTGCAGTTAATTGTACTGTGAACTTGTATGCGAGGACATTTACGTGAACCTGTACCATTGACGGGGCATGACGAGAGACAGTGAAGAAAACCTACCCACCAAACAAGTTGAAGAAGAGAAAAAAATGAAAAGTCGTTCTTATAAGAATTTCGTGGCTCCTTGTGTGTCATATGCACAAATGGCCGGTGCTCCTAAGCAACCAGCATCCATGGAACATACATATAGTAATGGAAGAATGCCTGCGCCAGAGGCACATTCAGAAATAATAACAATGTTATTAACCATGCAAGGACAATTTGCCGGATTTCAAAAAACACTGACTGAACAAAGACCACGAATGGATACTTTCTATTCAACCCTGTTCTCAAATAACTCTCCACATCAAAATCTTCAACCCTCCGTCTGAATTAAACCTAAAAATTATTGCTGTGAGTGTAAATTCACTACTCCACATTGAAAGAAGAGATAATTTGGGCAATATGTTCCAACCCGAATGCCCAGATGTGCTCTTGGCTAGCGAAACTAAGCTAAACCAAGAGCAAAAGATGGGCTACAAAAATTATAACATAATTAGACGAGATGGACCACACTCTACTCGAGCGGGTGGGGTCGCTATCTTAGTTAAGAAAGGTCTTCACCATAAGGTCGTTTACAGCACGGAAGTACACAAATTCCAGGTTCTAGAGGTATGCATTATAGACATTCCGCTAAAAAGTCAAAGGCGTCTATATATAGTCGCTGCTTACGCTCCTGAATCTGTTCAGGGTACCCAATTTAACAGTGAAATCGATACGCTTTTCCGAAGTCTCAAAGTATAGTCGGAAAACAATTACTTTTTAATGGCGGGTGATTTCAACGCCAGGGCTCCTCGATAGTATAGTGGTTAGTACACCCGCCTGTGACGCGGGAGACCGGGGTTCGATTCCCCGTCGGGGAGCCTCTGGCGCAAGGCTAATGACCTTTCCGGGAAAAAACAAATCATTATGGAGAATTTAACAAGTCTCAGGACTTGCTAAATAAGGCCAAGACCGTTTCCCGGTTGTAGTGCGGATGATGGTGATGATTTCAACCCCAAGCACAGTGCCTGGGGCAATCTGACCTCGAACAGCAGAGGCAATGCCTTGTTTGATTGGTGGCAAACAAATGCGATAGAGCATAAACTAGATTTTTGGGCTACAAGTACACCGTCTTATTCAAGAGGTAACTACTTCCTGGATTTACTTATGACAGATGATCGAATTCAGTTACCAGATACCGAGGTAACTACTCGAAATTGTCTTCCCACAGTTGAATACGATAGTGATCATTACGATACACTCTCTCGATTTTCGAAAAGCACATTGGTCGCGTTTCGATCGCATAGTAAAATGAGAAATACGCAACATTGGCATAGATCCACCGACTAATAGAAACCTTCGTAATGATGAAATCGATCATTACCTCCTAACTATGAACGATATTGTTACTAACACAATGAATCGTTCCATCCCCAAAGTAGCCCATATAGATGGCTATACCCACCGATACAGAAATGCAACTATCGATGCTTTGTATAGGCAAAAGAGCACCCTGCTCTCAAAGCTGAAATTGTGCTATAAGCAGTTCAGTGACCCAAATAGCAATGAAATCAAAACAATCAAGTCCTTGATTAAAAATCTTCAAAAACTGATCCGGGATAATTACCGAGCAGTAATAAATGAGGAGTGGAGCAACAGAATTCGAGCTGTTCAAACAAATGGACCGAACATGTTTTCACAAATCAAGATAATATGTCGAAGAAAAGATCACAATGACATTCCCTGTCTCCGAATTCCACGGACTCCTGAGAATTGTCAGATAATGCTGAACGCAGGACTCACCCCAGATCACATCAACTCTAATGATGAAGTAATAATAGGTGAAGATCCGCAAAAGAAAGCGAATTCAATTGGAGCCTGTTTCGAAGCAGTGTACAGAGTTAACGAATCAGTTCATGTTAACACTGAAATAGAAAGCAGTGCCCGTCAGAGACATTGCTCGCTGCGCAATCAACTACACAACGGGCGTTCCGAAAACCGTAGTTTCATCACATTCGGCGAAAATAATAGGGCGGATTCTCCCGTCAGAAATGAAAATTCAAATATGTTTGTGGGCAAGGATGAACTTAGAAACATATTTAGCTCAATAAAAAATAAGAAATCATCTGGAATAGATAGCATTCCAAATGTGGTTCTAAGGCACTTACCTCGTGAAGCAGTGAACATATACACTACTTTGTTTAACAACGCTCTAAACAATGCACACTATCCAACCCATTGGAAGACTGCAGTAGTCCACCCTATCCCCAAAAAGGGTAAGGAGAAGAGCAATCCAGCTAATCTGCGCTCGATGAGCCTGCTTCCCAACATCAGCAAGGTATTCGAAAAAATTATAAACAAAGCACTGATAGGTTGGTGTGATGAAAACGATATCATCCCCAACAACCAGTTTGGCTTTCGAGCGCGACACGATACCGTTCATGCAGCGACGAAACTTGTTTTCGATATACAGTGGAACAAGGCAAAGCGACAATGTACAGCCGCCTGCTTGGTTGACTTTGAAAAGGCTTTCGACACCATATGGTTAGAAGCACTTGTCTATAAGTTAACAAACCTGGGTATGCCGCAATATCTGTTATACATCATTTATGATATGATAATGGACAAACATTTTGTGGTGAAATGCGGGGACATACTCTCCAACAAGACCTTCCAAATTAAAAATGGCTTACAGCAGGGAGCTGTGAATTCTCCCATTCTATTCAATATTTACACTAGTGATCTAGTGAGTTCTCTCGAAAACGCCATTGCGTTCGCCGATGACATAGTGGTGTACAGAACAGGAGGAAAAATAGACGACATCAATAGGTACCTTCAAGATGACTTCAAAAATATAAAACATTTTTGCGACGACTGGAAATTAAAGATTAATTTCCAGAAAACCGAGACTATTCTTTTCAGAACGCCCCTCCCCAGGGCCTAGATGGATACAAAATACAACTGGAAACACTTTTCTATTGTAGGTAACAATAACTTTCCACTGCAAGTGAAAACTGTAGTTAGATACCTTGGTATCTGGCTAGACCAGTATAGACCACCGTCCCTCTCCGCAGCTAAAAGCGCATATCCTATGACAAGAAGTCTATTCCGGAGTAGTCTTCTTGACCCCAGAGTCAAAATAATTTCGTACTTGGCATTCATCCGACCAGTTTTGGTTTATGGCTGCCCAGTATGGTTCTCCGTATAAGACTTCTTATTTATTTTTTATTTTTTTTTTATTTTATTAAAAGCATTTTGATTTCATTACTCGATTGTGGGTTCTCGATTCTTCGGTCGAAATCCTTACTAAACGTCTTTGAAACCCGGTAGTCGGTTAACTACACAGTAAACGCCTACGACATGTATTTTTGTTATCTTCTGCGTGTCTTAACCCATCAGAATCATCCACCTGCAAGGGTATGTTAAGCTCGCACTTGGGGTATGTAAAAAAAGAAGAGTTATAAATATGGCAAGTCCTTACTGGTTTAGTGTAGAAGGGGTTCCGACTTGAAAAATGGAGGTATAATCTTCAAGAATTCAAACCGATCGGCTTTGGGTGTGGAATTCTCTCAGATTGTGTCATAAGCATTTAGTAAACTATGTTCTTATCCGTGTGAGTATTGTGCTACGTGCATATTATACCTTGACTCACTTTGAACGTTGTCGAAATGTTCAAACAGCAAAATACATCGGTAGCTCATTTTGCTCTACTTTGTGTCTTCCTTTGGTGGCACTTTACCTTGACACAGAAAGTATTATTATCCATTTTCCTAATAGTGCAACATTACGCATGAATAAACATCCGTTGAGCGTATGAAATCTCTGTAAAAATGCTTACGTATTAACTTTCCAAAAATCCGCCCACTACGGCATTTATGCAAACGACTACGCCTACACAAATTCCTTTATAAATACAATGAATGTGCGCTGTTTGAACTCAAATGGATCTATGAAGCGATTCGGTTGCAAAACTAAATGGACCAGAAGTGTCGAAATCATCTCTTGTTGTAAATTCGTCCATCCATAAATAATTACCTTGAAAACGTAGAAAAGCAGCTCAGTGACCATGGTATTTTGCTTATTTATGATAGAGAATACATTGACCATTGGTAATGCAAGTCCATGGAGCATTACCCAAATCGCACACTTAAATATTTCGAGCTTGTGCAATGATCCGATAATTATCCAAATAGAAAAGAATGGACTTCGTTAAAAGCGAATGACAATAAAAAGGACATGTACATGTGAATCTATGTTCTGAAGATATTTATATTATGAGAATATACAATGAAATCTATGAGGAGCTCATTGAAAAATTATTAAAGGTACTGTTTTGGTTATTTCTTTCACGTTTGCCTATATTCTTATAATAATTATAAGTAATACATAATGTATATGTACATATATATTTATATATCATTAATTTCAATTAAGTGAATTGTACTGGATGTAGACGTGCAATTCAGCTCTCTAAGTAAATCTTTATCAACCGCAGTGAATTTATTATTAAATTCGTGAAATATTAATCGCAATCAACTCATTAGACTATTTATTCATTTATCGTGCATTTATTTCGGTTTTGTGCACATTTAATACACTTTTTCATTGACAAACATACAATTACATTTTTAATTAAATTGCTGTTTATCACGTAACCAATGTGTTTTAATATCACGAAAACATCGACTTTCACTCTGTGAATACTCAGTTTCAAAACGTGTGTTTAAAAAACGAACAACGTATTGATATAATTAATCTAACTGATAAACGAGAACGAAGCTACGAAATAAAAAAACAGTGACGTGACGTGTGTGACAATTAAAACAAAGTGCAACAACAACAAACAAACAAAACAAATGTTAAAAGCGACAAAAACCGTGCTCACAAAATCACTTCAGTGAGGTACAAAAACAAAGCAAGACAATTAAAATATATCATCTCAGTCGTTAAAGTAAAAACTAAAACACACAATATATTGCTAGTTAAGCACAGAGTTTTCAAAGCATCATTTGACGCGAGTGCAAGTTTACTGACTCTTAGCCGACGATAGCCGAGTTCGAGTCGGCGTACGGAAGATATCGACTTCGTGGTTCGTATTGCAGGTCGCCTTTGTTTTTTTTTTTTAATGAAAACAAACAGGAAAGAACCAGCATGAACACGGAGGAAGATAAAAACGCAACAACACACAAACGGAAAGGTACACCGAAAAACTCCATTGTGACGCGAAGTAAAACCGCGAAATTAACAATGGAGAAAGGAGATCAGCAAATGGAGGAGGTCAATGAGCTCCCATCCCCCTCCAACTTTAACATCTATGGGGCAAACAACTCGTTCGCTTCTCTTGCATCCTCAGAGTCTGAGGCTGAAGAAGAGGAAATAAGTGAATTGGAGGCGAAACTTGCGATGGCAGGAGCCCGACTAGAAGAGAGACGCCGAAAGGAAAAAATAGCGGCACTCGAAAAAGAAAAAGACACCGAACAACAACAAAAGCCGAAGCCAAAAGTCGGCCAACAGCAACAGCAACAGCAACAGCAACAGCAACAGCAACAGCAACAGCAACATCAACAGCAACAATCAACACAAAATCGACCACAGCAAGCAACACAACAGCAGCAAAGCAACAATAACAACCAAAAAATAAAGATGCCACCAATCAACACCATAGATATTGAGTGTAAGGAATTGGTCAGTCTTTGTAAGCTAGCTATAGGAAACAATTTTGCAGTTAAAAGACTGGCTGGTAACAGGCATGCCATTCAAACCTATGCGGTGGCAGACCACGAAAAAATGAAAGAGGTCTTAAAAAGGGCCACCGCGGAATTCTACTCGTTCACGCCGAAGCAAACAAAGAATGTAACGGTTCTATTAAAGGTGTCGACCCTGAGGTGGAACCGGAGGCTCTGCTCGAGATGCTTCAAAAGTTGAGGCACGACGATCTCGAGTTTATCTCCGTAAAACCGTTCACCACAACCAAGGCAAGAAGGGAAAACCGCAAGCTACCCTTCTTTTTGGTTCACCTAACGCCCAGCAACAGAATTGGTGGTCTAATTAAAATTACAGTCTTGGATCATCAAAGTGTCACATGGGACAAATTAAAAAAAGGCAGAGATATCCTGCAATGTGTCCGCTGCCAAAGGTTTGGTCACGCGGCGGCGAACTGTGAAATGCAGCACCGTTGCGTAAAATGCGGAAAAGACCATAAGGCAGAAGAATGCCCTCTGGGAAAAGAAAGGGTAAAAGACAAAGCCCTTCTAAAGTGCGCAGTGTGCCGGAATGAGGGACACCCCGCTAATTATCGAGGATGTCCTAAATTCCGTGAAATAATGGCAAGAAGTGTGACCCGGCAAAAAAACACAGAGCCAGCTCGTACTACAACAATGCCCGTAACATCACAGCGGCCGTACGCACAAGTTGCGTCGGTTGGGAGACCATCAAACCAGGCTACAACATTGGTAGCCACAAATACTCCCACACAGACTGAAACAACATCGCAAGCAGACGTGGTCACGGTTCTGCTCAATCTGCAGAGACAGATGACACAGCTGCAAAATCAAATACACGAGATCTACTCCCACTTGCCCAGTCTAAATAACAAGTCGATATAAACCCTCTAACCACAACATCAATAAAAGCTCTTGTCGTGAATGTAAATTCACTAATAAGAACTGAGAGAAGAGCCAATCTTTTTAACCTGTTGCAAGAGGAACAACATGATGTACTTCTGGCGGGGGAAACAAAGTTAAACCAGAGATACAAGATATGGCATAAAAACTACGATATTATACCAAGAGATCGACCTAACTCCTCTCAAGGGGGGGGTGTCGCAATCTTTATTAGAAAAGGGATCAATCATAAAGTAATATATAGTGGAGAAGTGCGCAAGTTCCGGGTGCTGGAAGCCTGTATCGTCCGCATATCCCTTCAGCAAGGAAGGGATTTGTATGCGATTGCGGTCTACGCACCTGAGGAGCACCAACATAATCTATTTATAGCAGAGCTCGAGACTCTCTTCCGATGCTTACAATTGCACCTGGGCAAAAATTACTTTATTCTAGGGGGAGATATGAACGCCAAGCATAGAAATTGGGGAAATTATATATCTAATGCCAGAGGAAATCAGTTGGCTGGCTGGTTAGATCAGTTTCATATTGAATATAGAACTGACCTGCTAGCTACCGAATATCCATCGTTCCCTAGAGGTAGATCGTTCCTAGATATCTTGCTAATCGACTCACGACTGAGATTACTTAACAGCAATATACGAAACACAAACTGTTTACGGACAATTGAATACGATAGTGACCACTGTGCATTCACGGCAGTAATAGAGCTTCCGAACGAGCTCGCAGATCTGGAGGAATTCGTGATCCCGCAACCCTACAACTACAGGGCAATGAGATGGCCGCGGTTCATCAGATCATTAACAAGAGAACTTCGTTCGAATGACTTTAATCTGCCAGTAAACAGAAACCTGACAAATGACGAAATCGACAAATACATTCAACAAATGGACGAAACCGTAAAACGAACAATGGACAAAACAATTCCCAAAACAACATTTACAGATCACATTAACATGTACAGAAACGCAACAATAAACGCACTCCACAAGAAAAAGAGCAGACTGCTATCGAAACTAAAACAACTACACAGACAGTTTACTGACAGACAAGACCAGAGATAATATCACTGAAATCCCGATTAAAAAACCTCCAACAATTACTTAAAGCTAATTATAGATTAACAACAAATTTGTATTGGTACAACAGAATTCGGGCTATAAAAACTAATAACCCGAATATGTTCCCACAAATAAATAAAATATTCAGGAGAAATAATCAAAACGAGATTCAGTGTCTCCAAATCCCACGTACTGATGTAAACAAGCAGCTGCTAACCAACATCGGCATAGATGCAGAGAACGCTATCCTCAATAGTGAGCTCTTCGTGATCGAAGATCCTTTGCAAAAGGTGAACCCTGTGGGAGCTGTCTTTCAGGAAATGTACAAGGTGAATGAAAGCATTCACCGAAATCACGACCTGGAGGATAGAGTTCTACTGACTCACCTGCACCTCCGGAATGAAATTTCACTTTGGCAATCGGAGAATCCGGGTTTTACCGAATTCAGTGACGATAATCTGTCAATTGACATTAATGCCAATGGTGTAGTGGCTAATAGCCTTTTAATAACAAGGGAAGTAATCCAGAGTATCTTCGACTCATTAAGAAGCAAAAAGTCAGTGGGAATAGATGGAGTACCTAACATCATACTCAAGAACCTGCCCCCAATGGCAATAGATATATACACGGTCCTATTTAACAACGTACTGAATAATGCATATTATCCCGTGCGTTGGAAAACGACAATCATTCAGCCTATCCCAAAAAAGGGCAAAGACTGTACAAACCCAATGAACATGCGTTCGATTAGTTTACTCCCAAGCATCAGTAAAGCATTTGAAAAGACTACTCACAAAGCTCTGCTAAAATGGGTAGACGACAACAACATTATTCCAAATAACCAGTGTGGCTTTAGGGCGGGTCATGAAACCACACATGCCGCAGCTAAACTGGGCTCTGACATACAATGGAATAAATGTACGAACCAATGCACAGGGGCCTGTCTGATCGACTTGGAAAAAGCCTTTGATACCATCTGGATCGAAGGGTTATATTACAAGCTGATCAGACATGGCATACATAAGCCTCTACTATATGTACTTTACGATATGTTAAAGGACAGCAGATTGGTAGTCAGAAATGGTAATGTGATCTCTAATAAAACGTATAATATCAAGAAAGGCTTGCAACAGGGCGCGGTACTCTCTCCGATTCTTTTTAACATTTACATTACCGACTTATTAGATGCACTTCCTCAGGCTATTGCGTACGCAGACGATCTCATAATTTACAGAAGAGCTCCGAAAGTTGAGATCATAAATAGTTTAATACAGCGAGACTTCAACAACGTGCATCGCTATTGCGATGACTGGAAACTTAAGATCAACTTCCAGAAATGTGAAGCCATCCTATTTAGAACTCCATTATATAAAGCCACGAACGACACAAGGAAAAACTGGCGAAAGCTAGTTATCGTGGAACCGCATGGAAATAAACTGGAAACCAAGAGTTTAGTTAAATACCTTGGCATCTGGCTAGACCAATATCTGTATTTCAACAGACATGTAGAGGCGGCTTTGGTCAAGGCTAGAAAAACGTTTGCTATGACAAGGAGGCTATTTCACAGTAGCCAACTTGACAGTAGGGTAAAAGTCATATGCTACATGACACTAATCAGGCCAATGCTCATATGTGGTTATCCAGTATGGTTCAACATAGGTCCAAATTTGATGGAAAAGATTCGGGTGTTCGAAAGGAAGTGTCTCAGAAGTTGTCTCAGATTATATCGGACACCGGAATCGGACTATAAAAAGTATTATTCAAATGCGACTTTATATAATGAAGCGTACATAAATAGGGTGGATAATTTTATGATTAAATTAATCAGAGGACATATTGCGAGAGCAATAAGCTCGTCCAATGACCTAATTTTCGGGACCTATTATCCAAACACTCTGTACTATGAGAGCGTGCGACGCAACGGCTTTGTTCCACCAGAGGCGTTCCTTGACTTGGACATGAAAGGGCTTATACAGGATAGATCCGGAATTCCGCTGATCTATCATGTAAGTAGATCATCCGTAGACGGGCGATTGTGCTACGACCGGGAAGTAACGCGCACCGAAGAAGAGCTCCAGCGCTTCAGTAGGGCTATCTCCCACAGAAACCGGGACGATAGCATTAGACAGCGGCAACACTTCTGGTGGTTGAATGGCATATAAAGACCTGGATACCAAAGTCGGTATAGAATCATACTATTATCAGCTAGCTTACATAGACTTAGCTTTTCTAGAATTAGGGTAGTATAAGATTTAAGTTAAGTTAAGTTAAGTGCTTTTACATAAAATTAAAAATTAAAAATAAAGTAGGTAAGTTAAGTAAGATAAATTTTAAGAAAAAAAAAACAAAAAAAATTGACACAAAGTTTTTCAAATTTTTCTTTGTCTTCCAAATAATTATAAGTACTGCCACAAAATTCTGTCGCCGAAAAACAAATGATACAAATGTTAAGTAATGTAATGAGCGTCTGCGAAGGACCAGTAAGTTATTATATAAGATAATTAAGCTGCAATTTAAGCATTTTTTGTCTAGCCTTTAATTTAGAAACTAAAAATATAAAAAGAAAATAAAAAATGTTTTAAAAATGAAAAAAATGAAATGAAAAAAATATATATATATAAATATATATATATATATATATATATATATATATATATAAATATATATAAATATAAATACAAATATATATATACATAATTATTTATATATATGTATATATATATATAAATACAAATATATATATACATAATTATATATATATATATATATATATATATATATATATATATATATATATACATACTAGGGGGCTTTGCGCCCTGCTCGCTACGTTCGCCAACCCCCGTATCAGTTTCAATGTAATTATCAACAATTTTAAATTAATTTTCAATCACAGCTTCCTCTCCGGTAGCCGTTCGTAGTTTGCAACCACTCAGCGGCTCAACGTTATCTCCTGTCAGGTCTGATCTAATGATGGAATGTGCTGCGCCCGTGTCCAGAGTCAAGACTAGCAATCGTCCATTTACAGTCCCATTTACGGTTAAGTTATTGTTTTTACGATGTATTTGTTAAACGGAAACGGTGGGGCAGTCAGTTGCGAGAACCAGCTCACGCTCCTTTGAGCTGTCCGTTTTAGTTTAACGATTGCCTTTCTCCAGAGGCATTTCCACTCTCAGCGCTGCTTTTCCTACGATATGCATTACCTGCGAAGTGTCCTGTTTTTCCGCAGCTGTAATTCTGTATTCTGTATTCTTACAAAAGAGGAAAACTCTGAAACACCTTTGGTGATTTTCATCGTGGCCCACGAACACAAAAGTAAAAATCATTAATTTTTCGGTTTTATTGCATTCAACCATTTAATTTAATGAATAAATATATGAATGAAGTGGGGGCAGGACTCTCATTTTATTTCGCTTAGTACATGTGGTATAAACATATACATACTCTTAAGAACTCGTTGGGAGCTGAACACTGGTCCAGTAAGCCCTTACACGTTTTACTTAATTAAACTAAATTAAGTACAATTTAAACCTAGTATTAAATTAAATTGTTAAGATTGTACTATTCATATCCAATAAAGGATGTTATTAAAAGTAAAATACTTACGAACTAACTTAAAAATTCATTGTGATATAATACATTTTGAAGGCGATAATTCAAGGTCACCACACTCCCTTTTGCTGCAAGTGTTTCCATGCGCTATAACTGGTAACTGTTTAAAAACAACTCTAACAGATATCTAATAGGAACTCTGGACGTTGGGTCTGCGGAATAGATTCGTTTTTCCTGAGAAAAATGTATAAGAAAAGGGTTTCAAATCCGTTTTATCTAATATTTCGCTGGCATTCATCGTGGTCCATCAAGGCGATCACTTATGTCCGCTCCTGTTTATACTGACTACAAGTGACGTTGGTATGGTCGTCAAGTATTTTATGCCTGATTGAAACTTCCTCAAATTAATTTTGAATCACTAATTCGGTCATGTTCTGTGAGAATTCAGCTCCTTACGCGGTAGAGGTTGTGACATGTAAGTCACAGTGAAAAAGAACCCGCCTAGAAATATCTTCACTGGATTTAAGATGCAACATAGCGAAAAACACTACACATCAATCGATGTGATTGCGACGTCTGGGATACAAAACAATATGCCTGGATGACAACGTGCCAACATAATGAGAGAGACTTCAGTTGAACTCATTAATGACACAAACGTGAAGCACACACCACTGCGCATGGTTTATGTCTTCTACTTAATGTACAACAGTAGATGTTCTGGTAAATTAGGTATTTTACTGAATTTGACACAATGACGTTATTAAAGCCGAGGTACCCAAATCCCGCCACAGTGGATTTCCAATAGCTTTTTTAGGCTCCATTCTCCCGTCGCCTTTGCTGTTTCCATTAGCATTTCACAGATGCCATTCACTTCCTACGAATCTGTGGAAGTTACAAATTAAATTCAAAAAGTTTTATTAGCCGTCCAGCTTTGAAATTAGAATTATTGAAGTGTCTTGATTTAATGAAACCCTTAATTATCTAGAATTAATTAAGATAAATTTGCCTGCTGTTTTATTGGGATACAAGCGGAACCAGCAGATGGGATTTCAAGAACTTTCCATTCCAGTTTAAAGGGCTGTCATTAGTATTTAATTAGATAAAGTGAGGTCATTAAATGTATTGATTTTGCCACTTCGACTGGGGATCTTCTTCTAAATGTCCGCATGTGTCAAGGCAATTCCCCAAGTACTCATCCCGGTTCCATCCCTTAGGATGTGGTCAATTGTGGAAGAATAATGCTTACTACTTAATTGTACCAACAGCAGGGATAGATGATGATAAGCTAAATTTAATTACTCGTGAGCACTTTATAGGAAATTTCATTAAGCTCTGTCGCACCAAACACAATTTGTTACTCTTCTGGAGCAGTTCTGAAATAATTCGTTGATTCATATGGATGTCTGGATGGAACTAATTACCAAGAGTGATTTAAAGAGCAAGACATGGCTCATGAGTTCAGATCAAGGCATAACTCTTCGTTGGAGTAGTTGACGCAGAGCGTCTTGACAAATTAAGCTGTAAAGGGAAAATTAGATTCGTTAAACCAAAAAGCTGATACACAGAGTCAGGTGTTGTGTTAATTATGCCCAATGTAATTTTATTTTCGAATAGGTGTACGACTCAGCTTATTATAGAGAATGAATATAAATTAACTGTAACTCGATGAACATGTGCGACTGGCGTTCAGTCAGATATGACTAAAAAGTTCTATGCTTAGGGTTCGAAGAGTTTAAATAACCTAGTAAACCTTCCTCGTAAGGGTGTATACTAAAATTGTTTTCAAAGAGCGTGGGACTTTTTCGGTAGAATAGTGTGCAATTATATAATAGACACTTTTCTTTTCTTCATAGGCAAAAACGGAAATTCCAAGATACTGTGGCGATTCTACGAATCTTCATGCAAGTTCAAGAAACACTCAGAGCTATTGCTCCTCCCGTCCGCACGACTATCACCTAGACATATCGCATTTCTTGTGAGACACGTCTGCATTGCGCCTCGTAGCGCTTAAAAACCCAAACTGTCTGCCCACTCAAATGATGAGGAAATACAAGCACCGCTTCTCCAGATGTTGCCTGCTGTCAAAACGCCAGGGGCTAAATGAGTAATGAAATCGTATCAAACGTAAACAGATTTTGCGATCCTTGTTTGAGCTAGGCCGCCGCCTGGGTCGTCCTTTTTGAAAATATTGCCAATAAGAATAGCATTAAAAAATCATTAAGACAGACATCCCACAATACCTATTTCAACTGAAAGATAAAATAAACAAATCGCCGCCGTATTCAAAGTAACAATTCGAGCGATGCAAGATTATTAAGAGTTAGAAGTCACATAGAGGAAGATTGTTCCTAAAATATGTGAAATTCATACATCTCTATTACATATTTGGCCAAAAGGGGGGTGAGCATCATGTCTATATACATGGGATACATCCGTACCTCTCAGCATATAAAGGGTAGTAAGGAATAAAAAAAAAGCTGAATGTTTTCTTGAATATTGAAAGAGAAAACTTTGGCTAGCGGAGAATCAACAGCCAATGGCAGAAGAAGCTTATAGCCAAAAAAAAAAAAAAAAAACAAACACGCTCGCTTGGGTGGTGTTATGTGTAAGAAGTAGGTATGTTTATAATCATGGGGACACTGCGCTGCAAAGTCATATCTAAGATAGTTAAGTTCATAATGGTGTAGACCCCATGTTGCACGATGCAACTAGTTATGATAGGTGTGTGTCATATAATAACATGTTTAAATAACTCTCCACCCTCTACACTCGAGGTGTTAGCTTGTGTCACAACCAATTAGCTCAGATTCGATTTCGGCTAGCTGTGACACAGGGGATAATGAGGCGAATTCAGGAGAACAGTAAAACATTATTGCTCTTGATCGAAAACATCACAAAAGCCCCGGTGAGAGGAGGGGACCAAAGGAGATGATGGGGAGAGATAACAAATAAAAACAATTGATCTCACGCCGATAAGACACGAAGAAACAAAGGAACGAAGGGTTTTTCGAGTTAATATTAAAACCAAGTGAAATGTTGAATATTATAAATTATTATAAATAATTTCTTATAAGTGTTTCCAATTTTATAAAGGTTGGAGTCCTCATCATGTAAATTAGTTGTCTTCACTAAATTAAATATAAAAACAAAGAGAATCGTTGAAGATCGAACAAAAGAATTTGTGTGTGTAGTGTACCAGAAAAAGAGAACAGACCGAGAAATAAGTTCAACACGATGAAAAAATAAAACAAGGAATAAACAGATCAAGCAAAAAAATTATTATCAAAAAGTCATTTGCATTTACTGTGAATTTGTGTGGCCTCGGTCGTTGCTTTTCGGATGTAATAACCACAAATTCAATTAACAGCGGTTGTTCAACAAACCGAAAGTAACATCAAACATAAAATTGAAGACAACGCTGTAATCGACGATAATTGTGAGAACAACTAAGAATAGGATCCTGATATCTCAGTCAAGGTTGGATTGAAGATCGTGCAAATCCCAGTAACCATAGCAATGCTAAATCACTAATAAAAAGTGGAGGGCAATCAAGACAATAAAACTGAACAGGAAATGAATTGTGAAAATTTTAAGACGACCAATAAAAGTTATGAATTCGCATGAATAAAATATTTTATCTTCAGATTCGGACTTGTTTTACTTCCTGGGATCTTCTATCAGTCCTATTGACAAGAAAACTCTATGGTGAACCCACAACAAGTGTACTGATTAAACGTCCACTAGCCATTAGTAGTTTCTCCGAAGGTGCGATTAAAAATACAATCCGCCAACCATACACCACAACACAGAACTAACACCTCACCTTTTAAAGTCATAATTGCGTAAGATTACAAGCCTTGTAAACTAATAGCATCATCATCATCATCATCATCGGCACTACAACCGGGATCCGGTCTTGGCCTTATTTAGTAAATCTCTCCACCGGCAACTGGTCCATATCCGAGACTTGTCAAATTGTCCACAATAATTCGTTTTTCTGGGCAAGGTTTTCAGCCTTGCGCCAACCTTGTTCAGGATGTCGCTGCATGCATTGGTTCACTACTTGGTGGGAGCCAAAGTAGCTATCCAGGGGTGTCACGTGGAGACTGCATGTCAACTTGGATTGAACAGGGACAAGGATCGTCCTGGCCTTCGACGGGTTGAAAGCAGAGAAGCAGAGAAACCCTATATGTTCGCTCCCAGCCCCCCAAACTAATAGCATAGTATTAGTTTAATTTAGTTTTGATCGTGTCAGGCAATAACTAAAATATGACATTGGTGATCTAGACGTAATCTCTATATACAACGCAACACTCTCCTGCAGTAAACCTTTACGTCATTTTCTCACAAAAGATCTGTTCACACCGCATCGCTCCAAAAAGTGATTGTAACATAGTTACTGTGGAAGGAGTAGTGTGGTACTGTTATGATCTTTTATTACACCACCCACTTTGCATACCACACACACTTTAAGTAACACACTCATTTGTTTTTATTAAACTTCTAGTCTTTGTTCCTAACAAACACACATAATAAGTCACTTAACTTGGACGTTAGATCCGCATATACTTAATTGACACTGTTCACCCTAACCTACATTCCGCACCACTTTACGACCGACTCCTTCAAAATTATAAAACCAACTCCTCTCGCCGACGACCATCTCGGTCAACAGATGAATATCAACTCCTTTCTTTTTTTCCTAGTCTCCCCGAACGAAGACTTTTTTCTCCCATCCTGCAGATCGAAGGATATGTCCTTTTTTCTGACTGGCCCTTTTACAAGCTGCTATTTCTTTTCTTTATTTTCCCGGCTTGGGATCAAAAAAGGAAAATCAACAGAGGATCGTGCTAATGCACATTTATGATCCTCTATGTTGGTGGGCGGTAAAACGAACGTGGGGTTCGTTTTATTGCGCAAGTTATTTTTTTAGGAGAATAGCCAAAGATGTTTGTGGTGGTTCTACGAACCACACTAACCACTATAGGTCGAGATGTGGTCGTCCCACCAAGGAACATACTCACCTATATCCAAACTTCACGTGCCCACAGACACGTGTCCTCAAAAGTCCTCCTTTCCACCTGAAATAAAAGGTAACATTCATCCTTTAGTCAACAACTTCACGTATTCACAGATACATGAGACACAAGTCCGAACAGTTTTTCCTACGCCTGCACGGCTGTCGATGGACATGACCCAGCATAGAAATTGTGTATCGATCCATTAACTGGATGTACACAAACGGTTGGCACAGTTGCGCCAGATGTCGACAAACATCACATCTCCGGCGATAAGCTAATTGATGGAAAACCAATTCGTCGACAAAACTTTTGTCCCTGACGCAATGTCCTTCGCCCAAACAAAGGCCATTGTGGAGCAACAGCAATAAACGAAAATGCTGCAAAGTAAACACGATCCCAAGATGGACTACTGTAAATCACACATTCGATTGTGTGCATAACCGATGCATCAGAGGTATGAAATTCTGATCACAGAATGATCCACAGCATGCAGACAATAACCTCCGCGTCTATATGTGTGAGCGTGATCTTCACTGGTGGAGAGATTCTCGATCGAGAGAAAGTCACCACCAGGGAAAGCGAAAGGAAAGAAAGACAACTTTGCGGTGAATGGAATCATTCCCAGAGAAGTTACCACAGTCTACATAGAGGGCCCCGACGAGGAAGTAATCCGCGCAGCACAATAAATCGAAAAGAAACGAATCGGTCCGAAGTCTTTTAACCGTCAAAAATCCGCAAGTAACGTCGAGTGGCAAACGAACTGGTGGTTAAGCTAAGTGATCCGTAGTGTAAACAAAGTTTTAATTTGCAAAGTTTCCTGATTGGCACCGTGCCATCAGAATCTCGAAAACGCTTGTCGGAGTTTAGTTCGAATTGTGTGTTTACAAGTATTGACACTGAAGAGTTTATAGACTAACCACGATGGTTCAAGTGCAACACGCCGTGAGGTATTGTAACGTTTCGAAAAAAAAGGAAACAAAAAAAAAAAATAACAAATTTAAATAAAGTAAATTAGTAAGGAAAACGTTTCGTGTTTCATTTTTCACTGTATGCCCCCCGTTGTGTTTTTCTGGCAGTGTTCGGCAGAACACATCATCGACATTCGACTCCCAAAATCCGCCAAATGTTCCCTGTGGGAAATGATGGGAAAACATATATCCATTCTTTATTTCCTTTTCTATATCCTTTCTTTATTTTCCCGGCTTGGGATCAAAACAGGAAGCACAACGGAAACATCAACAGAGGATCGTGCTAATGCACATTTATGATTCTTTACGTTGGTAAGCGCAAAACGAACGTGTGGTTCGTGTTATGGCGCAGGCTATTTGGTCTAGGAGAATGGACAAAGATGTTCCCTGTGGAAAATGGTTTGGGTAAACAAACATTTAAAGGATCATAAAATTGCAGACCTGCATTTTATGATTCTCAACAGCTTTACTCGAAAGTTTGTCATCCGGTCCACAGATTTGGATCCCGGGGATTTTGCGTGTTGAACACATGGTTCGTTTTTCACGTCTTGGATTCAAGTTAAATTCAATATGGACAAATTGAACGTGTAGTTAAATTTGTTTGATATTGAATTGATATCGCAATATTTAATGCATGCGCGATTAATGATGGAGCTTAGCTCCAAAGAGATAGGTATTCTAGGGTGGATGGTTTGTGCGTAACAGTATTCAAGAACCTCCCCCAATGGCAATATATATATATACACAGTCCTGTTTAACAACGCGCTGAATAATACATACTTTCCGCGCATTGGAAAACAGCTATCAAACACGGCATACCAAAAAAAAAAAGTTTGTACCAACCCAATGAACATGCGTTCGATAAGTTTACTCCCAAGCATCAGTAAAGTATTTGAAAAGACAATTAATGAAGCTGTGCTCAAATGGGTACATGACAACAACATTATTCCAATAACCAGTTTGCCTTTAAGGCGTGTCATAAAACCACACATGCCGCAGCTAAACTGGAATCCGACATACAATGGAATAAATGTAGGAACCAATGCACAGGCGCCTGTCTGATCGACTGGGAAACAGCCTTAAATACCGTACGTATCGAAGGGTTATATCACAAACAGGTCAGACAAGGGATATATAAGCCTTTACTATATATACTTTACGATATGTTAAAGGACAGGAGGTTCGTGGTCAAAAGTGGTAATGGAACTTCTAATAAAACCATGACCAACGTAACTAGTCAAGTAAAAATATCGGAATTGCTGTCGAAACCAATAAACATCCTTAATAGACTCCGACAAGGGGACGGTCTGGCCTGCCTCCTCTTCAACCTGGCGTTGGAGACAGGAAGCCGTGACTCTGGCGTTACAACAAGAGGGACTATTATCACCAAGTTCAGCAGGGTACTTGCCTACGCAGATGACATCGACATCATCGGTAAATCCGAATCGGCTGTACAGGACTCCCTCACCCAGATCAAACAGGCGGCACAAAAACTGGGACTGAACATTAATGAGAGGAAACTTGAGTACATAGTGGCAACATCTGCGAAGAGAAGACCTAACGTTGGTCAAACTATAAGGGTAGTGGAGCACGAATTTGAAGTAGTGCAAGCCTTTAACTACCTTGGGTCAATAGTATCAGCCGATAACAATATGGAAGAAGAAATACGGGAACGGCTGATCTAATCCAACAAAGCCTACTATGGTCTATCGAGGCTCTTTAAATCCAGAAATTTATCCAGAACATCCAAGGTACTAGTGTAAAAGACCATGGTCTTACCAGTACTCGTGTATGGATCCGAGACCTGGGTGCTCAATAAAAGGCACTCTGAACTCCTAGCCGCGTTCGAGAGGCAGCTTAAGGAGAATTGTTGGTACCGAAAATGAGGGGAGGGGGGGGGGGGGGGGCGATTCCGGAGACGCTACAACCATGAGTTGTACGCGATCTACCTTGAAGTTAATGTTGTAAGGAATATCAAGCTCGGCAGCCTACGGTACGCGGGACACCTAGCTCAAATGAACGAAGAGGAGTCTGCCCGGAAAGTCCTTTGTGGCAGGATGTATGGAAGGAGACAGCGCGGCACACCTTGTCTGCGATGGAGGGATGGCGTAAACCAGGTCGCCCAGAGCCTGGGAGTGCC
Source organism: Microdon myrmicae (assembly GCA_963931805.1). Lineage (NCBI taxonomy): Eukaryota > Metazoa > Arthropoda > Insecta > Diptera > Syrphidae > Microdon > Microdon myrmicae. Next base: position 253,326,509 of record OZ007496.1, read on the forward strand.
AAACTAGATGACATCGGCTCGAAATCGGGACCGGTGGAGAGATTTGTTAAATGAGCCAAGACCGGATCCCGATTGTAGTGCCGACGATGATGATGATGGTTTTTTGTGTCACGTTTTGATCGTATAGAAACGTTGCTTGTTGAATATGAACACTAAAATGATTTCTAGACCTTTTGAATCCTCTTCAAATACAGGGTCATCGGCTCTAAATAAAATCGTACATATTGACATTAGTTTGAGGAATTTTTCTGGACAAATATTGGTTTGAAGGATCTAAGGACGAAGAAACTTGAAATATGTAGGCGTGGAGGTAGAAGGTGGGAAGCAGGTACAATAATTAGTCTATTGCCCATGTTCACTCAATTATGATCTCAGTTTGAATCGACGAAGAGCTGGACAAACCGACATTCGGGTGATAGGTATATAGCGTTTGAAATAATAGTGAAAAAGATCGTGTGTTTCGAACTGACGCTATGACAGTTTGAATCACGAAAAAAAATTTACCTAAGCGTTACCCATCAGGCTACTGGCCGTGTTTAGAATTTGATTTTCAAACTCGACTATACTCCACTGATGTGAATTGTTATTGTTATCGCTAAGGTATACGGCTCTGATGTATTTTCTTATTCGATTTTTCGTTCGGTGCTCTTCACTATTTTTGTTTGTGAATTGTGTGTATCTGTTAGAGTCGCCACAGGTACCTGGACTTGTAGCGTTCTACGAACGCACAATTCCGCGCAGGTAAGGTCCTGCCTTCAAAGAACGTACTTACCTGAGAGCGTTGCACGGGCTCACAGACGCGTGCCCCAAAGTCCCACCATAGGGCCTGCAACTCGCAGCCAACGTTGAGACCGACACCAAAAAGCAAGGAACTGAACGTCCCCAAAGCTTTTTGGGTCAAGCTCAACAATAAGAATTCATCATGCCTGAAACAAAGGTATAAACACCCATGCGTGCTATTCCCAAAAATGCCATACATGCGGCCTGCGCCCAGGAACATCTCATTGAACCGGCAATCCCGACATTCGATACAAAAGAATTACCAGCATCAAAGAATGAGCCGATCAACGGATGCACGTGCGGGTAATCTGATACAAAGACCACCCAAACCCATCGATACAAGAATGTTTGTTGGTCATCCGCTACCAGATTTCTGGGAAACGCAAATATCCCAACGAGATAATTCAAATAATGCATGAGGTTTGAAACCTACAAACGATCTATTCCGGTCCCTTCTGAATTTCACACCCTCAGAAGGATCTAATGGATTTCGGTGTGTTTACACCAAAGCAAATAAACCTACGGACTATACGTCCTAATAATCATCTCCGTTCTGCGCGCCAGATGTGCCGCGCAAACAGAAAGCCGCGAGATTGAGATGCTATCACCACCGCCGAGGGTGATGATGATGTATGTGTGATCTCTTGTAGGCATCCAAATTACCCCTGGGAATTAATAACATGCTGCTAACAGAGAATCGGAAATTCTCTTAGCAGAAGTAAGGAGAAAAGTTGTCTGCACAGATACAGATGGACAATCTGTATCGGGGTATTTTGTAGGGAGTGAGATTTGAATCGTCAAGGAGAAGACAGAGAGATTTTGATCATCGAACCGCGAGGCTCTCTAACGAAGAGATAACCGAATGAGGTCGTGAGTAGAATTGTTCGAGAACGTCGAGTCGTACGTGTGCTGAATTTTAAAATAATTAACTTCTGTTCTAGAATGTGTCTTAACCGTGTGCAAGATTAAGTAACGTGCGTTTTCTTTCGTGTGTGGTAACTACGTTTGTATTCTAGACGAAAAGTGCAAAATAAGGTTTTTGGATTAATAACAGTCACCGTACAAATAGGAAAACAGTTTTTCGTGTTTTATTTGTGCCGTTTCCGCTCAGTGGTTCTTCCTTGTGTGCGTACAGTGTTCGACGGAACACTTACGACCGAATCGACAATAACCGCCAAAGACTGATATTTCGCGAAAAAGCTGACTGGTTCAAATACTTATTTCATTTACATTCAGTCCAGTTTTAAGTTCTGTTTAATTTCATACGAGAGTGGGGTGAAAAGTTCCCGGCCTGACCTCTCATATGTATACTAACAAAGCAGTTGACCTGAAAATGTATATATCTAATGAGACATAGTACTATAGAATACAAGCCAAAAATTAGACATGTTGGTGTCATCTGTAGGTCAGAGCGGAAACTTTTCACCCCACTCTCGTACGAAATTACGTCTGCTCTCCGAAGGCTCTCCGTAACAATAAATTTCATTTAAATTGAATAAAGAATTGTAATAATCGAAAAAACACCTTTTGTGTCGTACAAGACCGAGCGTAGCCGTAATACACATACTAATGACGTCTATGATGTCAAATTTGACATAGTTGGCTGTCAATAAAAAAAATGTTCTGACATCTATATATAATATGGTCATAACCATACAATGTATTGTAAATTAGTTTTACGTTTTAGACATGGTGTTAGTTACGCTTGAAGATCAATTATCAAACATGATTGGTCTCATTTAAGGGACGGAATGAAACCGACAGTTTCCACTGTTTTGTATTAAACCGCCATAACACTGCACTCCACACGCGACTTTTATTTGGGGTGATTTTTTTTTTTGTAGGTCACGATCATTAGTTGGACATACATCATCATCATCGGCACTACAACCGGGATCCGGTCTTGGCCTTATTTAACAAATCTCTCCACCGGTCCCGATTTCGAGCCGATGTCATCCAGTTTAGCACTCCCAGGCTCTGGGCGTCCTGGTCTACGCCATCCCTCCATCGCAGACAAGGTCTGCCGCGCTTTCTCCTTCATATACATTAAAAAAAAAAACCAATGCCGAAATCTCCTTACCAACTCATCATTGAGCCGCATTTTTATTTTGGCCATAAATATTACCTGAACATCATTGATGATTTAAACATATATGTTCAGCTGCAGGAGAAATGGATACGAATACGTAAATCGCGCAGTATGGCTAGTTCTCACGTCGAACACAACTCGTACAACTAGCTAGCTCTATGGAAGCTATCTACCTTGCGCATAACATAATTTAATTTGCTTACAATTATGTCACACTATTCCAGAGACCAATCACCATATATTTCAATTAAGAAATGCCACAGTACAGCCTTCATCTGAATACGTAATAAAAAATTCGACCCAATTGGGACATTTTTCCGAGGAAAACGTTTAATGCTTTTTCCCATATCCAATAGTACAACAGTATTTTTACGTTTAGTCACAGTGATTATGAAATATGATTACTACGACTCAGCACATATGTATTTCATTCTTTGCGATGCTTCCCTTTTCCGTTTCGCCACACATCTGAGAGACATTCTTGGATGACTTATTCCTGGGGTATTTAAGCACGCATAATATAGTTGTGTGCATTTTGATGGAAAACTTCATCCGAGATTTTTCTCCAACACATCCTATGCTTACCACACTGCCCTCAGTAGTTGCATTCAGTCATTTGTATTTTAAATCCTTGACACACATTTCTTCAACGTGCCCCAGGCTGATGCAATCCTTAGAACACTTGCATTGACATGAGGTGCATCCAGGCTTGGAAAGACTTCAACGTGCGGCTCTGCAACGAGTGTCCTTTTGCTGTGTTTCACTCTATGATTACAAGACCACTTCTAACCTACCTAATATCTCTTGTGAATGCAGTTAGTCATGCTTGGCATTAAATTTGAGCCCCTGCTTGAGGTGCGAAAATCATATGCTCTATTTCCCTTTGAAATCCCATCAGGGCGTCATTAACGTGGAGTCCCACGAAGGACGATCGTAGACTATAAAATACATTTGCTACAAGTAATTCACAAGTGCGTGGGGGAGATGTACTCGTAATGAGCCAATAGGAGATATATGCCTTATTTTTTAGGGTACTTCATTCTGTGTTATTTCTCTTAGAGTAATACCTGCATGATATTGTGTAATTATAGTAATGAAATTACTGACGGCTCAAGGATCAAATGGATTCAAAACGAACTCTAATAATAGTAGATGGTGGCATGAGTCAACTTTTTTTTAATCAAATGAGTCTAAGAGACCACAAACGATAGTGAGGATGGAAGTTGTTATTTTATTTAAGCCTATAGCTCAGGTAACTCATACTTTAGATTGTTTTATTTTTCTCTTTATAATAGGAAATTTTGTTTTTCCCTTACTCATACCGCTCATCATCCCTACACTGTGATTGCTACGCTACAGAGGTAAATAAAGAACACACTGTGAGAAAGTGTCAATAAATGCTGACCTCGGGCATCGTTTGAAGATTTTTTTTTTTAACTCTTTTTCAACATTGATTAAAATGGTCAAGCGCTAGGACCATGACGAAAAAAATGATTTTTTGTGAATCAAGTAATCGCGGTTTCAAGTTAGTGGCTAATCGCAATAAATGTAATCTACGCTTCATCAATTCTTGTTCGTTCATAAGGAATGGTTATAAAATCAAGAGGCATATGACTTTCGCAATGAAAGTCTTGTGATAAAATCGACGTTCCGAAAATCTTTTGCAAAAATGTTTATGATTTGAATGCTATCTATCTGTAAAGAAAACGTTATTCCTTTTCTGAAAAAAAAAAATTACTATTAATTGGCCTGTAGGAACCCGGAAGTTCGTGACCTCGGCGACTCGACTCCGCCATGGTTTCCTGCCGTGTGCACTCTCCTTGCACGCCTAGCCACCCGGTCCGATCTCCTCAAGTTCAAACCTAACATTGTCCTCCCATCTCCGTCGCGGATTACTCTCACTATTGTAGGTTTGAGGTATAGCTCTTCCAATTCGTGGTTGTTGAGTTTCCTCCATTGTCCTGTGGCGTAAAAGTAATTCTGCGAGCACAGGAATTGGTTCACTATTAACCCCTACTATTTGTTCCGCCGAACACACGTTCACGTTCATCCAAGCTTTGTCACTATTCGAAATACTCCACTTATCGACACACTGGTTAATCCTTCAAGATGCACTCCGTCTTCATACTGCTCAATGCAGCTTTCCACCAAGAAGAAAAAAAGAATAAAACACTTGGAGGTGGCAGGTAATCACTGCTTTTTATTGTTAATATTTTCTTTTTAGTTTTCCAGTTTAGATTTTTATTTGGGTAGCCTATTTGTTAACTTATTTTTATATTTTTTAAATTACACTCAATACGTACACATAATTTTTCTCTGGTTTTGTATTAACAGTTTCTTAATGATAAGCTATAGTACATGTTTCAAGACGCCTCACACTGAGGGATCAAACTCCTTTGATTCACGTGAATAAGGGCGCTTTATATTGTTAATTTGGGTATATTCGCGACACGGTTTATCGATTAATTATAAGGTTTAATTCGACCGACGGTGAACAGAGGAAAGAATGGAAAAATGGATTTTACTAGTAAGGAGTATGGGGTAGGAAGTATGTGTGCCGGCGTTGGCTCGGGTTCTACTCCTATCCCAAGCAGTTGCCCCGTATATTGTCACCAATGCGGGGTAAAAATTCCGGTATCGGCTTGTTATTAATGGAATCGAGGATCGAATTGTGGAATGCACTGCCGTGGGTGCCGTTTTACAGTTTGAAATGTTTTACATCTGCAAACAATCGCTGCTTCGAGACACACCGATTTTACTGGGTATCTTGCCGATGGGCTTTCTATATCACTATAATCGCGTCTATCGTAATGCAATAAAACGACACATCATTAATAAATGTGGATCAACTGATGAAGAGGTAGAAAAAGGATAGACGTCAAGGAATTTCAATGGCCAGCTACCCACTTCCCGATTGTGGTCAGTCCAAAACTAGTCGAATAAGATTAAAACACATTTTTCATGCCTTCCAACACAACACATCGTTTATATACTGGTTTTATTTCAGGTTAATTAACTGTCATTAAAATGAATTCACGATAAAAATAAAAGAAACAATACTTGTTTTACTCCGGATATTTAACAGTTATTACAATAAGTTCACAATAAAAATATAGGAAACAATACACAGCGAAGACGTTATCAAAAGCACAACGCTACGCGTCGCTCCTCCACTAGACGTTTTTACGTGGATGCCCGACTTACCTCCACGGAATCAGTTTTGAGATTGGTGATTGCCACCGAAACTACAGAATACCAAATTCCATCCATCGCTTCGGTGACCAATAAGGGATGATCTTTACATAGTGAGGATGTGCACGCACACAGATGCTGTGTGCCCATGAGCATGTGGACCGTGGACATTATAATTCCATAAAAGGAAATGTTACACGAAGTGGTTGCAGCTGGTGCAAGCCATCGTGACATAGGAACATGAGAATGTTTACCCGATCGGCACCGCGTAAGGCATCTATGCTGATCGGGCACACGTTGCTGACGTTTTTAGAGGGTCGAAGTCTCGTGTGTGTATTCACACTAACGAGAATTCGATTCCCTTTTGCGGCCAGGTGCGAATGAAACCATTGCTTGTCGATCGGGTGATCGAACGATGTGGGCATAGGTAAAAAAGGAAAAGAAGAAATATCTCCTGCGCTTGTGTGGCAGGGTGAATATGTTTATACGTAGCACCAAATGGTTTTCCTTGGTGTATGCCACATGTTATACTTTCTTACTAGGAAATCTGATGATGCAACATACACCAGACGGATTGCTTTCTAGCATATGATGCCCGTGAGGAAATTGTCTCTTGTGGTTCGTGCTATTGAATTAGCGAAAATATGGTTTAGGAGACACCTTAGGTGGGTGACCAAAAGGTAAGTAAATGCTTAATTGCTAGGCAAGCAATGGAACTGCCTCAGTGCTTGTTTTATCGGTTTTTAGGATGTCCTACATAGAAGTTTGGTGTCGTACCTGGAAAAAGCAAGCAGTGCCGTTAGTTGAAACCGCCACAGGAGGATCTTTAGTACTCGCGTAGAGACTTTATTGAATCGAGGTATGCGCACTCCACCGAATGAAAAACGACTCTTTGTGTGCACACTCTAAGAGCTGAAATTCGACTGCCTGGTGATTATCCACACGATCAACCAATCTCCATCGCACACTCATCCGCATTCTCTCATTTCCCCGCCCATCGAGGTGAATAAACTCTTGCGAATTTATCCAATAGTCAATTGACTTAGAGAGAATGTGAGAACTGAAACGGAGAGCGTGATGATTTGCCTTCCCATGCATCGAAAGCAAAACGAATGGTGACCGCATGACCCAGTTTGATATTGGATTGATCTCAGAGTGCAATACACTCCGAGAGGGCGAAATGGGGTGGAATGAAAAGTATATTTTTCGTGCTATTCACCTGACTACTGAGTTTATTGATCCCCAGCGAATAGCCGTGTCTGGGGGAGGTCGAATGACTCCGCGATGGTTTGGGATAATATCAGCTTGCGAACAAAACTAAAAGAATCTGATATAACCCAAGCGGTTTCGCTATATAGCAACAGCGTCACTTGCCCAGACTTTGCTGTTGCTAACCAAACATGAGATATTTGATTTCCCGTAGAAATCTCATGTGATTTATGAATATTGATGCCATATGACATAAAAGGGCTGAATTCAGTTATGCATTATCTGCATAGAAGAAAGAATTCAGGTTATGTGTCATTTGGGTAGATACCTTTTGCAGGTGAAATAGGCCGGCGGAAGCGATTGGGGTTGAGGTGGTGTGCGGTTAGCCGGCGAAATTGGGTTGTAATTCTGGGTTGGTTCTCCGCATAATATAGAGAACCCCCACGGTCCTGCCTCTTCGTCATATGTACCGCCAAAGATACCCCTTAGAACTTTATTGTCGAATACGCGGAATATGTTTTCCTCCCGTTTTGTGAGACCCCATGTTTCGCATCCCTATAGAACAATCGGCAACAAATATCTTTGTAAAGGTTTGGATTTCGCAGTCACTACTGTACTTTCGAGTTGTATCAGAAAGAGCGGTAACCAGCGTCTTTAAGTTTAAATATTCGGTTTTATTTATACAATATTTGAGTTTGTTGGGATCTACAACTTTGAACGCCAACCTTATGTTTTACTTTTGGTATTACGAGGGTTGCCTCTTATGTTTCGGGATTTGGCAACCCTAGTGCTGCAATCCGGCGATTGACAGCTCAGTCGTAAAGTTGGACATTTTTGGGGTTATACGCACTCAGAACGTTTTGACATACGAGCGCTATTTGTGTTGTTTACAGTAACTTAAAAGATTCATCTCCGCCCCAAAATGGAATTAAATCGTCAACATTTTCGTGCGATTATTTTTTACAACTTTCAGCGTGGATTAACTCAGCAACAGTGCATGGATGAACTTAATTCAATTTTTGGCGATGAAGCTTCATCAAGGACCAGTGTTTATCGATGGTATGGTGAATTCAATCGTGGCCGTAGTTCACTCCAAGATGAATTTCGTGAAGGTCGTCCAAAATCAGTTGTTGTTCCGAAAACCATTGATGCTGTGCGCGAACTGATATTGGAAGATCGTCATGCGACCTATCGTGAGTTTGAGACAACCTTAGGCGTTAGTGGGACCAGCATACATTCAATATTGCATAAACATTTGACTGTCAAAAAAATTTGTTCGCGTTGGATCCCACACAATTTGTCAATCGCCCAAAAAAAGGCTCGTGTCAATTGGTCGAAAGAAATGCTCAAAAAATACGGTCGCGGTGCTTCGAAACACGTCTATGACATCGTGACAGGTGATGAATCGTGGATTTACGCGTATGAGCCCGAAAGTAAACAGCAGTCGACTGTCTGGGTGTTTCAAGATGAGCCAAATCCAACAAAAGTTGTTCGCGCACGAAGCACTTCCAAGCAAATGGTCGCCTGTTTTTTCGGAAAAACTGGACATGTCGCAACCGTACCACTAGAACAACACAGAACAGTCAATTCTGAGTGGTACACAACCATTTGTTTGCCAGTTGTCTTCCAAGAAATCAGGAAAACCAACCGCCGAAGACGGATCACTCTTCACCACGACAATGCGAGCTCTCACACATCGGCTGCGACAACTGCATTTTTGAGCACCCAAAACATCGATTTGATGGGTCATCCGCCGTAAGTCCTGACTTGGCACCGAATGACTTCTTTTTATTCCCGTACGTAAAAAACAAACTGAGAGGTCAACGTTTTTCGACACCTGAAGAAGCGGTTGCTGCATTCAGAATGCATGTGTTGGAGATACCTCAATCAGAGTGGCAAAAGTGCTTCGACAATTGGTTCAAACGCATGCAAAAGTGTATAGATCTTCGTGGGGAATATTTTGAAAAACAATAAAGTGATTTTCGATGATCAATGTTTGTTTTTGTTCTCTAATCCCGAAATATAAAAGGCAACCCTTGGATTTAAATTTAAATGTTAAGTTGTGTATAAATTTAATTTATACACAACTTAGCTTCCACTTTTTCAGACGCTAGTTTACAACTTAACAACCTTAAGATTTGTGGGGAAGAAATATGCACCAAACACGGGCATACGGTTCACTTCTGCCACAAAAAAATGTTCCGCTGCGCGAAATGATCACCAGGTAATCCAAGAGAAGAGATGAAATAATAGAATGCACTGGGGTTGATTTGAAGTTCATGTTTTCTTATATTTTCATAAGTATCCACATTTATTTACATTAAAAAAGCGTATAAATTTGATTTACCAAAGTTTACTTCACCTGCGACTTCTTTAGCACTTGCGTTTTTGTTGTATCTATTTTCTTTTTAATCACAGATTCAAACTTTGCACCGGTGACAGCAGATGGGAATGTAAATTCCAATGCACACTCTTCATATCACCACGATACTTTTAAACAACAATATGTAACGTGTTTTACAATACCACGAGAATTTTAATTACACTGGAATATCCTTTGAATATGATAGATACGTAAGTATGTCGAATTAGTTGATCGTTCTCTCTCTCTTTTTTCTTTTAGTCCCGAGCGGCGGCGTTACCGACCGCGATGATGATTGTGTAGCGACTGCATGCAGCGTAGCGTGTGTACGCTGCTGTGATTGGATAGTGACTCGTGCGTGTACGCTCGACGTAGCGTGTGCACGCGATGGTGGATGGAAAACGACTGACTCGAATTAGGGATGGAAATTGAGATTTCTGCTTTTGCACAACGATCAGCCAATGGTAGTCGTGCTCTCTTGTGCATCCCTCAAGTTCCCACGCTCATCGAGGTGGATAAGTACTCGCGTACTCGTTTGACGTCGATGGGTGTAGAAAGGATGAAGAAATCAAAAGGAAATCACAATAACCCAGGGTTGATCTGGCTTAATGTGTGTGTATTAATGCAGTATCTGAGAACGATCCACTGACCAAGTGCGGTGATTGTGGTGATCTCAGAGTGCATTGCACTATGGAAAGACAGAATTGTGAAGGAGAGTGGCCGGTACTATTCACCTGCGAAAAGAGATCATTCATCCCAGGCGAATGGATGATCTTGGAAAAGTCAATAGGACGCCGTTGATGCTTGGGAAATAATCAGCGTGAGAACCAGATTCTAAGACGCTGAAATAACCCCAGCGGTTTTGCTATGATGCAACAGCGTCGTTTGGTTAGACTTGTTGTTGCTAACCGACATGATGTGATTTCCGATGGAAATCTCATGGGCTAGCAAAAATGGAGTTGCCGTATGCCAAAAAGATAACTGAATTCAATTATGCATTATCTGCATAGAAGAATGAATCCAGCTATGCGTCCATTTGTAAAACATGATTTTTCAGCCGAATACCATGAACGGTGGAATAGGGGGTAATGTGACGCGCTGTAGGCGGTCGAAATTAAGTTTAAATTGTGGGTTGGTTCTCGACGTAGTATAGAGAACCTCCACAGATTAACTTCAAAATTATGAAAGAACCCCCGTTTTATTCAACCCTGAGTACTGACTATCGATTTATTTATCTATCATCATTATCATCGGCACTACAATCGGGATCTGGTCTTGGCCTTATTTAGCAAGTCTCTCCGCCGGTAACCGGTCCATATCCGAGACTTGTTAAATTGTCCATAATAATTTGTTTTTCCGGGCAAGGTTATTAGCCTTTCTTGGGATGCCGCTGCATGCATTGGTTCACTACTTGGCGGTTGACAAAGTAGCTATCCAGGGGTGTCACGTGGAGACTGCATTTCAACTTAGATTGAACAGGGACAAGGATCATTCTGGCCTTTGCCGGGTTGAAAGCAAAGACTTTGCCCTGTGTGTTTCCGACAGAAAATTGAAGAGGGAAATTTCGACGATTGTCCCATTTTCGAGTAAATTTGTTCACAGCGTACCAGACTAGATGCGTTAAAATTTTTAATTTTTAACAAATATCTTGATTAGTCGCCCAATATCCAAAGAAGTATTTATAAAATCAAAGCTAATGACCCCATACCATTTTCTTACATAATTTATTGCATTTCTTTAATATTCTACAACACCAAATTAAAAGTATGATATAATATCCGAGTGCACCATAGAGAATTAATTTACATCGTAGTCCTCCCACTTTTTCAGAAAGAAAAAAAGGACAGGTTGTGAAAAAGGTAAACGGTTTTATTACAGTATCAATCCTTGCAATCCTCTGGCGTCGAAAAAGGCAAATCCCCAAATACTCAAATCTCCATCCACGAAATCAAAACTTTTTTACAACCTTCAAATCCTTTGTGAAAACTACTTTCATTGCTACCTCTCGATTGCGTAGACTTTAAATTCTTTTTCAGATCTCAACTGATAAATTGAATAGGATTTTTTTTTCAAAGGACCTTTCAAAGTGATTAAATGCTTTTCTTTTTACTTTGGCCTAGATGGAGTACAGCTTTGCGAGTCACCTTCAGTGACTCCAGAATAAAATTGCGGTGTAATGGTATTACTAAATAAACTAAATAGACAGCGTGTCATCTAGGCAAGTTCGATGGCATCGGCTTAATGTTGAGGACATATTTGCTCTGACGAGCCTTCACAATAATGAATTGAAAGTTAAACTGAAAGTTTATTGAAGGTGTAGGATTTAATATAACGAAGTCTATTTAGAAGGATCGAAATTCATGGGGGAAGAGTACGTCGTTTGGAAAATATCCAATAAGTACTGCCGTCGTAAGCTTCTTATCAATGGCTTTCTAATTACATAAATGTCCTGCTCATCCGACAATCCACTAATTGTCATATCGGATATAAGAAAATGGAGATTCTTTTATATTATTTACATTCTTAGATAATTTTTTTTTTAACACTACACCCAGAGTAAAGAGAATTTGCGATGCCCTTAAATGTGAAAGCGGATCGAAGACAAGGGAGAGAGTAAGGATATTATTTGGATACTGGTCTTAATTGTCTGAAGATTCTAATGAATGAGTACACATAAACAGAGGAAGTCCCATGGTCGTTTGGTTCGAGTGAAGATAGATTATCTGCGGTTATTCGTACACCTCAAACCAATTTTTAACCGGGCCAGTGGGCACTGATTTGCTGGCATCGTTTCATATAAAAATTAAGTTCAGTTCAGTTTAGTAACGAACGCGTGAGTACGTATATAAACCAGATAGACAAGATGCGTTGCACCAAAGTTTCAGTAATGTAATACAGCGACTTACCTCTGAGTCTCCAATGCGTTTCACATTTTGCTGTTGTATCTTGTCGACTACATGAACTGTTGTTTACATGCATCTGAATAAATGTGGAAATTGAGTTACAGCTTGTAAAACATGACTAATGTATTTGTCGCATCTCCTAATAAGCCATATAGATTTCATTGTACTCTTCGCGTCTTTACAAATGTGATAATTCCGCTTAAAAGTAAAATTTGTTAGAATGTCAATGCTACAGAGTTTTTTGGTTTTAACGATGTAGGTGTCAATCATGGACAAAACATTTATATCGGACTTTTTGTTTGATAACACATGTCTATTGTATCCATTAAAACAGAAACGCATTTCCCATAATATATATCGGATCACAAACCAAAATCCATAATCATGAAACAAAATTCCGGACGGCACACGCCAAAGTACTTACACCATGAGAAGTCAGACAAAAAGTATAACATGACAATAATCAGTTGCTCAGGTGTTCCTATAGAGGTGTGTCAAGAATGGAATACGATACTCACAAAAAGTATTACATAACAATTCTCGTTGCTCAGGTGTTCCGATAGGTGTTCTGATAGATGTCATGGTGCATGGTACTCAACTATTAACCTGTCATCTGAGAAGTAACATATTGTAGACTTGCCATGCCGATTGCAATGAATGTTTGAAATTAGGAACATATATTTCAGGTCATGATTGGACGGCTGAAATATGATGGCATGTGATTTATTTGGCATCGATATGCATCGAAAATGTTGATGGGAGAAATAGTATTTAAGAACCGATTTTTGAAAGAATAAAGCAGATGCAAGCTGGTCACGCGGGAGACCGGGGTTCCATTCCCCTTCGGAAGCCTCTGGCGCAAGACTAATGACCTTGCCCAGAAAAAAAAACAAATCATTATGGAAAATTTAACAAGCCTTAGGACTTGCTAAATAAGGCCAAGACCGGTTCCTGGTTGTAGTGCCAATGATGATGATGAAGCTGACTACAATCAAGCTTGCGTCTCATTATTATAATTTTTTTTGTTTGGAAGATATTTATAGCATTCGTGCCTGCCATATAATCAAGTGGAGATCTCTCCTTTAAGACCTTCTACTCCTGATAGTACTGTTGGAACGAATTCGACCCGACACGACATTGTGCGTTACCTCTACAAATTTTCAAAATACACTTGCGGGGGTTAAGAAGTTTGATGTGCCGACACGGGCACTGGTTGAGTCCTATCCCCATCATGAGTTCACTGTACACAAGGAATTTGCTCTTTAACCACTAGATTGATGTTCGCCTCCCTGCATATCACATCGCATTTGTTGAGTCAGCGATGCGCTTTTCCACTTAATTGCCACGGTTTGAAGTACTCCACTTATCAACACACTAGATAATCCTTACCGAAACACAGGTCGCACAAATGAAAATAAAACACGGGGAAGTATGTTGTTTTTTGTTCTATTTTATGTAAAAATATTTATATTTACTTTAAAACTCAGTACAAACATTCACTGAATACATAATTATGCACGATATTGTTTCTTGATTTAATGTGCAGCAGATCTTAATTTATCTTCGCTTGAGGTTATTTCACATTCGCGATTTCAAGTGTTGTGTTTATTGTTCATATGCTCTATTTGATGTAAAAATATTTATACTTACTGTAAAACTCGGTTGTAAAAACTAAACTCTCAGACACTCTCGACTCCGTAGCGAAACACACTCAGGGGAGTGCATAATCTCGTGTGCACTCTGCAGTGGCGAAAAGATGATGCGCGCGCGATGGTGGTTGAATTAAGACTCCTCGAGGGTTGAATTCCGACTTTTTATTCAACCCTCAGTTCGGGGTGAGTTTGGTGGTGTGGTGAAGAGGAAATGAAATTTTCCTTTTGGCCAGTAACCAATGGGAGAAGATCTCTCCGGTTGATCTTAGCGAGAGTGCTGATAGATAATTGTGTACCCATGCAACGAAGGTCATGGGAAACGAAATCGAGAAAAGAGAAGGTAAAAAAGGACATTATTCATGGCATAGATGCATGGTGCAACTGCATAAATAGACCGCATTTCAATTAGGCAAATGGTGCTAAGAGCAATTTATGTACACAATGGGTGATTGCGCAAGATATGGTACGCCGAACGTAAGGGATCGAATTTTTGTATGCATGTTTATATGCGGAAGAATTCGATTTATGGCCACTAGACGCTAGATGTTTATATTTGCTTTGTCGGTTGGACAAAAAGATTGCCGAGGCCATGGGTATTGCCAGGAAAATGTGGTGTGCACGTGTGCAACCGAATTGCTTGGGAAACAGGGGTGCCGATAAGGTATTCTGATTTAATGATGCATGTATAATTTTAAGAAATCTTTCAGGGCATTTTGAATATGCACACAATATATGAATATATTGGATGCATGAATGGTAAGAATTCTTTACAGGAAATTTTAGGTAATGCACTAGGTGCATTAAATGTCCTTGAAGAAGGAAATGTTTGCAGGTTTGCAAAGGGAGTTAGGGTTGGAATTGTGGGTGGTTTTTGCGTAAAGGTTAAAGAACCCCCACACACTTCACCTTTTACGTCGGATTTTTCCATTATCCTGCTTGGTGACGCACAAATCCTTACAAGTCGACTCTCCCAGCATCCTATCTTACATGGTGACCCTACCATAATAAACCAACAACTGCTTACCCTACACAAGACATCCATGCATTTTGAAAGCATCGCTTTTCATTCGGTTAAATAATTCCAGTTGATAATACTCCTGAAGGTTGAAGTCCAACATCCAAAAGACGAGAAGTGTTTTCTCTTTGGGAAATGTCATTCGAAGTACTAGAATGTATATAAAGGCCAGTATTTAGAGATTTTGTATCACTCGCAACAACCGTAGTAAAGACTACAGCAACAAAAGAGAATCGAAAATCATCACCACCGTATACTACAACATAGACCGAAAAGTCCCAGGATTTTTATTAAAACAAGTGTCTTTTAGGCAAAGTTATATTTAGTCCTCAACATATTTGCATTCGTGGGTAATATACTTGGTACAGTGATTTTCCAAATTTCGATGCCCTTTGTGTAGTACAAAACGTCCAAGCCCTGGAAATATGTCTCGGTTTCCACGATGACTTCCTCGATTCGATCTGAATTTCTTTCCATGTATACATCGCTTGGCGTTTGAGAACAGATAATAGTCGCTGAGAGCCAAGTCTGAAGAATACGGTCGGTAAGTAACCAATTCATCATAATTGGTGCAATTTGGCCATCACTCTCAAGAACTCGTGTGAAGCTGCGTTGTCGTGATGGTACAGAACTTTTTCTTCATCACATACGGCTCCTTTTCCTCTATTTCGTCGTTCAGTTTGTCCAATAACGCTGTATAATACTCTCCTCTGACTTCTGCAGGTAATCGATGACAGTTAGGCCATGCGCATCCCAAAAACGGCAGCCAGGGGTTTGTCTTTTAGCCGCTTTGGTCGGCTTTCGTGGCTTTTCGTGGATTGCCTTACGGAGACGTATTGCATCCGCGGTTCAGGTTCGCATCAACACAGCTGCCTAACGCAATTAGAAAACCAGCAACACCTTTGGTCATGTGCTAGGACTCGCTCTCGAGTAGCTCAACGGAGTGAGAGTAAGGCCAGAATGCCGGGCGTTGAATAGTAATGGACACACCTTAAGAATACTGTCATTAGTACTGCCAACTTCATCTTAGACGGTAGTCGTAGAGATCGGAGCTTCAGGAAGTCCGACTCCCAAATCAAGTAATCGAAACCAACGGGTTCACATGGCGTGTGGAGATACAGACACACATAACCTCGGACCAGCGTCATCATAAGCGCGAAGATACCGTCCCATGGAAAGATGTCAAATTTATTAATGTCCGAATGTCGCTGCTAAAAATACAGGGCCCATGGTACAATTATGTATTTATAAACATACACGCCCCAACAGAATCTACGGAGGCCAAACGAAGGACACGTTCTACGAGACCCTAGAGGAAGTATATGATGGGATCTCATCATTCGATGTTAAACTCCTTCTCGGGGACATCAATGCGAAAATTGGAAAGGATGATATCTTTCAATCAACTATACGTAAAGAAAGCCTACACGACGCATCAAATGAAAATGGAATTCGAATTATCACGTTCGCAGCATCAAAAGATCTGGTAGTGAAAAGCACGATGTTCAAACACAAGCAAATTCATAAATCCACATGGATATCACCCGACGGCGTAACGCTTAACCAAATAGACCACTTCCTCATAGACAAAAGACACCACTCGAATATCTTTGACGTAAGCGGAGCATATTGCGATTCCGATCACCTTCTAGTGATGGGTAAAATCAGGAGTCGCCTTGCAGGGAACCCACATGGACCGTCACAGGAGACGAGCAAAAAATTCGACATTGATAAACTAAAAGACCTGTGCAATTGGGCTGAAAGTCAAGACGAACTAACGAATAGATTTAGCATCCTAGAGAATGGGTGTAGTGAAGAAGAGGAAACTAATAATGTGGACACTAAATGGGCATGGATCAGACACGTAATCAAACAAACAGCTCAAAATCTATTAGGATTTAAGAAAACAATTAAATCCAAACCTTGGTTTGTCCACGAGTACCGGGCAGAGATTGAAGAACATATATGCCTCAGATTGATCCACTTACAAAGATATAATGAAGTCAACGCAGAAAGATACACGACAATTTGGAAAGGGACAACGAGACTTTTCAAACGCAAAAAACCCGAATGGGAGAACACTCGGATCGAAAAAATCATAGAAAATACATGAGGAAAGAACATCAGAGGTATGTATGCCGGCATTAACTCAATTAGAAATGGCTACCGAGCGAGAGCCAAACTAATTCGAGACGCAAACGGTTGTCTGGTTACAGAAACAAACACTTTAGCGGTATTGTGTTGGTCGTAGTTCGATGACCGAGTGTTCCGCCGAACACTGTTAATGCGGAGAACGACACGGAACGGACAACGAAAATAGAAAAGCTGGTTTAATTGTACTTCACTTTGCTTCTTTATTATTTACTTTTAGGGTTTCTATTATTTCGATCACAATATATCTCAGAATAAATAGTACACACGACAAAGGTTTCCTTATCGACCGAATTTTTCGTATATTTCTCCGGAATCTGATCCACCTCATTAGTAGGTTTTCTCTGACCGCTCTCACCGTCGCGTTGACGATCGAAATCTGACTAACCATCTCCATCCAAAAACCAAAACCTGATACAGATCGTATCTACGTCTGCCAGAAGAAATCTTTCATTTCATCCGCTAACAGAATTTTCCACAGTATCTGTTAGCGGCATGTTATTAATGCCCATGGGTAATTTAGGTGCCTGAAAAGGAGAAAGTCCCTCGACGCATACATCCTTATATCATCATCACCATCCGTGGTGGTGATCGAAGTTCGGATCGACGCTTGTCGATTGTGTGCCGCCTCTATTTGCATAGCACATCTGGCGCGCGGCCGAAAGATATCCTGCAATTTGCATGGATGCATGGTTCATGGGTTTTGTTTGACTTTTGTCAATACACCCGAAATCCATTAGATCTTTCTAGTGGGTGTGAAATACAAACAGACAGCGTGGGATCGGAGTAGTTCCCTTGTAGGTTTTCAACCTCATACAATTTGAATTACCTCGTTGAGATAATTACGGCTGCCGTTTCTTTTGTTGGGTGATAGACTTGGCGGTCTTTGTGGTAGACCACCCGCACGTGTGTCCGTTATTCGGAGAATTTGCTGGTGATGGCGAATACTTGTAACATCGTGTAGATGTTCAGGATTTTCGATTGTGCAGTGTTGGAGTGCGGCGCATTTCGATCTTTATGGAAAAGATGAATGAATGCTTTTACCTTTGTTTCAGGTATGCTCCCTCGACTTGTTGCTTGATATTGAAAGGTTTGGGACGTTCAGTTCTTTGCTTCTTTTTATATCGGTTCGCATTTTGCAGCCTCCTATGGCCTTTGTTACAGGTACTGTAATGACTATTGGCCGCGTGTCTGTGGGCACGTGCGCTGCGTTATCAGGTAAGTAAGTTCTTTGAAGGTAGGAACCTTACCTGCGCGGAATTGTGCGTTCGTAGAACGCTACAACACTATCGTGACAAGATGTAATCAGTACTTTGAAAACCTGCTAGACATGCGCACCAATCAACCACAAAAAAACGCACCAGACATACATACAGCCAAGCCACACCTTTTTAAACAAAGTTGTAGACGCAATAAATCGATTGAAAAACAACTAAGCTCCCGGATTCAATTGCATACCGGCAGAGCTTATAAAACATGGACGAGAGGCAACCGCTCGAAAGATCCACCAACTCATCAAAACAATATGGGATAAGGAAGTCACTCCAGAAGAATGGAAAACTTCAATAGTCGTTCCCATCTTCAAAAAAGGCGACAGATCTGACTGCAAACCCTACAGAAGAATATCATTGCTCCCAACCACATACAAAACCCTAAAAAATGTCATACTGACGAGAATCACACCGTACGCAAAAGAAATACTGGGAGACTACCAATGCGGATTCCGTAGGAACCGGTCAACAAACGACTAAATGTTCACAATAAGCTAACTGCTGGAAAAGAAGTGGGAATACGGAGAGACGGTTCACCAACTGTTCGTTGACTTCAAAAAAGCCTACAACTCAGTCGCAAAGCAAAGACTACCATATTGTAGTTGAGGTAGGAATCGGGAAAAAATATGCCGCCCTCATTCAAATTTGGATGAACGAAAACAAATGGTGAGTTAGAATAGAAAATCACATCTCAGAAACATTTGAAAGCCGCGACGGACTAAAAGAGGTAGATGGCCTATCACCGTGTCTTTTTAACCTTGTGCTCGAGTATGTCATCAGAAAGGTACAAGACGACAACATGGCCGGATCATCCCTGAACGGGGTCACACAAGTGCTCGCATATGCGGATGACATCGTCGATCTGGGCGACAATCTACAAACTGTAAGTAAAAACTGTGAAATCATCATGCAAGCGGAGATATATACAAATCGTTTACAGAAATACTTTTTTCTCACTTCCTGATCGTGGGAAGTTCTGTGTGTAAGGCGTGGGAATATATATGTGAAATTTATTCTTGGATCTGTTTGTTGCTAAACACAAATACAATCTCCGCGCCAATCACTTTAGATGCATTGGAAATAAAATGTTTTTCTTGATTACTATCGGTTGGTGTTTTATTTCATCTTAAAGCTGTTGTGAGAGTCAAGTGTCCCATTAAGAGTAATTATTTATCTGGTGGACTAACCCACCTTTTCGTAAAGGCACAACCTCTATATACCTTCTGTTCTGAGAGATTTTCACCTTCGCCCTGGAATTAATGGTATTGAACTACTGTTTTGTGTGACTATTTATAAGTTATTTCAACTTATCTAACATACGAGGGTTGCCTCTTATGTTTCGGGATTTGGCAACTTTAGTGTTGCAATCCGGCAATTGACAGCTCGTCGTAAAGTTGGACATTTTTGAGGTTATACGCACTCAGAACGTTTTGACATACGAGCGCTATTTGTGTTGTTTACAGTAACTTAAAAGATTCATCTCGGCCCAAAAATGGAATTAAATCGTCAACATTTTCGTGCGATTATTTTTTACAACTTTCGGCGTGGATTAACTCAGCAACACTGCATGGATGAACTTAATTCAATTTTTGGCGATGAAGCTCCATCAAGGACCAGTGTTTATCGATGGTATGGTGAATTCAATCGTGGTCGTAGTTCACTCCAAGATGAATTTCGTGAAGGTCGTCCAAAATCAGTTGTTGTTCCGAAAACCATTGATGCTGTGCGCGAACTGATATTGGAAGATCGTCATGTGACCTATCGTGAGATTGAGACAACCTTAGGCGTTAGTGGGACCAGCATACATTCAATATTGCATAAACATTTGACTGTCAAAAAAATGTGTTCGCGTTGGATCCCACGCAATTTGTCAATCGCCCAAAAAAAGGCTCGTGTCAATTGGTCGAAAGAAATGTTAAAAAAAATACGGTCGCGGTGCTTCGAAACACGTCTATGACATCGCGACAGGTGATGAATCGTGGATTTACACGTATGAGCCCGAAAGTAAACAGCAGTTGACTGTTTGGGTGTTTCAAGATGAGCCAAATCCAACAAAAGTTGTTCGCGCACGAAGCACTTCCAAGCAAATGGTCGCCTGTTTTTTCGGAAAAACTGGACATGTCGCAACCGTACCACTAGAACAACACAGAACACTCAATTCTGAGTGGTACACAACCATTTGTTTGCCAGTTGTCTTCCAAGATATCAGGAAAACCAACCGCCGAAGACGGATCACTCTTCACCACGACAATGCGAGCTGTCACACATCGGCTGCGACAACTGCATTTTTGAGCACCCAAAACATCGATTTGATGGGTCATCCGCCGTATAGTCCTGACTTGGCACCGAATGACTTCTTTTTATTCCCGTACGTAAAAAACAAACTGAGGGGTCAACGTTTTTCGACACCTGAAGAAGCGGTTGCTGCATTCAGAATGCATGTGTTGGAGATACCTTAATCAGAGTGGCAAAAGTGCTTCGACAATTGGTTCAAACGCATGCAAAACTGTATAGATCTTCATGGGGAATATTTTGAACAACAATAAAGTGATTTTCGATGATCAATATTTGTTTTTGTTCTCTAATCCCGAAATATAAAAGGCAACCTCGTATACCCTTCTAACAGTGCAGCCATAGTGAATCGAATCTTTATAATGTTCTTCATAAATTAAGTGGTGTTTTATAAGGTTCGTGTATAAAATAATGCAAATGCTTGTAAAAGTGAAACCTCAACGAAGTTTATATGTGAAACGAAATGAATAAAATAAAACTAACAAGATTCCGAATTGAATACCAAAACCACACTCTACTTTCACTTACAGAACGAACATTTATACATTAAACAGTAAAGGTCACACGTTTACACCGGTTGTTTACCAGTACGTGTGTTGTATTCATAACATTTTTATTCTAACGTTTGCTGCATATTTTTCAAGTTTATTTATTGACACTGAGGAATGACTTAAAACATGATACAGCTGCATAACATTCCCGAGTGAGCCTGCCACACAAATTCCATTCGAAATCATTGTAAGATAAAATGTCGAAAATGTATTCCCCAGTGTAGTCTCCATCTGGTGTGTTTCTGTTTTGTTATCGTTAAATTTGTTGGGAAAATTTGATAAAAATAAATTATGGATCCTTCAATGTAACGATGTCGTAAAATCTCACTTCCCTACCAAATTAATTCACTTTCGTTCCAATTCGTCAGGAGTTTACTGTCTACTGACTTCTTTGTTTCCAACGGAGCGGTTACAAACAGATTGAAATTATAATGGCCCCAGCAGATGGGGTTCCTCTACGGAAAAATTATTTGTGGCGTATGCTCCACTTTTTTGTATTTGAAAAATATTGTATCCTTCCGACGCCCGTTGATTGACAACAAAGATACAAATGTGATCACATATCTGCAAGTTTTGTGAATCAATATTCAGAATTCTGGGAGGACTAAATTTGCCATTAAATTTGATGTACAGAGTATAACTCTTCAATATTCAAAGAATTATGTCAGAAGTTGCACATAGACATAAAGTCAGGATAATTTCGACTTTTTACTACAAAATCAGGATTATCATGCAGTGGACTTTTTATTATGGCGGGGTCACAAATTTAAGGATTTTGTAGCGATGCTTTGGTGAATGTTACAATATTGTACGAGTATGTGTAACCATGGTATTAACTAGAGGGACAGTTTTTCTTAATTAAAAATTTGTGTAAGAAAATAAAAAAAGAAACAGAATTGAGGACTCCGCCGACATTTTCTATATTAAAAAAAAAAGATATTTTGGTTTCCGACGCGACGACGTTTATATGTGTGTATATATTAAAAATGATTATATATATTAAAAATGATTAACTCAAAAAGAAATTTCGAATAAACTCCGACAACGAAATAACAAGAGAGAAAGAAAAATAATGAGCAATTTCTGTAACTTGATAACTAAATCTTTGTAAAAATATGGATAAATGAAAATTTAAACAATTTAAACTTCGCCCCCTTAGATTTGTAAAAAAAAATATATATAAAAAAGGTCCTGCACGACATCAGGCATATAAGCAGCAAGAACAAAATTGATGTAATGTCAATCCCTATCAAACCCCATGTAGTTATTGGTTATACAGAGTGGGCCTTAACAGTGGTCGTAATCTTATTTATTTATTTATTATCAACTAGTGATGATCGTAATTTGTTTTCATATTTTGAAGAAAAATTTTAAGTACCCACGGAGCTATTCACAAGAGTGAGTGCAGTGTGTTCGGGGGTAACAAATATTCTGTGACGATTTCGAGACGATTAGTCAAGCACCAAACGCAAAGTGTATTGTTTTCTTGAAAACCCATATGTATATTGAGTTAGCAAAATTGTAGAAGAGGAAGACCTCTTATATATTGATTACACTGTAAACAAAATTATAAAACCCATGTACGCCGAAAGGCATAAACAAAAACCTGATATTATATAATTTAGAGTGCTTGAGAAGAGCCAGTCAGTAAACATTAGAACAATATGTGGGAAATAGAACATGCATTTAGTCCTACATGAAATATATGTATAATATGGTTTTGATTTAAAATAAATGCGGACTTCAATTCAAAAAAAAATGTATTGTTTACTTTAATAACAATGTTTAAGGCAACCGATTCTACAGTAAGAATAATGCATGAAATCAGCACATTAAAGGTTACTCAGTTTTTTGATAAATCAGTAAGAGAAAATCTACAACAATCGAGCCGCCAGATAAGCCAACCATTAATCATTGAAACGATCACTTTATGAGGAATTTTACATCGCGATTGCAACTGCAAGGCGGATAAATTACAACTGACACAAAAAATTAGAGTCGTACGACATGTTGAAAGACATGTTTCTTGAGAAACGTATAAAGGTGTAGTGATCCTAAATCACTACTCCCATCCAATCCCCATTATTAAATATAATCCCAACGTTATTCCCATAGTGAATCATATGAGCGACAAATTAAACAAAAAGTTAATTTGTCGCACATTGATTCAATTCCCAATTATGTTTCCCTTACCCATAATCCAAATTGAATCACATGCACGACAAAGTTAACCAAAAGTCCATTTGTCGCACATTGATTCAATTCCTATTCATCCTAACATCATGAAATGCCTAACTCCAAATGCATTTCATGATCTTACCTTCCGGGAATTTGTTTGAACATATTCCTTTGACTTCTCAGAATCAAATTCCAATTGAAGTACACAAAATCATGTTTGTGCTTCTTGGAATTTTTAAGTAAATCTTTTAACAAATCTATGACGCCACAGAGTTTAAAAGGGCGGCACATTTAAGAATTATGATCAGTAATGTCTACACTTCAGATATTCCTCGTCTTGTGGAAGGGAGAGTAAACCAGATATGCTATGCGGATGACGTCCTAGTGTACATCATTTAAAAGCCCAAAACTCGCAACAAACCGACTCAACCGTCATCTAGACGAACTGTATCAGTATTACTCACCTATACGAACGTGCCTCCATTATCCCTAACGACGAGTACTTGCTACATTTAGCATATAAGTACCCCGAAAGCATGCAGAACAGCGAGAACCCACTTGTACGGGAGTCTTGCGCTGTTGACCCTTCTCTCTCTCGATCTCTTCGAATCAGATCACCACAATTTCCTCTTCAGTACAAAACTGAAGAAAAAACCCTGACCAACAACATTCTCCTCTGAAATGGAGGATTCCTGAACCCATCCCATCGACTGCTGGCACACTACAAACACGCACGCACAGTACAAGACAGCACAACCACACACACACACACACACCGACCAAAGCTCAGATTATCAGACGACGCAGTTAGAGAACACTTGAACTAACCCTGTCCACACTATCCTTAGATACCTCCTTCCCCCCTTTCAGATATCACGAGACCGAGTCCAACACCACCACGGAAGTGGGTGATTCTGGTTATCGCAAGATGACTAGAAGCCAGAGACAAGATGAAGGAAATATCTGTTCTTGTCTCCCCAAAGTCGGCCTCTCACCACCCATTTTTTTTTTGTTTTGTTTTGTTTAGTGATCAGTCGAAGTCCAGAAGGCGATCAGTAAATCCCGAGGGGCGAACTACGACCAAAGACATAAAGGAAGAATAAATGCATTTGAAATAAAACCTAAGTACAACATAAAGCGTTTCCTTTAATCATCCATCTGTGACGGGTAGCCTCACCACATCAAAGGTGAGAACTGTAATTCGGTCAACCTCAATGATCAAGGCTCTCAAAACCAGGGGCCAAAAGAGCCGGACGCCATCCCACGCAGAAAGCTATAAGACAGCTCGGCTATTAAGTACCCGCAGGACCCGCGGAACTAGGAGTGTCTCAGAATTCTTTATTGCCATTAACTTTATTTCAGTTTCTTATTAATGGCCTGATAGTAGGGACGAGTAACAATACTTGTTCCTACATTTTTGAGCGATCAACCAGTAGGTGAGAACAAATTTACATAAGATTATAACTTCACAAAGGGGAGACATTAAAAAGTCCCGAATCTTACTGCGATCGATTATTTTCTGACGGATATTTAAAATCAGAAATCTATTAAAAGAATCCGACAACAATAGATTTGGATATACATTGGTTTTGAATACTTAGATATCACAATGAAAGGAAACACATCTGTAGGGGTAAAAAGTATGGATGCCGACGTACGGCAAGTATTCACTTCTTCCCAACGATGATTCGCAGAAGATTGTTCACTAGAATATCCAATTAAAAAGGCACTGATTGTTTCTGTGGTGTACTCAGCAAAGATTGAACCGCATTGAAACAGAATTATGAAGGAGAGGAAAATTTAGCTGGTGCTATTCACCTGCAAAAAGAGATCATTGATCCCAAGCAAATGGATGGTCTGGGGGAAGTCGTAGGTGACGCTTAATCGGCTAGAGAAATATTAACGTGTGAACCAAATTCGAAGAATTTGGAATTTCCCCAGCCGATGCATGATTATGTAAGGGCGTCGTTTGGTCTGGTCTTTGTTGTTGCTAACAAAAATGACTTTGAAATTTCCAGTGGCAATATCATGGGTTAATGCAATAGTGTTGCCGTATGGCAAGAAAGCACTGAATGCAATTGTGCATTAACCGAATAGATCAATGACTACCGGCCAGTCTTCTTTTAGGGATTTATCTATTGCAGGTGAAATAGCCGACGGTAGGAACTGGGATTGGGTTGACGCGCTGTTAGCGGTCGAAATAAAGTTAGGATTGTGGGCTGGTTCTCCATGTAATATACAGAAACCCTACCCGTTTTGTTTGGCTGTGTTTATTTAGATGGTGATAGCGGTTTTTCAAGATGAACTGACGGGTATTGTGAAAGAATATTTAGCGACCTGGAATACATTCAACTATTTGAGTTGAGCTACAGCTATAATGATATTGTGGCGGTGTTGCGAACTTCACAAATCACTGTAGGGTTAAATACCTTTTCCCCCAGCCAAACGGGTCAAACCTACTGTTGTCCTCCACCCCACGTATCCGCAGACACGTGGCTCAATTCCTCTACCGATTCCTCATGCCTGCATGATTATTGAAGGACACTACACAAAAAATTAAGTTGTTTGTCAACCCATTGGCTGGCTAAACACAAGTAGCCCGGCGCGTCAACCATAAAAAATCGCATGCGATAAAAATACGAAATTAACAATATTTATGATCATCTCTTGAGCCAACCGCAATTTGGTTTTCCCTTATCGAAAGGACTATTGTGGGAACAGAAGGTAAACAATAAATGAGGCGGCACTGTTCTTAAAAGAAGATACCAACCTTGTAAAAATATCACAGCCGAAGATAATGACATCGGCTGAGTAAATCACCAAGACCAAAACCACAGGCGGGTAAATTACACAAAGGGATACGGCGGATGTGTGAAAAGCCTAACGATCCCCGGTGGATCTCCAGCCACACGGACAGCAACGTTAGCGTCTGTGTGTGTGGGTGCATCCACAAATTATCTCTACGAATGGAAGCGTAGAACAAGATAGGATGCGATCTCCTGGAAACAGACAGCCCCTGGAACAGAGAGGATTCCAAAGAATGATGAGGTTAAGAAGAAAGAACGAACGACGGGGTGAGAATGCTTCGAGAAAGTTTTTAATTAGTCAGTGAATGGGTGACATTCGCAGCATGAAGATCCGCGATATTACGAACAAAACGGGCAAGGGTGTGTCGGCGCGAGTGTTTCTAAAAAGTAAAAAAAGAAAAAAATTAAACCAAGAAAACAAAAATAAAAAGTGACTTTTATTCGTGGAGAGTGTTGGGCGGAACACATCAATTAGAACCACTAAAATATACATATCTATAATAGATAAACTGGATACGAAGCACTATGTTCAAACGATGGAGTTACACCTGTGGCGGTTCCACTGAACGTCACTACTTACCTTTTTGTTAATTACCCAAAAACTTCCTTCTAAAACACCTATAATCATTGTCATTCAATAATGCAATTGCATTAGCATCTTCAAACATTTCCCCCAGGGACATGGATGCATGCGTCGCATCATGTTCCTGAAAAACAATTCGGTTACAGCACCAAGTAACCGACATGAAACCCAAAGCATGTGAATGCTCATATCTCCCAATGAATTCGGTCACACACATGCAGGAAATATTTCCCTGTTTTTATTTGCGTGCATGCCGGCGGCCGCCTGACCGACAAACATATCATAGGTCGCGACTGGCCACCAAAAGAAACCGAATTCTCAATAATGTAAATATACACACGAGAGTTTCATCCTTTGAGCCGCCATCGATGTGTCCACGATTGGCATAGATGCTGTACGCAGTTGCCATCGTATGAACACCTAAATTCCTATCTGCATGATGGCCTGCCCAGCTGCAACCACATCTCTCGGTATTTCCATTTGTTGGATTTGTATGCCTGCGGTTCGCGTACTCGTGGACACACAGCATGGGCGGCCGAGATGTTCATCGCGCGTGTGGTCGCACCCTCGCTGGGACAAATGTGTCGGAGATCTTCTCCCATTGGTCGCTGGGCGAGGGAAGAAAATTCATTGTTCTCCCTTAACACAGTGAGTCGAGTATCAACCTTTGGTGAGGGTGTTAAGGATATTTTCAACAATTAATATTTAACACACAAAACTTACTCCTGTGTGTCTTGAGTTGATCAGCTTGGACATTATTTTTGTTCTTCACTTCAATTCTATATTTGTACATGCTTTTATAATTACATTCAATTAAATTAATTATATTTTTCACATTTAATAACCATATCTATAATACATTTCAAAATCGCACACGCTCACGATTCTTTTTATATGTTTCTTCTTTTATATTCTTAATATTTTACACATTGAAAATTATTTAATATGCAAATTTGCATAACCCGAAATTTGCACACACACACGACTCCGCGACGACCATACGCTTTCACTGCTCTCTTAACAAGAAGGAACTCTGTGGGTGGTATCTGCTAATACGCCTTCATGGGCATGGGGTCCAGCAACACCGCTACTTAAAATTGAGGAATTCCGGTCAAAAGGGTTGTCTCGAAAATCACTTCCCAAACGGAGCGAACATCAGAATAAACAAACACACACTGATTCACGTAAATTATAATTTATTTGATCGTAACGCGCCTTTTACGATTTTTATAAAGGTTTAAAACAATAACAATTATTCATTTCTGTCAATGGTATTTTTCTGTCCTTTTATTTCCACTAGATCTTAAGTATTATAACTATTCTCACTTCCAGCCGTACCGGAGAGAACTCCACATTTGTATACTCTAAAGTTCCGAGTGCCAAGAAAAACGGAATGGCTAATTTAAAAATGCACAAACGCAAAAAGGAGGTTATCAGTATAATTTCAACGACTCCGTGGTTATAGGTTTCGCGATTCAAACCTGACTCCGACTCCTGCGCGAGCGTATGCCTTGGCGTATAATATCTGACTCCAACGTGATTTACATTTATCAGTTCGATGCCCGCGAATTTCATCAATAGGGGAGGATTGTGTATGTGTGCGTATAGCACAAGTACGTTGCCCTTCAGCCTGGATATCGGCAACGACGAGAAAAACCTGAATACACATGGAATGAATAGCAGGCAATATGAGGTACGCGATAGCGTAGTCGCCGAAGGGAGAAATAGGTTCCTGTGTCCTAAATAAACAGAAACGCTATTTCGAGGGTCATAAATCTTAGATGACCTGCGCCTGAGAACGAAATAGGTTTTTGCTTCAAGATACACAAAAACGCTATTTCAAGGGTCACGATGATCTGCACATCGTGTTTACTTAGGCGTTCATGGGTAATGCCATTGTAGGCTATAGAGTTTTCGTGGCGATAAGTAAACCGATGGTTTGCTCGCCTATGACCTAGGCTATGGTAGCTTTTGTTTGTTTTACAGGCCGGAGCATCGTTAGCATGATTTGGGTTATGATTGTCTAACGTCAATCATATTAGTGCCCAAATCCCATGATCGGTAGATAACCGACAAAGGAAATTGGTCGCAAGTGTTGCGAACCTTGGGGCTGGGGCAATAAATGGATATGAACCGTAGCAAGAAACCATCGGCTTCGGCTATGTCAACAATTACGCTGGCCAGCTAGTATTTATCTATTATAATTGCTGACAAGCCGAGCCGATGGAGATATGGTACGGTTCATAAACGGAAAAATTCAACGTGATGCATGCCTTAATGAGATTTAACTTTCAGGTGAAAGAGAATGAAGGGTAGCTTACGCTGCCCAAAATTGCAGGTAGGTATGGTGGGTTTGGAAGGTGGTTCATTTAAGAGGATGGGCGGTTCTTTGGGAATGTATTAAAGAACCGCTACATCACTCCCCCCCCAGTGACGTAGTCACGAAACAGGTAAGGAAGATTGAGAGGGGGGTAGTTGTCTGTGGGCGCGCGCTTGGGCGCGGGTGCGGGGAGGTTGTGCAGGTCGGTCGGCAGTTGTGTATTGGATAGGAGGCTGTTCTGGAGCTGAAGCTTCCAGAAAGCAGGGCTTAAGTCTTTCGACGCTGACCGTGGATCGCTTGCCTTTGAGATCGATCTCGAAGAGGCGGTCGTTGATGCGGCGGAAGACTTTGAATGGGCCATCATAAGGGGGGTCGAGGGGTTTTTTGACCTTATCCACCCTGACAAAGACGTGCGTGCACCTGTGCAGTTCAGGGTGAACGAAAAGTTTTTTGGAGCCGTGCCTGGCTACTGGCGTTGCCCTAACCTTGCGTAGCAGGTCACGGAGATGCCCCAATTCGCGAAGTTGGTCACGCGGTGTTTCGCCATCCAGGAAGAGTTCTCCTGGAAGAAGGAGGTTAGTGCCGTAGGTGAGCTCTGCTGCCGAAGCTCCCAGGTCCTCCTTAATACTTGTCCTCAGGCCGAGGAGGACAGTGGGCAGGGCGTCGAACCATTGGGTGTCGTTATGACACATGAGTGAGGCCTTGAGGGATCTATGCCAGCGCTCTATCATCCCATTGGATTGCGGGTGGTAGGCGGTGGTACGACTTCTTTGGCAGCCGAGAAGGTTTGTTAGCTGCTTAAATATTGTCGCCTCGAATTGTGGACCTCGGTCCGAAGTTAAGGTGGTTGGTACACCGAAGCGTGTGACCCAAGTTGAGTAAAAGGCCTTGGCGACTGATTCGGCAGTAACTGCCCGGAGAGGTGTCGCCTCTGGCCATCGCGTGCAGCGATCCACCATAGTGAGGATATAAGAAAATCCTCTTGATGGAGTAAGCGGTCCCACTATGTCTATGTGGACATGGGCGAAGCGTGCCGTGGGAAGCTTGAATTGTGCTGGCTCCAGTACATTATGTCGCGCTACCTTGCAGCGTTGGCACTGGAGACAAGCACGGGCCCAACCGGTGAGATCTTTGCTCATCCGGGGCCAAACAAATTTGCGACGGACAGCAGCGGCTGTCGCTCGGCCGCTGGGGTGGGCTGGGTTGTGGTAAACCTGGAACACGCCCTTACGCAGTTTTTCGGGAATGTAAGGTCTAGCGGTTCCAGTTGAAACATCACACCAGATTTCGCCCAAGGGGTCGCGAAGAGTGATTTTCTTAAACTCAAGTGCCGTATCGGCAGTTAGGAGGGACTTGAGCTGTTCGTCCTCCTCTTGAGCTAGGGCAAGGTCAGCATTGTTTAAGGCGGTACGCAAGTGAATCGTATCGATTCGAGAAAGGGCGTCCGCCGTAACGTTCTGTTTACCGGAGATGTGCTTGATCTCCGTAGTATATTGCCCTATGAGGTCTAATTGCCGCTCTTGTCGGGGGGAGGCATTTCCCGACTTCTTCCGGAACGCGTAGACTAGCGGCTTGTGGTCTGTTAGGATGGAGAGTGAGCGACCTTCTATCATATGACGGAAGTATTTGACAGCGTTGTAGATCGCAAGTAATTCGCGATCATAGGCGCTGTAACGTCGCTCTGTGGGACTCAGTTTCCTTGAAAAGAAACCGAGTGGTTCCGGTCGGCCTTCAATGTCCTGTTCAAGGACGGCTCCGATTGCGGTATCCGATGCGTCGCATTGGATAGAAAGTGCAGCTCCCTCGAGGGGGTATCGGAGTAAGGTGGCATTTGCCAATTGTTCTTTGGACAGTTGGAATGCTCTATCAGAGACTTCTGTCCAATTAATGGGGCGCTTATCATTGCGCTTAGCTCCTTTCAAAAATTCATTTAAGGGAGCTTGAACTTGGGCAGCGTTCTTCAGTGTTGAACGATAGAAGTTAAGCATGCCCAGAAATCGACGAAGCTCACTCACGTTAGTAGGCCGGGGATACTTCATGAGGGCCTCCACACGGTCGGGTAGTGGGCGAATGCCCTGGTTGTCAACGACATAACCCAGGTAGGTGATTTGCTCCTTGGCGTATTGACACTTATCTGGGTTGATGACAAGACCGAATTCACGGAGGCGCTCTAGGACCTGACGTAAGTGGCGTTCATGTTCGGCATGGTCTTTGGAGGCGATGAGAATATCATCAAGATATGCATGGCAGCAATTTAGACCACGTAAAGCCGTGTCGATATAACGTTGGAATGTCTGTGCGGCATTCCTGAGGCCGAAAGTCATCACTTTGAACTCGAAGAGTCCGAAAGGTGTAATGACTGCGGTCTTGGGGATGTCTTCAGGTGCCACCGGAATTTGGTGGTATGCCCTGGTGAGATCCAGGGTAGTGAAGACATTGCACCCTCGTAACTTGTACGAAAAATCGTAGAGGTGTGCAATAGGGTATCTGTCCGGAACAGTTGCTGCATTCAACAGCCTGTAATCGCCACATGGGCGCCACTCACCGGAACGTTTCTTCACTAAGTGAAGTGGGCTTGCCCAGGGACTGTCCGACGGTTGGCAGATACCTAATTCAATCATGTGCTCGAATTCCGCGCTCGCCGCACGTAATTTTTCGGGAGCCAGTCGACGTGGACGCTGGCTCACCGGGGGGCCACGTGTTTCTATGTGATGAAACACCGTGGCTTTGTGTCGACGCTGGTTAGGTAGAGGAATTGTTGTGCTAACAAATTCCTGTACCATGGCTTGAAACGGGTCTGTGCACTCTGTGGCCCTTGAAGTTACCGCTGAGGATGCCGACATGGGCAAGGGGGGTGCGGTTGGAGCCACTAGTCTGTTATGGGTCGAATCGACCAACAGATTATGTGCGCCTAATAGGTCGGAACCTATCAGGGGTTCATTCACGTCCGCAATGACGAAACGCCAAGTGATCGGACGTCGAAGACCCAGCTGTAGTGTCAGCTTTTTATGTCCGTACGTAAGTATCGGCGTATTATTCGCAGCTGACAATTTAAGCGCGCCGGGCACGCGGTTACGCGGAGCAAACGATCGCGGGAGGACTGAAATATCGGCGCCGGTATCGACAGTAAAAGCGACATTCAGTTTGGAATCCCGGATGGTTAGGCGATTTATAGCAGGGGTGCCGGCCCGTTGCGCGAGGGTATCGGTCGGCAAAATTATTTCTAAAGGTCGTCCCTGATTGGTGGCTGGTTGCGTCCAACCACAGGGCGCCTTGCAATTAAATGTGCGATCACCGTATCGTTGGTGATTGGTGCACAAAGGGAGAGAGGCGGCGTTGTTGGGAGTATTTTGCCTCTGAATGTTGCCGTTTTGTGAAGGCCGAGGTAGTGCTCGGCGAAAGTTGGCCCACTGAGGGGCATTTTGGGAAGGTTGTTGCCGATCCAAGGGGCGATTAGATACGGCACGATTCTGAGCGCCTCGTTGGTTGCTTCTCGCTTCCGCGCGAATTTGATTTAGTTCGCGGAGGACTGAGGTCTGTATGGCACGAAGGTCAGAAATGGTGACCTGAGCAGGAAAACTTCTCGGGCGGAATTCGTTGGGCCTGTCCTCTTGGGTCCGCTGTGTGACATTGGTTGAGGCAGGCCTTCTGGGATGTGGTGACGGAGAAGGTTGACGCACCGGAGCCGTCGTTGGGGCTGTTAGTGGCGGAAAAGGATGCCGTGTAGGCTGAGCGACGTGTTGAGAAACCGCCGCTACTTGATACGCTGGAGGCTCAGACTGCTGGTCTGAGCTTTCCATAATTGCGTCCGCAATTTTAGCTAAATAGCCCAAGCTCTGATTGGGTTGGGCTACAAGTGCCGAATGGGCATGGAGGGGGAGACATCTTAAAAAGTGAGGCCGTATTAGGTCGTCCGAGAACCTGGTCCCCGCTATAGAGCGTAAATGGGTCAGGAAAAGGGACGGTCTCATCCCCGAAAGGTTCGTTTCGGCCGCCAAGCGTTGTTGCCGCGAACTTCCGGGCTCGTCCAGAGCGTCGAGGTGAGTCTCAGCAAACCAAAATTCAGGGTCCTCCTCGTCAAAAGGGGGGAGATTAATATTGGAAGGGTTGGGTCGGTTAACGACACTGGGGGCATCGTGAAATGCCAGGGGAGCGTGTTGTGCTGTCGCTTCGTGGTCGGTAGTGACTTGTGTATCAGGGAAGTTGGCGCTGGAGGCGTCGTAAAACTCGAGGGACTCGAGTTGTTCTTGATCCTCTTGGGGTGGGGCGTTCCATGTACGGACCATCGTGTAAAGCGTGAGATAGAATTGGGAGGAAAGAGTTAAATCGGGTCTAAATAGCTACGTAGGACGTAGAAATTGGAGGCAAGAGGACGCGAGGAGTTGGGCGGAGTCAAACGGAGCCACGGGGAGTCGAAGTTGGTGTAAGGGTTGAGAAAAAAAAAGGCGAAACGAATCGAAAATGGGTTCGGTGTACTTGAAAAAGAGTTGAGCGAGTTGTAAGGAGTCGTGTGCGTGCGGAAAGGTTGTGCGCTACTTAATACCCTGAAGGGGCTTACAATATTATCAAATTAGTTGTAATAATTAAGTAATTAATGGAAACATACCATGACTATTTACGGCAATAAAAAAAAAATATCATTAAACTTAAAGAATTCCAATAGGTAAATTGTGCTGTCTTTTTAATAACTCACTAATCTATCATTTATATCGTACGTTTTAAGTATCACAAGTATCAGGTTATTTACGTACAACAAAATATGATATGTGTTATATATATCGTTTTTTTTTAGTGCAATACTTCTTAAAATTTTTATTAATAGTTTCAAATATTGTGGGAGGTTTTGTTATTTGAATTCCTACTATAACAGTATATATATATTTACGTTTATTAATTTCTGATGATAATGACAGTTGTCTTTCTGAAACATCTTCGTATATTTCAAGATATATTTGGGAATAATTTTAGTTCTTATGATTTGAGAAGAAATAGATAGTCGTTAATAGACAACAAAAAAAAAGAAAAAGAAACGCACTCATACAAATGTACATATTTCCGGACATATGTGCATCCATATAAATATCATTTCTTTCATAAATACGTTACGAATTTTGATTATTGACGAAAATGTTTCGGAATTTGTATTGGAATTAACAACTTTTAACTAGATAAGCCAGTTATACTCTTTTCTTACACTGGTAGAATAGTTGCCTCGAACCAGCTGTCTACGTTTACAATAGAAGATCGTTTTGACAAATGAGAACTGTGTGTGAATATTTGCACTTAAAACCGTTAATTAATTTCTGCTTAAAACACAACCTTAATAATTAATTCTATGATTCCATACGTATATTATTTATATCAGCGTATTATTATTTCATTATGTTTCCTTCTTTTTTAACAATATGATTGTTACGTGCCACAGAAAAAATATTTAGAGTATTTTTTATCTTAGAAGGAACAAAAAATATAGAACAATTCAAGGTAATAATGTATACGTAAAAGGCACTTTGTTAATATTAGATGTTCTTGTCTCTTTTAACATGGTTAAGTGGTCTAAGAATTAATTGTATGTACAAATATTTAAGTATTTGAAGGAAAATGAAGAGACTTTAAATTTCGCTCAGAAGGAGCTTACACCAGAGAACAAAAAATAAAAAAATTAAAAATAAACATTTTTTTGAAAAATACCTGGTTATGTTGTTGTTTGGTGCTGTTGATGCTGGTCCGGATATGGTGTTGTTCCTGTTCCGGTAGTCCTCGGCTGCTTCCGGTGATGTTAGCACTCGTCACTTTCACTGGTTGCTAGTTAGCGCTGCGAACTGATGGGGTGGGGCTCTACTTGCCCTTTAATTGTTTTAATTTTTGCACTTTCACAATTTGCTGCGCAGTTGTTCTGTGTGTTCACTTTTCAGTTCACTCTCTTCTAATAGTTTTTTTTAAATTGAGATCAATGTCAATTTTGATCAAAGGTCGCGGTTGATCAAATTCACCAGCGGTTCACCAAGGATATCCAGGAAAAATAACACGCACTAATCACACTTATGAGGTTTAAAATTGTTCATTGTTCCTTTTTGCACTTGGGGAAAGGTTGTGTGTCCATTCAGTTAGAGTCACCAATGTGGGTGGTATCTGCTAATACGCCTTCATGGGCATGGGGTCCAGCAACACCGCTACTTAAAATTGAGGAATTCCGGTCAAAAGGGTTGTCTCGAAAATCACTTCCCAAACGGAGCGAACATCAGAATAAACAAACACACACTGATTCACGTAAATTATAATTTATTTGATCGTAACGCGCCTTTTACGATTTTTATAAAGGTTTAAAACAATAACAATTATTCATTTCTGTCAATGGTATTTTTCTGTCCTTTTATTTCCACTAGATCTTAAGTATTATAACTATTCTCACTTCCAGCCGTACCGGAGAGAACTCCACATTTGTATACTCTAAAGTTCCGAGTGCCAAGAAAAACGGAATGGCTAATTTAAAAATGCACAAACGCAAAAAGGAGGTTATCAGTATAATTTCAACGACTCCGTGGTTATAGGTTTCGCGATTCAAACCTGACTCCGACTCCTGCGCGAGCGTATGCCTTGGCGTATAATATCTGACTCCAACGTGATTTACATTTATCAGTTCGATGCCCGCGAATTTCATCAATAGGGGAGGATTGTGTATGTGTGCGTATAGCACAAGTACGTTGCCCTTCAGCCTGGATATCGGCAACGACGAGAAAAACCTGAATACACATGGAATGAATAGCAGGCAATATGAGGTACGCGATAGCGTAGTCGCCGAAGGGAGAAATAGGTTCCTGTGTCCTAAATAAACAGAAACGCTATTTCGAGGGTCATAAATCTTAGATGACCTGCGCCTGAGAACGAAATAGGTTTTTGCTTCAAGATACACAAAAACGCTATTTCAAGGGTCACGATGATCTGCACATCGTGTTTACTTAGGCGTTCATGGGTAATGCCATTGTAGGCTATAGAGTTTTCGTGGCGATAAGTAAACCGATGGTTTGCTCGCCTATGACCTAGGCTATGGTAGCTTTTGTTTGTTTTACAGGCCGGAGCATCGTTAGCATGATTTGGGTTATGATTGTCTAACGTCAATCATATTAGTGCCCAAATCCCATGATCGGTAGATAACCGACAAAGGAAATTGGTCGCAAGTGTTGCGAATCTTGGGACTGGGGCAATAAATGGATATGAACCGTAGCAAGAAACCATCGGCTTCGGCTATGTCAACAATTACGCTGGCCAGCTAGTATTTATCTATTATAATTGCTGACAAGCCGAGCCGATGGAGATATGGTACGGTTCATAAACGGAAAAATTCAACGTGATGCATGCCTTAATGAGATTTAACTTTCAGGTGAAAGAGAATGAAGGGTAGCTTACGCTGCCCAAAATTGCAGGTAGGTATGGTGGGTTTGGAAGGTGGTTCATTTAAGAGGATGGGCGGTTCTTTGGGAATGTATTAAAGAACCGCTACAACTCCATCTCGTGTCTTTCGCCACATATCCTTTTTCGTTCCGCTTCCACGATAGTTATTTCTAGGAAGCGGCGGAATTGGCTAATAGGGGGCGACTATAGCTAATAAAAGGAAGATGACTATTGCAATGTGAGTGGGGTTTTAAATGGGGGTTTACTTTTATTTAAATTATCTGCTATTGTATTTGGGAGAACCATAATCATGCCGATTGCTCTATACGGATGCGAAACATGGGCTCTCACAAAACGGGAAGAGAACAAATTCCGCGTACTCGGGAATAAAGTTTTAAGGGGTATATTTGGCGGTAAATATGACGTGGCGTCAGGACAATGGAGGAAACTCCACAACCACGCACTGGAAGAGCTATACCGCAAACCTACAATAGTGAGAGTGATCAAGTCGCGAAGATTAAGATGGGCCGGACACGTAGCGCGAATGGGCGATGATAGGACCGTGTATAGAATTCTTGACGGTAAACTAACGGGGAAGAGACCGACAGGACGGCCGCGACGGAGATGGGAGGACAATGTTAGGTTTGACTTTGAGGACATCGGATCGGATGATCGAACGTGGAACGAGAGCGCACAGGACAGGGAACAATGGCGGGGCCGAGTCGGTGAGATCATGAACTTCCGTGTTCCTACAGGCCAGTAAATAAAAATAATAATAATTGTATTTGGGGATATTCTATTGTAAAGGGAAATTAGTGATTTGGAGGGAAGGGAAGGATATGTATAAGAAGACATGAGTTCATGAGATCATGAACTTCCGGGTTCTAACAGGCCAGTAAATAAAAATAATAATATTAATTGTATTTGGGGATATTCTATTGTAAAGGGAAATTAGTGATTTGGAGGGAAGGGAAGGATATGTATAAGAAGACACGAGATGTTAATTATTTCAGAGGGGGAGTGATAACTACTTGAACTTTAATTATATAACATTCCTCCCCCCTTACAAAAATGGAGTTTCATACTTAGAAGAGGTACCTCCGGGGTGAAACCAAAGAGACAATCCATCGGCGTAAGTTTGGTACCTTCGTGTACGTTGGTGCTGTACACGAATGTTGCCGTCCTCAGGTATTGATCCCATTATTGGGAATTTCCATCCACAATACTACGTAGGTATTCTACGAGTGGTCGATGGGCTATTTCCAAAGCGCCATTCGACTGTGGATGGTACGCTGAGGTTTGAAGCTTCTTGATACGGAGCAGCTTGCACACGTTTTTAAACAAGCTGCTTAGGAAGTTGCTTCCCTGATCGGTAACCAGTTGCTTCGGAGCACCATACCGAGCAACTATTTGGTCAAAGAAGACCGTGGCTACCGTTTCTGCCTCCGCACTTGGTAGGGCGTAGCAATCTATATACTTAGACAAATTGTTCGACTCCGTCAGATAACCGAACTGCCTACCCGAACTGTCTCCACAACAGAACCCTCTTCACCTCTGGCAGGTTGGTCAACGACTCCAATGAGATTGTATGCCACAATACTGAACTCTCATCTCACCAGTTTAAATATTGTAATATACAACCCTTCTCTAATATCTTGCGTTTCAACGACCAATCGGAAGGTGTTCCCCCAACCCATATCCCCGACTGATAGTAGCCACCCTAACCCAAATCCTACCCATCGGCCACTATACCTCCCGCCCCACCCTACTCTAACTTATTGTTATAATAATAGGTTTAATAATTAGATAAGCTATGCTAAGCTAAGTTAAGTTAAGTTAAGCAAATTAGTTATAGTTTAAGTAAATAATTATATCCTGGTTTTCTGACCTTTTCCAGGAAGCCCCACCTACTCCTATCTTGTCCACCCATGAAATATGTAACTTTATAATAATGTTTGAAAAATGTACTAGCAAGTATGTGTAAACGATTAAAGCTAAGATAATTATAAGTTATCTGTATTACTTATTGTAACAAATCATTTATGATCAATAAATACAGAAATGTAAAAAAAAAAAAAATAGACAAATTGTCTTGAAAAGTTAGTATATGCGTATTGCCTGTTGGAGTTCGATTCAGAGGCCCGACGATATACCTTGTCGAAGGGCCTCTTCGTGATGTCGGTGATTACCATGGGCATCCGTAGATTTGGGGAAGATTTCATGGTTTGACAATCCTTACATTTCTTAATGTAGACTTTAATGTCGCACGTCATGTTCTTCCACCACAAGTTCTTACGAATCTTGTTATAGGTTTTTATTACTCCTTGGTGACCGCCTATAGGGGGATCATGGTAATCCCGTAGCAGTAACTGGATATCCTCAGGTTTTGTTATCTCCATTCTTTTTTCCATACAGGGAGGAATGGGATTATCTGGTAAATCAGACTCGTCATTTGTTTGACTTCCCTGGGATCCTTCGCTTTCCCTTAGCTTTTTTGCTTGGGCGCGTGTTACTACATTGCATCTCTGTAGTTTGGGAGTTTCATCATAACCGTGCGGGATGCGATCCGTATTGGTGTTATATGTACCGGGTTTGTACTCTATTTGGTAATCAAACTCCGATAATTTGTGATAGAATTTGGTTAAACGTGACGTGGGGTCTTTGACGTTAAAAACTCCCTTCAGTGGCTTATGATCTGGTTCTGATCAGATTAAAAGGTTTGGTGAAATCTGGATAGATTAATATTGGCGGCGAAACCAATAATCCTTTTATTTTATCAAATGCTTGTTGGCATTTGTCTGACCAGGTGAATTTAACGTCCTTCCTTAACAAGTTTGTTAAGGGACGTACTATCCTCGAGAAATTTGGAACAAATTTTCGATAATAGTTCGCCAGTCCTAGAAATGATTGGACGTTCTTTACCGTCTTGGGAATGGGGAAATCCCTGACACTAGCTGTCGTGTCGGGGTTTGGCATTGCCCCTTTTTCAGAACAAACATGTCCGAGGTAGACTACTTCTTTCTGTGAAATTCTACATTTTTCGGGTTGCAATTTGAGATTGTGATATTTGAACTGTTCGAATACCTTCTGGAGTTTGTCATTATGGTTCTCTGGGTTTTCCCATAGATGACAATGTCGTCCAGATATACAAAGCATTCGATACCTTGCAACCCGGTGAGGACATGGTTCATGAGTCTCTGGAACATAGCCGAGGCTCCCTTTAGCCCGAATGGCATACGTCTGAACTCATAGTGCTGAAGGCGGTCTTGTCGCGACCCTTCTGATCGACTAAGACTTGATGGTAGCCACTGGCTAAATCAAGCGTGGAAAAGTGGCGTGAGCGACCGAGTTGGTCTAATATATCCTCTATTCTAGGGAGAGGGTACGCATCCCCGATGGTTTTGTCGTTCAGTTTCCTGAAATCGACAACTACTCTCCATTGGGCTTTTCCATAGGGGCCCGTTTTTTTGGGAACTACCAGGAGGGGTGAGTTCCACGGACTTTTGCTAAGCTGAATGATGTCATTCTCTAGCATTTCCCGAACTTGCTCGTTAATTACTTCCTTTTTGCACTCAGGCAGACGCTATGGTATTTGGTTTACAGGCGCTTGGTCCTGTACCATAGACAATTTATGCGTTATCGCATTGGTATACGTCAGGCAAGTACCCTTTGCTAAGTTTAGAAATGCCGTCAAACGGACAACCCAGTATTAACAAATAGAACACATTAAATAAAAGTTAGTTTAATAAATCAAGAAACAGTATCGTGCACAATTATGTATTCAGTGAATGTCTGTACTGAGTTTTAAAGATAAATATACACACAAATTACAATAAATCAATAAAACAACAAAAACGAAAGTTAAAAGTGACAAAACAATAATCTCTTAGTGCATTAAATAAAATCAAAAAGAAGTGCATATAAAAACAGTTGAGTGAGGCGCAAAAGTGTTCGAGACAATAAAAACAAAATCAATAAAAAGATAATGCTTCGGTCGCAAACGCGAAAATTAAAACAAACAATATATTGCTTGTTAAGAAAGCAATTTTTAAATCATCGGTTGGCGCGAGTGCAAGCTTACTGGCTCTTAGCCGACTGTAGGCGAGTTCGACTCCGAAGGGGCTCCGAAAAACTCCATTGTGACGCGAAGTAAAACCGCGAAATTGACAATGGA
The DNA here is from genome assembly GCA_963931805.1 of Microdon myrmicae. Classification (NCBI taxonomy): domain Eukaryota; kingdom Metazoa; phylum Arthropoda; class Insecta; order Diptera; family Syrphidae; genus Microdon; species Microdon myrmicae. The sequence goes on from OZ007496.1 coordinate 253,367,430, forward strand.
GAAAATAGACCAACAATTGGAAGACGTCAGTGAGCTCCCCTCCCCCTCCAACTTTAACATGTATGGGGCAAATAATTCATTCGCTTCTCTTGCATCCTCAGAGTTTGAGGATGAAGAGGAAGAGATAAGTGAATTGGAGGCGAAACTTGCGATGGCAAGAGCCCGACTACAAGAGAGACGCCGAAAGAAAAAAATAGCGGCGCTCGAACAAGAACAAAACCCGCAACAACTACAAAAGCCAAAGCCAAAAGGCCAACAGCAACAATTTCACCATCAACAGCAACATCAACTTCAACTACAGCAGCATCAACAGCAACAGCAACATCAACAGCAAATACCAACACAACAGCGATCAACAAAGCAGCAAGCAACACAACAGCAGCAAAGCATCAATAACAGCCGAAAAACAAAGATGCCACCAATCAACACAATAGATGTTGACTGTAAGGAATTGGTAAGTCTTTGTAAGCTAGCCATGGGAAATAATTTTGCAGTTAAAAGACTGACGGGTAATAGGCATGCCATTCAAACATATACGGTGGCAGACCACGACAAAATTAAAGAGGTCTTAAAAAGAGACACCGCGGAATTGTACTCGTTCACGCCAAAACAAACGAAGAGCGTAACGGTTCTATTAAAGGCTGTCGACCCTGAAATGGAACCGGGAGGCTCTGCTCGAAATGCTTCAAAACCTGAAGCACGAATATCTCGAGTTTACCGCGGTAAAACCATTCACCACACCCAAGGCAAGAAGGGAAAACCGCAAGCTACCCTTCTTTTTGGTTCAATTAACACCCAGCAGTAGAATTGGTGGTCTAAGAAAAATTACAGTCTTGGACCATCAAATGGTCACATGGGACAAATTAAAAAAGGCAGAGACATCCTGCAATGTGTCCGCTGCCAAAGGTTTGGTCACGCGGCGGCTAACTGTGAAATGCAGCGCCGTTGCGTAAAATGCGGAAAGGACCATAAGGCAGAAGAATGCCCTCTGGGAAAAGAAAGGGTAGAAGACAAAGCCCTTTTAAAGTGCGCAGTGTGTCGGAATGAGGGACATCCCGCTAATTATCGAGGTTGTCCTAAATTCCGAGTGTTACGGCTCCAACGCCGTGCTTCCTCTTTCGAGGGAAGAGCGTGGAGGTTATTATAATTATTAATAATTAAGGGGTTATTAAATAATTAAACTTTTCTTTATTTACTTTTCTTTATTTAAATATTTTGTTTTATTTTTATTTTATCGAACTCAGCTATCTCAAGCTGAGCTCTCTTCTTTCTATTTTTTTCATATAAATTTACTTGTTTATATAGAACATTTTGTTCTAACTGACTGTGGCGTATAAACTGAACAAAACAATCTAGAAGTCTCTGTGACTTAGAATTTTGAATAAACTTTGAACGAAAATCAAAGTGGCCATGTTTTGAAATGAAAAATGTGCTTGTTATGAAAAGGGGCATATTTATGAAATGTGCTGTAAGTGACTGGATATAGAATATAGTGTCTGTTTATTTATGAAATGTGCTGTAAGTGACTGGATATAGAATATTGTGTCTGTTTATTTATGAATTGTATTAACTGAGAATGTAGGATATGTGAGGATGTAGTTTTAAGGGTTGTGTTTTTAAGGGTTGTGTTTGAAAGGACATGAGTTAGTGTTAAAGCGAATAAGGGTAGTATTCTGGAATACAACATCCCACCCTTCTTCGAGAAAGAAAATTATCCTTGAAGAGAATAATTTTCTGTTAACTATTGCTTGGATTAGGTTTAATTACCGACTTGGATATTCGTTCAATTACAATGGCGTTCAAAGTTAATCTTATATCAAAAGTTACAAAAATCCAAAAGTTCTTAATACTAGAAAAATAGGTTACAATAATCTAAAAGTTTACTTATAGTCTACTTACATTATCTTTTAACTAACTTTAAATATTTCTAACTAACTTAATATTTCCACTTGGAACTTTTTCTTTTATTATCCAACAACTTTTTTTTTTTCTATACATATAATTAATATTATTTCTCAAAATTCTCTTTTTCGTTCGAATTATATCCCAATATATATTTTAAAATGTATTATATCCCAGTATATAATAAAATTTTTTTTTCTAAAATTTTCTTTCTTTCTTCCCCTTTTTTACCTTTTTCCGCCTGTCTCGTGTAATACGGACTCGTAATCTTGAAAACTCTGAAATCAATGTATGGCAAAATCACTTCTTAAAAATACGGTATATAAAAATGGCCTTTCTTTTAGTTATTCAATATATATGAAAAAGAAAGTTAATTTGGTCTCAAAGCTGTAGAGAAAGAAAATTCGGCGAAAAAGACAAAACGGAAATGTCGTCGAAATACTGGAAAGAGAATATTCGAAATAATTTCTATCGGACAAAATTGTTAGTAAAAAGGAAAAGTTAAAAGTTCCAAGGTAAAAATATTCCTACGGAAAAATGAACAGAAAAATTGATATTTCGCTAACGATTCTTACTACTAATATATGTTGATTGATGTTTTGTTCTTTTTTTTTTTTTGTGTTGTCTTCTTGTGTTTTTTTTTTCTCTGCTGCCACTGAGGTTAATTTAGATTTCCTCTGGAACTCATCGGCAGACCTTCCTTCCCTCTCTAGGGTTTTATCTTGCACTAATATTCCTCTGGGATCGATTCCTCCTTCGAGAATTAAGTCATCCTTCGGGGATTGGTCTTCCTTCGAGAATTTAGTCGTCCTTCGCGGATTAAGTCTTCCTTCGAGGAGTGGTCTTCCTTCGAGAATTTAGTCGTCCTTCGAGGATTAAGTCGTCCTTCGTGGATCGGTCTTCCTTCGAGGATTGGTCTTCCTTCGCGGATAGAGTCGTCCTTCGGGGAGTCCACCAGTCTTCGTGAATTTGTCTTCCTTCGAGGACTAGTCTTCCTTCGAGGATAGAGTCGTCCTTCGGGGAGTCCACCAGTCTCCTCGGAGGCGTGGGTTCGAATCCCACCGCTGCCACCAGTGTTACGGCTCCAACGCCGTGCTTCCTCTTTCGAGGGAAGAGCGTGGAGGTTATTATAATTATTAATAATTAAGGGGTTATTAAATAATTAGACTTTTCTTTATTTACTTTTCTTTATTTAAATATTTTGTTTTATTTTTATTTTATCGAACTCAGCTATCTCAAGCTGAGCTCTCTTCTTTCTATTTTTTTCATATAAATTTACTTGTTTATATAGAACATTTTGTTCTAACTGACTGTGGCGTATAAACTGAACAAAACAATCTAGAAGTCTCTGTGACTTAGAATTTTGAATAAACTTTGAACGAAAATCAAAGTGGCCATGTTTTGAAATGAAAAATGTGCTTGTTATGAAAAGGGGCATATTTATGAAATGTGCTGTAAGTGACTGGATATAGAATATAGTGTCTGTTTATTTATGAAATGTGCTGTAAGTGACTGGATATAGAGTATTGTGTCTGTTTATTTATGAATTGTATTAACTGAGAATGTAGGATATGTGAGGATGTAGTTTTAAGGGTTGTGTTTTTAAGGGTTGTGTTTGAAAGGACATGAGTTAGTGTTAAAGCGAATAACGCTAGTATTCTGGAATACAACACGAGAAATAATGGCAAGAAGTGTGAATCGGCAAAAAAACACAGAGCCAGCTCGTACAACAACAACACCCGTAACATCACAGCGGTCGTACGCACAAGTTACGTCGGGTGGGAGAACACCAAACCAGGCTACATCACTGGTAGCCAAAAATACTCCCACACGGACGTAAACAACACCGCAAGCAGACGTGTTCGCAATCCTGCTCAATCTGCAGAGACAGATGACACAGCTACAAAGCCAAATAAACGAGATCTACTCGCAGTCTAAATAACAAGTCGATATAAACCCTCTAACCACATCAATAAAAGCTCTTGTCGTGAATGTAAATTCACTAATAAGAACTGAGAGAAGAGCCAATCTTTTTAACCTGTTGCAAGAGGAACAACATGATGTACATCTGGCGGGGGAAACTAAGTTAAACCAGAGACATAAGATAGGACATAAAAACTACGATATTATACGAAGAGATCGACCTAACTCCACTCAAGGCGGGGGTGTCGCAATCTTTATTAGAAAAGGGATCAATCATAAAGTAATATATAGTGGAGAAGTGCGCAGGTTCCGGGTGCTGGAAGCCTGTATCGTGCGCATACCCCTTCAACAATGAAGGGGGTTGTATGCGATTGCGGTCTATGCACCTGAGGAGCACCAACATAACCTATTTTTAGCGGAGCTCGAGACACTCTTTCGATGCTTACATTTGCACCTGGACAAAAACTACTTTATCCTAGGGGGAGATATGAACGCCAAACATAGAAATTGGGGAAATTATATATCTAATGCCAGAGGAAATCAGTTGGCTGGTTGGTTAGATTAGTTTCATATTGAATATAGAACTGACCTGCTAGCCACGGAATATCCATCGTTCCCAAGAGGTAGATCGCTCTTAGATACTCGTATCTTGGTAATCGACTCACGACTGAGATTACTTAACACCAACAGACGAAACACAAACTGTTTACGGACAATTGAATACGACAGTGACCACTGCGCATTCACGGCAGTAATAGAGCTTCCGAACGAGCTCACAGATCTGGAGGAACTCGTGATCCCGCAACCCTATAACTACGGGGCAATGCGATGGCCGCGGTTCACCAGATCATTAACAAGAGAACTTCGTTCGAATGACTTTAATCTGCCAGTAAACAGAAACCTGACAAATGACAAAATCGACAAATACATTCAACAAATGGACGAAACCGTAAAACGAACAATGGACAAAACAATTCCCAAAACAACAGTTACAGATCACATAAACATGTACAGAAACGCAACAATAAACGCACTCCACAAGAAAAAGAGCAGACTGCTATCGAAACTTAAACAATTACACAGACAGTTTACTGACAGACAAGACCAGGAGATAATATCACTGAAATCTCAATTAAAAAACCTCCAACAATTACTTAACGCTAATTATAGATTAGCAACAAATTTGTATTGGAACAACAGAATTCGAGCTATAAAAACTAATAACCCGAATATGTTCCCACAAATAAATAAAATATTCAGGAGAAATAATCAAAACGAGATTCAGTGTCTCCAAATCGCACGTACTCAGGTAAACAAACAGCTGCTAACCAACATTGGCATAGATGGCGAGAACGCTATCGTCAATAGTGAGCTCTTCGTGATCAAAGATCCTTTGGAAAAGGTGAACGCTGTGGGATCTGTATTTCAGGAAATGTACAAGGTGAATGAAAGCATTCACCGAAATCATCACCTGCACCTCCGGAATGAAATTTCACTTTGGCAATCGGAGAATCCGGGTTTTACTGAATTCAGTGACGATAATCTGTCAATTGACATTAATGCCAATGGTGGGGCTAATAGCCTTTTAATCACAAGGGAAGTAATCCAGAGTATCTTCGACTCATTAAGAAGCAAAAAGTCAGTGGGAATAGATGGAGTACCTAACATCGTACTCAAGAACCTGTCCCCAATGTCAATAGATATATACACGGTCCTGTTTAACAACGCGTTGAATAATGCATATTATCCCGCGCGTTGGAAAACGGCTATCATTCAGCCCATCTCAAAAAAGGGCAAAGATTGCACAAACCCAATGAACATGCGTTCGATAAGTTTACTCCCAAGCATCAGTAAAGTATTTGAAAAAATCATTAACAAAGCTCTGCTAAAATGGGTAGACGACAACAGCATTATTCCAAATAACCAGTTTGGCTTTAAGGCGGGTCATGAAACCACACATGCGGCAGCTAAACTGGGCTCTGACATACAATGGAATAAATGTAGGCACCAATGCACAGAGGCCTGTCTGATCGACTTGGAAAAAGCCTTTGATACCATCTGGATCGAAGGGTTATATTACAAGCTGATCAGACATGGCATACATAAGCCTCTACTATATGTACTTTACGATATGTTAAAGGACAGGAGATTGGTAGTCAAAAATGGTAATGTGATCTCTAATAAAACGTATAATATCAAGAAAGGCTTGCAACAGGGCGCGGTACTCTCTCCGATTCTTTTTAACATTTACATTAGCGACTTATTAGAAGCACTTCCGCAGGCTATTGCGTACGCAGACGATCTCATAATTTACAGAAGAGCTCCGAAAGTTGAGATCATAAATAGTTTAATACAGCGAGACTTCAACAACGTGCATCCCTATTGCGATGACTGGAAACTTAAGATCAACTTCCAGAAATGTGAAGCCATCCTATTTAGAACTCCATTATATAAAGCCACGAACGACACAAGGAAAAACTGGCGAAAGCTAGTTATCGTGGAACCGCATGGAGATAAACTGGAAACCAAGAGTTTAGTTAAATACCTTGGCATATGGCTAGACCAATATCTGTATTTCAACAGACATGTAGAGGCGGCTTTGGTCAAGGCTAGAAAAACGTTTGCTATGACAAGGAGGCTATTTCACAGTAGCCAACTTGACAGTAGGGTAAAAGTCATATGCTACATGACGCTAATCAGGCCAATGCTCATATATGGTTGTCCAGTATGGTTCAACATAGGTCCAAATTTGATGGAAAAGATTCGGGTGTTCGAAAGGAAGTGTCTCAGAAGTTGTCTCAGATTATATCGGACACCGGAATCGGACTATAAAAAGTATTACTCAAATGAGACTTTATATAATGAAGTGAAGCGTACATAAATAGGGTGGATAATTTTATGATTAAATTAATCAGAGGACATATTGCGAGAGCAATAAGCTCGTCGAATGACCTAACTTTCGGGGCCTATTATCCGAACACTCTGTACTATGAGAGCGTGCGACGCAACGGCTTTGTTCCACCAGAGGCGTTCCTTGACTTGGACATGAAAGGGCTTATACAGGAAAGATCCGGAATTCCGCTGATCTATCATGTAAGTAGATCATCCGTAGACGGGCGATTGTGCTGCGACCGGGAAGTAACGCGCACCGAAGAAGAGCTCCTGCGCTTCAGTAGGGCTATCTCCCACAGAGACTGGGACGTTAGCATTAGACAGCGGCAACACTTCTGGTGGTTGAATGGCATATAAAGACCTGGATACCAAAGTCGGTATAGAATCACACTATCATCAGCTAGCTTACATAGACTTAGCTTTTCTAGAATTAGGGTAGTATAAGATTTAAGTTAAGTTAAGCTAAGTGATTTTACATAAAATTGAAAAAAAAAAATAGGTAAGTAAGTAAGTAAGTTAAATTTTAAGAAAAAAAAAAAAACAAAAAAATTGACAAAATTCTTCAAATTTTTCTTTGTCTTTCAAATAATTATAAGTACTGCCACAACGTTCTGTCGCCGAAAGGCAAATTATACAAATATTAAGTAATGTTTAGCTTGGAGCGTCTGGGAAGTTATTATATAAGATAATTAAGCTAGAATTAAAGCATTTTTTGTCTAGCCTTTAATTTAGAAACTAAGAATATAAAAAGAAAAAGAAAAAATGTTTTAAAAATGAAAAAAATGGTATACGTCAGGTGGTCGCCTTTTAAGTGGAATATGTCGTTGAACTCCTCACATATTTCCACTATCGATTGACACTCCTCAGGACTTAGGTTTTTCCCCAAGTGGAGTTCCTCGTGCAATTGCGTAAAATAAAAGATTTATCACCAATTGACTTTTAAGCTGTTTAAAATAAAGAACCCTTATCACCAGCCTTTCAAGTGTTTTGGAATAAAGAAAACAGTCATTACCAAGAGTGGAGGAAGTGTGCATGTGTGTTCCGGCAGTTGGACGGGGTTAGCGTTTCGCTCAAACGGCTGGTCGGGAATTCTAGTGAACCTGTGCCTCTGTGGGACATTACTGAAAGACATAAATTCCCACCAGGTAAAAAACCCTACACGGCTAGGTCGCCAAATACTCGGTAATATGCATTTGTTCAAATATAAGTATTGCAATCCATTAAAGGGCCATTATTTGTCCTAAAAATATATGTCCTTTAAATCTTGGTCATATTGGATGGAATGAAGTATTTCCCGCATCTCTCAAGAAATCCCCATGCATTTGGTAACTTAAAACCCGTGGTTGCTTTAGTTAAGACCACAGTCGAATGACGAGATTTGATTTATTTTTTCGCTGCGATGATGCAATTTACATCGAGATTCGTCTCTGAGGATTTATATTGGTATTTGTATTTAAGAAAAGGGGGGAGCACTGGGTTTTCAAGGCATTGGATTCTAATCGAATAGAAAATCCTCGTTGGTATATCTTGTTAACGCCGAAATTCAATGAGTTGACCATATTCTGTTGATTGATAATGAAGTTTGAAGTGATTGGTCGGAAATGCTTGAATGATTACGAGAAAACCGACGGCCTATCACCAACACACTAGTGAGAGTCATTATGTAATGAACAAAAGATCGCTTATAAATATTAAGAAAAAAGAATAGAATGCGTGAGAATAAATAGCCTTGGAGCACAACAATATTCGGGAGCCAGATTTGACACCATCCAGAAGCATTCGTATCAAGCGGCCGGAAAGATAGACTCCCATCTATTGAATTAGTGGGCAATTAAATATAGCGGAAGGCAATTTCAATGTGGATGGGAGCGAACATACAGGGTAAAGTCTGTGCTTTGAACCCGGCGAAGACGAGGACGACCCTTGTCCCTGTTCAATCCAAGTTGACATGCAGTCTCCACGTGACACCCCTGGATAGCTACTTTGGCACGCGCCAAGTAGTGAACCAATGCATTCACATCCTGAGTAAGGTTGGCTCAAGGCTAGCAAGGCTGCTCGGAAAAACCAATTATTATGGACAATTTAACAGGTCTCGGATAAGGACGGGATACCGGTGCAGAGACTTGCTAAATAAGGCCAAGACCAGATCCGGGTTGTAGTGCCCATGATGATGATGATGATGATGGCATTTCGACAAACAGCGCTGGCTACCAAACACTTAATGTATCAGTGCGGCAACCGCATTCGCACCGAAGTACTAGATGAAACAGCTCCACTTTTCGGTCAGCAGTGACTTCAAAGAAATCCTGTGAAACTTTTTCTACGAAATTCGTTTTGGAGGTCACTTAGGAAATTATTTGATTATAGATATTTCGCGAGTTGAGAGTTTATTAGTAACGACAGAATAGAAGTTGGCGTAGGTGAATATGAAGTGAGTGATAATTGACGCACTTTTTGGAAATTGGTGGAATATTACCTGACTTCAATCCATTGGTCAGTTGGATTAGCTTCGAGGGTCAAGAAGAACGCGTTTTAAAAAAAAATGGAGGAATACCATCCGTCAACTCCCAGCTCGGGTAACATTATATGTTCAAAACTGGCTGATGGTGTGCTGCTTGTGTTCACGTTGAGGCGGAGCTGATGAACTAAGTTCTCTACGAATTATGCAATAAGTAGATTCACTTTCTCTATGGCATTTATAAATCATCTGTCACAAGATTAAAACAAAGGAATGGCTCAGAAAGAATTTCTTAGTTCTCCACGAATCCCAAAAAAATGTCTATTACCCGTGAGACAGTGTAGTAATTTTTGTTTCACTTTTTGGTTTCCAAGATTTTGGATGCTAAATGCGTGCATTGAAGTCAGTGCTTGCTCTCTTGATTCTTTTCCGATTTTTTCCGTATTGTTTGATGTATACAACTGGAAACGTAGCCTTGATGGTGTACTGGAAATACATATGTGTCCGTAATCGAAATACATATTTCTATTCTGTTTGATACTCTTCACATTGTGTGGAATAAATGTCTGCATACCAAATAAAATTGTGACAGACACGACACACCACACGAACATGCAACTATAATAAAGAACACAACACAAACAAAAAAAAAACAATTCAAAATAATAAATGAGCAGAGACTTATGGCATAACAATTAACATATTGATTCCGCAATTAAAATAGTAGCAAATAAATCCTTGTGAACGCTATTATTCTAGAGCATACGTTATAGCATTAACACCATTATTCGAGAACAATAATGGCCAATTCATCTACCCAAAAATCGTTTTGTACGGTGTTAGACGACTTTCTGGTAGAACCATAGTATTCTGTTAAAAGCCTTTTAGAGTGGACTGTATTGCTCAATGGCGAAAAGACTTCTATTGGGTATTTATTATAGTGGGTTATAAGGAACTTGGTATATCATGGAATGTCCGTATATGTCTGGTACCCGTGCTGGTTCATTTACCAGGTGTACCGGTGTAAAGTGATCGTCAAGATACAAATGTACCGATAGGGGTCGTTTGTTGTGACCGAGCCCTTATATATTTTTTAATTTGGTTGCTATGACATCTGTCAAACATATTTGGTATGCATCAAGTCATTGTACAAACATCTTTTTTTTTTAATCCTGTTAAAGATGTCGAATTTTGTACCAGAAAATGATGATTTGCGAAAAGCAATAATTTTTTGTTTTCATTTGAAGAAAAGTGCTGCAGAGTCACATCGAATGCTTAAGCAACATGCAAAAGATGGTTTAAGCGGTTCAGAGATAATGATTTTTATGCGCGAAATGAAGAACGTTGAAGACCGCCAAAAAAGTTTGAAGACGATCAAGATGACACTTTAAGTCAAAAACAAATGGCACAAATGTTTAATGTTGCACAACAAACATTTTCTGACCGTTTAAAAGCTATGGGAAGACCCAAAATTGTGGAAACTGGGTGCCACATGAATTGAATGACAGACAGATGGAAAAGCGAAACACCACATGTGAAACGTTGCTTCTACGACACGAAAGGAAGTCAGTATTGGATCGAATTGTGACTGGTGATGAAAACTGGATTTATTTTAAAAATCCTAAACGCAAAAAATCATGGGTACAACCAGGAGAAGCGTCAACATCGACTGCAAAGCCTGGTCGGTTCGGAAAAAAGACAATGCTCTGTTTGGTGGGACCAGAAGGGGGTGGTGTATCATGAACTACTAAAACCTGGCGAAACTGTTGATGCGCAACGCTGCCGACAACAAATGATAAATTTCAACCATGTATTGGGCGAAAAACGACCAGAATGGGCCACAAGACACGGAAAGGTAATTTTGTTGCATGAAAATGCACAGAGTCATACAGTAAAACCGTCAAAGAAACAATAAAAGCTCTCGGGTGGAAAGTGTGTGGGGGTTTTTGAGGCGCCTGAAGAACCGCCCATCGTCCTAACCCAACTCCCCTTTCCCTACCTGCAATCCTTACCTGAAAACATAAGCCCGCAGCAAAATCACCTAGAATGATTGTCGTTTACTATTTTGCAGTCGCATTTTCATCTACAGACTTTCGCCCAGGGGCATACTTGCTTCCAACCATCATGTCCTGAAATCTAATTCGGTTTTATTACCATGTAACCGACATTAATAGCCCAACATGTCAATACGTATAGCTGAGAAGCATTTTTCCATATATGTGCAGGACATGTTCACCCTTGCCTTATCGATAGATCAATCGGTCGATCGTTCGATCGACAATATACAGCACAGCCCATCGCGGGCTATCTACAAGAGAATTCAAGTGTTGTTTAATATAAACACACACTCGACCCATCGACCGAGGAGACGTTACCATTTTGAGCATAATCAAAGTGATGCTACATGCTATTGCAAAGTAGTAAACAAACATTACCCCAATGCCCATTAGGTTTTCAACAGCTGCAACCAATTTCCCATTATCGGCCACCAACTGATCATAGAACTAGACACGATCATGATTGTTATTTAAACAATCATACTAATGATCGTGTCCCACGATAGGTTTTCCCTTAAACAAATATGCACCCTTGCCATCGTAGGCGAAGTTTTGTTGACATAACATCAACAGAGAAACTTATACCCTATCGCTTATGATGCCAGGGCCGCCAGCCTCCGTATTCGATCATCTATTTGATCAGCCGGATATCCGGATTTTCTTTTGCGCACCCTTCGCTTCTGCGTTGTCGTGGCTTCCAGCGAATGGATTTTTCATCCAGGCCTGTACGGCCACGGGGAAATGCTTCGATCAAAAACTCCAATTCAGACGCTCATTAGTTATCACCAAGGAAAAGATCGGATTGGCTGCGCCCAGATCGAAGGAAATCCATCGCCATCGCGGCTAATGGATGTTGACGCCAACAGACACCAGAGTCAGATTTTACCGGCCAAGGAGAAGAGTCATAGTCGCGTTATTTTGATTGTCATAGTTTTGCACTGTGTGTAAGTCCGTCGTAAATATTTTGTGCCAATTCAAATTAAGAAAATTGTGAACAATGGCTAAACTTAGCTTAACCTCTCTAAATCAACGAACCATTTCGAAACAACTTGTGCCAATCAAATTAAGAAAATTGCGAACAATAGCTAAACTTAGTTCAACCTCTTTAAATCAAAGAACAATTTCGTAACAACTTGTGCCAGCTCAAATCAAGAAAATTGTGAACAAAAAACTCAATCAGTTTAAGTTTTGTTTGTCATCTGTAAATCAAGGAGCGTGTTTGTGACGCCTGATATTAATTTAAAATAAAGAAGAATCATATACGAACGGAACGGTGCGTTTTTTTTTTTTTTTTCTGCTTTCTTGGTGAACAATTTCTCTCACGACGTTTAGTGGGTGTGTTACTGGACCCACACCCGTGAAGGCGTATTAGCAACAGAACCCAACAAGTGTTCCCCATCCGCCGTATTCACCAGACTTGGCTCCTTCCGACTACCATTTGTTTTCATCGATGGGACACGCATTGGCTGAGCAGCATTTCAATTCCTACGAAGAAGTCGAAAATTGGGTCTCCGAATGGTTTGCTCAAAAGACGACCGTTTTTATTGGCGTGGTATCTACAAATTGCCAGAAAGGTGGTCGAAATGTGTAGAAAGCAATGGCCAATACTTCGAATAAAATGTTTTTTACTTTCCCATATAAAATTAGTGTACACTTAAGTGTACAGTTGAGTTACTGGAACTGCAAATGCTGATCTCCGTTAAAGATACGTTTCCGCAACAATGGGAATAATAAGCTTACGGACGCGACATTTTAATCCCGAAAAGTTGAATTCTGAAATGGAGCAGAACAGTCTGATAGAAGCTGACAACCAACATATCTATGTCAATATGTGGGTAAGCCACGACATGGGAAGAACAGAGGCACTAAGTTATAACCAGGTGGATTGAATTCCGATGTACTGGTACCAGTTATTGTCAGGGTTTCCCTTGGGATAAAATTACGTCTTAAGTAGGAAAGTTTACATTGATCAATCTGGAGATTTCCCCCATTGGAATGAGCCAACAATCAATATTTCCTCAGAATTGGATTCACAGTGGATAGGCAAACGTGAGAACTATAGATGTACCAACCTTATAACAGGTGCTAACTGAATCCGATTCGAAAAACATGTCACATCCTTTCTATGATGAACACTAAAGACCCTTTCACACCACCATCATCATCATCATCGGCACTACAACCGAGATCCGGTCTTGGCCTTATTTAGGACGTCTCTCCAACGGTATCCGGTTCTTATCCGAGACTTGTTAAATTCTCTATAATAATTTGTTTTTCCAGGCAAGGCTATTAGCCTTGCACCAATACTGGGTGGCGGTTCCGCCAAATCCCACGGTTCGCCTTCCTGAAAAACCCCCATAACTACAACCCAGTCTGCATAAGCTTTCGCTAATGCAATTCGCATTAGCATATTAAATGCTTCACGCGTTATATAGATCAAATCTATAATCTTAAAAAGTCCCTGTAAAAGAATTCTTACCTTTTCTTGCATCTCTTCGCATACAATTTCTGTAAGAGTTCTTTATTAGCCTATCATAAATTATCTGAAAGAAAATTCATCGGTTCATATATAATACAACCGCTTATCAGGAAATATTACCCCGGCGTCGCCTATTACCAGCTTCATTCATGTGTACAACAAATACCTTTTATACACATTGGCTGGCGACCTTCTCTCACCACAATAAACAACCCTAGCAGCTGCATATAATTAGCGCAATAGACGCTGAAACCAAATTCCCCAGAATTTCCTAATGCAAACACGAACCCGGTTTCTACTGCAGCCAAGATGCCATAAACATCCAATTTGCTTTTAGCACCTTTTTTCTCCCAACGTCGATAATAGCGACGGCGCATCACGTAAACCATGACCCGCATTACCAACGGCGCATTTGGTCATTTCTCCCTTTTGTCTTATCCGCCTGTCTGCTTCGTTTACCCATTGCCCTCGAGCACATGTAAACCACACAGATCTGAACGATAGCACACATACCACCAAGAGAGACTTTACGTTTCTCTGGTGGTAGGTAAAAACGATATCCTTATTGGAGAGGATATCTACCACGACACCATAAAACTCTCCCCAAGAAGCGAATCATCGCTGCACGGGATGATTATCGCTGAGTCCTTTTCCATCAGCTAGCGACAATAGTCGTGCGGACTTCCGCTCCCGTTCCGCGGACGGGAACGATAATACCCGGAGTGTAGTGTTTGCAACCGCCGCGCCGTGTCGAATATTATATTCGCTGCAGTCTTCAAAGATTGCGTTTTTATTGACTTCACATTGTAATTTTCACGTAGTGCTACCAAAAAAATAAATAAAAATAAACAATAGAAAGTCAGTGTTTATATTTTTTACTTGTCCGGTGTTTGGCGTTTTCTTCGCTTCGTCGTAATCGTGTAGTGCTCGAGGGAACAACTAATTATGATGGAGGAGGAAGTGAATCTAGTGCCCGTGTCTGGTACATACTTCCTCCACACAACTGCATTTACCTGCATTAATGTCTAATTGAATACTGGGTTTGAATATAAAATGTGTTTGGCAAGCACCACATCTTATCCACGTTTAGCCATCACGAAATTGTATTGCAGGTTGTTTGTTATTGAATCAAGTTAAGTCGAGGTTCAAATATTTCCTCCGCTTTAGTTGTGAGACGAATATTAGTCCAATATAGCTGTTTGCCTAATAAAATTTTTCTTAAAGCATCATCATCATCATCGGCACTACAACCGGGAACTGGTCCTGGCCTTATTTAGCAAGTCCTGAGGCTTGTTAAATTTTCCATAATGATTTGTTTTTTTTTTTCAGGCAAGGTCATTAGTCTTGCTTTCTTAAAGCATGTCTACCAAAAAAAGAAAACCACTAAAAAATATCGCTCTGAGGATATAGAATGATAATGCATGATGCATCAGTTGTCCTTAATTTTATATGAATACCCCAAGTTCTGGAAAGTTATTTAGAAGTAGTCTTTGTGATAATATTCGATTATTTATGAGTAACGGACAAGCAACTTAAATGTTTGTTTAGGAAAACACAGATTGGCAAATTTGCTGATAGAGATTTCACCGCGCAAAATTAATATATATAATAAACGGTTGCTCTTTATATAAATCCTTTTACCATATTTTGTGAACTCATCGTGCCGCAATAATACAACTTTTGGTTAAAAAATTGACGGGGTTTCGTTTAAGATTCAAACAATCAAGTCTACTTCATTAAATATCCTTTCCGTAGAGTTATTACAACAATTTATAATAAAGTTTTCGAAATTTGCACAACGAGTGTCCGCTGTAAATATTTGGACTGGTGAAAGACTGCTATTAGCTTTTATCTTTCTTGGCCCAGGGGTTGTTTGCGAATCAAAGTTATACGTTCTTTCTGAACACCTTTATCTATCATTTTTCTTTGGCAGTTGTTAACAAAAGGACCTCCAGAACATGGAGAGTTAAGCAAATGCAAAACAACCAAGGAGTGCTGAGAAAACCTCAAGAGGATTGAAGTAGATGATTACCTTGGAGCTACAAATATCATTTCCTGAAAAGTTAATCCGCCTTTTAATCTTTGAAAGTGTTATAGAATGAATTGTTCCTTGACTACCAAGTAATGAATGGAATTCATTGACGCTGGATTTATTGGTATTTCGACTTTTGGTATCCTTATTCACATTCCTCTCGTAAGTTGTATTGTAAAGATTGAGGAAGCACTTCGAGTCAATCGCACAAATGAACGGTTTTATTTACGCAAGCGGTTTCATAAACTCATTAATAGCCTTCTTCCCTCTATACCTCTGCAGTAAGTTGGCAACCAGTAATAATATATCTTGTTCCTCCGAATTCCTGGGGATGTAATTTCTTGCTAAAGAAGTACGACAGCAAGAACGTCAGGGATATTAACTCATTCGTTCTCTGCATAACTTTGTTATCAACCTCTTTAATAAAGTTTTCTTATTAGAGCTGTGACAGAGTTCTAACACCTCACTCCCATTCGAAGAGGTTCATCAAGATGGGGTGGGAAGAAAGATAGCGCTTCACGCATTCCCCAAGGGGCGACGTTAATCAAATATGAATCTCGATGAAGTGAGGATCTGCTTCTTTTTTCTGTTTTATTGTATAATGAGCAAGTTGCCTGAAACGAAATTCCACCATTGTGCCATCATAAATGGCAAAGTGATTTGGATTCCTTCTGTTAATTCATTTACATCAAACGTATGCACTTAACTTAACTTAACTTAAATCTTATACTACCCTAATTCTAGAAAAGCTAAGTACATGTAAGCTGGGGTCTTACATCAATTTGTGTAAAAAGTGTAATATCGACATTTAAACAGTAATCTGATTTAACAATTAAAGCAAATTTTAAATTAGGTTTGTTAATATCGATAATGAATAAAATTTTAACGTTGAAACTCTAACCGTAAATTGTGTTTTATTCCGTGAACAATCGTTGGGGATATAAGGAATACTTGCCGTACGTCGGCATCCATACTTCGAACCCCACACACTTACCGCAAGGATAAAAGGGTAATAAAACAGATGAGCTGATCAAACAACGTTACATCACGCAATTCATGAGATCGTGGTGCACATATGGAAGCAAGAGGAGATGCCGGAAGATTGGCGTCGCGGAATAATTTGCCATATACGAGGGTGGGCTGAAAGGTTTCGACCTAACAAAGAAACAAGACATTTTTTCTTAAAATTTATTTTCACTTTTCTACATAGTCTCTTTGTAACTCTACACACTTCTCCCAGCGATGCTCCCATCTCTCTAACTCGTCCAAATAGTACTCAGCGTTTTTCCCTGCGAAATAACTGTTCACGAAGGTGATTGCCTTC
Organism: Microdon myrmicae; assembly: GCA_963931805.1. Taxonomy (NCBI): domain Eukaryota; kingdom Metazoa; phylum Arthropoda; class Insecta; order Diptera; family Syrphidae; genus Microdon; species Microdon myrmicae. Next base: position 253,384,497 of record OZ007496.1, read on the forward strand.
TCATTTAACGAAAATGTAACTCCTCCGAGCACAATTCTTAGATTAGAGAACAAAAAGATGTCGCTTGGGGTGGATGGTCAAGCAGTTCAAACCGTAATTCGTGGATTTTCGCCATGGCAACCATGAGGTGTAAGACGGCGCGTTGTCTTGGTGAAACACGATTTTTCTTTTTCTGCCTTCGGTTTGTCAAATAATGATGCGTAGTATGCTCCTATACTGGTTTTTCCTTTTTGACGATGATATATTAAGATATATGATATGAGGTGAATAATACTCGCGCATCATTCGACAGTCGCTGGACATGCGAAGGATGAAAAGAACAAAAGAAAGAGCGCAGTAACCTCGGGGTTGGCTTAGCTTGTGCGCTGGTATCAAATGCAGTCTCGGAGAATGACCTACTGCCCTAGTGGTGATCTCAGAGTGCATTGAACCGTAGGGAGACATAATTATATACACACAACGATAATACACAGTGACCGAGTGCGGACATGTTTTCGGTTCGGCGATCGAGTTGAATGAAACAAATTGCTTCTATGAGTCGGGAGTGGCCGAAGTGTTATAAAAAGACTATTTATGAACAAATACTCTACAGACAATTCAGCGATCCAAATAGCCAGGAAATAAAAACACTTAAGTCATTAATTAAAAATCTTCAAAAACTGATCCGTGACAACTATAGATCACTAATTAATGAAGACTTGAACAAGAGAATTCAAGCCATTAAAGCTAGTGGACCGAATATGTTCCCACAAAGAAATAAAGTCTTTCGAAGGAAAGATTATAATGACATCCCATGTCTGCGAGTTCCGCGGACTACCAAGAATTGTCAAACTCTGCTGAACGCAGGACTTACCCTGGAACACATCAACTCTAACGAAGAGTTCATAATAGTCGAGGATCCGCAAAAAAAGGCGAACTCAATTGGCGCTTGTTTCGAAGCAGTGTATAGATTGAATGAATCGGCTCATTCTAACCTTGACCTGGAAAATAGGGCTCTCCAAAAACATATTTCGCTACGCAATGAACTTAACAACTGGCGTCTCTTAACGCGAAGTTTCACTATCTTTAGTGAAAAAAATAGAGCGGATTCCCCGCTTAGAGATCTAAACACTAGCATATTTTGTACACAAAGATGAACTTCTTCTCTTCTGGAATAGATAGTATTCCAAACATTGTTCTAAAGCATTTACCTCTTGAAGTAGTGAAGGTTTACACTATTTTGTTCAACAACGCTCTAAATAATGCATATTATCCAACCCAATGGAAATCTGCGGTAGTCCATCCCATCCCCAAAAAGGGCAAGGACAGGAGCAATGCCGCCAATCTTCGATCGATTAGTTTGCTTCCGAACATCAGCAAGATATTCGATAAAATTATAAATAAAGCATTGACTAACTGATGTGAGGAAAATGGTATTAGTCCAAACAATCAGTTTGGTTTCCGTTCGCAACATGACACAGTTCATGCTGCGACAAAACTTGTTTCCGACATACAATGCAACAAGGCGAGGCGACAATGCACAGGGGCTTGTTTGGTTGACTTTGAAAAGGCTTTCGACACCGTATGGCTAGAAGGTCTGGTATATAAGTTATCAAATCTAGGTATGCCCGAATATTTATTATACATTATCTACGATATGATAATGGGCAAACAATTTGTAGTGAAATGTGGGGTTATAATCTCTAACAAGACTTTCCACATCAAAAACGGTCTACAACAGAGAGCACTGAATTCTCCTATTTTATTTAACATTTACACTAGTGGTCTAGTGGGTCCTCTCAACCATGCAATTGCGTATGCCGACGAAATTGTGGTGTATAGATCGGGAGAAAAGATTGATGACATCAACAGACTTCTGCAAGATAATTTCAACAAAATCAAACGTTTTTGCGACGACTGGAAATTAAAAATAAATTTCCAGAAAACAGAGACTATCCTTTTCAGAAAGCCACTGTCCAGTGCATCAAGGGATACAAAACGGAATTGGAAAACATTTTCCATTGCAGAGGGTAATAATTTTCCCCTACAAGTAAAAACTGTCGTCTGATTCGACTTGTTGATGGTAACCGACATGATGTGATTTCCGGTGGAAACCTCATGGGCTAACTAAAATTACTGCGGTAGTTCTCTATATCACATGGAGAACCAACCCACAATTCAAAAAAAAATAGTCAAGCTTACTATTTCAAGGCACATTTTTCTCGAAATTGGTAATTAATCAACATTTTGAAACAAGCACAAAATATATCAGCAATGGATGGACTCAATACCAGCTAGCCGATTACGGGTATTATTTCCATATCAATGAGCAACTCAACAAAGCACTATACGAAGTCTCCGTTTCTCCTTCCCAATATCGCACACAGAAATACTAATGCAGACATCTCACATCAGGTGCCGGTAATGAAAAAGACTCGTTTCATGATTAAACGAATTTTCGGAAACGACAATCAAAACAATTCCTAAAGTCGATGAGATCAAATCCATTTTATGTCAGTTAGCTTGCATCAGTTTCAAAGTCCAAAATCGCACTCCACATCCTTCAGAAAGCCACACTAATCCACTTTAGCCGCGAGGCCACAAGGCAACGAGTCCATTTCACTGTAAATGGCAAAGTGGCTGTACTTTGGTGAAGGACGCTCTATGTTCACAGGACCTGTTATCTGTCGCGAGCAACGTCCAAACATATTTCTGGCAATTAAGGCAAATAATTGCGACGGACGTTTGGACGCATGGACCTAACCACAGAACTAAAATTACAAATTCCGTAGGACATCTGCTGTGAATTTTGTGGTTTTATTCGATTTCTACCATGAACATATTGGGCTGGAAAATTTAATCGGACTAAATGGCCGATGGCCTTTTATTCACTGTAGTAAGTTTGAAGGATGAACATAATAGAGTGCACATTTGTCCAATTAAGTAGTCGCGCTAAGGTTGGCGACCGAGTATTATACGAATTCTTTCGGGTTAGGCATTTCTTTCAATATTTGGTCATATGTTACGTTCACGGTTTCCTGTGCTGCGAGTGTTGGAAGTACCCCCATATGATGAAAAACTGATGAGCAATATTTACTGATGCAGATACCTTTGAGAAAATTCTCAACACTCATTTGAAACTTCAAAAATTGAAGCATTCCCTTTGAATGAAAAGTCGATTATGAACGCCTTAGAGTCACTTGACAAAGTTATGACTGGAAACTCTTTTTAAGACTGACGATTCAAATCGACTAATAACCGAGAAAGTAAGTTTTTAAAGAATTGGAATAATTTACCCGAACCGTTTGCTTACAATGGGCATACTATAGTGCAAGTCCAGGTTAAGATGTTGTACTTATGTGGCTTCATGTTACTTAATTAGATGCAACCATGTATGGCATGGGCCATAAATTTCTGAAAATGGCAATACTTGATTTCTTAAAAACCGTCAGAGGGAGTGGCGCACGAGTGGCGGGGCGTAACAAACGTATAAACAATTTCAATAACAACGTAATAAACAATTCCCCGCCCTTCCCTCTAACGGTTTTTAAGACATCAAGTGTTGCCATTTGCAAAAATGTATGGCCCACCCTATACAAAAGATTCACGTTTTTTTTATAAAACACGCACATAAAAAGGATTTTTTATCCATTTAACAGTCTTAGGCAATACGGAAAGCCGGTGGGGGGGGGGGGGGGGGGGGTCGGTCTACTCTTCATTCCTTTCCCTTCACTAAGAGTTGAATCTCGCTTCGGAGATGCAACTAGCTTGACTAGCTTGCCAAACATATGTTTCTTAAACATTTTCAAATCGACCTGGGATACAGCCAAGTCTCATGTCGTACAATCGCAAAAGCTCTGCTGTGGATAAAAGCATTAACCACAACAGCAGTAGCGGTATCTCCAGGAGGAGAAAGTGGACGGATAAATCTGGAGAATGACGACAGAAGACTTGTTGGATCACCAAACGTCCTTTGTATATCATTTAATTAGCGGATCTTTTGGAGCCTAGGATTCAAAATTTTTTTACCAGAGTCCGGTCGTCTTCAACTACGCAGTTATCGGTTTTCGTATATCATCTCTTCGCTCACATTTCATTCCCAAATATCACGTCGGAACGGACGTGTATCTCAATCATCCATTGACATTACAGTGTACTCGATTTCTCTGCTGAGCATTGTCTATGGTTAAACACAAACACTTTTTTTTTCTTGTTTAGAAGGGTAATAGTTATAATGTACAGTAGTAAACAATTTATTAAAATTGGTTAATAGAAATGACAGCTGGTTGAAAAAACAAAAAATTTATAACTTTTGAAGATGGCATCCAATCAAAAAAACGCCTACGTTACACTTTAGATAATAATCTGAAAAATAACTGTTGTAAATTTCAACCGAATCGATCAAGAAGATATCGTGTGCACCGTTTAGCAAAAAGTAGTTTCGCAAAAAACGCAAAAGAAAAAAATCTTTGACGCGAGTTATAATTCCGCGAGTAATTTTCCTTTTTTTAATAGATCACTCCCAACAGTAACTGAAACAAGTCTATAATAGTTATAGTTTTTCTTTATTATTATTATTACACTTCTTTCAATTACTTATAATTAACCATCATAGTTCACAGAATTTCCTCTATTATGATTAAGACACTTCCATCAATTACTTATCATTAGCCATCATAGTTCACAGAGTTTCCTTTATTATTTTTAAGACACTTCCATCAATTACTTATTAATAACAACTATTATATACTCAATTCTACTACCGAACTTTTCGCACAATCCATATTTCTTCAGACCGCTCCAAGATGACCTCTACGACCACATTCCCCAAACTTCACTACTTGCTATTCTGTTTGTACCCCTTCTCGTAACCGCGGGGTCAACACCTCCCGATGACCATAATGCAATTTCGATTTCCCTCGACCTAATTTCAGATTTGCAATTCCAATTTGCAATTGCGTTGAAATGCGACGTCAGCCGTTATACGTTCATCGGTTTGCGTCACAGTTCAACATCCGCAATTGCAAATTGACCTAATAAATTTTGTGTGCAATTACGCATTTGATTGTGCTTTACCGATTGTGGCGAAATGTGGGGCAATTAATTGCATTATCGCTCCGGGGGTTATACGGGTTCAGAATCGGTTGGCGTTTTTTGGTTTAAGTGCATCAATGACCTCATGTACAACATCTTTATCTAGGTCGTCATTGATACACTTAACACTGCTAATTACTATAACTTCACTAATATTGGGAATTTTTAAACAATTAAACGCTTAAAATATTCTTGAAAGTATAAACGATTTAATTAACTAAAAAAATGAATTTTTGAAAATTTCAAGGTGGCGTAACGATTAAACCACGTGAAGTTACCGGTGGACCGTATGTCTGAATATGATGTAAAAAACGCAAAACATTTTCAAAAATGTATTTTCAAAGTGTAATTCTTAAAAAAATTATATTTGGCAGGAAATGTAAGACGAATCCGTTTCAAGTTTTCACGAAGTGTAGTTATAAAACTCAATAAATCAAGAACACCAAACTCCCATCTCGACCGTTAATCCTATTGCTGTGACCTTCTATACTGTCACAATAAAGACCGAGCATACAATACCGGGTGCAGATGGTTGTTATCATAGGGCTCACATTGTAAATATGCACATGACTAGATCGATCGAGATGTTCTTGTGGATCTAACTAAAAGTAAACAAATCCTCAACCAAAAGGAAGGTTGTTAATATTATATAGAATAGACTCCGATAGACATAAGAGCCGGATGCTTCCTTTTATGATCGTGACCAACGTCATTTGGACCTTTCTATAGGGATGGAGCCCAGTCCGACTTGAAACTCGATACGAAATTGTTATCTCAAATTATCTATCCATGAACAAGATGAATAAAACACAAGTCTAAGTGATTAGTTGAGAAATCTCTAGCGGATAACGCTCGTGGGATTTGTGACATATTGTTTGCGAAGGTTGTCTTATAATAAAGCCGCCTTAATGGTTGATTCCGTATGGAGGTTGTGTCATGTGTTTAATTGTGCAAACGTAGGTTCAACTAACGATTTGAGCTATTGCGGCATTTCGGTCCAATTTCTGGCTGGTGGGCTGGATCCCAAATACCAGCTGCCCAGTGAAGTGCCACATTAACCTATCGGCTCCGTGGAATAGTAATGAGAAATCTTTACCATCTTTAAGAGGTTGGTTGATGGACCTGTGGCGGTTCTTTCGAACGCCACTACTTACCTGCTCATCTACCACCAGGTAACCATTTTCACAAGCGTCCTATTTCATAAAAGCATGTACTTACCTGTCCTTTATTTGCGATAACCTTCGCCTAAAATATCTATATGTATCATTTTCGCTGATGTGAAATCCATCAGCACCAAACAGATATTTTCCTAAAGGCACGATTCCCGGGCGCACCATTTACATAGGGCCAATTCAGTTGCAACACGAAGCAACTGACACTACCACCACGGTGCACATAGCACCCATTGAAATTGCAGCACACAAGCAAGAGATACTTTCGCTTGGCTTCAATGCTGCAATCACATCGGTCGCTAAATCGAGCCACACGAAAATGGTAACCCACACCTGGCCGCAAAAAGGCATCGAGAACCCGTCAGTGTAAATACACACACGACGGTTCGACCCTGTTGACGCCAACAACAACACGCACACGATCAGCATCATGCTACTTGTAGTCACTGATCGTGTAAACATTTCAACCCCTTTTTGCGTTGAGATGCTCGCACCTGTTGCGAATTTGTGGAGGGATCTTTGCTGAGTCTGCATACTTGCGGACGCACACGATGAGCAGCAAAGCAATCATCGTGTGTGTGTTTCAACCCTTTTGTGTTGAACAAAACGCAAAAGGGATATATTACCATATATGGTCATCGAGGCAATAAATGAATATTTCGTAATTCTGTTGCTTCGATGGCGATCTTTAATCGCGCTATTGATTCCGTGAATGCAGGTTGTGCCTGCAAGCCAATTAAAATACATCTCTCCTGGGGCGTCCCAAGAGATGTCTGGCAAGTCTGGCCTCCACGTTAAATAAACAGGAAAGGGAGTCGAATGTCAACTTTTGGCGAGTGCGCGAGTCGTGGATTAAAGCGGAGAGCTCATTTAATATTAAAATCTAAATTTCATGCTATAGAACTGTGCCTGGAGTGAGGACCAGATTTGTGTTGTCTGCTTTTAGAATTGCATCACCCAGTGATTTGCACCTTTAATTTATTGAATAAATTTGTATTACACAGTGATTGAACCTTTAATTTATCAAAATAAATTTGCGTCACCCAGTGATTTGAACCTTTAATAGTAATAATAAATTTGTACCATCTAGTGATTGAACTTGTAAATTATCAAATGAATTTGTATTACCCAGTGATTGGAACTTTAATTTATCACAATAACTCTTTTAATTTATCAAAATAAATTTGTACTATCTAGTGATTTGGAGTCTTAATTTATCAAAAATAAATCTGTACCATCTAGTGATTTGAACATTTAATTTATTCAAAATAAATTCGTACCGCCAAGTGAGTCGAACCTTTTGGTTGTAAAATAAAGCACCATTGACACTAGGTACTTGATGGCCGTTAGACGGGGTTGGCCTTTCGTTTCAACAACGCGTCGGGAATTTTAGTGAACCTGTACCCCTGAGGTACCTTACTAAGAAACCGAAATACACATCCCCAACCTCAGTGACAATCTAAGGGATAATTTAATGGTGGTAGGAGTAGAACCCGTGCAACGACGCACACATACTTTTGCCCCCATAGACCCTGTTGAGAGGAAATAGCATCTTAGGGCGCCGATTCAGCGGTTCTCCTTTACTGAGAGAGTAGTAAGATTAAAAAAAAAATTAACAGACTCAAAGGTATTTCACTCACAAGGAGAATATGTTTAAATCGTCAAGAGAACAATTCAAATGTGGGTTCTCTACAGTTTTGTGATGTGGATTCACTAGATAGTTTGAAAACAAATTTCTAGCTATAACTCCTCTTGCCATTGTGTTAACTTTTTATGCGTAAGATGTGAAACACGAAATAATTTTTTACCACTATTTATTGGCCTGTAGAAACCCGGAAGTTCATGACCTCACCGACTCGACTCTGTCATCGTTCCCTGTCGTGTCCACTTTCCTTCGACGTTTGACCATCTGATCCGATCTCCTCAAGGTCAAACCTAAAACTGTCCTCCCATCTCCGCCGCGGCGGAGCTTTACGTTAAGTGCACTCGATGTTACTTCAGAACCTGAGGGCTGGTGTGAGTTTTGTTGGGCAATCAGGTGCGCATTGGGCGATGTTGCATTTTGTTCGCCATTTGAGACAGAGCAGGGCTTTGCATAGCCAATTATTGAGTTGGCTCTGTTACTACACCTTCAGCCAATTGTGTCTGTTGTTACTCTTGAAGTTAAGGTTCTTCTGGTAGGGGATTTTTGAGTAATACCAAACCGCTGCCACCATTTTTGTAGTACGGTTCGCTCCCGTGCTCCTCGATCAACGAGGAAGAGAAGCGAACGATTGTTGAATTCGGTCCTGGCCCAAAAAAATTCTTTTTATTTTTTTAAATTTTAATTTTATTTTTAACTAAATTTATTGTAATTGATTGGCGACCTTAAACGTCGGACGCCAACCTAGAGACTGATCATCGCCCTTTTATACAAATCTTCATTGAGATTTGTATGTGAGAAACTGGAGAAAAGGAATGGGATATCTATTTTTAAAATGCACACATCTGGCTACAATCCAGATACAGATAAGGATTTTAGAATTATGTGTATGAGAAGGAAATGAATATATTTTAATATGGGTTTGTTTGCATATGAAGATATGCATTGGGATTCGGGATTTGTTTACGGATGGTAATTGAACATCTGGTTCAATTTGCCATGCGTTTGATTTTGATTTATAATTATGGGGAATTGGATGTAAGAGTGATAAACGAATATTTGATTCGTTTATCGCGAATTTGGTTGGAGCGGGGTAATGGATTTTGTAAATATGAGTTTGGGTATAGGGATTTGGATATATGAGTGGGGAAAGGAGATGGTAGCGCTTTTCAGATCACTACACGTCCCCAAAATGCTCACCGAAGACCATAAACCGTAACCGGTTTGCGTTTCTCCAATAAATGGAAGCCGTTCTTGAATTTCGATTTTGGAAGTTTATTGAAACATCCATTTATCGCAAAACAAGAACAAACTTCTTAACATTTGGCGTGCTAACAATCTGTATATCATCAATGCGCCCAGTGTCAGTGCTGACACACATTTAATTTTTTTAAATTCGACCTTTTCTTTCTAACGGGGTCTTCTAGCTTGTAAAGAAGGAGTCGGCAATACTCCATATTCATTTTTTAACGCTCTATCATATTTTCAATTTGGGATTCTAAAAAAAGTCGAACCATCAACTTTTCAGTAGATGCAGTCTTTGCTTTGACTTGTCTTATATGCACTGCCAGGATTACATTTTTATCTAACGAGTAAAATGGTAAACTTTCAGCCATTGGAACAGAACAGAACAACGCGAAAAACCAGATAGAATTTAGTGAAATTGGTACGAATATTGCTAAGGAAGTCTACGTCATTTGTATGTGACAAAACATTTAATAAATGTGGGGCCGAGTTTACGAACAGGTTTCTCATAGTGAGTTTGTGGGGCTTTTCAGGGCCCGAAGAGCCATGCATCGCTCGATCCCCACCATTTCCAGCAATGCGACTTACCTTAAAGTCGAATCTTCAGCAAGATTATACAACCTTGCTACGGCATTAACCGCCAACCAATTCGTTGGAATTAATTCGGTTATCCCCAAGGATACCCGACATAAATACCTTATAGGCAGCTTACCTTTCTTTGGGGGGTTTTCCAAACCCCTTCTCCACGGTCATTTCTGAAAACATAATTCATGGCAAGGTTATCATCTTGCCATGACATCAATTCATCAACCGAGCTTCCGCGACCGAACAATGGATGGCACATATCCACCAACACACGCTAATCTTTCCGTGTGTTATCTTTGTACGCATCCATTGTCCTAGAAGTCATTTCGGGTTGCTTGCACATCTGCAAGCCAGATTTTCGACGGCATGTTCTATGATATATCTTTCCTAAAGTTGAGAAGATCAATTTAAACATTGGCCTTTCAGGCGCGCATTATTGCTTGGTTATCAGCATGGCCGATTTTATGATCCGTTGCCGTTTCTTGGAACGATCACCAGCATCGGTCATGACCACCAATTTTAGTTTACACAAAGTAAACACTCAAGCGGATACATTCGCCTGACAGTACCTTCAACGGGATTAACATATCCCTAAGACAACATGCATCGAATCATACATGACCGAAATATGTTTATTTTAAATGATCTAGCAACGGCCGTACCCAATGCTGGATTCATTATCCCAAAATAGATTCCTGCCTTCGGCAAGGGTTTTATTGACTCACGCCAATCAAGAATCTATCCCTTGCAGCTGGCGGCAGTTTATCTTTCCCAAACATGTAGCAGCAGATTTGACCTGCTACATGAGTTTTCCTGTTTCCCTTTTTTTCTTTTTGACTTTCTCCATTGGCTGGCCTTCGGCGGTGAATCCCTTAGGTTCGTTTTTGTTGGATGTCTGTAAAGAGACATCCAATAGTTAGTCAGATTTTCACTTTCCAACGGGGCAGAAGTTTAAAGGTCGTCGCGATCACCAAAACATATTGTACATTCTACCATCTAATTAGAGTTCGTGTCAGTGTAGAGATTAAATTAAATAAACACAAAACATATTGTACATTCGGGCATTGAAATGAAGTTCGTGCCCGTTTTCATTAAATTAAATACAGAGTGAACTTATGTCGCGAAGTTAACATAAGAAATATGACCTGGAACCAAACTGTTGTCCGCTCCACTGATTACAATAAAGAAGTGTTAACAATAGAACCAGACTGCGTTTTTATATCATATTTCCTTCCTCGTCGGTGATAGTACGGAGTCTTGTTATACCAGAGTTTGTGAACAATTCCAGTGTGTGTTTTTTTATAGAACCCGCATCCTTGTCGATGCCTACGTAAAAAAACTACTACAAGTTTTTGGCGGATTTTATTGTTTTGGTCGTAGTCTCTGAAATGTTCCGCTGAGCACTGTTCGCCAACAAAACGCGGAGAGAACACAGCACGAAAATAAAACTCGTAGAGCAATTGTTTTATAATTTTGTTTTTTTGACACACAAATTAATAAGGGTTTACTACACATGGACGCCCGTGGCGATTCTATGAGAGCGAGTGTACATTTGGCTTTTCTTATATCTTGCTCTGTGTATTGTATGCGCCGTAAACTACTCGATTGCAAGCGAATTTTTAATGTACTTAATTTTGCTTATGGTTCATTGTTATCTACTGTTAAAAAATGTTTTAACTAATATCGCACTTAATTAATTCAAGACACGTTACTTTATGACACACGCGACGTACTGTCGTTTCCTTTTTCGATTTACTTTTCTTTTTTACTCCCTATATCGACTTTCTTTTACCATACAATTTTACGCGCGGATCACCTCCTCGTCGAAGTTCTCTGTGGCGACTGTGGTAACTTCTCTGGGGATGATTCCATTCACCCCATAGTTGTCGTTTTCTCCTTTCGCTTTCCCTCGTGGTGACTTTCTCTCGATAGAGAATCTCTCCACCAGTGAAGTTCGCGCTCACACATACAGACGCGGAGGTTCTTGTCTGCATGCTGTGGATCATTCTGTGATCAGAATTTCACACCTCTGATGGATTGCTTACGTAAACAGTCGAGTGTGTGATTTACAGTGGTCGATCTTGGGATCGTGTTTACTTTGCCCTATCGGAACAGCGTTTTCGTTTGTTACTGTTGCATCGCAATGGCCCTTGTTTAGGCGAAGTACATTGTGGCAGGGTCAAAGGTTTTGTCGACGGATTGGATTTCGGGCAATTCGCTTATCACCGGGGATGTGATGTCTGTCGACATCTGGAGCAGCGCTGCCAACCGTTTGTGTATATCCAGTTGATGGATTGGTACACAATTTTATGCTGGGTCATGTCCTTCGATCGCCGTGCAGGCGTAGGAAAATTGGTCGGACTTGTGGCCCATGTATCTGTGGCTCCAGGATGCATGCTACTTTTTATTTCAGGTGGAAAGAAGGACTTTAGAGGGCACGTGTCTGTGGGCGCGTGTAATTTGGATATATGTGAGTATGTTCTTTTGTGGAACGACGACATGTCAACCTATAGTGGTTTGTGTGGTTCGTAAAACCGCCACAAGTTCTTCGAGGAAACATACCTTAACCGAATGTTTGCTACAATATTTGCTTTTCTGACAAATATGCGAACGTTGATTTAATTCCCAACAGCGCGATCGGTGGCTTGTACATACTCACATTTGAAAAAAATACCAGAACTTAATTACTACGTTTTTTGAACAAATGTAATGGCATATAGAGGGGTAGGTATCTATTGTACTCGTATATGTTTGAGAGATTTGAGATCTAATTCCTTGTTAATCTATTTATCTAGTTTTACTCATGTGTCATTAATAGTTTTACCCTCCTTCAGTTTTTTTTCAATTTTCTCAACCTACTTTTCGAGTAATGGGAATACTATTCTGATAAACTTTAAAATGACTTTTATTTGTTTCCACTTAATTCTTAGACATCAATGCCGTTTCCTTGTAAAAAATTTAGTAAGATTTTCATTATTCATTTGTCCGATGTCTTTGAGAAAATAAAGACCTAAATCAATCGACTTCAACCAGAACATAATCATATATACCAGATGCCATTTAAAAATCAAAGCCCAAATCGACTTTTCCTGGAGCAAATAACATTCGATGACAGTATCGAAATTGAATATCACATCGTTCAATGGGGCAGAATCTCATCTGATTTGAAATTGAAGTTTTTGAAAAGGGCTGTTTGGTAATATTCGTCCTGATTGAACAGTGACAAGGGTAAACAGATGCATACCTCTGTCAAAACCTGTTAGTCCCTCTCAGAGCTGTTGGAATAAAATGTGCGATGAACTGTCTTTTTTTAATATCTATAATTGTGGTGATAAACGTGCACAACAAAAGCAAGAAGTTATTTCAATCCGTGACGTAATATGTATACAAATTTAATGCAATTCGGAAGGATTCCGATCCACGTACATAACATAAGGGATGAAAAAAGAAGGAATGAGAGAAAACAAATATTTCACCACTGTTTCAAACATATTTATTTTTTTCATAGAGAATGAATTATATGTACGAGTATATACGACCTCTGCAGAAATGTAAAAATTTCACGGGTAAAATATATCCGATTTTTTTTAACTCACACTTGCGGTCTTGTAACACGCTTACATGTCAAAGCTCAGTGTGACTAGAAGAAAAGGAAGGTGATATGGAGAGTTTGCATTTAAAAAAAAAATTGTCCACACTCGTGTGCTTCGGTTGAACAATGATGAGTTACGAATAATGTTAACGTATTATCCCAACCCTTGTCCGTCAATGCGTTAAGTATATATCATAACCCAGTTATATGTCAGCGTTCATGTTACGTGGAAAAAATAGAAAATACATGTATTTGTTTGCAGACGCATTTATTCACAAAGCCTTTTTTATGTTTTACAATTTTAGTCTAAATGCTAAACCTATCTTAATAATTTTACTACATAATGTAATTTACTGGCTCGTCACAAGCACTCTAAATTATACAATATTATATGCTTAATTTATGCCTTTCAGCTTACATTTTCTTTTATTTATTCTTAATATAATACACATACATTATAAAAAAATAAACTATTATCTTAGAGGTCTACCTCTTCTTCTTTTAGAGGCATTATGACAAAAAAAAATAGATTTTTTTTTTTTTTTTTGGAGGATGCAAAAATTAAAAAAAAAAAAAGTGCTTAATGAAAACAAAAAAAATAAAGTAAAATTAACGGGAAGGAGAGCAAAGGAAAAGGAAGGGAGGAAGCTGCGCCAGAGCTGAATATTATATCTGAGGACGTGAAGTCCATTCTTCGTTTTGGATCCACCACCAGTTGGGGTTGGTTTGGTTTTTTATTGATTTATCTCTTTCACTGATCACCATACTGAATCGAAGTCGGTCTAGCCTATTAGAGATATCGCTATTGTGGACAATTTGTTTATCCCTAGCACCACGGAAAGCGTGGTATATAATAGGTATTCCACCCTCATTTTGGATTGGACCTTTTGCGTCCAAGAAGAGGAACGCCTCTGGGGGAATGAACCCGTTCTGGAGGGTACTCTCCAGATACATATCGTTCGGATAATATGCTCCCGCGATAAGATTATTCACACTGCACATTGGCCTTGCAATGTGGCCACGAATAATTTTTATAATGAAGTTGTCTATCCTAGTTAGTCCTGATTTATCATACAGGGTTTTATTAGGGTAAAATTTCTGGTATCGTGACTCTGGTGTCCTATTAAGTCCGAGGCAGGAACGCAAACACTGTCTCTCGAACACGCGAATCTTTTCCATGTGGAATCTGGATATATTGTACCATATTGGACAGCCATAGACCAACACTGGTCGGATGAATGCCGAATATGAGATTATTTTAACTTTTGGATTGAGAATGCTGCTTCGGAATAGACTTTTTGTGGCAACAAATGCGTTTCTTGCTGCAGAGAGAGTGGCTGCTATATGCTTGTCAAAGTATAAATACTGATCAAGCCAAATACCGAGATATCTGACTACAGTTTTCACTTGTAGTTGGAGATTATTATTCCCTACGATAGAGAAGTTTTTCCAATTGTACTTTGTATCCTGAGAGGCCCTGGAGAGAGGTGTTCTGAAAAGGATAGTCTCGGTTTTGTGGAAATTAATTTTTAGTTTCCAGTCATTACAAAAACGTTTTATTTTATTGAAGTCGTCCTGGAGAAGTCTATTGATGACATCTATTTTCTCTGCTGTTCTGTATACTACAATGTCGTCTGCGTATGCAATGGCATTGCTAAGCGTACCCACTAAATCACTGGTGTAAATATTAAACAGAATGGGAGAATTCACCGCCCCTGTTGTAAACCGTTTGTAATTTTGAAGGTCTTGCTTGAGAATATATCTCCGCATTTTACCACAAACTGCTTGTCCGTTATCATTTCGTAAATGTTGTACAATAGATAATGAGGCATTCTCAGGTTTTCTAACTTATGAAGAAGTCCTTCTAACCACACGGTGTCGAAAGCCTTTTCAAAGTCAACTAAGCAGGCGCCTGTGCATTGTCGCTCTGTCTTGTTCCATTGTATGTCGGAAACAGGCTTTGACACGCCATGCACCGTACTATGTCCCGCTTTAAAGCCAAACTGGTTGTTGGGGATGATTTCATTTTCATCACACCAGTTCATCAGTGCTTTGTTTATGATCTTCTCGAAAACCTTGCTGATATTTGGCAGCAGCGAAGGTTGGTTGGATTGGTCCTGTCTTTGCCCTTTTTAGGGATGGGGTGGACTATTGCAGTTTTCCAGTGGGTTGGATAGTATGCCTTACTTAAGGCGTTGTTGAATAACGTAGTGTAGATTTTTACTGCTTCAGGAGGCAAATGTTTTAAAACTACATTTGGGATGCTATCTATCCCAGAAGACGTTTTGCTTTTGATTGACTTAAGGATGTTCGTAAGTTCATCCTTACTCACAAACATATTCATATTCTGATTACTCCTGGGGGAGTCCGCTCTGTTATTTTTACTGAATGTGGTAAAACTACGGTTTTGGTTCCTCCATGTACCAAGTTGATTTCTCAGTCAGCTGTAGGTCTGGAATGCGTTGTTTTCGAGGATCGTATTGGAGTGAGTGGATTCGTTCACTCTGTATACTGCTTCGAAACAAGCACCAATTGAGTTCACTTTGTCTTGCGGGTCTTCGACTAATATTACTTCTTCGTTGGAGTTGATATGTTCCAGATTGAGTCCTGAGTTCAGCATTGCTTGACAATTCTCAGGAGTCCGTGGGACTCGCAAATATGGAATGTCATTGTGATCTTTCTTTCGAAAAGTTTTATTGATTTGTGAGAACATATTCGATCCGCTAGCTTGAATGGCTTGTATTTTGTTCTTCCACTCTTCATTTATTCTTGAACGGTAATTGTCACGGATCAATTTTTGGAGATTTTTGATTAGGGAGTTAAGTGTTCTTATTTCCTGACTATTTGGGTCGCTGAACTGTCTATAAAGTCTTTTCAGCTTTGAGAGCATAATGCTCTTTTGCTTATACAAAGCGTCAATTGCTGATGTCCTGTATTTATTAGTATAACCGTCGGTATGGGGAACTTTAGGTATGGAACGATTCATTGCATTGGTAATAATATCGTCCAATGTTGTTAAGTAATGATCGATTTCGTCGTTATGGAGGTTTCTAATAGTCGGTGGGTCTATGGCACTGTTACGAAGTTCTTTTTTTATTAATCGATCAAAGCGTGTCCAGTGAGCTTTTCGAAAATTGAAAGAGTGGATCTGGTCGAACTGCTCTAGTGAATATTGTTCATTTGGGACTTCAATTATGGCTCCAAATCCGTAGTGATCGCTATCGTAATCGATTGTGCGAAGACAGTTTCGCGTAGTTAGATCTGTGCCTGGCAAGTTTATTCGATCGTCTATCATAAGTAAATCCAGAAATGAATTTCCTTTAGGATAAGACGGTGTACTTGTGGTGTACAGTTCTAATCTGCGCTCGATAGCATTCATTTGCCACCAATCATATAAAGCATTGCCTCTTGTGTTCGTGGTTAAGTTACCCCAAGCACTATGCTTGGCGTTGAAATCACCCGCTATTAGGAAATAGTTGTTTTCCGAGTCTAATTTCAGGTGTCGAAATAGCATATCAATTTCATTGATAAATTGCTTACACTGGGTAGCTTGAGGGGCATAAATGGAGACCACATACAGGTGCTTTTGACTTATCAACGGAATATCTATTATGCAGGCTTCCAGCACCTGAAATTTGTGTACTTCTGTACTATAAATTACCTTATGATAAAGACCTTTTTTAATTAAAACTGCAACCCCACCCCCTTGAGTAGAATGTGGCCTGTCACGTCTGATTATCTTATAGTTTTTATAGACAATTTTGTGCCCTTGGTTTAGCTTAGTTTCACTAGCCAAAAGTACATCAGGGGATTCGACTTCAAGCATGTTGCCTAGATTATCTCTTCTGTCTATGTGTATTAGTGAATTTACGTTCACCGAAATAATTTGTAGTTTTAGTTCAGTTAGAGGGTTGAAGATTTTGATGGAAGGAGTTATTTGAAAACACAGCCGAACAGAGCATATCTATTCGGGCCATTTGTTCCGTCAGTATTTTTTGAAAATTAGCAAATTGTGTTTGAATGGCCGATATCATATTTAATATCTCAGGTTGCGCATCTACTGCCGGTATTCGCTCATTGTTATGTGAAGATTCCACGGGGGCTCGTTGCATAGAATTGCCCGTGATTTGTGCATATGTTACACGCGGGGCAACGAAATTATTATAAGAACGAGTTTTAATTTTTTTCTCTTCTGCCACTTGCTTTTGCTTTGATACCCACTTTAACTTCATATGTTGAAATTTGGGACAACCTCTAAAATTTGCCGTGTGTCCTGTATTTTTACATAGGACACATGACAGTGTTTCCCTATCCGGAAGCTGTTCCTTTCCCAGCGGACATTCGCCCATGTTATGGTCGGCGAGGCATTTTACGCATCTGAATTTCATATTGCAGTTTGATGCAACGTGTCCCAGTCTTTGACAGCGCATACATTGCAGTACGCGCTCAGATTTTCTAATTTTTTCCCAACTTATAATTTGGTGGCTTAGACATTTTATATGTCTAAGCGCATCAACTTTACTATTAGGACTTAGAGATACAATGTAGAAAGGCAATTTGCGGTTGCACTTTCTAGAATTCGCAGTTGAAAACGGTTTTACACCTGTAAATTTTAAACTAACTGTTTCGGCCGTTTTTAATTCCTCGAGTATCTCCTCTGGGGAGAACGAAGGATCAACTCCTTTTAAGAGTATGGAAATTGATTTTTCTGATTTTGGGGTGTACGTGTAGTACTCGGTTTTTGCCCTTCGCAACGCAGACTTTACTTTATTGTAACCTTCTAGGTCGTCGCACAAAATTCTAGTTTTTTCAGCACTAATTCTTTTTGTTTTAAAATCTTTACAAGTCAACTCACCCAACTTCATTAAATCTTTCGCTTCTATGTAACTGATGACAATTGGAGGTATTTTTTCCTTTTTTGGTTGCTGTTGTTGTTCGTCCTTGGCTGTCTTTGTCTGCTGCAGTTGTTTCTGATTCTGTTGTTGGGTGTCCTTTGTTTCGCTTATTTGTAGCGAATGTTGTTGCTGCCGCTGGTGATTTGTTTTTTGCTCTCTTTTTGCTTCGGTTTCATTCCGTCTTTTGTTTCGCTCTTCCAGGGCTGCTCGTACTTGTTTGGAAAGTTCTTCGCGTTTTTTGATGAGATCAGCAATTAAGCTGTTTAGGTCATCGTCTCCTTCGGGAATGTTTGACTCCAGTATCTCCAATTACTTAAATTTGTTCCCTGCTCCTGAGTAACAAGTATCCTTGGCAGGTACATTTTCTTTTGTGGCGGTTTTTTTCATCAGATTTGATTTTTGTCGTTCCATTGACAGGTTTAAGCGGACTTTATTTGCCACTGGGCTGTCGTCTATAATTGATTCGTTCTTCCTTTTGGTAATTTTTTTAATTGTTCTTGAATTAGCGGCAAATACATGTATATGATTTCAAAAGTGCAAACCGGTCTCTTTTTTGTGCTGAAATAAAGAGACAACTCAGGGATGTTTTGGGTAATCTTGACACTATTACCATGAAGACAATCAGGTTTTTGAATTATTTACTAACTATATCTGTGGCGGATCAGCACAATCCACAACCTCCACGCAGTCGCCGTAAGCAAAGATTCACACCGAGAGTAGTTTTCGACTAATTAAGTCAAGCACACTCTCGGTCACCCTCACACAAAATGGGAGTCACGGCTGAATTGGCATGGAGTCGACGCGGCACTACGATGGTCTCCCTCACACGTAGGACGAGAACCGACGTCCGATATTTCCCGCCAATTTCGTTTGACAAATACCACATGTCTGGACAATTGGCGCGAACACACAGGCACTTCGACATCAACCGCCGCCGTGACCGGACGTCTACCAACATGAAGATCAACCGCCACCAGAGACTCCATCGACTGCAGCCTCTTCAACGACCAGCCATCCGACGACAACAACTATTTGGGGATTGAATCCCCAAATATCGATAGTTCCGTTAATGTAAGTATCCCCAAAGTTATTAAATGTAATTTATTTTAAGTTCAATTAAGGGCGAATATAAAGCCATCATTTTGCAAAAGGCGATATTTTTTTTAATTTGTTTATCAAATTACAACGTCTCAGAAATATTCTCCCAAAATTTCAAATCAATTCGTGGAAAATTGAAGGGCATGAAGCATTTCTAAGACGAGTTTTTCCGGCCGGCTCCTATCCCTCCTATTTCAAAACTGGTGGACATGACATCTAAAAAATAATGAACCGATTTTTCTAAAATCGTAGATAAAATGTACCCACGAATATGTGGGGAGGAAGTCTTATGCCCCGGCGTACGGGGCTGATTCCCTTCCATCCCCATCCTTCATTCACTGTGTAAAACTGCAAAACTGTTTTCATCCGCGAGCCGCACGAATGAGGAACAATGTGACGCCATCGATCCTTCAGCCGAAAATGTAACCAACGCAATGAATAAAACTCCGCCACAAGACATGCACCCGAAAAAAATGTAAAACACCCCAGTATGGCTATTGTAAATATTTATGGATGGTCTTTGTACTGCTTAAAAACTTCTTAAGTTACGGGAAACGTTCACAATCGATCCGGATACTAATTAGTAGGTTTTATTGTAACATATTAGTTATATGTTTCATGGTACTTAAGCATTAACATTGTCCCACAGGCATGTTTACTAGTTCTTCAGCGAATATTAACAATCTGTTTCATGGATGAGAACGAACCTAGAACAAAGAAAGGGCATAAAGTGCTTTGGTGGTTTGTTGTTCTTCCTTCGGTTGAAAGTCCTGGTTGCAGCGTTCCGCCGAACACTGCTAGCACACAAGGATTCACTGAGCGAATAGCACAAATAAAGCACGTAGATCGTTTATGGATTTAATTTTTGTTTTATTTTATCACTCTAATTGTTTATAATTGACGGATTCCAATCGGGTAACTGTAACACAATGTTTTATGCAAAACGCAGGAATTAATATCAATAACTGTTTATATTTTATATAATATGACGGATTCTAATGACATAAGTGTCTCAACAATATTTAATAAAAAAAAGAAAAACGCAGCGAACCACATGTACGAAACACACGTTAACTTCCTTAGACTACCTCCTCGACGTGAGAATTGTCGTCCCGTTGACGATTGAAATCTTACTGTCTGAACAATACCCCGATACAGATTGTCCATCTGTATCTGCACAGGAGAAAATTTCCCATTTCCTCTGCTAACAGAATTTTCCACAGTATGTGTTTTGTTTGTTTTTGTTTGCAGACGCATTTATTCACAAAGTCTTTTTTATATTTTACAATTTTAGTCTAAATGCTAAACCTATCTTAATAATTTTACTACATAATGTAATTTACTGGCTCTTCACAAGCACTCTAAATTATACAATATTATATGCTTAATTTATGCCTTTCAGCTTACATTTTCTTTTATTTATTCTTAATATAATACACATACATTATAAAAAAAAAATAAACTGTTATCTTAGAGGTCTACCTCTTCTTCTT